>JAZDUH010000136.1:33480000-34135000 GCA_036419115.1 Scarus forsteni
CCACGCAACAGGCTATTGTGTACTTTTTTTAAAGTTTCGTTTCTCATTGTTTTATGACCCTTAGGACTTAAAAATTGTTTTGTTCCTCACAAATTGACAACTTTTATAATCCCCAAAAATATTTTTCTTAAAATCAGAGAAACAATAAAAACTTCATGTTATAGTAGTGTTTGTAAGCTGGAGGTGGCATCTTGTATACATGGCTGCTTTAACTATAAAATGCTGCTGGACACACTATTGCCAGGATAATAGCAATCTATTTAAACAATTGTAGAAGTGTCTTGTTATCATATCAAGGTGGTTTTGTAATGAGGGGTTTCTATCAGCAACAGCTTTGCATAACTCAGATGTTTACACCAACTGCTTGGCGGAGAAAAAAAAAAAAAAAAGAAGTGGCTGGTGGATTTTTGAATGTACCAGCCACCAGGCGGATGAGCAAAAAAGCAATTTCCAACCCTGGTTACGACCTTCCAATTTAAACCAAAGTAAACCAACAGTGTAGTCTGTGAAATTCATGTATTCCAGCCTGAACCTGTATAAATATCCCTTCAGATGGAGCATGAGTTCGCCCTCTTCCTTGGTTTAGGCTCCCCAAAGTCTCTGTCATCTGCTGCACAGTGGCTGAAGGAGCAAATTGTCTGAGAGAGCCGACGCATGCCTAAACGAAACACACTGTTGGACAGGCTGTAGATAACACAGTTGCAAAAACTGTTGCTGATGGCCAGCCAGGTGGTGATGAAGGAGAGGGCAGGGCTATCCAGCACATGGGAGCTTTCTAGCAGAAAGTAGATTATGTAGGGCAGCCAGAGCATATAGAAAACACTGGTGATGCGGAAGAGCACCATGGCATAACGTCTATCTGGTCCATGTCCTCCATGATGTCCGCCTCCGCCCCCATCTCCAGCCTCCATCTCCTGACTTGGAAAGCGTGCTCGGCGCTCGCTGATCTCTCTGTTGTGCTGCTGGCAAATGCGAAAGATGTGGTAATAGGTAAAACAGACTACGAGTGCAGCAGGTGCGTAAAGCAAACACACCACGAAGCCTGTGAAGAGGGCTGAGGTGGGCCAAGAATGGGCACACCACTCAAAAATGTCCCCGTGATAGCCTGGTTTACCCCATCCAAAAAACGAAGGCAGGAAAACAACGCTAGAGTAGACCCAGATTAAAGTGATGCAGCCTCGTAGTCGGCATGGTGTCACCAGCTGATTGTAGGATAGTGGTTTTGTAATGGCCAGGTAGCGGTCCACACTGATACAGGCCAAGCAGGCCATTGAAACGCTCTTCAGAACAGAAATGACATAGCTGAAGACCTGGCAAGTGATGGGCTCTTGGACACTTGCTGGATAATGAAGCAGAGACAAGGTGGGAACCAGGCAGCTGAGACCCACCAGCAGGTCCGCATAGGCCATAGTCTGGATGAAGTAGCTTGTTGTGTAATGGTGCAGTAGCGGGGCACAGTGAAACACGAAGATCACCGTTAGGTTTCCGGCTATGATGAGCACTGTCAGGAGAACAATGACAGCAGTTTCCAAGACACAAGCCTCAACACCCTCATTCAGCCCCCAGCCCAAGGGGCAAGAGTGATTGGAGGCCATCCCAGGGAAGAACTCTCCATGACTGCTGTTGGCAGGGAGCACCAGGTCTGCTGTCAGTTCAGACTGGTTCATTGTTCTTGGTACTGTCCAAGTGGGTCAGGTTTGTGGTGAGCCACCCATAGGGCAGCTGGCTTGAAACTGGAGAACCACCTGCCCCCTACCCGCTCTTCTCCCACAGTTGATGGAGCTCAATTCTCTCTCTCTGCCACACTCAGTCTCTCTTTCACTTTAAGCTCACATAGCTGGGTCTGAATCAAATGAACACTGAGAGGAAAAAATCAATACAGTCTCTGGGGGGGTAGGACAACCTGTTTAGATTTCCTTTTCCAATCACTCATGGCCAGTAAAAGTCTTGGGTGAGAAACAGTCAGGGTTTGAGGAAAAGAGATGTATTCCTTTAGTGGACCAAGTAGACCCCTCATGTGTCACAAGGTGAAATCCAAAGCTGCTTTTCCTGCCAGTCTCTGGCCTCATGTCCTGATTCAAATGAGGGCTGCCACCAGAAGGCTAAGGGCATTAACTGTCCTCACAAAGGCAGTGAACACATTGGATGAATTACAGGATACCATAAAAAAAAGCACAAAAGTCCATACAGGAGATCAAATGTCTGTTTGTATAAAATCTACTGGTCCGATATATTATGCTCAGTGCCTCTCAAGTGGAAAATTTTGAACTGTAATTGTTTAGGGTGCCAAGAAAGTTTCTTAATGTGTATTCCAAGGTCTTGATAGTATTGCAGCACTCATGACAACAGAGCCTAAATTTTACTGTGCCATGAGTGCTACAGTGTTTACAATGTAAGTGCAAGGCTTCCCTTATTTTGGTGGTCCTCTGGTCAGTGTCCGGAGCCCCTGTATGCCCAGCTATTGTCTGAATCAAAACACAGACACAGGCTAGAACAACATGGGGATCTCCGCAGGAGATAATGTCACAGCTCTCTCAGCACACATGGTGCTGGGGGGAAAATGCAATAACAAGGCGTCCCTCAGCAAAACCAATGTAAAAAACAAAGAGTATCAAAACTGCCCATATGAGTTCTGTCACTGAAAAGAGCATCTAAAAAGTTGAAATCCGAATGCGAACTTGCCTCTCAGTGTTCTGGACTGCAAGTTGCCAAAGACAAACAAATGTAAAGGTCCGACAGCTGATGAACGTGTTGAATGTCGTGCAGGCAGGTGGAAGGACTCTCCTGGAGGGATGAGAGGCCAGCTGAATAACTCAGCGCTCCACTCACTTTAACTCCTCAGCAATCCTATGGCAAAAGCTTGTAGAGAGCGGTGACGGGGACAATCCACAATCTACTAATTCATCCTTAACTTGTTACTATTTGATGTATCCTGATACATTTGTTCTGCTTCACATCATCTCTTCAAGTGATTAGCATCCGCATAGATTGTCTAACTTCCCATCTTCCTTTGAACGCACTTGGGTTTGTTATCTGGGTATGGGGTCTCACAGCTCTTCTCCCAATATTCCCGTCCAGTGAACCAAACACTGGCAGTACGACAAAAGGGGAATCCTTTCTTGCAGCATAAACAGAAGACAAAGTCCCAGTGAGAGTTCCAGTTTTTAAGCTCTTTCCCCTGCTAACGTCCCTCTTTTCATTTCCTTAAACAGGTCTACCCACATGTTTTTATAAATAAATCTTTAGATCCATAGAAGCTGTAGGCAAGGCATCTGTCAGAAGCAGCAAACATAAAGCAGGACCAAAAAAAAGAGATGACTGTGCTGATGAGGATGACTTAAAACTGCAGCGAGGGAAGCGTGGGGACGAAGAGTCCCTCAGCCCTGGTGCAGTGAGAAGGAGAGATGCTGTGACTGGCTTACACTTCCCTCCCTCCCTCTCCACATGATCAGTCTAGCTTGCACACTCAATCTCTCTCTCTTTCCACACACACAGACACCACACACAAGCCCTCCCATTTTCTCACTCCCTATCCCCCAGCTTCTCACTCATTGCCCCGCCTCCTCCCATCCCAGCTGCACCTGAGGCTCTCTGCCACATTATTCTGTCCCTCACACTGGCTCTCTTTCCTGGAGGTAAATTTGGATACATTTCCTATTTACATATTACTTATCTCTCACAGTCTGTTTTCTATTAACTAAAGCCCCATGCTTTCCTCTACCCCTGTTTTTTTTCCACTACAAGTCTCATTTCTCCCTCTAAACTCATTATGCTTACCTTGCCTCTGTGACAGCCATCAGTCTTTAAAGAAAGATGTTTTTTAATCCCTACACAGACAAACAACTGCTTTATAGAAAGGGCTGAACATACTCAAAATTAGTGGCACTGCAACTATTCTTTTCCTTTTCTGATATAATTTGCAATGTTGAAAAGAAAGGATACTACACTTGATAATTGCAGTTTTATTTTTCATGTACATAGATGTTCAAATAAAGAATACATTTGGCCTATTTTAGACATCCTTACTTGGATCTCAAGTTACATTAAATTTGAAATCCAAAACCCCTCCTCTTCTTCTGTCATTCGGAGTGCAGAGCTGTGTCAGTTGCACACCGATTAGGAGGAAGAAAAGTGGGGAGATGGAAGATGTTGAACATGAATCATCCATTTAACTATGAAAATAAACTTGTTGCTTGTTCTTGTGCTGCTTTAAGGTCATTATGCATTTCTAACATTGTCAAGCTAGGATAGGCTCCAGCCCCCCCGACCCCAATAGGGATAAAGGGGTATGGAAAATAAAAGAATGAATGAATGAACATGACGGTAATTTGAAATTTAAAAAAAGTTTGTGTTCAGCCATCTGTAACTCACACACATAAGAGTAGAGGAGTCCAATAATACAGTTTTGCATTCAATTTGAATCATTCACAGAAGAAGTTTAATTAATTTGAAACATCCCTAACTTGATCTTGCACAATAGTAAGCATACATTCTGTTATGTAAATGTAATCCTCCACAGTGACCAAGTATGGTGCACAGCCTCTCTCTCTTTTATCTATATCCAAGTTGTTCCAGGTGTGTTTGCTGCTAATTTAAAGCTTTTATACTGAAACATTAGTTTTTTGTTGTTGCAAAAGATAAAAAAAAAATATTTTTTTACTTGGCTTACATTTATTTTGCTCCAATCCCCACAAACTCACAGATTTAAAACTCTGTCCAAACGTTCTTCCAATAACATTTTGTTAGTTGTGTCACTTTTTTAAGACAGAAATACTGCTGATTTTCATTGAATATAAAGTAGTATGAGGGGTAAAACATTATTTGAATCAGGAATTGTGTTTTGTGAGAAAAATGGTTTGATTTTGTATGAGGCTGTATTTTCCAGCCCTAGCATTAAAGCTTTTTAATGCTAAGGCACTTAAGAATGAGAAAAATTGGCATAAATAACCAAGGTCCAGGCACTAACAATAGTTTGAAAAAAAAATAAAAGGCTGATCATTTATAGGGCCAGAAACATTAATAATGACACTGATACACACTGTTTTTTTACCCTCAGAGTCTGAAAATCAAATTGTTGACACCTGGAAATGTCAGACCCTTACACAAAAATACACATCAACAATATAAACTACTATAGCAGCATGTTGATGCTATCAAAGCACAGTACATTTGGTCAAAGCACTGACAAGCAGCAGAACAAGGCACTGAAGATCCACATCACACAACTGAGTGTCTGCCTTGCACATTATGTTGCTTTGTCTATGCTGGAGGAGCGTGTCTTGTTCTGGAGGTGTAAGCATGACATGCCTAAAGCTGTAGGGACAAAGTTCTTCAGACTGCAATGTGACCATCACAGGAAAAAAACAATACAAGGTTCAGCCCAATTACAGATGAAACCTGAAGTTAATATCATGGCACATGCGACATATAGTGGTCATATGTGAAACGGGTACAATCCCATCTCAGTGGGCTAATCCTGGCAGAAAAGAGCTCTAGCACGATCTTGACACTTAATTTAATGTTTAACTTAAACAAGCAGCTTAGCTCAGATATCCCTGCCTCTTAGTTACAGTTGCTCAGCATCTCAGCCTGGTAGGAGCAACCCCTGTCCAGCAGATAATAAAGAGGATCAAGTAACTGTAAATGGTCTGAGAAGATTCATGGGGAAAACACTGTCATGTACTGTGTGTCTTAAAAGAAGAATGTTGCAGAAGCAAAAAGAAATATAGTAAATGGCTCAAACTTGACATATTTTCCCTTTTTTGGTAAGCAATTACACCTTATAGGAAAAGAAAGGATTTTCAAGCAACATGGCTGAAGGTAAATGAATTCAGAGGAAAACCCGCATGCACAGGTCTTCCTGGAAGACTGGAACAAACATGACACAAAGTGAACTAATCACAAAGGCGTGGCTTCTCACCATGTAGATTCAACAACAAACAGATAACCATTTGACCGTATTAAGACAAAAAGGGGTCTACTGCTTAAAAATACTTCAGCCTGTACATTACAGCAGTGTTTCTTGAATGTACTGTAGGCCTGTGACAATATCAGATCAATTGTGGCCCAAAAAAAAATCACAGTATTGATATGTTCAATATGCTTATAAAGTTCTTTGGGGAAAAGTGTTTTGGTCAAAAAAACATTAAGCTTTTGTTGTTAGTCTCTGCTTAGGCCAAATGTTATTAAAACATGTATAGGAATGTAGAAAGGGTCTGCAAGATAGACAAAAAAGTTTGTTGTGATAGCTACACTGAATGTGTGGTTTGTTTCTCTCCTGATTTGTTTTAATCTGAAACTGAGTAAGATCTTTTTTTCCTGGTTTGGTTGTTAAATAATAACATGCTTGTCCATAATAACAAAAGATGACTTTAATCAGGTTTACAGGTCATAGTCATGAAAACAGCTAGTGAACAAAGCCACAATGTTTTCATTGGTGTAAGCAATCCTTTGAGTTGGTGTTAAAGCTTTTAAAATAGATATATTAATGGCTACAGCTATGACTAAAGTAAATGAGCACTGAATTATTCTATCACATAGCCTATATGATTGCCATAGATGGACCAATGTAAGACTGTGCATTGTTTTTATCTACAGACAAAATGTGCAAATAGGAGACACATTTCTGTGCTGTTATCTGTTTACTTAAAACACAGACAGTACTGGCACAATAATTCTGGGTCAGCATGCCTATCTTGCTCTGCTTTATCTGTCAGACAGACAAGAGAGTGTGTAACAAATCACATTGTTGCACTCCTTTAATTACCCCTCACCAAGGTTGGAAGGTTGTACTAAAATATTTGAACTTGTAATGTTGGAGAGATAAGTGAAAAAAAACATTCCACTTAATAAAGTGAATATTATGTTTAGATCCAAAGAAGTATTTGTAAGAATCTGATTGTTTGAATAAGCCTATCATTTAAATAGCAGTTCTTTTACTGCTATGGAGTCAAATCAGTGCCTGTGATTTTAAAGGTGAATGTTAAAGAGAAACCGTATGGGCAGTAAATCAGACAAAGGACTAAAAGAAGTGAAACTAAAAATAAAAAGAGACTAAGCGGAGACAAAAACAGCACATGTATACTACTGTGCTGTCACCATAGAGAAAGCCAGTCAATGGAGGTCTCTCAGCTGCTCTGCTCTTTCCCCTTTTGGAGTTGGTCACTGATGAAAAACACGACCAGAAGGCCACCGTTAATAATTCATTCAGCTCCAAAACAAAGCCAACGGGGCCACTTGGAAACAAAGGTAGAGGTTGATTCACCTTTTACTGCTTCCCAGCATTACACCCTCCTCTGCTCATGAGCTTGACAGAGCAGGGAGTGTACAGCTACATAAAGCTGTGAAGCTGATAGGATTTACACTAGATACTTAGATTACTGTGAATAGGGTGGAGGGAAAGAGGGAAGCTTGATTAATGGAGTAACATTCACCTGCGTATCATCCTGAGACAATACTTCTATGACCTCTGGCTTCTGAGTGGTCATTAAAGGGTTAATACTGGCGATCATGTTAAGTGCATAGTAGCCAGCATTGTTCTTGATGTGTGCTGATGTTAACCAGGGGGCAGGATGTACAATGATAAAATCTTCATTACAGCAGCATGTTACATAACCCTGTCCCATTCTCATGTTAAGCAGACTATACAGAGCTTTTACCATTTATGTAGGCATCCAGCCATAACTTAGGAATATTATGGGAGGGCACATTTCATAATACTTTAACATACAGGTACATCTCAGAAAATTAGAATATCATGAAAAAGTTCAATATTTTTCATCACTCATTTCAGAATGTGAAACCCATATATTAGATAGATTCATTACAGATAGAGAGAAACATTTCAAACATTTATTGCTTGAAATTTTGGTAATTCTGAAATGAGTGATAAAAAAATATTGAACTTTTTCAGGATATTCTAATTTTTTGAGATGTACCTGTACACACTTAACATGAGTGGCAAATAAGGCAGCATAAATGTTGATACAAAAATGACAGGAGGTACTTTTTGGTAAAAGGGAAAGCCTTCCTGAGTTTTTTTATGCCAATTGATGGGCATCTCACAACCAAACAGTTAACTGGGGAGGATAAATTGGCTGCACGTTCTGGATGCCAAGTGTCTCCAGCCTCTGTTTGACGTGTGGACTGTGCACCTACCTAAAACTAAATAAAATGTTGACCCTTGATACAGTGTGCATTTGGTAGGTAGAGGAAGAGTAGAGGAGGGAGGAGGGTCATGACAGAGTAAACACAACAGCAGGAAAACAAAGGTTTAGTTTTTTTGTTGGTGTATTAATAACAATCCTTATGCAATCCCGATCAGCAGCGCAATTTTATCAAATCCTGTATAAGTTGTATTTTATGCCTAATTCTCAACTAGAACTGACTACCTATTTCAATCCTTAACAATGGCATCAAGTTGTTTTTTTCTTCCAAGACACTTTTTGGCCTTAACTGAAAGTGGAGAGGCTGTGGATAGACTTGGAAAGCGGAAGAGAGAGAGTCAGTAAAGACACACTGCAAAAGGGTCAAAAGTTGGAATCCAACCTGGGCCACCTGTTCAAGGTGAGAGCCTCAGTATATGGCAGTGTTTCTAAAATAGTGGGGCGTGACCCCAAGGGAGACGAGACCGCAATCCAGGAGCGAGGCCTATCTGGGCAATGGTGTGGCCAAATTGGGACCAGGACCCTCTGGAATTCCAATTGGCCACCCCAGGTGCTAATATAGATTTAAATTAATTACAACATTATTTATCAAGGACATCTGAGTCAAGGAGGCAGGAACAAAATGTAAACTCAAAGGGAGAAACTAAAGCAGATTAAAGAAATGAAACTAGAAACATTTCAAGTACTATAAGAATATACTTCACTAGTATGATTAAAATGTCAGCATGTGATTAAAATTAATAAAGAGGATTTGGAAAAGGGATGACAGTAATGATAATAGTCCAATAACACAATAGATAGATTAACAAATATTTACATCATACTAGGGACATTAAATACAGGGAAAAGAGAGTAAATTAAATCATGACAAGATGGTAAAACTGGACTTAGAAAAATGAATAACTGGTGAGGGGAATAAGAGCAGCAGAGATTAGAAAGTAAATCACGACATGTAAATTATTACTTCTGCACTGTGTTCGGCTACTTTTCATGTCAAAGGTGGATTTATGTAAAAGATCAGTCTGGGCTGTGAAACAACAAGCTTCTGTTGGCGTTATTTGGTTAAGGGTGTTTTTAATTATTTGTCAGAACTTAAAACTGCTGCTCGTGTATATAAATATAAGATCAGCAAATAATTGGCTATAATTAGTTATGCATGCAGTTGCATGAAAATGGCAGCTATCGTGAATATCTTAAATTCTAATAAGCTTTTTTTCAAAACAAGAACTAATTTTGTACCTTTGGATCATGTACACTTAGTAAACTTACAATCCGTTATTCTAAATACTGTAAAAAGAGTAACAAATGAAAACCAATAACAATGGAACATAGTATGTGCAAGAGTAACTGCATAATCTTTACCGTCTTGTTTTAATGATCACATGAACTCAGATTGTAACTGACATTACACTCAACTTATTTCCCAGCCTTATTTGAAAAGACAAGCTGGACAGTAATGGCAGCAGAACAGACTGAAAAAAATCAAAATTTTGTGCTTTTGGTCAACATCTTTATCATTTTGATTTAGTTTTCTTTGTATGAAAACATGCAATACTTAATTTTCAAATATCTCCTTCTGCTGGGTTGACTACCAAACGACAGCCACATCATGCGCCTGAAGGGTAAAATATAGTGACTCCTGTAACATCAGAGGAGCATGTAATCCATCTTAATGCACACTGACTGAAATGTGAGGTTAGTCTTTGAAAGAAGCTATGCTTTGCAAAATAAAACAAGACAGACAAGCATATTTCGGTTGGTATTAACATATTAAAGTTCAAGTTATGAAGTCACAGTCTTTCATCTTTAACATAGCAGAGAAAAAGGAGAGGGACACGATGAATGTAAAGATAGGTAAAAGCTCAGAGGATATGGAAAGCAGAGCACATCCACTTCACATGAGCATTTATGTTGAACAGCATCAGGGAATATCTCCACCACACTCTCCTCCAGCACAATGTCAGCATGTATGTGGCGCACGCTGAGATCCCTATAGGTGCATGGTAAAGAGAGCTAAGGGTCAAAGACAGGCTGCCTCCTGAAATCACCATCCATCATTTTCATTTAGCTTCACTCCACATGAAGGTGAGGACCTGTCTGACTGCTCAAGTTCACATATATTTATATTCATTATTCTGCTATTGTCCTTGCACCATGTAGGTCAGGTTATATCTGCCCCTGTATGGAAGAATGAGGCCATTGGCTTTTATCTGAAATCTACAAATCTGTATGTGTGAGGAAAACGACTGATCAAGATGCAGGTCATGGCAGCAAATTATGTGCCATTTGTAACACTGCTTACAAATGCAACGCAGTGACTGTGAGTGGCCTGTTTTCCATCATCATGTATGTGTGTTGGATTGTGACTTTTGTACTGTTAAACTATGTATTATAAAAAGGTTTTCTTAATCCCTACACCTCAGTTCTTAGATCTGTCCTTTCCTTTATGGCAAAAAAATCAAGCATTTTAAATACTGTTTTTGGCCAAAATCTTAGAAACAAACATACAAACTTCAAAGTCTCCATGCCTTAAACGTAACACTGTTGGGGCCTTGAACTCCGGATCATACAAATAACTTTGAGCTCTAAAACTGAGGAAGCAATTTCTTCTGAAGTCGGCCTGATGTAATGTATGTGATCTAATGTAATCTGTCATACTAGATGGACTGAGCCCAAAAAAGTGTTTAAAGAGGGCAGAACCTTTCAGAATATCCTACAGGTGCTTGTACATTTGTTCTGTCAATCATAATTATTATGGGCCAGTCAGATAATGGAGTAGGTGGGCCCTTCTGAGCTGCAGAATGTGAGCCACTTCTTAAAACAAACCCACATGAAAACATGTCAGAAGTGGAGCGAAAATATCCTCACTATAGAGAGGTTTGTAGTGTTGATATTTGTTTTTCATATAATAAAGGAATGCTGTCCAGATCTGACAAAACTGCTACTGAAGCTGCTAGCATTGATGCTAAATTCTGTACGTGAAGTCACATCCTGCTTTCATCTCACTCGTAGCTTCCACCTCTTCCTTCCTTTCTGAAAAAAAATCCTTTCCAATCATTAGATGGGGGCTGGCAGCAGCTATGGTCCAATCTTTGGTCATGGTAGCTCAATACTGATGCAAACTACTTCGAGCTTAAGTTTTTTTGTTTGTTTGTTTGTTTTTTAAATGATTGACATCTAACCACATTGTAGTTGCTTCCCACTGGCCTAACAGTCAATTCAGAAACCAGGAGGGTAGGCCACAAAGGCTGTGCCCTAAACCACTTACGTACCAGCGTAGCATACTGTCAGTCAAACATAGAAATTAAATGGTGCAAACTAACCCACCTGTAAATGTGACATTATAACATTAAACTACAATGAGGACTTCGTTAGAAGTATTTGCAGTCGAAGCTACAGTCCATGGGCTAAACAACTAGGCTATTTTCTAACGGTACACATATGCAACAGATCCGTTCCACTTTGTATATTTTTTGTTAATATATAATAATGCCAACTAAAATTTGACTTTCATATTACTTTTAAAAGTTTGATTTCATGTAGGAAATTTGATAGACTTAATGAATTCAATAACACATTTAAGCATGGCTGATCACAGATTTACAGTTAGGTAAATTCATGTATGGGATCATGGAAATGAAGAATCTTCTTCCATGTGCTAGAATTTTAGTTTCTAAAGTCCCCTTAGAGTTTTTGTTTACAAGCAGAATTTGAAGCAGTATTGCCAAATGAATCTATGAAGAAAATCAAAAGTGTACATGCACATATTCAGTAGTGGTTGAATAGTTTTAAGTTCTGACTGGAAAAATTCTCATTGTAAACCTGGACTTACATTGAGGCTCCCCAGTGTGTCTTGCCTCTGGCTGTTTAAAGAATCCAAAAACTAAAACACACTGATGGCTTTGTGGTTATTTGAGGTTTTTGAAAACATTTCAACCATATTGCAATACAGTTACTTTCATTTAACCAACTCGTTTGCTAGAAAACTCCTCTACTGATTATTGTAAGAGCAACAATGCATTTTGGGCCCACTGTGCACTGTTTACATGATTTAAAAATGGTTGGCTAACCAATAAACATCAGGTTACTTCTCATATACAAAAAAATTCAATGTATTTGAAACATACTACATACTGTGTGCAATGTTAAGTCCCATTAAACCTGACAACAGTATGGAAGTGTGCAGAGATGGACACAGCCAAAGAACAAAAAAAATAGTTTTTATTTTTTAGTAAGCCTTGATGAGCTGTTACTGAAATACTACAAACTTAAAGTTTGAGATCAGTTCAGGGCATTTGTTGGCCATAGAATAAAAAGATAAATCTATTTGACTGTGATTAAAGGAGAAAGCATAAGCAGAGCCTGGATCTATCTGTGAGGCTACAGTCAGTATGAAGACTGTAAGATGGAAATATTGTGACTGAGGAGACGCTGTTGGCTGAATCTGCTTAATCCAAGCTGTCATATCATTGTCAGCATGGCTGCAAGGCTATGCTAATGCATGCTTGGCAGATAGTGTCAATACTGCATTGTAGTAAAAATACCTATTTAAAATGAACAACACTGGATAAATTATTTACAATTGTTTCTTAATGTTTAATTAAACTACCTTAAGAAGGTAATTATTCTCTTTGAACGAGAAAAAAAACAGGAAAAAATATTGTGCTGTTTCATTTACAGTACAGACACATTCTTTTGTTTGAAATGCTATAAAGTCGTCAAACCCTTCCATGTTTTATTTTCAATACAAAATACTACACTTCAAAAACAGCTCTGATTTTTTATTTGTTTGCATTTATTTTACAGAATTTAGTTTTCCTGAAGCCTTGGGCAGGGTATCCTTCTGTGGGCTGTTACTTTTAAACTGTGGATGTATGAATGGGGGTTGAAGGACAGCTTTATGTGGACACACACAGTGCTGAGATGGGAGGGGTGCTGTGAATAGACCTATATTATCGGGGTTGGCTGTGTTGTGGCCATGCAGTGCAGCTGCTCCCAACAGATACTATGAGGCAGGACGGGAGAGCAGGGAGTGTGTGTGTTTTTTTTCTCTGTCGTGTGTGCACTTCTTTGTGTTAGGAGCTGTGACTGACAGGACGTTAGAACCTCAGGGGGATTTTTTTCACCCATGAATGATAGGAGAACTCAAACTAGTGGCAGAGCGCTTCACTAAGCTGCACGAATTATGTTTATGTATGTGCATAATGTGTCTTTGCATACACGCATGATGTTTTTCAGCAAGGGGTGAAAACCTTGGATCTCTAAAACGTCTAGGTCTGAAGACTCGTGTAAAAATGTAGTTTGCATTGATAGGTATGGTTTTAAACTTCAACAAATGGTTTAAGAGGATGGATGAGGTCCACAAGGTCTCAAGCATCTACATATATGAAGTCAGTTACTCATCTTAATGTGTTTTATTCATTCATGCAATCAACACAAAACATGTCAAGGTTATTGTAAAAAAGACTTTAGTAGATTATTATAATAAATAACAATACATTTTATTTTTAAAGCACCTTTCCTGACACTCAAGTACACTGTAAGGGTTTAAAACAACAAAAGTACCGGGGAGCAGCGGCAACTAGTAGTGCCAGCGTCCGCTTACCCGGATCAGCACTTCAGTCAATGGAGGGTCAACAGATCTGAACTAAAAATGGCGAAATCTGCTTTGGGAACTGGAGGACCGGACAAACACACAATACCTGTTGATTCGGGTGAATAAGTTGTGAGCTCATGATGTCAAACTGGATGAAATAAGAAAAATCCTCTCAGGATGCTTCAGGATTTTCAGGATCAGAGGAGACTATCGACTTTATACGTTTGTTTGCACTCTGCAGCTCTCGTCATGCAGAGTCTCATTGCTTCAGTGGGCATTTTTACATGTCACTGTTCTACAAACTCCAAGGACAAACCTGAGGAGTGAATGAAAGTTCATCTTCACAGTTAGTACCTGGCTCATACTGATTGTTTAGTAGTAAAGATAGAAGCCCCTGTTTCAACAATAAGTGTACTTCATAATAGCACACTGTATGTTCATTGGTTTGGATGAACTGAGCTCCAAAAACATTCTTTGTTAAAATTGCTGTACTGTGTCTGATCAGCAGGATAATGCTTAACCATTTGCACATTTGGCTTATCATTATTTGGGTCAAGAATTATTCGTATATTTAGCAAAATACAAGTATGACTGGTAGTATGATCCTTATGCTGGAGGACACGTAGGCTGTGCCATGTTTCATTAAATCAAAGCAGTGGTGATGAGGTAGAATATTAAGTGGAAAATAACTGTTTGTAGCATGTGATGACCCCATCCTTCTCCCACAAATCTTTCACTTAAGCAGAGAATCTAACACCATGTACAGTAAAGTATAGCAGTAGCGTCTGCCCCCAGTTTTTCTGAGCAGAGAAAGAACTCAGCTGGGACACTGTGGCACAGGCTCATGCCATGTAACCCACATAAACCCTGTTAAAAACAACACAAGCTAAACCTTTAAAAACCTCTGTTCAAAGCTGGCATTGAACATAATATTTTGTGTTTGCTCATCAAGTTAATGAACACTAAGCCTGATATTCTCGACACAGTTCTGACACAAGTTCTTCTTCTCCTTCTATTTTCATTTTGGACAATGACAAATAAACATAGAACAAAAATAAAACAGGAACAACCAAAACATAAACAAATTTGTCAGTGGTGCGTTCCAATACGAGTCAGAGGAAGTCAAAATGTATCTTCATCTTACACAACTAGTCAATATTCTATCATATTTCTATGTAATGGCACTTACCAAAAACTTTGGAGCACTTTTTTAAAAGTCTGTTTTGATAGATGACAATGGGGGACAGTCAAAACCGAAGACAATCTAGTTTGATTTGATGCACATCACTGACGTTCTCCGAGGTTGATTTCCTTGGAAGTACAGATGATTTTTTCTGCATCAGTGGTATGAAAGTAAGATGTTGTATCATTGTAAGACTAAATAGGTGTATTGATGAGTTCAGACTTGACTGACTTTCAGGTGTCAGCATGGTTTCCCTTTAACTGTATTATTGTGTAGATTTTTTTTCAGTCATGCTATTATTTTAAACAGATTTTTTTCATTGACTAATTTTTTAAAAAAATGAGCTATACTCTATAAATATGACAGTGTGCGTCAGAATCATGATAATGCAGTCATCTCACCACTGACTAGAGCAATTCAGAATACTTAAACGTACACGTGAAAGGTTGGGAGGCTTTAAGAAGTAGATTGAAACTTGGTCATTTGTATTCATAATTGGCTGGCCTCGTGCCCATGTACCAATTATTCAAATACCCTTCACTTAATGAACTGTGGCTCAAGTTAAGAGACAAAGGAGTCACAGAATTGTCATGGAGACAACTTCAAGCTCGGAGAAGTCCATAGGCCCTCACAGTTACCATGGCAGCCTGTCTTATGTACATTGTACTCTCTGTGTCTGTATGAGGTTATCAGACGTGGGCGTCTCTATTATTCCAGCCTGACTGCGTAGCTGATGCTACCTTTGATTGTGCACCTGCTTTAAATGTCATTGCTAAGCTGACAGCAGATCCTCACTGGGTGTTACAATATGCATCTCACAGCCCAGATTTTATTTGCCCAATGATTATAATTCATGCTCCATTATTAACAAACTTGGGCTAAGTTTGTATCAGGAAAGGAATCTCAGCGAAATCAAACAGGAAAATAATCTTGAAAAGTAAAAGAATGTGACAGATTTCATGTCTGTCACTTGTTTATAAACATCTCTAGACACCCATTAACAAACACAAATTTTGTAGATAATACAACTCAACATAGTACAGAATCAGAGGGAGTCTTGGACTTGTTTGTAAGCTAAGACAAAGGCACATTCATGAAGACTCACTCTGTTTTCATCAGATGCTGAACAAAAATCAGGCTCTGAAAGTCACCAGGCCACATGGTTGCTAATCAAACCTAACCCCTCTAAGTTAGGAGAAAAATGCTGTTTATACAGTATGCTTACAGAGTGGGTGGTGTGTCCTGTCTGCCAGTCCTAACTGGGAGCTCATCTGATGTTTCTATTCATTATCCATCAATATTTTATAAGTTCTGACCTCTTAACCATCACCTTCAACATTAAGAAGTTGAGTGCTCTTGTTGCCTCAGTTACTCTGCAGTTGCACAAATCATCTCAGGTCAGAAATATTTACATTTACAGTCAGAACATATGCTTACAGAGTGGGTGGTGTGTCCGGTCTGCCAGTCCTAACTGGGAGCTCATCAATTCATTATCCATCAATATTTTATAAGTTCTGACCTCTTAACCATCACCTTCAACATTAAGAAGTTGAGTGCTCTTGTTGCCTCAGTTACTCTGCAGTTGCACAAATCATCTCAGGTCAGAAATATTTACATTTACAGTCAGAACACAGGTGATGAGTGCACCAGTGCAAAGTATAACAGCAACAATCATAGGCCACACTTGTCATTTGGCTGTGACAGGGCAGGGGACAGAGAGCCTGTGTGTAAAGTCTGTACAGTCAAGCTCCACCAGGGGTGTTCAAATGATAGCCCAGGGTCAGCTGCGCCCATTTTTGGCCTGTAGCAAACTCCAACAGGTAGAATCAAGTATAGCCCACACTGGGGCAGTTAACTTGTGCTTGAGTGATGACTCAGGAAAAATTAATTACAGTAGCAAATAGCATAAAACATGCACCTTTGTCTGTGGCCACCACTCTGTAGCAAGGGGTTAGGGTTTACTTAGCATTTTGTGCTATTATCAGCTTCAAGCAATTACCCTGTCAAGTCTGGCAATTTTGTGCAGTTTGCTCTGTTTTCTATCCAAAAATGGTGATAACTTGTCGTCACCTCTTCTCTGCAGCATAGCAGGGGTGTAAATCACCATTTTCGCGACGATACGATACGATGCGATAAGATACGATAAGGATTCTTTGGACAATGATACGATATTTGCCGATATCAAAAAGTCTGTCACGATTCGGTACGATTGAGAAACCTTTGATCGATACAATTCAGAGACCTTTTATCAACTGAAGACGATATAATGCACTCACTGGAGACAATCAGCAACATTTCACCTGAAGCAAGACAGAAATACAAAGCAATTTTGATAGTTTTATTACGGAAATGTGAAACGATGTGCTGACCTTTGGGTATGATAGTTTATAGAGGATTATAACCATCTGTATGATCTATGGGTCTTATTGTTAAATTGTAATGTTTGTATATAATATCAAGTAATGATGCAAAACAATAATACAAATTGTTGAATTATTATTTAATTTTATTATTATTGGCTTCCAACATTCGATCATGCTTTATCAAACTAAAAATGTGCAGTTTTGATTCTAATTAAATCAAAATATTTCTCATGCTCAAAATTAGAACTATTAACTTCACTAACTCACCAGAGGACTTTGTTTTGCTGTGATGCCTGGTGACCACAGTTTGTATGTCAGTGTGATCAGACTTTGTTTCATTATTTAATGGTCGGTGTGGAGGAGGAATGACACTAAGCTCTCGCTGTTTTACTTTATAACTATATGTAATTTTATTAATCAGTGCGCTACGAAATCAAATGATGAGATAACTCACTACACTTGTGTGATAATGCACTCCTGTAGTGTGTGCAGCATGCATCCTCTTCTGGCTCCCGTTTAGCTCTGTAAAGCTAACAGCGTCTTGCTACACGTTTGCATACAGCGGTGTAACTCGGTGGGTGCTACACAACACATTTTAAAGCAGGAGAAATACAAGGTGTGGCGTGTGAAAAGGTTCAAATGTGTGTCTCATACGCTGAATGTGTGAGACTTGAGAGCCCCAGAAACTTCAGAACGACGCACAGTTGGGTGGAAACTGACAAGCATGTCTGGTCGGAATTTCAAAATAAAGGTGTAGATTAAAGATGACGGTGTTGATCGATGTTTTGAGTTTCCACCAATGTGATTGGATCATTGCTTAACCAATCGATGTATCAATCCAGGTCGATGGATCATTACACCCCTACAGCATAGAGCGTCATTCTCCTTCTGACCAAGAACACATAGAGTGTTCATTGGTCAGGGCACACGGGAACCCCTGAAACCTGATCGGCCATCTCAAAATCTTTAAGTTCAGTACTCGAGCTGAGGTACAGCAATGTGGCCTTATCATCCTTGCATATTTCTGTATGTGGACCTTGTTGGAAAAAGATGGATACCTCTGACTTTCACAGACGAATGTTTGAGGATACAGCCATCACTTCTTCAAAATGTCTGATCATTTTTTAAATATTGCTTGTCTGTGGCCTTGTGATTGTAAACCTCTGATTTAAGTGGCCCTTTCTCATACATTGGCTGTTATTCAAAACTATCTAAATCAACCAGCTTAAGTTTTACAAGTCATTTTCACCTCCATAGAGCTTTCAATATTTTTTTATCTGTGCTAAACCATATAGTGAATGAATGAATAGGGAAAACTGATATTGTGACAACTTTCATTTTAATATTTTCTGTCCTGCAGTAACAATTCCATTCTGATCGCACAGGTGATTATGTGAGCCATAATTTGTATTAGTCCTACCTAAATTTGACTATCTATACAGAAATATTTTATAAATATACAATGTATTTATGGAAAAAAAGATCTATGTGTAAAATTAGAATATATTTGGAGGGAGCCAGAAACATCTACATAGAGGTGTTGATAAAAAGAAAGCCGATGGATAATTATGGACAGAGAGAAGACTGCACCCCGATAAGATCTTAAATCCCTTAAGGGACACGAGACACCCAGTATCAGAAAAAAAACTTGAACCTAATCACAATGGACTGTTTTAATATTTTTATTTAATTCCTGTAGTGTAATCGGTCCCTCTTAATCCTTGGCCCTATCTGCTGACAATTTAGGAAGCTTACGCTGTTTGAAAAAGGCATTTGTTTTATTTACATCCATCTGACCCTCCTGACTGTAAACATTCTCGTTCCTCTTGAAAAACATGATTAATTTCCTTGTGGGAAGTTATTACCCTTCCATTTCTGTCTCTTATGCCACTTATCTAAATGAGATATTCATGTGATTTAACTGACTGGCAAGAAGTTTACTGGCATTGTCACCTGATTCATACAATTTCTGTTTTAATCTGTAGAAGGAATAATCTGCTTTTTTAGAGAAAATTGTGTTAAGATAATATTTGATCTTAACCAGCTTGGCCAAACAAGCACTAAGAACTGCAAGTATTTATTTAAAAACAAGTTATTAAGCTCGAGGAGATGGTCGGGTGCTCTGCTGAGAGAGCTTTTAGAGACAAGGTTACATGGAAAATTACTGGCCTCATTTAGAGATATAGAGGTCCATATTGGGCAAAGCTCATAAGTGTGCTGTGAGAAATTCTGGTCTGCATTAGCACACAGTCTGTACTCACAATGAGATTGCTTTTTGTAAAGGTGGGCCTAAAAAAAGCTGTCTGAGCTTGTTTTTAAGCGGGGAGTTCAAGTGCGGCAGCCACCTTGGCCCGTTTGGCTCCAGGGAGTTGAAAAGGTTGTTCAAATGTCACCGGCGACCCCCCAACCAAAACCTCAAACACAAAGCTGTGCCAGCCCAGGAAAGAGCTATTGGTGAATGTCTCAGATGCCTTAAGGCTACAGTGTGTGTGCAACCAAGTGTGTATCTTTGACTCAGTGTTAAAAGTGTTGACGCAAACAGAATATGGGGCTGGACATCTATGATATCGAGCTGGACAGCCACAAGACACACAAAGATTAACGTTCAATGAGATAGTCAAAGTCAGTGATTATAACCTGAGGAGTGGTTTGCCTAAAGATGGCATAGATTTTAATTTGTGCTGAAGAAAATACTTTAGAAAAAGTTTTATCTCCATTCTGTAACTTACTATTTTTCTGTTTTACCACCTGTTGGCAATGTAAACCTTATAATCACTTCAATTCTTTATTTAAAAGAAAACTGATAATAAGAGATGGACTGAAATTTGAAGCAAAGAATTCAGAGGCAAATAGGAAAGGAGAGGAAGAGTGCCTTAAAGTGTAAATAAAGCTTCATCTGGTCATCTCTTCTTCTTTCACACAGTTTAATAGTCAAGTGAGAGAACAACATTACTAACTTTAAACAAATAACTTTCTGCACCCTTTAATAAAGACTAGATTCTAAACTGAATAATTTAATGTTCTGCACAGAACTGTTTAATCACGTAATTCAATTTTTAATAATTAATTCACAACTTCTTTTGTTTTGTTCATGGCTTGAAGTTTGTAACACAATCAACTACACAGGCTGCAAGTGGACTGAATCCTTCAGATGAGTGACCACATAGGGTCATTTCACTTCAGCCACTTCATGAAAAACTTCACAATCCACTGACCTCAATCACAATTACAATAAATATTAGACAACAGGCTTGTCTTTTATTATGTAATGTTCTACAGTCCTGCTCAGTATTATTGGCACCCCTTCATTATTTTCATTACTTTAACAATATCTTTAGAAATAAATTGAAATGGACAAAATTTATGTCATCAGGATCTTTTAATTGGAGGTCCAAAATACTTTAAGAAAAAAAAATTTTTTTACAAGTTACATGTTGTAATTTCAAAGAGGGAACTGAAAAAAGCAGGTGCAGCACTAATGGCACCCCTCTTCAGTATTTTGTTGCACACCCTTTGGCACTGATGACAAACTCCAAACGTTTCTTGTAGCCATCTATAAGCTTCTTGCACTTCTCAGCTGGTATTTTCTCCCACTCTTCCTATGCAAATTGTTCAAGCTCTTGAACATTTGCAGGTTTCTTTTCCCCAATGGCAGATTTCAGTCAAATCAAAGATTTTCAATCGGATTGAGATCAGGACTCGTTGCTGGCCATTCTAAAATAGGCCATTTTTTCCTTTTCACCTATTCCTGCATGCTTTTGGATGTGTGCTTTTGGTAATTGGCCTGTTGGAGGGCCCATGATCTTCAACTCAAACCAAGTGTTCTTACACTGGGTTGGACATTTGGCTCTAAAATTTCTTGATAATTCTCTGATTTCATGATTCCCGTGATATGGTCAAGGCCTTCAGTACCCGATGCAGCAAAGCAGCCCCAAACCATTATGAAACCTCCACCATGCTTAATTGTTGGTAGGGTCTTCTTTTCCTTGTAGGCTTCAAGTGGTTGCAATTAAAACTGCCTATTCTAAATATGACTGCATGATCATAGTAGCTAATGAAGTATAATTTACAAACCTTAATATGTGAACATTGCTTCTGCCAAGTTTGAGTCTGATAAAGTGATACAGAGCAAAGTTAGAGAGGTTTGTAAAGAAACTGTTTGTACTGTCACATTGTGTACTTAAACTTCATGGGTAACAATAATGATGAGTAGGACTGTATCTGGTGGATATGTATACGTATACGATATGTATGCATCTATACGTTGTCTATAAATATCTGTGGAAATTTTGATATGTGACAATACTACAATCCACGTTTTAATAAGTGAATAACACTGACATTCCTAATATTGTTTAGGGACATAAAGATATAAAATCTCAAACATATTACAAAAAAAAACAGTGTAGTTACTTGGTACTCTAAAAACTTGAAGTCTGTGTTGGTGATGCAGGTTTCCTTAGGTGAAACCACTCACATGGTTTAACACCCATTGTCTGCAGGTCACTAACATAACGCCAGTCTAAAGCTCTGGTGACACAAGGTGCTGATTTATGACACTGATCCCCATTCCATAAGGGTTACAGTCCAATTACTTAAATTTCAATCAGCATTAACGTCGTCACTGAGCCCAGACAACAGGCATTAATAAGGTTCACATCACCCCCGCTGATTCTGTCATTTGCCTCTCTTCCCTCCTTCCCTCACAGCTCCATCCCTCCCCCCACCCAGTCCCATTCATTCAGCACAGCTATTAATAGCCACAGCCACCCGCCTATCAATACCATCACTACTCCAGCAAGACAGAGGATGTGGGCATGGCCGGGCCGGTGGAATGAGAATAAATGAGCTGAAGCATGGAGGCCTAGCCTTACGTAATGAGGGAGAGACAGGGAGGGGGACAAAGATGAACACGGCTGATAAAAAAGGAAGAAAAGGTGATTTTAAGCTGAAAAAGAAAATAGTGAAAGGGAGAACAAAGAAATTGAGAAAAGGACCAAAGCAGAAGGAGTGAGTAAGGAGGAGAAATAGGGAGGGAAGAAAAAACTGTTCCAATTGAAGGGATAAAAATGTTGAAAGGAACTGATATATTGAAGGAGACTGCAGGCGAGATGCAACAAAAAAATGTGACTCAGAAAAAAGAGAAGTCTGCCAGTTCTTTTGACATATACACACATCCTTCTTTTTAGCGACTACAGCCTTAAATTTATGGGACCACATTCCTCCGTCTCTTCATTTTTCTTCCTTCCATCCATCCCATCTCTCTGCTTATTGATCGAGGCAGGTAGTTTACCTCGCTTCTGTGCGGCTAAGAGAAAGGCTATTGTAATAACAATAAAAGTGAGGATCACTGTCTGCTTTGTGTCTTTATTCCACATCCTCATGCGGCCGCGTGCTCCAGCGGGGCTCAGTCACGCATCCTACTGCCTTACAAATATGTACCTAGAAAAATAGGGATTTTATACCTATGCTGCATAAGATCTCAGTCTCATTTAATCATTTATGGTGCCTCAGACCATCTGAGCATTGTTACTTGTGAGTTGCTGTGTCCCAACAGATTCCCAAACAGATATAGTCCACCAAAATTCTGTGTGACTATTCCAGTCCTACCACATGTTTGTATCATGGTGACTGAAACGTCTATATTATATATTATGTTCAGTTAGGAGCTAGCTGTGCTTGTCTGGCCACTGAGGGATGAGGATATGCACTCTAATAAAGTAGATTTACCATGTAGTTTGTCCTCTGCAGTTATTATCAAACTGGAGTAGAGCTTTTACGATATCAAACTTTCTCCTCACGATTACTGTGGCCCCTCCCAAATAAATCATGATGACAATTCAATCACAATATACATGAGAGTTAAAAAAGCTCAATAGGTTAAATCCATCTTCAGCTCTATTGTTTACAGGGGAGCAAGAAGAGGAGGACAAGTGTGCATGTGAATATGATTGATTAGCTATTAGATAGATATATAGATAGATAGATGTACTTTCTTGACACACTAACTCAGCTCTTAAAGGACATAAAAAACAGAATGTACTACATACAATGAATTAATGGTAACTGAAATCCACATAGAACAACTCTTGACTCAGTTACCTCAGTATAAATGTACTATACAATTCTATACCATGATAAATGGAAGGTAGAGATAGGCATGTTTTAGAACACTGCAATCAAATGCAAATGTATTTTGTTGTTGTTCTCAAGGAGCAGCAGAAGGGCAGAAGTGACATTACATTAAACCCATTATATGCACAAATTTCTGAAATCATAAATTTATTTTTTTTAAATCAATAATAAAAATGTCCAGTTCTTTGTTAAATATAATTTGAAGTTAAGTACTTACATTACTTGCATCATTAACTTAAGTTTTAAAGGCAAGAAAATATATTTCTTAAAATTACAATGGGACAAATTTTGCTATAGTGACAGTGGTTCCAGAGCCCCCATGACAGACACAGCCTTCTCGTTGCTGTTAAAAAACACACTGTCTTACAACAAACACTGCACGAGCAAACCATTACATGCATCTATGCTACGCATGTTATGGAGGAAAAACTGGTCACTCCTTGTTCTTTGAACAGTTTGACAAAACAAGTGGAAGTGCTCAAAAAGCACAAAACTCCACCAAGGCAACTCTGTGATCTTAGCAGAGTTGTCATTGAAAATGTAGAAAACACTGCTATCTGCACATTTCATTAAATGTATTGAGGACTTGCTGAGTTATTTTGCTAGCAGTCAAACAAATTGCTGGAAAAAAATTACCTCCATAGCAGAGGTAACTGCTACTTAATTATGCGGCTTGCAGGTATCATCGCTTTGACTCATGTAGAGCAAATACAGGGCCACGTAAACCCATGGCGCATGCTCAGGCTTGATAATGTGACTATTAATTGATTTATTCATTTTTTTCACATGGGGAATGCTCAATAAATACCACACCAATACAACTCTGACACTGAAGGCAGAACAGTAATATGGTAAAAGTCCCCTCTTGAATGGACAATGTAAATAAAAGGGTCTTTCTCCGGCAGTTCATTTATTTTGATGACAGTGAAACGAGTGCATCCTGAACAATCATGACACTCATCTCCAATCACATTTGTTCAAGTCTGGATAAATTCTTCCAATCCATTTGTCATCACATCCCCCCCATTTACAACACTCTGGTTTCCACATAAACAACACCAAGACTTGACCTGTATCCTAAAAAAACACATGGGTTTTTATCTACCGGCCGACTTTGGAGTCAGTTACAGTAATTGTAAAAGCTACACTTTAAACATCAAATCAAACTCATACTGTAAGATACAGAGGGTCATTTTGACCCCATGAACACAGGATTATCCTAATTTTCAGAGTGGATAGAAAGACAAACACAACAGCCTGTTCAATCAATTTAACTGTTTACAAATAGTCATTTATTTAGCCACTGCCACAAATTAAAACCCTAAAAAGAAATCATAACAGCCTTAGGATCGTGTTGACAAGGACACTTCAAAACTGAAGTTCAGTAAACACACACGCGCACACACAAAAAGCATTCGTGTAAACAGACACTCTGCAAACATCCAGCAGGGGTTTTCTATCACCAGATGCCTCTACCTGGTCCTAGTGTGTGTATGTGAGTGTGCTTACCTTGGTGATGAGGATGCGGTATTGCTCAAGCAGGTCATGGTTGTCGTGGCAACCGGCCAGCAGCTGCCAGACTTCAGCTCGAAGTGGCTCAGGTATGCCGCTGCGCACCAACGACAGCAAACCCTTCGGGCGAGTGGACAAATTTCCATGCCTGGTACAAACAAATAGAGATCATTTATTAATTCAAAATCTCACTTAATCCAATTCGGTCACTTTAAATATTCATTTGACACGCAGCTGGACAGATCGGAAAATTAATTCTTCATGGCTTTTTCCTGGGAGTGACTTTTGTGTGGGGGGAACGAAAAGGCAAGTCCAGTTGAGTAAGTGTGGAGTTAAAGTGCTACATTACACATCTCCTGCTAAACTAAACTAAATGGCAAAGTTAATTAGAAAACTTGTTTTATTTTCAATACTATTTACTTCATGCAATTGAGGCTGGGAAGTTTTGATGCTTCACCTTCCTGGTTCAACTGTTCACATTCCTATCTACATTAATCCAGAAATTTCTCTCTCTGTTTTTCATTTCCATTATAACAGCCCAGTTGGTCAGCAGCAAATTATCAGGTTAATACATTAATCATAGCGATAAATATCTGACAGAGTTCCATAATGAGTTTGGTATTGAGGACATAATTACTGTGACCACTTTAATGACCAAAGCACCGACAAACATCGAGGAAGATGACCTCAAAGCTAAAATATTTTGCATGAGGAAAAAACTTGCATTGAAAACAGTCATTTTTTCTATATGATACCAAAAATCTCATTAGGAAGCATTTATTGAGGCCAAAAAAGCAATTTCTCAATAAATTACCTTGAATCTTATGCTGATGAAACAGCAAAAAAAAAGGAAATGTAAAGCCAGCCTCGAGTACATTATGCCGCCTATTGCAATTAAGGCTTCGTGTCAATGTCTGATAATGTAAATGTGATGTCTACCAGTTCTTATGGCAGATTTATCTTTAACAATTCTTTATTGCGAGGAATAACCCCTTGAGATAAGTTATCTCTTATGAGCGGTTATGTCTCAGAGAGACTGCACCTGAGTGAGGTACACCTATACACTCAGTGGTCATGGTATCAGGTACATCCATTACATTGCTCATTATTGTGATTAGCTAAGCAGCCAATCAAATGGTTGCAACTCAATATATTTAGTAGGGCTGGACGATTATGCTAAAAATAAGAATCCCAATTATTTTACGTGATATTGAAATCACAATTAATATCCACAATTATTCATTTATTTAAAAACTTCAGTATTAATTTAAACACAACTTTAAAGAACCAAAGAGCGGCACATACAGTATTATTGATCCACATAAGTCACACACACTCGCTGTGGTTGCACGTGGAACACAGAAGCGCTATGAAGCGCAGGAACCTGCATACACGGCACTCCACACATTGAGGCATATTAATTGTTTTTCTTTGATTATAATGTTTTTATGATTGTCAGATGGGAAAATTGAAATCATGATCAAAATCCGATTAATTGTCCAGCCCTAATATTTAGGCACATAGACAAAGACAAGACAGCCTGAGATTCAAACCAGGAATGAGCTGTAAAAGAAATGTGCTTTAAATGACTTTAAATGTGACATGGTTGTTAATACCAGACAGGTTTGTACTAAAAACTGCTGATGTATCAGAATTTTCCTTTACAAGCATCTCTGAAGTTCACAAAGAATTGTCAGGAAAAGAGAAAATGTCCAGTGACTGGCAGTTCAATAATGCTTTGCTGATATTAGAGGTCAGAGCAAGGCTAGAGATGACAGAATGGCAAAAGTAGCCCCTATAACATCTCAGTAAGCCCACGGTGTGCAGAATGCAATTTCTGATCAAGTAGATTCTTGAAGTAGATGGGCTACACTAGCAGAAGATCACACCAGGTGCCACTCTTGTCAGCCAAGAACAGCAAAATGGGGCTACAGGTCACAGAGGCTCCCCAATACAGGTCAATGGATGACTGTTAAAAAGCTGCCTATGTTTGATTCTACATTTCTGCTACTTCATTCAGATGACAGGGTTGGATGTGGTGCAAAAGACATGGAAGCAAGGATCCATCCTGCTTTGTGTCCACAATTCAGGCAGCTCGTTGTTGTGAAATCGTGTGAGAGATACATTCTTAGTGCATTTTGGGCACCTTGATACCAACTGAGCATTTCTTAATAGCTGCAGCCTACCCAAGTATTGTTGCTGACAATGCTAATGCCTTTGTGACCACAAAACACCCATCTTCTGATGGCTACTCCAAAGAAGATAATGTCTGAATGTCAAACTGTCTTAAACTGGTCTCATAACATGACACCATGTTCACTGTACTCCAGTGGCCTCCACAAGATACTAGATCCAACAGTGCATGGGGTGTGGTGGAAAAGGGGACTGTATCATGGATATGCAGCTGACCAAACTGCAGTAACTGTGTGATAATATCATGTTAATATAGACCAACATCTCTGAGGAAGTGTGTATTTCGATCAGGCATATGTCTAAAAGTGAGACTTTTTTGTAATTACTTAGAAACTCCTCACAGTCTCTTTAAATAAAGGTAGTGAATTTATTGATCCGTAACTACATCGCCCTTATTTTAAAAAGTATAGCATCATTTGAAAGGATTTTGTCCTCTCTTTTTACCATTCCTTCTGCCTCTAAATCACTTGAATGATAAGATTTTACACCATTCACTGAACTTTTAAGCATTTAATTGTCCTTTCTATTAAAGCCTTACCATCTGTTGAGAATAACTCCCCAGGACTCCAAGATTTTTTCTGGACAGTCTTTGGAAACGTCTCCTGTCCCACTGGAGATTTCACTGTCGCTATCTGTGGACAAACAAAGAGAATCAGATGTTAACATTGACAACTTTCATACTATGTTTTCTTCTGCATTTACACATACAACAAAAACACTGTAATAAAAAAGAGGATCAGTCTTTGAGATGTTCAATCTCTTATTCAGAGGCCTATCAAACTGCTGAGTGGCGAAAAATCCTTTTTCTTTTTTACATGTTTTCAGACTAAGCTAACATTGAAGCTGCACACTCAAACGGAGGAGTGTCTGAGCAGCACCCACACTCTCCATTATTGCTGTCCTTCTGTGTGCAGGTTGTTGAGGCAGACAGGCAGCAATCAGCCCTGTAAGCCACTCATGTTTAGATGCAGAGGGACTAATTGACTGTCTGGCCTGCTCTGCTGATGGAGAGGTGAACTGATCCTACACAGAGACCACAGAAATCCACACAGTGCTGAAGCATGAGCATGATGTAGTTCATGATCCTACAAGGTCTGAAGTCTATGTTGCACAGGAACCTGTTTATTTGTTTTTCACAACTAAAATCACACGAATCCATTATTCGCTTTAAAAAGACTTTTATCATAAGAATCTCAAAATGTGTCTCTTTCATTTCCCTGAATGTATTCCTACTAAATCTACATATATCAATAGAAATAGTGGCAAGAGAACATTTACATATACAAAAAATGGCTGGACTTGTATAAAGAAGTATCTCCCACACAAAATATGAAGTATGAAATGTTAAAATGTGTTTTTCCATCATGTGAGATTTATCTTATCAAGGATATATAGAGCTTTAGCAATACACATGATTGTAGCTACAGTCCTATGAGGTATTGAATATTACTTTTACAGTCCCTGATAGTTTATTTTACCCCCTTTAAGTTCATGGAGTAAATATATGTACAATAAAAACTAAATATACCATTTAATGGGAAGATGGTCCCATCCACAGCATCTCTCTTAAGCTAAAATGTATATCTATACATGAACAAAGTTTTTATCCTGACATGTAGGAAGCATGGCTGCCTATCTTTGTCTATATTGTCAGTCATTGGTTCAAAGTCGATCCAGGTCCTTCACAGAAAGAGGGAAATGCTCTGTATTCAGGCTGCTAAGAGACTCTTGCTTAAAGAATGATATGCATGTTACATTTTCTTTGACATTAAATGTGCTATACGGAGAGTCTATTTCTGGCGACATAAAGAATCTGCTACCCATGAGCACGCACGGCGACTGTCGTAAGGACGTGTCCCAACCCAAAGCGTGTGTTAGTTGTGATGCTAATGAATGCAGCTCGGACCTTCCTCAGAACTCTGCATTGCTTTACAACTTCTTTTTTTAACAACTTACAGGATGCAAAGCGACGAGGTAATGTATCTCTTTCGAGTTACATAGCGGTAGTTTAGGAAAACTTAGTATCGTAGTTTTGTAGCCGGCTATATATCACTACTTGCAGCCCGGTGCTCTAAGACTTGTCCAAATAATTTAAATTTGCTCTAGTTTTAATTGTCTTGTTGAGTGTCCAGGCCAGTCCAGCCCTGTCCAACCCGACCATGAAGCTAAGGAATAGCATTTATAGATAGCCTATTTTGATGCTATAAAACTCATCTTAAAGTGTGTATTTTGATCAGGCATATATCTAAAAGTGAGACTTTTTTTAAATTACTTAGAAACTCCTCATAGCATCTTTAAGAATCTATCAAGGTCTTCGATGAAATGTAACTACAGATTTTTGCTTGATATTTCCCAATGAAACAGGCTTAAAATTTGATGAAAAGTTGCTATTTTTAGTGAGGCTGCCAGAAAGTTTTATGAATGTCATATTATGCCACTAAAGGGAGTTATGTTACATGATTGTAATAACAGTTAATGTACAAGTAGCAGGGTTTGAGAGTCAAAGAGCTCATGTCATGTTATAATTGCACCACTTTAGCATTCTTATACCCCATTTTACTTGATGATAAGTTGGGGTCAAAATGCTGTTTGTGCCAGTTTTATGAATAACAGTTTTATGTCCATGTTTTCCTAAGATGAAAGGGAAAACACGAGGGGGCCACAAATGGTTCCTGGAAAGTAGGGTCACACCAAATACGGATTTGATTTAAATAAACTCTGCTCCTATCTTCATTTACGTTAAATTTGTCAAATAATAAAAACTTACAACATTTCTATTAGTTAAAGTATTCTTACTTTACAGCACAGGACTGCGCTCAACCACACATATATATAAATATTGACAGTAACATCAGAACAGTAAATACCAATTATAAATGTTTTAATTATTATCTGACAATAGTGATGTTCTGTCGTAGTAGTACTGTACTGTAATCACATCTAATGTAATAAATTAGAGATATAATAGGATGTAATCGTTTCTAAAAAATCCCGAATCAAGTGTCACTAGATGCGTTTGAACAAACCAGTTATGACAGGAAATCTACCACAATGACCAGAAAACAGTGTATATCGCATTAAATAAGTATGGCTAGAAATATTAATGCCACAATTAATATTAATGGAAATATTTGTTTTTTTCTTTTACCTGACATTAAGTAATGACAGTTATCTACCCGAGGGTAACCATTTAGCCTTCTGTCGGTTAGAGTAAATTAATGTGGCCCTCTCGGTCCAAAGTTTTCCATTCCTATTCCTCCCCATGACTGTAAGTTGAGTTTATTTTTCATCATCAAATCTAAATGTGTCTATTTCAAACTTTTTTTCAAGGTGAATAAACAGTTGCTTGAATACATTACATGGTGGCATTCTTATGGCCCTAATGTAACAACGCTGAAGGTGTTTGCTCCAGTTTTTGACAGCCCTGTGTAGTAGAGCCCGATAAGTCAGGTAAAATTTCTTTACTGAGGTTCATATTTCCAGTGAGAATGGGATCAACTTTTTTTAAAGAGATAAAATGACAGCAGCAACCCTCTCAGGAAATGACATTAGGTTTTCAGAATAATATAATGACAACAAAACCAAACTGCAAAGGCACCAAGTGTGAAAGACATGGCTCATTCTAAGTGAAGGCCTGACATTCAATAATGACCTAAAACATTTTCCCTCTGAGCATGTAACCACCATGCTGAATGCACTGCTGCTTCTCCCATACATCCTCAGAGCCTCAGCAGGAGCTTTTCAGGTCTTTATAAATGCTTGATGAGCCCTTTCAAATGGTTCAGGACCAGCACAAAGCTGCTGCTGCTGTCCTCAGATTGGCTGAGGCCACGTGGCGAGGAAGCGTGAGCGCGTTGCCTCTGCCAGCTTCCCAGGTGATGAAAGAAAATGTGAAGACGAGGGGGCCATTACGGTTACCTTTTAATCTGGAGAGGGGCTGCGCGTTCACTATGGGATTACTTTCAAACAGGATCGCTCTGATGTTAAAGCCAAGTGGATTAGTTTTGTCTACTTTAAAGTCAGCAAAAATTTCCTTCAACAGCTGTGAAGACGTTTCAACCTTTTGATATTGTCCCTAAAATTCCAACAATCCTGTATTATTCTTCCTCTTCCTCGTGCTTGATTTTTACTGCAATAAAGTGTTCAAGCTCTAATTAGTTTTACACAAAGAAAGCATTATTTCATCTTTAAGTCCATGCAATACTGCCTAGATAAGAAATAGGATAAAATATCAATATTATGACATATAGTCATACATTTAAGTGCAAAAAGTCATCAACATGCTGGCCCTGTGTAAAAATAATATGGTGCTGTGGTTACAGGTCCGCACACACAAGTTGATGAAGTCTTTCAAATACCTGTATCTTTATTTAGTGTCTTAATTGTAACAAGTGTGTTTAATCTCGAACTTGCCTTTACAGTTATAAAATGTTTTAAATTAAATTCAAAACTGGAAAACAAACATTCAAGAAAACAACACTAAACTGCTTTTTAAAGACACTGTCTTTTAGAAAAAGGTGTTTGATATTTATGCAATATACAAAGACTATTCCAGTATTGCTGTACCATGATATAATTCAAATCATGGACAATGCATCTGGAGTTATGCCTGGTAAAACAGGCTCAGTTATTTTGGGAAATGTGTTAATTGTAGGGATGCTAAAACAAAATTATACCCCTAGACCATTAAAACTTTTTCCCCTCACATTTTTCTAAACCTCATAAGGCTTTCAGACCTGGACAGTAAACAGTGCCGGCCTGATGTGGGCTTAGGGCCACCAGTGGGAGATCACTGCTCAATTTCTTCAATTTTTTTTTTTTTTACCTAAGAAAAAACATGAATTAATACACAAAAACTGTCTCATAAGGAAAAGTGACACATGATTCTATCACTGGCCCCTGATTTTTAAGCATGTCAAAAAAAAAACTTCAGATAGAAAATGCTATACTTGAAACCGTCTATACAAAAAGTTTTTACTGATCATCCTACATGTATTATGTAGAATGCCAAAAACACCTGTTATACTTACTTGGAAAAAATCAGCAGAACATATCAAACTAGTCACATTCTGTACACTACACTGCAGTGAGCAACACGTCAGATGTCAACATGGCAAACCGCAACAGGGTATAAACTTGCCTTGTGTCAATAGCAACTGAATTAGCAATATTTGTATCAGCATTAACTCAGTTAGATACAGATCAACTGCCAATGACTTAACTTTACATAGTTGGTAAAATAGCTGGTACACAATCTACAGGCAACCATTCATCTCTATGAAAATTCAGAAAATCCATTTTATTCACCTGTTAACTATAATCACACCATTTACTGGCCCTATACAAGAGCAGCATATGGGATGTTAACTGAGTTACGGCTGAAAAACTGTTCCAACTAGCACGAGGAATCAATATCACTGATCCATATGCTTGCATTTAATTTTTCCGATTGGGAAATGCTGGTCAAAGCAACAAGATGTTTTTTGTAAAGTAAAGACTTTGTGCTCTTGACAAAAAACATCGCTACTTGCAACAATTTGTGTGAAATTACTAGCAAAGCAGATATTTGCAAATATCCAATATCCCACATCCTTGCTTTCAACAAATTTAAGTAAAAGTATGAGCCTTCGACATTGAAGTACATGAATGAACATTAAATTTACAATAAACATTTTAAAACAGTTAATTACTATCCTGTTATTTTCACATTAAACAACCTTACATAAGGCTTGCCATATATATTCAAACAAACTCAGCAAACTCACTCTTCAATAGTCACATTACCTTAAAACACAACTTTTTACTTTAAATCAAAATAAACATTATCGATTTCAGCTTAATGAGATAACCCCATTATCCTTAAAAAACAACATATTTTTTTAAACTTTATATTAATTCATTAATAAGATAGTAATTAATTGTTGCTGTTTACAAGAGTTTTACAGTGTTTCTGAACGTCTGTGAAACCAAAGCAGTATTTAGTTTTTGTGAAAAAAAATGAATCTGGAACAATCAAGGACTGCTGTGAAAGAAAAATTAAGTGAAAAATAAAAAGTCATGTTCTAGCATCTCAATTACCTTGCATTTCCCAGAAAATAAACTAAGGCACATTCATGTGAATTCAATGTGTGTAAGTGTGTATGCAGCAGCGGTATCTACTCAGGGAGTGTATTCATTTCTTCACACAATGAGGCTGACCTCCAGCTCCACAGCCCTGAGTGCCTGCAATTTTCAGCGCTGGGGGAGGGAAGGGGCGATAAAGGAAAAAAAGCCAGCTGAATGTCTCTCATAGAGGCAAAAGAAAGCCGTCAGCTGCAGCCTTGGCAGCTGACTCGTGACTTTGGGCGAGTCTGCAGCTTGATAGAGACGATTTCTGCCTCCCACTCTGTTGATACCTTTTAGTGCTTCAAGGTGAACTAAGTAGAAGACGATTAAGAATGACAAAGGAGAAGAAGCAACACAATTTAGTGAATATGTTTTCATGCAAGACACTTTGAAAAGATATCTGCAGAGAAAGTTTTTATTTAACATTGACTTTTTAAAGTCAATCATTCCGAGCTTACTTGTACAGCATATCGTCTGTGGTTATTGTACAGCTTTAACCATCACCTAAGAAAACCTCTGGGCTTATGTGATTGATTTAAACGCCATAGGGTGAAATCTTAATGAATACATAGCCGTGTGCTTCCACCTACAGACAGGTCATACAGGCTTCTGCCTGAATTGTTGCCAAGGCTTTGCTGCTGCAGCTGCACAACAGAGCCACTGGTGAGGTAAAATGTCAGTCCTAGTGGGATGAAACTGGGTCATATTTTGGAGTTGCTGAAGTCTACCAGCTAGAACTGGTACTTGTTTTCCAGCTGTTGTGCCTCCATCCCTGTGGCATCCACGCTCACTTTTTTAATGAGGGCCCAGCTGAGGCACTGACATGAGCAGGGTCGGCTTATAGTACATGGATAAACACACAGGAATAAACAGCATTGATTTACTCTCTATATTTACAGCCTTATTACTTAAGCTACTTTAACTAATATTAAACATGAAGACATGTCATAGAGCACACTTTTCTTACTTTTCTTTTCTTTTGTTCTTTACATCAGGGAGGAAAAGAGCCAGAGGTACCACAGAAGTTGGTGGATAAAATGCACTTTTAAATCTCTTTTATATTTTAAAATAAGTGGGCTACATCCCGTACACTGAGCCAGTAAAACTGCATGATCCTTTATAACATGTGGATCATGTTTTTTCTCCTTTTCCATGATCCCCTTATATATGTTTTTTTTTTTTGTCAATAATTGAAATGAAATAGATTTTTTTTAAAAGGACTGCACTCGCCTGCTCATTACAGTGTTCAACAGATAAATTCTACGTCAAAGAGTTGTAATTCAACTTAAACCTCTTCCTTTATTCTTGAAGATCCCTTTAATCAAAACTACATGCTATAAATCAGGAATACTCGATCTGTGGCTACCAAACTTCACAAGGCTCTTTCATAACTGTAGTCCTGGATCCTCAAGTTTAACTTCGAAATAGTTCAAAGGGAGAAAACGCTCAACAGAAATTAATAATTGCAAATTACAGCAATGGGTTCATTTTCCAGACATTAACTCTCAAGCAGATGGCCCCTTGTGATCTTTTTAAAGGGGTGGGCAACTGGCTGCTCAGGGCATACATAACTGTGAGGTAGTTTAATGACACAATTACCAATCTGAAGATCCATTATGTGCATGTATTGTCATTGCCCTAAGTGCAGAGAACACCATAACCCATTGAACACAACAAGCCACAATTGTAGGGTACTGGTAGGAGTTAAAAGACTCCTTAATCAATATTTGATTCTGATGACAGCTAGAGTATGTACACAATCACTGATGTTCAAAAAGTCAACAGTAACCATACATTGTGTTTTAACAAGTAATCTTAGTATCAAAACCAAGACTTGTGTCTCTATACCAGAAAAAATAAGTTAAAGCAAAGTCATAGCTTTGAAGATGACTCCTGTTCGGCTCTTCTTATTTCATCTAATAGTTTGTGAAACTGTAAATCTGGTCTGTACAAGTACAACGGGGAGGCTCTGCAGGATGAGAGCTGCAGATCGCAGTGGCATGTATAACAGCCGCTGGTATCTTCTGATGCTGAAACATCTTGAAGTGATCTTTCTTCGTCACACAACCATTTTATCCATTTTGTTAACATTAGCTCACTCACAATTTACATTTTTTTTCTCTGGTTCTCCAGTTCCACAGCAAGTTATCTCAGTTTTTCATTCATACCTGTTGACTCTTCATCCCTTGTAGTTATTCCTATGTGTGCTTCAATGCATACAAGTATTCCCAAGTGTACAAGGTAAACAGCTTTCATATCTGCGGCAAAAATCGTATATTTATCCAGTTTGGAAGTGATTATTGCCTCTTATGAAGCAAGCTGGTTTGCACTGCTGGTGGAAAGACACATAGGCTGTGCCATGCAATGAAGCAGTGTCTAAACAAGCAGCTTGGTATAAGAGAGGCAAGTTGTTCTTAATGATTTAGACACACCGAACAATAAGCTGTTTCGAAGCTTGTTTTCACCTAAATACTTTTTAAGTTTAAGTTGTGACTTCATGTGCAGCAATACATAGCTTTTGCTTCTGTGCCAACTAATAATTTATTCTATTTATCTATTTACACACAGGTATAGCAACACAATGCACACTGCATACAAAAATGTTTTTAAAATGTGTGAGAGGGACAGAATCCTGCAAATGGCTTTTATAAACTCTACCCAAGGGACAATTCTGTTTGGACGTAGACCTAACCTACCTCACTATGGCTAATAGCCAAGGTAGTGCAATGCACCTCATACAACCCTACTTAAAGTATCCTGAACTCCATCTTTAAAATGTCATTATTCATACACATCTGAACAACTTACATTTTTTTGGTCAAGACTGGAGATTTCATTCATTCATTTTCTATACCCGGCTATCACTTTTGGGGTTGCGGGGGGCTGGAGCCTATCCCAGGTATCATCGGGCGAGAGGCGGGGTACACCCTGAACCGGTTGCCAGTCGGTCACAGGGCTACATGGGAGACAGACAACCATTCACACTCATACCTAAGGGCAATTTGCAGTCACCAATTAACCTAATGAGCATGTTTTTGGTCTGTGGGAGGAAGCCGGAGAGCCCTTAGAGAACCAACGCATGCACGGAAGAACATGCAAACTTCACACAGAAAGACCACTCCCGACCCAGGAATCGAACCAGGGACCTTCTTGCTGTGAGGCATGCGCTCTACCAGCTGCGCCACCGTGCCGCCCGACTGGAGATTTATCATTGGAAAATGGATTGATCTGATGGCAGTGTGACACTCCAGTCCTGCACTACTTTGAGCCTAAAAACCATCTAAAGAATGAATGATGTCCCACAGAAACCCCTCTCACTCTTCATGCAAAGAAGACACAACCAAACACAAAAATAACCAAGCATAGTCACATAAACTGTGACCAAAGGCACCTGAGTTTTTTCCAAAGTCACTGCCGCATAATGTCCAAAGAGAACACAGAAAATCAGTACTACATGCAAACAAACACACATACAAACACAAACTGAACTCCACAAACAATGTACATTGCTGTTATAACACACAATGTCACGCTCACTTAGCCACGGCTCACACAAGCATAAGCAGATGTTCACAACACCCCCCTGCTCAAGTTCCCGAGCGTAAACAAAATGACACTTCACTGTTGGGTCATGTCAGCCATAAATGGTACATGTTTGTGTGTGACAGAGTCTTGAAGCAGCACGTGTTGCTAAGCTACTTTTTCAGTCTGTGCATCTGAAATACGATCTTATTTTGATTCATGCTGCACAGACACACAGTGAGATACAAGACATGTAAAGCAGTTAATCATCTGACAGGCTGTGTTACACAACACTGTTTACTTTTTGTTTATTCGATTGTTTGTATGTGTGTTTTTGCATGATTCATATACTTTATATAGAGATTTTTTGTACTTTTAATTAAATCAGTGAGAAACTAAAACTGCACTTTGTGGGAATTTTCATACAGCTACCCTTAAAGGGCAAATAATATTAAACTATGGTTTATATTTCAATAAAACTAAAATGCATAGTTTCAGGGGAATACATTTTTAAGGATAAGTACATCAGAATCAGATTTAATAGATCACTTTGGAAAGGTAAATATGTGGGTAGGCATGTACAGTAGGTAAAAGGGTAATGATCCATCTTGGTGAGTGGGTAGGTGCAGTATGCAGGCATGCAGGTAACTAGATGATAAGCTATGGATTTAGGTAGGTATGAGGGTAGACAGGTAGATTATAACCAATTCATCCAGGTAGGTAGTCAGGTAAAAATGGGTATATGTTGGTGGGAAGTTAGGTGAAAGTTTAGAGAGTTGTAGATGTGGGTAGGCATGTACAGTAGGTAAAAGGGTAATGATCCAGGTTGGTGGGTAGGCATGTCCTATCTCTCCAGGTAATAGGTAAGAGGTCGTAGGTAGGTATAGGCTAATAGGTTATATATCTAGGTAGGTAGGTAATCTCTCCAAATAGGAAAGCAGGTCGATAGGTAGATGGGTAGGTACAAAGCAGACAGACATGTCTGTGGAGAGGTTATCAACATAGATAGATGGGTAGGTACAAGAGTAGTACAGATAGTCGTGGAGAGGTTATCAACATAGATAGATGGGTAGGTACAAACAGACAGACAGATAGTGAAGTTTTCACATCATGTTTCTTTCTTTGTTGGAGGGAAGCTAAATAAAAACTTTGCAGGAATAGAGGAGTTCAACAGAGGTAAAGAAATCACATTTTTGAGGAGGGATAAATATATGTACCTTCATCAGCCTCCTCTTCCTCAGTAGGCGAGGCCAGTCCTCCTCGTCCTTCATTGCTCCTCTCTGCCTCCCTTTGAAGACTCACCACTTCATACATAGCCTCGCTCTGACCCACCCTCTCTGGTGCATGCTGTAAACAAAAACACATCAACAAATAATTAGAAACTACTGTGCAAGCAAACAAAGAAGTACTATCAGGCAAAGCATTGAAGCCATACTGACCACGGTATTATCCATGTCATCATGATGTTGAACCAAACACAAAGGAAGTTCCATTAACATTTTTTACAATGTCTCTATGATGTATGCAAAAATATAAATACCGAGTCTTAAATACTTGACCTGCAATAAAGTCTCATGGTAACCAACTACTCGGTGCTCGTTAACTTGATGCCCATATTGCGAACTGATTCCAGTGACTGACATGTAATCCAGAGAGAACAAAGACATAGGAAGATATGACCTTGGGTGTCGCAAGCCGTTGACGTTAATTTCAGGTAAATTCAATTACAGTAGAGATGCTGCCTCCCCGCTCCACCTGGTAGAGCAGATCAATGAGCCGTATTGATCTTCCCACTCACATGGCGTCTAATGACTAACTTCAGGCAGTGATGATGAGAGCTAAGGCTGGGAGAGGATATCCAGTCTGGACCGTTGTTAAAGAAAATATGAGGAAGCTTTGGTGACAAATCAATGTCAAACATCGATAAAACTGGGAGAGAAATTCGGGTCAGGAAAACTCTTTAAAGCAAACACAATCATCATTTACTGTGAATTTAAAACATGAAAAAAATAAACTTTAAAGGAGGGGGAGGAGTTATTGAAAACTGACAAAATATTGTCTGTACAGATGAGCATGGAGACTAACTTGATATTGGGGTGGTGGGCTTCCCCTAATCTTCTACAAGGATGAAGAGATACTGAACTTAAAAAAATAAACTGTGGAAAAATGCATGACCTTTCTAGAGCAGGAATCATAAACAACTCCTGTACAAGAGCCCCTTTTTTAAAACATGCTACAGGGTCATATAAATATAAATATGTATGTCCCTATCATCCATTCTGCAGCCACATGGGGTGATTCTGTAAGTTAGACAGTTCCACACCAGCGTTAGGCCTGTATGATATGAGAAATGTGTACTGTTGGACATTTTTCAAACAATCTAAAACATGATAGATGCATATAATTTCCTCCACTCATGTTTCTGCCTGTGTTAGTTAGTATAGTTAGTTAGACCGTTGGTATTGAACAGAATAACTCAAAAAGTAACAAACAGATTATGATGAAAGCTTCAGGAACTGCTAGGCATGGTACAAGGAAGAAGTTATTTTATTTTTCTGTGATATTACAAATCCAGATATGGATCCAGTATTTTTAAAGTACTTGTTATTGTTGCAAACTTGGTTATTTTTTCACATTTTGCTAATAAGTCAATGAGTTATCCACAGATTCCAAAACAATTTCAGGGAATGCTGGCCATGACACAAGGGAGAACTGATTTTGGTGGTGATCTGAATTGTAATGTATTAATTGCTTAATAGTGTAGTAGGCTGACTATATTCCAGAGAAAATACACAGGAATGAGTAAGAGAATTTCTCATGAAGTGGATCCATCAGCAGAATTGATAATGACACTGAATCAGTGAAATCTCATCAATCTCCACTCCTCCCTTACTCTGAATTTGGTCAGGTTTCTCTACCAAATAAAGCCAGCCCTTTATACAGTCTTCCAGTGAAGGAAACAGAAAACATTCAGAGAAGTTGGAACAGATAATAGCTTCTTGGGACCGCAGCTGGCTAATGACAGTTTTAGGCAAAATAACACAATGAGACTCCATATTTCATTTGTGTATCACCCCCGATTGCCATCTTCCACAAAAACCTCCACACAATATTATCTTTTAATTAGCTCTTAACCACAGTGCCAGTCCAGCACTCTCCCTTTTTACTGAGGAGATAACTAGAGAGGCAATCAGGCGTACGAGTCTGAGCGCCGCTGTTAATTACCACACTGCCAATAATGAGACAGAGCCTCTTATTAGCTTCCTACAATCCAAAGCTTCCCCACACTCCACTGCTTCGCCAGCTCCCCACGGCCTCCTAAAGCAGATCTGCTTTTCAACAGGGGAGAGGAAGATTACACTTTAGCTGGATTTTTCTAAGCACCTGCACAAACTGCTCTGGCTGCGTGTCCTTGTGTTGGGAGAGCCATGTTCTAGAACTTTTCAAAACAGCTTATTTGTGAGGAAACTCAATAGGTGGGGAAATATCAGCTTAGGTTTTTCAGCATTTGCATTTACAAACCTCGACAGCAGCGGTTCCAACCTTTTGTCCTTTTGAACCCCTGTAATAGCCCAGGACCCTTGCAAGGAAATATTCAGCCTTGTCCAAAATGTATAGAATTTTTGACTGTTCAGCAGCCTGTTGCACTAGCACTGTGTCCAATGTAAAGCCTACACTGAAACTTGTGAAGTTGTGATTACCATGCTCCTTAATTCGGTTGGACCAGGAGATGCAAGACTCTCCTTAACAGGTAGCGTGTAGTGTTCAAACCAACCAAGCTACTGTAGCAGATATGACATTTTCACTTCAATTGTGCTACCACTGAGTTTCAGGGCAAACAGGACCCACAAGGGCACGCTAATGACTGGAAAAAACTTTTGGGCAACTGCTGTTAATGAACATACAAGATATGGCTATTAAAGGGACTGTGAGGAGTTTCTAAGTAATTACAAAAAAGTCTCACTTTTAGATATATGCCTGATCAAAATACACACTTTAAGATGAGTTTTATAGCATCAAAATAGGTGATCTATAAATGCTATTCCTTAGCCTTGCGGTCAGGTCGAAAAGGGCTGGACTGGCCTGGATACTCAACTTCGAGAACAAGACAATTAAAACTAGAGCAAATTTATATTATTCATACTCATCTTAGAGCACTGGGCTGTAAGAAGCGATATATAGCCGGCTACAAAACTACGATACTAATTTTTACAAAAATTGCATGTTATCATACATCAAAAACTACTGCCACGTAACTAGAAAGAGATACATTATCTCGTCGCTTTGCATTCTGTAAGTTGTTGAAAAAAGAAGTTGTAAAGCAATGCAGAGTTCTGAGGAAGGTCCAAGCAGCATTTATTAGAATCACAACAAACACACGCTTTGGCTTGGGTCATTTGGTGCGTTCCAGTTGGAGTCAGAAGTAGGATTTTCCGGGTTTCGAGTAGGAAACTGCAACTGGAACGTTCCCCGAATACGGAATTTCCTACTGGGAACTCGGTGAAACCTCGCCACCCCTGAGTTGACAATTGAAGATGGATGCTCCCAGTGCAAACAGTTATTTAGCTCCTGTAATAATCAATTTAATTGCACTTCTGACTGGGGTGTGTCACTCTAGATCAGCTGAATACATAGTATTGTTAGACTTATATTTACAGAAATGCTGCCATAGTGATAATCACATTCTTCATGTGATATTTGTGAACAAAAACGCAGGGCGTGCTAACAACAGCTATCAATACCCTGATAGATAGGCATGTTTTTTTCCGACTCCAACTGGAACGCCGATAAGTCGGAGATGATGTCACTCCCAGTTCCGAGGTTACTGGAAACGCAGCATTATACAGTCGCCGTGCGTGCTCATGGGTAGCAGAGTCTTTATTTCGCCGGTAACAGATTCTCCTCATAGCACCTTTGAAGTTAGACTAATGCTGTGGAACAATTTTATGAAACAAACAGTTTCAAGTGTCTTTCCCCTTCAATAATCTCCCCTTCTGCATCAAGACACCCCTGCATTCAGGTCTTCCACTGATCAAAGCAGTGCAGCAGGCCTTCTTTGGACAGTTGTCTCAGAACCTCTAACGTTACTTTCTTCACCTCTGACAGACTCACGACATATCCCTCTGAGATTTGACAGATTTGATCTTAAGAAAATGGAAAAAGTCACACAGTGCTCGATCAGTTGAACAGTGAGGGTTATCAAACACTGGGATTTGTTTATGGACCAGGAACTGCATGAAGGCTGCATCCATTTTCCACATCTTTGGTCTCTTTCTTTAGAGTTGCTACCTTTTAAAACCTGCTTGTACTTTGAAGGACAGACACTTTTAACCACCTTCACTCAATGAGATTAGTTTGCAAGCCACTAAAAGCACTGTTGTCGTCTCATTAATGACTTTTGCATGGTGTTGCGAATAAACAGTTGAGAGGGACCTTGGGCTAAGCTGTGACCAACCCCAGAATGCTTTGCTCTCAGAGGTTTTTTTTTTATATATATAAATGAGATAGGATGCATCTGCATGGCCATCTTCAGCCATGGTCTTCATCCAGAATCCCCCCCCCCCCAGCAGCAGAATTACAAACTAAGCATTTGAAACACAGAAATTGCTATAATTTACAAATTAAAAGTGCCCAAATGGTTTTGTTAGGGTTTGTGAGCATAAAAATGGAATTACCAGTCTGAGTTTGAGGTAGAAGGTCTCACTGAAGGTCTTGCGGCTGAAGTACCAGAAGCGTTCGTTGGATGGATAAACCCTGACCAGAGTCTCCATCAGAAAGCGAACTGGCTCCACCACCTCAGTGACTACCAAGTCCGCTGCCACAGTCATGTAGACCTGTTTATCTAGAGAAAAAAACAGAAAAAAAAGTGAGAGCCGAAGAAGAAGGAAGATTACTGTTGAGTAATCAGTGTTCTTTCCTTTTTTTTATTTTACTTAACCTGAATGAATAATGGCAAAAAGACTTTGAATTCATTCAGTGAAGATTGTTTACTTGTTTAAAGAAGAAATGTTTCATGAACTACAACCACTATGGGTAAGGATGGGAATTGATAAGATTTTATCAATACCAATGCTGTTAACGATCCTGCTAATCGACCCAATTCTTTAACGATTCCCTTATCAATTCCTGCAGATTTTGCATGTGGGCAAATGTTGGTCTGATTTTCAGTGGCAACAATGTCAAACATGTCACAGCATAGATAACTGCTTCTGCAAGTTGCTGGTGTTTCCACTCACTTAAGGTTATGTAGTAGGTGCAATGAAAATTAAGCTACAATTCTGATGCTTTTGAACCCTGTCAGTGGAAGGAATTGATAAGGGAATTGATTAGCAAAAAGATTAATGATATCGATTCTTTGATGGAGCTGTTAACGATTCTCAACTGGAATTTTTTCGATTCCCATCCCTAACCATGGGGGGTCGAGCATTCAGCCGCTCGACTCCCCGGTTATGGAACTCACTCCCCCCTTACCTCTGCAATACTGAGTCCTTACCCCTCATTAAAACAAGACTCAAAACCCATCTGTTCCAGCTCTTCTACTCTCTCTGATATTTTGCATTGTCTATTGTATTGTTTTGTGTGTTTTTTATACCTGTTTTTATGCCTATTTTAATGCACTTTTTATCTTTTGTAAGGCCCCTTTAATTAAAACATATTATTATTATCGGTATTGTTATTGTTATTATTATTAGAAGTTATGGTTAGATTGTAATCAGCATATGAGTTAATTAGATGACTGCAAGTGGGTACATATGACTCTATCTCAAACCATCTGTTAGGTAGAATAAGGGATACATTTTTATAGAAGCAGAAAAACCTTACCTAGAGGAAGCAAAAAATAAAAATTATATAATGGATTTATGAGTCCATGAATCTTACTGTAATACGATGATTCTCACTGTGGGGTCAGAACCTAAAAGTGCGTGAGACATCTGAGAGCATGAAGCATCTCAGAGGGCATGAAGGATCTAACAGAGTAACGTAACACATGCATGCCCTTTTTGGGCCTCTGTCATGCACTTCTAAAACAAGTGCAAGTCATGTTTTTTTCTGACAAATTCTGTTCCATCTCAAGTCTAAACTGAAACACTTCATTGAATAAATCCGAGTGGTAGAAAATTCACATCGCTTGATTTTTTTTCTCGGTTAGGAGTGGGTGTTGGGTCCTCAGGCTAGACCGGCCAGGAGTCAGTGCTGAATGATATCATCACTCTTCAGACTGGCTCCTCCTTAAAGGCAGGAAATCCACATCATTCATCCTTTGGTGATGCCACACCCCCTGGTGGATAAGGACATCTCCATCCTCTCTCCCATGAGAGCCCGCTTTAGCTGCCTTTGCACTGAGAGTCAAATTCTCTGAGATCTCAAAAATCTACAGCAAAAAGTCTCATTTGTTAGCAGCTCTGGAGTTATTTCAAACCTGTTGTTGTATAAGCTGATACTCTATCTGAACAAGTTTAACAAGGTTCCACAACAGCTTCTAAAAACCACATTCAAGACTTTAAAGGTAATAAAGAATTTACAGTGGGAATTGTCCTTTTTCAAAATAACATTACTAATAATAATAATAATAATAATAATAATAATAATAATAATAATAATAATGGTAGAACACTGTACTTGCAGAAGCCTTTCACAGCACTCAAGTTTACCTTAAATGGCAGCTGAGGCTCAAGATGAGTCCCTCATAAACCTTAAGAAAAAGGCTTTGCCAGGAAAGGAGAGAAAATAACAGATTTGGTTGCACAGGGGAACAATGTTTTCTTTTATAAGTCTGAAAGAATAAATGGACTTCTGAGTGACTTTTACAAGTAATTTACAACTCAGGGTGTCTTCACAGGATGTGTTTTATTGCTGTCTTTGCTCTTTTGTGTCATCTGTTTTGCCTTATAAAAGTAAAAATTGACAAAAGCAGAAATCAGAACCACAACACAGTCATTATCAGATCGTTTAGTTACAACAGCAGCAAAAATGAAGTTTTAGTGGCCAACTGTTGGATATTTTCTTCAAGTTGTCTTATTTGCACAAACAAGATGAATGACTTTAGGTATAAAAACACACCTGTAATTCGACAGAGCTAATTTATTTATTCATTTAACCTTAATTTAAGCAGGTTTGTCCCATTGAGATCAGCAGATCTATTTTTCAAGGGAGACCTGACCAAGAATGGCAGCAACAAGCTCTCTAGTGGTAGCTTTTGATCAAAATATGACTGAATAAGTACATCTCATTGTCCATCTCTATGTGTATGTAACTGACAAAAGCCTCGAGTCTTCAGAGGGCTTTTTTAGCTTGTTCACTTATTAATTATTTCATTTTTGAAATAACAGGATATATCCATTTAAAAGACGTGTTATCAAAAAGCCTGAAGGTTATCACGAGCTGTTCATGACAAACAGCAAGGGCAAGGTGTTAAGAAATTGCAAACGCCTTAAGACAACCAGGGAGGTCTGCAGTGTGAATTGCAAAATATAATCCCCTCAAGTGCTGCTCTTGTTCTTGTTTTTTTTTCTGACACCCCATGTTCATGCTTCACTGTGTGGAGACATGAAGTTTTGACGAGGGACGGGTTCAAAAGGCCAGGGACGGGGCTTTATCGTGCTACAGAATAGATGGAGGCAATTATCATATCCAAGCTCTGCTGCTAGCACTGCAGTTTTCCACATCTGACCTTGGGTTTTGTGCAGTCCCACGTCACGTTTTTGACATAAATGTATGGAAATACTTTCAGCAGCCTGTCTATGAACAATGTGCAAGCCTGCACTGGTTAAAAGTGCAGCGCAAATACTAAAAATACAAAATAAAATCAGTAATTTCACTGTTATTGCTGTGTGCTCTTGAATACGCAAATTCAGCTTAAGCTGTACAGGCTTTCTAATTACTAGAGGAGCTGGGGGAGCGGCAGAGAAGATTTGAAAATACAGAAAAGAAGATGTGAATAAAGCAGCTAAATCCAGACAGCAGATTTGACTGGGGTGGAATGATGCCAGTCGGGGGCCAAAATATCATTCGCCCACTTAGATTTTCTCCATCCTCCTCTCTAAAGGAAATGATGGAGAAGGGGGAGGGAATAATCAGCCTAGTCCAGCAAGGTGGACTGCTAACTAGGGCAGATGATCATGGGAAAACTAACACTGCAATATTTTTGTTTGTGCATTATATATTGTGATTTTTTCAGAAATGATAGAGTTAACTATATAAGAAAAATCCAACTATCATCTATAGCACTCACTGCTTTGGGGGCAAAAGTGACACGACACATGTACCAAAGAGAAACTATTAACAAGACATACAAGTGATAAACAAACACTTTTATTGAGAATGAGCAGGAATCAGAGGCTAACGCCGTTTATAAACAGGAACGCAGATCAATAATCAGGGAAATATTTCTTCCATGTCATCATAAGCTGTTTGAATTTAGTACTTAGCCTTTCAGGTTTGGTCATTTATGTTTATGCTGATGCTAGCCTTGCTCACTATAAACCGTCCTCAAATTTTGTATATTTTGCAGATAATCCAAATATGATTGTGTTTTTGTAACCCTCACCTTTAGGGGTGTCTTCATTAAGAGGCTGGAAGGCGGCCATGTTTGGGTTCCATGTTCCTGTGATCACATACGCTTTCCCATCAGAGCTCTTCCCCATGGACTCCTGTGTAAGTAGCAACAAAAAAATATTTTAGCAATAACACTAAAAATGATTAGTTTTGCAGATCATCACAATTACACATGAATATAGACAGATTCATAATGTGGTGAATATCACAAAGTGTGAATTCCTTCTTAAAGCAGAATTTCAGGAGCAAGATCACACCTCAACCACGCCTCATCCTGTGTTCTTATAAATTCTAACCTGATAATTTCCTTCCTTTGTTTCGCTCACTCAACGCACACCTCCCTCCCACCCCTTTCTTTGAACTTTCTTCTTTCTTTCTTTAGGGCCTTATAATGGAGGTTCGTCGTGCCCGGGAGCTACGGCAGATTCCCCAAGAAGTTTCCCCAAACTGTTATCGGCTTCACATATCTGCTTTGTTGCTTATTATCCACTATACGTAATATATAATTGTCAAATTCATCCTGTTGATATTTGGTCCTTGCTCGTGAATGGAACTTCTCAAAAAAAAGACAGGTATGTATCTGTAAAAAAAAAACATATACTTGAACCTCTCGCATGACTGTGTTTTGTGTCACACCTTTAACATGAGCTCAGACAGGTTCTGCTCACCATGTCTAATAGATGCATGTCACTGTTGCAGACTTTCTGTCCTGGACTCAGCAGCATACCAAAACACCTGGATGAAGACACAGGAGGTAAATTAAAAAATCAATAAATCACTGCGGGGGCTACAGTACACTCAAACAAACTGAGTCAGATTAATTATAAGACAACAGAAAACAACCAAACTTCACTTTTGAATATTGTAAACACTACCACAAGGTAAGACAACAATGTTTATATCATTATAGTTTTTTATCTTGATTTAAATAAAACAAGAGTTGTGCTAAGTAAACAGATTTTTACAGTAAGAACCATGGAAATATAGAGAAATATTTCTGAAATGTTTAGCCAACATGGGGAATTACAATTATATCTATTTCACATGTTTTAAAGAAAGAAAGATTATTTTTTGTAAGTTTTTAAGTACGTACAGGCATTGAACAGAGGGCTGCTGTAACTGAATGTCAGACAATGGGCTTTTACTGTAGTTCATGGAGATTTTACTTAAAACTGGCTTTTGTTCTTGCCTCCCAACAACACCCAAATACAAAACCCAAAACCAGTGAAGTTGGCACGTTGTGTAAATCGTAAATAAAAACAGAATACAATGATTTGCAAATCTCTTTCAACTTATATTCAATTGAATACACAGCAAAGACAAGATACTTAACGTTCGAACTGGTAAACTGTGCTTTTTTGTAAATATTAGCTTATTTGGAATTTGACGCCTGTAACATGTTTCAAAAAAGCTGGCACAAGTGGCAAAAAAGACTGAGAAAGTTGAGGAATGCTCATCAAACACTTATTTGGAACATCCCACAGGTGAACAGGCTAATTGGGAACAGGTGGGTGCCATGATTGGGTATAAAAGCAGCTTCCCTGAAATGCTCAGTCATTCACAAGCAAGGATGGGGTGAGGGTCACCACTTTGTGAACAAATGCGTGAGCAAATTGTTGAACAGCTTAAAGGAAAAGTTCGGTTCCTGCAGCTTTTACATTGTTTATAGAATGAAGAACAACAATATACTCACCCAGAAGGCTTTCCTGATGCAAACGGTGCTTCGGGAGATATTTAGATCCAAAATCGAGCAGCGGACACCGATATAATGATAGCCTGTAGGGCATAGATCGCTGCTCCTAAAAACTGCATTAATCGTCCAAAAACTCATGTATTTCACCAATATTCCATCATGATTCGCGCCGAATGGACCGCCATTGCAGCCTGTGTCTCTCCACACAGCGCTGTGTGGCTGAACTAACCTCTGAACTGACGAGCTGTTTACATGCTCTTCGCATCAGTGCTCATTGTTTCAGGGGAAGATCGGCAGCTACAAATAAACTTTCTTCTTCCAGTTTTGTGCAAAATGGACGAATGTCTATGGGATGAAGATGTTGTGGAGGAGGACTTTGAAAATGATGGACGTCCTTACAGTTTGGAGCCACAGTATACAGATAAGGAGCTCATAGAAATGAGGAAGCGATCGCAACGCTCCAGAGAGTACTGCGCATGCGCGAAGAGCATGTAAACAAACTCGTCAGTTCAGAGGTTAGTTCAGCCACACAGCGCTGTGTGGAGAGACACAGGCTGCAATGGCGGTCCATTCGGCGCGAATCATGATGGAATGTTGGTGAAATACATGAGTTTTTGGACGATTAATGCAGTTTTTAGGAGCAGCGATCTATGCCCTACAGGCTATCATTATATCGGTGTCCGCTGCTCGATTTTGGATCTAAATATCTCCCGAAGCACCGTTTGCATCAGGAAAGCCTTCTGGGTGAGTATATTGTTGTTCTTCATTCTATAAACAATGTAAAAGCTGCAGGAACCGAACTTTTCCTTTAAGAAGAACATTTCTCAATGAGCTATTGCAAGGAATTTAGGGATTTCATCATCTACGGTCCGTAATATCATCAAAAGGTTCAGAGAATCTGGAGAAATTACTGTACGTAAGCGGCAAGGCCGAAAACCAACATTGAATGCCCATGGCCTTCGATCCTTCAGGCGGTACTGCATCAAAAACTGGCATCACTGTGTAAAGGATATCACCACATGGGCTCAGGAACACTTCAGAAAACCACTGTCAGTAACTACTGTTCATCGCTACATCTGTAACTGCAAGTTAAAACTCTACTATGCAAAGCCAAAGCCATTTATCAACAACACCCAGAAACGCCGCCGGCTTCGCTGGGCCCGAGCTCATCTAAGATGGACTGATGCAAAGTGGAAAATTGTTCTGTGGTCTGACGAGTCCACATTTCAATTTGTTTTTGGAAACTGTGTTCGTAGTGTCCTCCAGACCAAAGAGGAAAAGAACCATCCGGACTGTTATAGGCGCAAAGTTCAAAAGCCAGCATCTGTGATGTTACGGTGGTGTATTAGTGCCCAAGGCATGGGTAACACTTTGAACAAACATTGATAAAAAGATGGAAACCTGAGGTTTGTGTCCAAGGTAGGGGACATCTGTTTTAAAAAGGGACAACTGACAGGATTACTGTTACATAAAAGCCTTTGTTCATCTTAGAGGTCACACATTTTACTACCTTACAACAACTTCACACTGGTCTCAGATTTTGGTTGTCCACACTTCAACGCAGATATTGGACTTTGGCTCCCCTATAAACCCCTCGGTTTTAGCCCTGCTCAAAGTGTCTGTTTAGGTGAATCTCCTTAAAAGCTGGGTTTGAACATGCCTGTCTCAGGAAGTGGACATGGCTTTTACTATTTAATGCTCTGCTCTCATGTTTATGCATGTCAAAACAAAATCCTTCCAAAGCAGCCTTGAGTGTGGGACAAACATCTATTGCATTGTAGACACAGACAAAAACAATTATGAGGGCTGTATTTGCACATTTAGTAATTTTTAAGGTGAAAGTTTGTTATTTCTGCTGTGACATTTCAACAGGAAATGGAAGTTTGTAACTACAATTTCAGGCTTTTGTTCACATTAAGAAATAGTCCTGCTGTTGTGCAGGAGTACCGCATATCAAAATATATTCACATAACCTACTCACTCACCATATTTCCATATGGTTAACCACACAGACATGCTGAACCTGAAATGGCTATTAATGAAACAAAGTGTATTTAATAAGGATGGAGCTGCTCAAAGGATCACCTTTGAACACAATAGGGATTTAACTTGACACTAAAAATAAAGAACAGAGCAGGTGTCTGTCTCCCCCTGACAGCAGGAGGAGGAAGAGAGGGATAAAGAAGGAAATGAAGAGAGGTGAAGATGACCTCATTCTTTAGAGCTGTGGGAGCACATTACACATATAAGTAAGACTGACAACAAGAAATTAAAAGTTTCTCATTTATGTGGTGCAGTTTTCACTATACACTGATTAAACATCTTCGCAGGTTTCCTACACTCTTGTTATATTAAATGTATGACTCTGTAGGCCTTTTTAAAACCCAAACAGAGAAAATATTTGCATTTCTTGTGTTCTTGCACGTAAAAAGTGCTTCATAAATAAAGTTTGCTATATTGATTAATATCTTGTGACTATAAGCTTCATAGTTCGAGGAAAGGTTCAACTGTCTGGCTGGGGGCAGGTTGATGATGGCGGCGCATCAGAGGGATTTCTGCACCCACACCATGCAGTGTTGCATGTGTTTACAACTTGTTCTCTCCTCTGCATGGATATCTGAAAAAAGCAACATAAACTTGTGTGTCCACTGTTGACACAGACTATTTGTTGGAAAACATTAATGTGGTTTGTCTCAACAGCCATTATATCTCAGTTTAAATGACAAAAACAACAGCTTAGATGTGACTTTGAACTAATATCTTACTTGTTAAGTCCAAAATGAGTATAAAAAAATCCATCCCTCTTACACAGTAAGACTTTTTAAGACTTTTCATGAACTTGAATAATAAAAATCTATTGAAAGACTTTCCAGTAAGACTATACACTATTTTGACCATTGAGTGTTGGTCTTATTCTTGTTTGAGAAAGCTTTACAAAACAGATTTACAAAGGACAATTGTGTATGTACTTCAATCATAATGTAGTTCTTAAGTACTGCTTGTTTTTTGTGCATAGTGTGGGTTCTGCAGTTAGAACTGCATTTTTATCTTTATAGTGCAGCATCCTCTAGCTCATTTTTCTTGATAAGAACACTGATATGATGCAGCACCAAGACAGGTAGAAAAGCAAACACCTTTGAAATAACTTTGGAGCAATTTGGCTGCTAGATACACAAAATCAATGATGTTGTTTTGAAAGTCAAAATAAGAAAACCCCCAATACACACAAGACTTTCAGATTGGGATAAAGATTTAAAAAAGTGATGCAACATCTTTGGGAAAGATTTACTTCAGTAAAGGTTCCCTAGAGAAAGGTTGCTGGGACCTTGTCATCTATCATCTTTTATAAAACTTAATCTCACCTTTCAATGCCGAGCTCTTTGTTGCACATTTGTTGAACTGAAACGACGACCTTCTTCTGAACTCCCTGTCGCAGCTTGAAGTAGAACTTATCTCTGTCCTTAGGCACTGGACTGTGGAGAGGAAGAGAGGGGAGAGCGGGATTTTTCATCTTCAGCCCGAAGGATTTAGATATGATGCAATTTTGTGTGTATATTGTTGTGCTGTGACGTTGTGGATGATAGAGTCTACTTTGTATGGCTTCACGCTGACACTGACCAGAGGTAGGATATTTTCAGTTCATACGTCTGCATGTTGCACTCTTGTGAAGGTCATGTGAAGAATGTTTCAAGGTATTTTCTTCAGACTTTGAAGAGAAACCCACTTTGAGTCCAGGAAGCACTGATCAGGTTTTTGTGTCATAGGGTGAAGGTCAAGGTCAAAGCAACTCTTGCTATCTCTTGTGTGGGATGCAACAACTCAATTACTCAGAGGGAATCAAGTTAGACTTCACAGAAGCGTCCACTATAATTGAGGGATGAATGGATTCAATTTTGGAGGTTAAATGTCGAAAAGTCAAAGTTAATGTGTTTCATGTTCAACCCTTGTTTGTGAATATAATATCTGATAAATGCTACGAGGGATTTTCTCCAAACTCTGGACAAAAATCATCTCTGACTCAAGGATGAGCTGATTTGATTCCAAAGATCAGGGTGTCAAATGTCTCAGTCAAAAGGTCTCACGTCCTTGAGAACAAGGTTTGTCAAGAACCCATGAGCTAAAGTTCAAATTCAAAGAGCCTCAGGTTCACTCCATGCTTGGGAATGTCATGTCTTAGGAAAGTTTTAACTCAAGGATGTTTGTGATCACAGGACAAAAGTCATGTTTTTTAACCTTGTGCTGATCAGTAAGAATGCTTTAAATGGTTTTCTTTAAAATCTGAACAAATATCCACAGTGACTCAAAGATGAACACATTAAAGCTTGTAGACTAAATTTTAGGTCACTAGGTCTTATGCTCAAACCTTGTTCAATTGAAAAGTGTCCACTATGTATGTATATGTATGTATATATATATGTACATATATATATATATATATATATATATATATATATATATATATATATATATATATATATATATATATATATATATATATATATATATATATATATATACATATATACATATAAACAACTCAAGGATAATAAATAACCCTAGTGTGAGTCCCCCCCCTTAGATATCAGGGGGGCCCTGTCAACTCCAGTCTCCACCAGATCTGCCTCAAGATGAGAATGATGCTCCATTCAGTAGAGGGGGAAGACGACCATAGCTCAAATCTACAGTCAGACTCAAAACAGAAGAAAGTAGAATAACTTTGCTTATTGCCTGAGGATGATTAGCAAAACATGATATGTAAATCAGACTTCAGACAGCAGATAGCAGAGCCAATGAGCACAATTTGTGCTGCTGTGAGCTACCATATTCCAATGGTCTTTAATCAGGCACAAGCTCATGTCCTGGCCTAGTTTATATTTTATTTTGAATTTGCTTAAGGCCAACTTCTGGGGGACTGAGGGTCTCAGTTGTCCCCAGTCCATAGTTCAGACACCCCTGCTTCAAGAGATGTTCTTTAAAATCTGAACAACTGGCAAATTAACTTTGGTATGAGCTGCTGTATTTTGAATTTCAAGGTTACTAGAACCCTAAATCTCCTCACAAAACATGCACCTTTATTATTCAAACAATTACACTTTCAACTTTTTAAACTAAGACTGTGTTTTCCTCGCCCTTTCTCATGGCCCACCGGTGTACTTTTACCGTAAGGCAGTAGTATGTTTTGTAGATTTGTAAAACAATAGATTTCACCTCTGCTACCAAAGTCCACTTTGAGAAGAATACCACAAATCTCCCCTCTTATCCTCTAACTGTTCTTAATATTCAAGGTGTTTTCTGTGCTTTTATGACAGTTACTGAATCTTTTTACGCAAGAGGAGAACAGAAAATGAAAAGTCATCTCTTAACAGCTTTACATTCTTTAAGGACAACCAATAACAGACATATAAAACAATGAAAGCACTTTTAAGGCTTTCCACCCATGAACATTTTTTTGGCATTCTACCACATTTATCTGCAGCATCATTCTTTCCCCGTGCATTATACTGTGCATCATTAGACGGTGTAACCAGACTCTTTGACTCCCATATATACTTTAGCTGATGAGAGTCTCTGCTTGTGTGTTTAAGGGAATAAATCACCTGTAGTTGCCCTTTCCATCGTCTTCTTTAATCTCTAGTGAGACAGTGAAGGTGTAAAGGTCACTGTCTGGCGGACCGGACGTTCCCGTGTCCCTGATGTCGGCTGGCCGTGATGATCGCTTAAAGGCTGTGGAGAAACTGTACAGGATGCGGCTCACCTGGATGAGGGGAAATTTAAAGAGGCTGTTAAAGACAGAGAAGATGGTGAATTGGAGAATAGCCAGGGCAACAAAATAAAGGAGAGGATGACAGCACTAAATGAAAACTAAATGATTCAAAAGCTAGTTAAAATGCTTTTGAATCATGAGTGTGAAAATTAAAGGTAATGAAGATTAGGCAGGAAGGACTTTCACTGAGGAAACAGCAAAGGCTGGTGTGCATTGGAAAATAAAAGAGGGCAACAGTGCCCTCGTCTGGTTAATCAGTGTCATTCCTCACGTATTTTGATATGATGTGTTAGGTTTAATTGTTTAACAGACTAATAACGTCAGTTGATAGGGATGCTTTAGGGCCAAAAGAAAAAGATAAAACCAAACTACAGACTGAGGGAGAGTAGCACAAAACTCTTCAGCTGCTCAATCTTTACTGTCTAAACATGCTATAGTTTTTTCTTCTTTCTTCAACCTGCTCTCTTTGTGGCTGCTCTTAGCTTTAAAGTATCCCACACAAAAAGATTTGCATCTGACATCAGCAAAATTCTAGTCATACAGTGAAGGTGTTTTCCATACAATCTGAACCAAAATAAACACTTGAAGTCCATTTCATAAGACTGAATGTCGATCTGAAGTTTTTAACACAAGTATTAAACTCTTTGACACATCATGACTGTCAGGTACAAACCTCCCACTGCCAAAATTGCCAATGAATATTGAATTCTTTCATTTGGTTAGAGTTTTATAAAACCCACTCACAAAGTGACCAAAACACTGTTTTAAGATTAATAAAACATAAAAATGGACATGCCAGGTTTGTGCCTGACAGTAATGACACGAAAAGAAATCTAAATAATAATAAACAGAGAAAAGTACTTTCATTTCACCAGTCAGGCTGAAATTATGAAAGCTAACAGCACAGTTTTCAATCTGAAACTTCCCGCTATGAGGGACATGTGAGAATAAGCCAGTCAAAAGATTCTCAGTGTTCATTATCCTGGTTTTTGTAAGTGTACAGGATTACAGTGTATTCAAATTAGAACTATGCTACTTATCTCAGAAATCTGAGATCATTTTATGCAAAACAGTTCAATCTTTAAATTCTATATTGATCAATAAATTATCTCAGACCAGTTAAATTGAATTATGAGAAAGGGCTACATATTGATAATTTCTGAAATCATGATGACTACAGATAATTTCTCAGAAATCTAAGTTAACTTAAAACTTATGTAATACTAATGCAGACTGGCTGATTGATTACTCACAGCTTCTTTAATGTGGCAGGAAAAGACGTGAATCTGGAAGTCCTCAGAGCTTCGGTAACTCTCGGTGAAGGAGAAGCAGTCACTCTCTACAGAACCTTCCCGCCCACGAGCGCAGAACAACACCTTGTAGATGGGAAAGGAGGCAATCTCTGTGCCTGAGGCTTGGTCCACAATCCTGAGGAGAGTCACAGACTCACATGTAAAGATAGTGCTTTGGTCAGCAAGGATAATCTGCATTAAGGACCAAAGGTTTTATTAGTGCTTAACCTTAAAATGAGGGAATCTTTTTAAATAAATAAAAGCTGTATTTGTTGATCCAACTGGGACTTTCTTTTTTCAAAACACCCAAGACATCCAATTTTTGAATACATTTCAAAAAGTGTCTCATGTCTAGTCTTAAAATTGATATTAGGTTTCAACCTTTAACTTAAAAAAAAACGTCTCCAAACATTTTAACGAAAAGCCTTCGTGTGACTCATATCTGGGTGTCATGACTAACTTCATGACAAGTTTCTTTTTGACACACTAAGGTATGCTTCCTTTATTTTCAAACTGTAAATGTAGAAGTTTTGCCCATAAACCTGTGTATGTATAAACCAACATGTCCCCCAGGAAGATAGTTAGCAGAAGAGGTGCTCTGTCCCTGAATCATTTGGATTTTTCTTGTGTAACTTTTACTATTTCCTCCTCTTATTTAAATATGATTAAATATGAAGTCACTTCTTAATGTTTTAGCAGCCATTTATGTTTTTAATACCTTTTATGAAAGGGCATCTTAACCTACAACTTCAAAAACCCAGACCGTGTGCTGAAATTTGTATCTGACCTGACGGAGCCATCGGGACCACAGGGGACGTGCAGGGTGATGGGGATGGGGATGGCACTTTCAGCTCTCAGCGTGGCCATGGCCTTCTGTGCCTCTGTCTCATTGCGAGGGGCTTTGACCCAGGTACAGCCCAGGTAGGACAACTTGTTGAATTGGACACTGTCCTCCTCTGGAGCAGTGGGAGTGGATGGTGCAGGACATACCTCTGTGTACAGACAACAAAGATGCCTCATTGTTCAGTTTCTGATAGATTATAGCTCTTTGCATAAGTACTAAACTTTTATCAATTAACCATCACAAAAACAATGTCAATATGCACAAATGTCACATCCTATGACACAAAATGACACTCCTGTTACCTGAAGCACTTCTTTGTTGTTTGATGGAAACAGGAGCCATAAGTCTTACTGATTACATGAGTTATGTTGAATGTAAGTAATCACCATCTTTAGTCAGAGACCTGATCACTGGCATAGAGCCTGAGTGTCTCACACAGCAGCGTTTGCTAACGTCACTTTTGGTCAATGCAAATACAAACAAAGCAGGAAGCAGATTGGAAGATGGGTGAGCGTTGATGTCCACTGCAGTTCTATTTGGTTGTTTCATCAATGAAACACTCAGTCACTCTTATTTGTGTAGCACCAAATTATAAAAAATGTCATCTCATGACACTAAACACAAGAGTAGATCAGTGACAAACTTAGTCTTTGTATGAGTATTCTTATTGACAAATATTCAATTGCTCATATTCTTATTTTCATTCAAAACTCATGAATCCACCAGTAGTCCAGCACTTTGTCACAACTGCCAACAGTAACAGTGGCAAGAAAATTATACTCAGAAACTGAAAATCTTGAGCAGAACCAGGCTCGTGTTTAACAGCTATCCACAGAAGTCATGTTGGAGGTGTGAGTGGAAACAGAGAGGTGGGCAAAGACGAAGGGACTAAACTTAGAATTTAAGATAGCAATGAATTTATGGATGCCTGGATCATAAATTTGACCTCATCATATTACCGCTATTGAATTAAAACTTATGAGAGCAAACCCTTGAGATGCAGTACCTTTTTTTCAAGACATTCACTCTCTCTATACGACTGTAAAGGTGATTATTATGATGGAATAATCATAAACTATCATGGAGAGTGAAAGTATTGTCAACATTTACTTCTATAAACAATTGTGAATAATTATGTATGTAGATAGATATCGCCTTGTTAGCGGTGAGGAAATGTATACTGGTAGCTTTAAACTGTAAAAACATCTAAAACCCCATCAACGCGAACCATAATTAAACCTCATAGGCTATTTTCAAAACATAATAGAAAGGCTAGTTCTACAGCCACCCAAAAGTCAGGAGGGAAAAAATCACATCTTTGTGTGAAGTGAGCAGCAAGAACTTTTGTGCTCTGATTCTCAATAAGTGTTTTTTCCATTTGTTATATTTTTCTTTTTGGTGACACAAAGTCACATTTAGCATTGCACAAAGAGCTAGTTGTACAGCACAAAAAAGTAAAAAAAAAAAAAAAAAAAAAAAAAAGCTAGTTCTTTAGCACCAAAAAAACCCCACAAAATAAAAAAGCTATAGTTTTTTCACTATTGCACAAAAAAATAAAAAATAAAAAAGCTTTAGTTCTTTTACTACAGCTCCAAAAAAATAATAATAATAATAAAACAAACAAATATGTATAATATAACAGCACCAAAAAAGGTTTGTGTCAGGGGTAAGGAAGGTTAGGTGCTGTCTGGAGCCCCCTGTTGACAATTAGGCGGTAATTGAAAGGTGATTATGGGTAGGCAGGCTAAGCTAAAGAACTCATTTTTACACCGTGGGGGGGAAAAAAAACTCAAAATCTCACGGGAGTCCCCCCCTACGCACCACCTGGGGGTGTATGTTTGATTTGCTGGAAAGAAAAAAAAAAATCTGCCGACTTGTAGCTACTTTTGGGCGGGCCTATAGCTACTTCCGATGCTGAGGAGTTGGCAACACTGATAGTGTCAGCCCATTTTCATTAAAGGAACAGCGCGGTTTGGAGCCCTTTCAGCCACTTCACTATCTATTGTTCAGATGACTGATACCACCCAACTTCCAAAATGCTGAAATATTCTTTTAACATTTAAATACATTTCTAGAAGGTTTCATTCATTAAAACATATCATAAGTTTGGGATGACTTCAAATCAGCATGGGAATAAGATTTTCATTTAGCAGCATTTTGCTTCATTCTCTTTTTGTCTGAGCGTGATTTTTCTTGACAACAACCTATCATTTCCAAGAGGACAACAAATTACTGAACGGACTTATTTGTGTTTATCTGAATTTTTTCATTCTCTGGCTTGTATGGTTTAGGTATCTTTGTGTTTCACTTGAGCCATGTCTGTATTTCTGATGCTGTCTTATGTAGTTGCTATGACTAACTCATGCTGTAGGTCTACATTCCCTCCAAATTATAATAAAGTGGAAGCTGCTGATTTTCACACACTAATGTCTGACAGCTCTACAGTACAAGAAAAACAGAGGCAATACAAGAAAACTTAGCACAAGTGCGAATATATGAAACTATGCAGAAGGTGTGAGGGGAAGTTGTGAGTGTGGTGGGGGGGCTTCTCTAAAATGATCTTGGACCTCATGTTTTCACACTCTGCAAACAGGAAGCAGAACAATAAGAGCAGCAACTGGACTTCCACTGCTGACAGAGTCTCTGCACCACACTGACATTTCCTCTACATTAACTCAGCACTAATACAAGCTTTTAAAAAAACAGTGCCGTGACTGTAGGTGTGAAAAGTTAAGTTACTGCCAGAACAAAACCGCTGCTGACTGGCTGTTTCTCTTTTCCTGCGAGAAAGGTTGTCACATTTGGTACAGGTTGACACATTCAAGTCTACTCGTCGGTAAATCTTCACATTTCTTATGTCCTTTCAGTGTCTGATCACCAGATTAACCAGTTGTTTTAATTAATTCTTTATATTTGTATCAATTTGGCACAAGGAAAGTTCTAAGAGCTATAATTTCAAATCCTTCTAAACCCAAGAAATAATCAAACTATCTGAACAGTCTGACTTTTAAAAAAACCCAAAAAAATGATAACATCAGTGGATAGATACGTTTAACTGTTCAGTAAAGCAGTCCAGCACCAGCACCCTGTTCCTACAATACACTACCCACAATATATCTTCACCCCGTGACATTTAGTCAACATTTGTTTACATTCAGGATTTAGGCAATTTGGGTGGGAAGGTTGCAGCTTATCCCCGTTACGCTGTTACACGTTAGGATTGAGCGTTTGACTGGTATTTGTATCAATTAAAATATTGAGTAATTGATAATCTAGTGCTGGCTACTATTTTATCAGAATTTAATCTTTGAATTGAATTGAATTGAATTTATTTTCATTTCGAACATACATGCAAAGAACAACAAAAAAATAGTGAAATGCCATTCACATCCACGAAAAAAGGATTGTAGCAACCACCTCATAGGTCTTATAAAAAATAAATTCTTCTATTGATGCAAATACTTTATACAAATGTATATTACGAAACATATAATCTATATAAATATGCTTAACTACCTATACAAAACCAATAAAATATATAATCAATATACATATACATATGCATACATACAAACATATATTCATATGGATATACATATATACGCATACACACATATACACACACATCCTTCCTACATATATACACACATACACATATCCACATACACATATGTATCTGACATATAAGCATCAGTATAGACATAATATACCGTTATTACATATACATCTGTGTAAATACTTACATGTATATACATAATTCATAACTGTCCACATTTTATAGCAAAATACTCATCAAAATCAACATAACTTTTAAGGTTTATTTATTTATTTACCCCACCACTCTCACACACCTCCTCTTCCTTATACTTGTTTGGAACCAGTTCTTTTTATCACTTTAAGTCATTTATCTGTATGCCTCTCTAATTTAGGACTCAATCTGCGGCAAACTCTCCCAATCAAGCAAACACAGACACTCGCCACAAGGACAAACAGCAGTTCCTGTTAATGGCTACAACAATGCATCCTAATGCCTGTAAACAGAGATGTAAACAAAGTACACTGAATGGAGAGCAGTACATAAAGTGGCTTGATTTGGCAATATTTGATCTAAGAATGCTGTGTGTTTATGCTGTTAGTTTTCCCTCAACAATGTGATCAAAGCAGGTTAGAAATTTAAGCCCTGGCACGAGGACAATTACCAGTATGCAGGACCTATTACTGGTGGAACTGGCTCTGCTACAATTAGCTGCACATCCCTTCAAAGCTTTACACTGTCCGCCTGCAATAGGGATAAAATCTAGAGGAAAATAGCTTGTGCTTTATTTAGAATGTTTTCTGGGTTTTACATTCACATGGGCCTGGTCAGCCAAATGCAATTTCAAGTTCTGTTAAGTCAGAATAGCTTTTTTTTCTGTCCCCGGAAGATCCCTTAAATTACATCAAAGTTTTAGGTTCTGAAATCATGACGACTAAATCTGCAAGTAAATTCTAAATGTATCTGCTTTATACCTGCAGGCTGAGGCTCCAGGACTCGGCTCTCTGGGTCCTTGTGCTTCTCCATTTTTTCCACACTGCTTTTTTCCACCTTTACCTCTTCATCATCATCATCATCCAACAGCTCCTCCATGGCTTTTTCCAGCTGCTCACTGCCGTTCATAGACATCTGGGTGAAAGGGAGAGAAGAAGAAAATAGAGATGATTTAGGCTGAGGATACAGACACCTACATGAGACAGGGTGAAATTCATAATGCTGTCTTGTCTAGTTTTCATTTGTTTCTTTTATTTTAATCACATAAATATAAATATAAATACAAGATCAAGTTTCCCAGAATTTTAATGATGACTTAATAACTCGGGATAGGTCTTCAAGCAGGATGTACATGTGGATATGACACAAACTATATATTATATAAATCATTTATTAAATAAATGACACTTTTATTTTATTTATATTTATTTTGTAGAGCTGAAACGATTCCTCGAATAATCTTGATTATTCGATTACAAAATATCCTCGATGCAAATTGCGTGCCTCGAAGCCTCATTTAATTTATAATTATACATATAAAATATAAATCTGGACTACTATACAGCGCATGGTGTTTGACACGGACGGTCATTTCTGTGGCACAACGCGCCTGCTACCTCCACTGCTGCGCGGCTTGTAAAATCATGAAGGAAGAGAAAAGAGAGGGACAGAAAGGAGAGAGTCCGCAGAAGAAATGGCAGAGTGTCCAAAGTGTGTGGTCACTACAAGAAGGGACGAAGAGAAAACACAGTGCAGTGTGTCTGATGTCAAACAGAGTCAGCTTAGCACGTAGCTTAGCATGATAGCACGTCGTCACTGCTGCAGCACGTCAACAGTAAACATCCGGCCTGTGCGTCAAGTCCTCAGAGCGGACACAACAGGATGACACTCATGATACATTAACAGAAGCAGCTAATGTGATCAATAACTGAGATATGGGCTAGTAAATAACCTACTTTGATTATGGCTCTGTGTAAAGGCTGGTTCAGAACGTAAATCAATGCAGAGGCTACTTGCCCAGAATAATGTGTTCTTTTTTTATAAACATATATTTATTGAAGTTTTTGCAGCAGAGTGCACAAATACAAAATGAACATAGACATATAATGTGAACTAAAATAACCTCGGTCCCAACCCGCCTACCCCACTTCTCATCTATCAGGGTTTACAAAGAGGATAAGGCAAATGCATAGATAAATGGAAATAAGAGGAAGTAAAAATACACAAAATTGTAAATTTAGATACATAGTGCAATGTTCTTGAAGTGTACGCAGACAGCAGAGCGATACTATTTAAGGGGTTACATAGCCAGTGTAGAGCATGTCATATAAGTAATATTGCAATACAACCAATATCAGAAAGATTTATGGCACAAAAAAGTACTAAGTTATTCAAGTTAACATTGAGTACCCATTCAGGATATGTTAGGAAGTAATGAAAGGGTCAAGGGTCAGAATTATGTGTGTTTTGTTCACATACTTTTCACAACCAATAACTTTACATTTAATTTGATTGCAGAGAGTAGAACAGGAAACACTGACAGTGAGTAGAGGAAGCAGGTGTAGGCAATGCTTTCATATGTTACAGAAATGTACATTAGCTAGTTAAATTATCTTAGTATCTAAGTATGATATTATTTGGTCCTAGAAATAAAGTAAGCAAAATAAGATCATCAATATGGTAGAGTAGTAAAGGCAATAATTTAGCAAAAAGAGACAAGCATGAATACAAATAAAATAGAAGCAACCAAACTTAAAAAAAAGTACTGAAAAAAGCAAGATATGGCCCCGAGTAAAAATAAAAGTATAAATTTTGAATTTGAGTTCCCATTTATGCTCAGAATCATAATTCCCCTGAGGGAGTTTCCCAGAGGGATTAATAAAGTTCATTCTAATTTAATCTGATCTCATAAAATACCAAAAATAGTTTACTAAACTGTTTTGTGAGAGACATGAGCTAAGTCACATTTCCACGTTCATGCCAGGTTTCATCATTCATCCTTGTGTGGTTCTGACCTTCAGTCTTGGTTTTCCCACTGAGCCCTGCGGCGACCCACCAGCGCTGGACTGGACTAAAACAAACTCCTCGCTGGTCACGGTGGCCACTGATTCTGTAGAGCTGCTGACTTTTCCGAGCGAGGAGCTGTCGTCCATGACTGGCTGCTTCACTCAGAGTCGGCTGGGGAGACCGGGGTTAAAGTTCTCCCCCTCCTGTCCTCTAGGCTCTGAAGGAAGGCAGCCTGCATGCAAAGCAAACAGATCACATCATGGAGCTTTTCCCGACGTTTCACTGAACATTACAGACACCACACTGAGTTTCTTACACATGCTCTTACAAGCTGATAAAACCAGAACAAGCCATCTTCACCAAAATTGTCACCAGAATCCCAAATGAATGTAGATTTTATTTTTAGATACTTTCTTTTGGCTCTGATGAGCGTGTAAGAAAATGTAGAAATACTCGATTTTGTGGCCCAATACTGTATCAACATTTTTAGTGCACATTGATTTTTCATTATTCAATATTTTATAGATATTCAGCCATTGTTTTGTTGTTTAGCCTCCAGCAGTGAGTTGGCATCAGACATTCAGCCATCTGACTCCCTCCTCTGTTACATTTATTTGCAAATATCTCTGTAACTGGGGCATACAACAGAAACCATGCTTCTTTTTTATTTACACTGACTAAAACTGTTTCTTTTGGAAGGAAGATTGGGGCCATTTGATGCACTCACAGCAAGAAGAAAAGCACTTAATGGTCTTGGGCCTTTGCTTTATTCACAACTGTCTTCTCAGAAGTTCAGCTTCTTCAAATTGTTATTCTCTTTTTGGTGTCCTCTGTTCTTTTAATTAACAGAAGTGTACCACCAGTTACTGAGTCAGATCTTCAAATGGCTGTGCACTTCTTTGGCTCATAAGCTCCTGACAAAACATTTTGGACTGTGTGAAAAAAACACTAATGTAAAATTTAAGTTACTTCCATCTAATAGTAATTAAAAAGGCTGTCTGATGCTAATGTTTTGCTAACAACAGGGTATTTTATAGTATAGTTGATGTTGACTCCTTTTACCGTTACTTTGTGGGGTCGACAGTGCATTGTGCTGTCTTATCAGCCACAAAACAAGCTAACAAAAGCTGACACAGTCTGCCTGCACATCTGTGTCAGGCCTTCATCTCTACAAGTTTCATCCTGCAGGCTCAGTCATTTTGCCATGAGCAAGACAACAGCACAAACAAACAGGGCCTCAGGCAGAGCTAGTCGTAACCTGACTGTCATGACGCGAGTAAGCAAAGATAAATAAGACGCACTAAGAACTTCACAAGGTTTTTGCAGCACTTTAAGCTCTATGTAATTAAAGATAAAGTGGCTTGAACTGTTTAGTATGTAGAAATAAAGAAAGGCCTGGGAGACACACAGTACAGCCTGAGCAGCTAAAACGGCTTTAGTTTGATTATGTAGGTTAAGGAGGATGCTGTGAAGACACAAGCTCACATTCTCTCTCTATAACACACACATAAAGTTGAGAATGAAGGGCTCATTCATCCACACACAGCGGCATTACATACCCACAAAAGGCATTCATTCACGATTAACCCTGCTAAATTAAAGTGGTACAAAAAGTCGCAGGCACACATCAGGAATGCAGCAGAGTCATGTGCTCCTATCACACTCACTCAATTATGAGCAGAGCAGCATGAAACAGGCAGCAAACTGTCCTGCAGACGCAGCTTTGAGAGAAGATGCAACGAAAAGGAGCTCGGATAAGGTACACAGAGAGGAACAGGGCATCCTGGGAAATTCTGTCATTTAGACGTAAAGTTTATTTCAGTGGATCTTTTGTCTCCTCAAGAGTTTGACGTGGTTAAAACGCACCAGTAATACGGAACTGGTCATTAATTATAATGACTTAATGTTTACTGAGCGAGTACAGAACATCCAATGAGCTCCCTCCCACACACAAACACACTGAGACAAAAAGACCGAATGTAGAGCTGCACTTAAAGTTTAAAAACTGAGCAGACGTACCGCAGACTGTTGAGAAACCTCTAACAATCCTCAGTTTTCCACAAGGTCTATTTTAACTTTTTTGTACTGGATACTTGTCTGAAAACTAACATTTAATTAAACTCTGAATCAACTAAACAAAGTCAAACAGCCACTGAAACACGGCATGAGCATGCAGTGTATGCAGGAAAAAGACGTCCACTGTGCATTCAAATATCTGCATTTTCAGGATTTATAAACCAAAAAATAAGCAAAGAACAAAGGAAATGATGGCTGCCTCCTCTCTTTCACTGGTAAAAACAAAAACAAAGGCCCAACAAAATGCACACCTACCTACCAACCTATGGCATCCCAGGTACTTACAGTGTTACCCAGTCCCCACAGAACCAAATATCAATACTAACATTATTATTATTAAGAAGATAAATTTAAAAAAAGAAGAAAATGCAGTATGCTAAGCCAATGGTTAACAGGGATTTTGCTCAGACACACCTTCTGCCAGGTCTGGACAATGAATGAAATTTAATCAAGACTTCAATTACTGTCCTTTACAATTATGAAGACTGGGTGATCAAGTGTACCAAAGCACATGATGAACATTTTAATTAGTTTGCTTTTTTCACTCATTACTATATTATTTTGAGATATATATATTTAATGTGTACTTTTCTATGTATTTGTCAGGTTGGCATTCAAAGTCAAAAGCACACATGTTCGATGAAAACTTGAGGTGTTTGCTTTAAATCAGCGAGTTATGTTTCATAATTGTAATCTCAGTATCCATTTAAATAACTCTGATAAGATTGTTGGCATGACCTAGACCTATGTCTGTGCCACATGCTCACTTTTATTTACAAATGTCACACAACTTGATAAACAATTGTTGAGTGAAAAAAGATGTACAGTATCAGTAAATTAATCCAACATTTGCACTGAGAGAAAATTAAAACTGATTCATTACTTGTGACTATGCCTTGTGATTATATTCATATTGTTATTCCAAGGCATATCTAGACTTGCCTCAAGGCCTATCAGTGTGCCACACCATACCACTTAAGAACCACTGTGCTAAGCAAATAAACAACAAAAGAAAATAAAGTCAAATGTATTGCTAACTAAGGAAATGCCTGGAACTAACACACGTGCTATTGTCATAATTAAACTAAATGTCACACTAAATACAAACTATAGATATACACCTCATACACTGGTTATCATTACAGGAAAGGCTCAACATATTTTACTGCAGTAAAATCAGGGCTGCATGCACAAGTATGCTTCACGCTAGGGCTGAACAATTTGAGGAAAAGATCTTATTTCAAAATTTTTTTGGCAGATTGGCAATTTCGACTCAATTCACAATTTTCTTCAACTCAAGCTTCAGTGCAATATTCACCATGTTTACAGTACAGACAACAGTAAGGAAATCAATGATCAAAAGCACACAACATATCATTCATCATCTAATATGGATGATAAATAGCTGTCTCCATTATTTAATATACATTCCAACTTTCACTCCTAAACAGATGCTTTTTGTTGTTGACCTGCTTACCAGCACTGTCGTACATTCAAATTATCTGCACATTTGTAAAACAGTATGAGTGAAAAAGCTGACACAACAGATCCTGGGTCAGTCAGGAGCACTGCAAAATATTACTGCTTAGTAGGGCTGCACGATATTGGAAAAAAATGACATTGCGATTTTTTGGGGGTTTGCGATATATTACAATTTATCTTGCGATATTAAAAATAGAAGAATTTTCACCAGATGACTTGAATAGCTCTGTTTGGGAAGAATTTGGTTGACTCACAATGACACCATTGTATTCGTATAATACAGTTTAATCCAGGCTAAGGGGGTTCATCTGTGAATGATGAAGATTGCTGTATATAAAAGGGATCCAGGAGGCCATGTCTCTGTACAAAATAGAATAGGTTTCAATTTCAGCTGCTTTTTTTTATTTCCCCAATAAATGGGGGAAATGCGATAGTCACATAGCATGCGCGATGTGACTATTGCACATGCGCACATTGCGATGTCGATGTTCAAAAGATATATTGTGCAGGCCTACTGCTTAGGCGATCACAAGATTGCGTTGTCTCAAATTGCAGTTTCAATCTGAAAACTATAAATCGTTCAGCCCTCCTTCACGTGTACAACAGGTACATGAGAGCCTGTCACTCTGACCTTTAGTCAATGACTTTAATGAAGAAATGAACCAATAAGCAAGGAGCAAGTCATTGATGCCACCCCCTGATCTTCTGATTCCTTCAGTCTGATTGAGCATCACTGCATATTAATCACTGTTTGCATATTAATCAGGGTCAGCTTCGAAACACAGACCTACTCTCTGATACATCCCACAACATCTAATCAGATCATTCTTGAGTCCAAGTTTATTGGGAATCCTCTCAACCTATTCACAAACAAGGGGTCACATCAAGAATCCAAGACTTCTGACCACATACAGTAAATCTTATCACTTCATCCCACGCAAGGTGAAAGCTGAAAGAAAATCCCTTAAGACATTGAGGATTTGACCCATAAGGACAAACATACAGATGGACAATCCAAAAAACACAATGCCCACTCCCTCAGCCGTCGGGCATCATCAGGTAGGGGTCACTTAAGGCTATGTTTACACGGAGACACTGTGACTTAAAACGCAAAGATTTTTCCTTTGCGTATTCAAAGTCAATCCAGGTTCAGATGGAGGTGCTTCTACGCATGCGCTGTACGGCTCATTGTTTCAGGGGGGACCGTCGGCTACTCAACAACTTTCTTCTTCCAGTTTTGTGCAAAATGGACAAATATCTATCGGATGAAGATGTTGTGGACGAGACCTTTGAATATGATGGGTGTCCTTACAGTTTCGAGCCAGAGTTTACAGATGAGGAGCTCATCGAAAGGAGGAAGCCGTACTGCTCATGCGCGGCAGCCGTAAAGAAGGTCAGAGGTCAGCACAGTCACAAAAACATGGGTGGAGTGACCCCGGATTGTCTTGGAGGAGTAGCCCAAATGGACCGTGATGAAATATTGGTGAAACTAATGAGTTTTTGGACGATTAATGCAGTTTTAGGAGCGGTGCTATACATGCCCTATGTGCTACCATTATACGGATGTCCGTCGCTCGATTTTGGATCTAAATATCTCCTGAAGCACTGTTTGGATCAGGAAAGCCTTCTGGGTGAGTATATCGTTCTACTTCATTCTATAAACAATGTGAAAGCTGTAGAAACCAAACTTATCCTTTAATGTTCTGGTAATTTGTTGATCTCATTAAAAAAAAAAAAAAAAATTTGATCACAAAAAAAAAAAAAAAAAGACGCAGGAGTTTATTTTCTGGACAACAAATCTGTCTGGATGGTTTTGTCAGGAAAACAATCCGAGCACAGTGAGCAGTAGGGGTGGGGGGAAAAAAATCGATTCACAAAAGTATCAGGATTTTTTGATGATTTTTCAATCGACTGTTTTGTTCATAAATCAATTTTTTCCAAATTTAAATGCTTCATTTTAGTCTGTGTTAATAAGCCACTTTTAAATGCAATCCAGGCTTTTGAAGAGAGAGTATAAAGAGCTGGTTAAAACATATTGCTGAATAAATCCTAAAAACGGACTCACATGTGATGTATATTTTTCCTGATATAGTCTGTGGGCATCATCATTGTTCATCTTTTTCACTGGTTTTAAAAAAGCTAACTAAAGATCGGCAATATCGTTGAATCGCAATTTAAAACTCGTAAAATAAATCGAATAGGGACAAAAGTGTATCATCCCAGCCCTAGTAAGCAGCAAACACATTGCTCGGTAGACGGCTGAAGCTGTTGTTGTTCCTGGTATGCGCGTGCAGCCTTCATGTGAAAGAGTGCTGTGCATGTGGTGACGTCAGCGTTTCACCCTGAAATGCTCTGATGCGGGTTTACACAGAGGTGCATGGAGGAGCGTTTTGAAAACTCTCCACTCTGGACACTGGTTTCAAAAGCTTCTGGATTCAGGCCCACCGTATAGAGCTCCCAATGACACAATGAAAACGTATCAGATTTGACCGTATTCGGCCTTGTGTAAACGGACCCTAAGCCTGTAGCAAACTTCCCTGGTGTCAGGATCGGCCTTGCCCTTCAGTTCAGTTCCCAGCTGGAGCTAAACCTCTGCCAGCCTGTACGGAAACTGAGTGTCGCTGCATACAAGCCCACAGCCACCGAGTTTACCAGACACGTTACATCGATGAGGGCGAGTGTGTGAGTGTGTGAGAGTGTGTGTGTGTGTTTGTGTGTGTGTGTGGGCCAGCATATCCTCTTCTGTTTTTAAATATACATGCAGACTGTACTCACAGCCATGGAACAGTAGATTCATAATTAAGTTTTAAAGAAATGTGATCAAAGTCAACAGATACTATTTATAACTTTAAAATTGAGTTTTGAGACAGCGTTTCTCTTGTTGAACTATTTTACCTTTACTTTAATTTAATAACACTTCTGCCCTTTGAGGCACACATCTACTCCTTTGACTGATTTAACTGGATAAAAACAAGAGGACTGAACAGACCTGTTCAATGAGTATAAAAGTAAACAATAGCATTGTTAGGGTTAGGCCAAGGCCTGTCCTGCATGCATGTGAGAGAGCGTTGATCAGTAACCAGGGTACAGGTGGAGCCAACACTGGACAAGAATCAGATCCTCCACAAATGATAGGAATGATACACAAAAGCATCTGAATATTTCATCATATGATGAAATACAACAGTTAAAGTTTGAAGACTTGTGAAGTTTTAGAAGGGAAAATCACAAACAACAAAAAGAAACAAAATATGACATTGTATGACACACTAAAACATTACAATTTTTAAATAAAGTTTAAAAAACTACATTATGCATAAAATGAGTAACACATCAAAGAGACAAGAAATCAATAGAAGATACAACGTTTTTTGGATTGCAATAAAAAACAAAGCAGGCAACAAGAAATACAAATACAAAGATTACAACCACAGGAAAAAGGCAACAACAATTAAACCAAAAAAAAAACAAGAACAAAAATCAAAAAATGCAACAAGTAAAAAAATGGCAATGAAAAAAGAACAAGAAATCTAACAAGAAATTGTAAGAGCACATTTAAAGATAATAACAAAAAATAGAAGAAAAATAAATTAAAAAACAAAATCAATAAAATGCACATACAAAAAAGAAGCTGGAACAATCAACAAGCACAACAAACAAAAATGCATTATCAAATTGAAGGCAGACCAAATTTTAAAAACTTCAACCAATCAAAAACACAATTCAAAAATCTAAGAAATGCAGCACCAGATTAAAAGGTTTCATATTGCATTTTTGATTGCTGTTGTGTTTTCTTTATTTGATGTTGTGTGTCCTTTTATGTTTAGAGCAGTTAGCGAGTTACGTTTGAAGTTTTCCCTTTGTTTGTTTGTTATGTCTTTTTCTTGGGTTACTAATTTGTTGTCATGCTGTTTTGCATTTTCTGTAGTATCTTTTAATTGCTGTTAAACTATTTAATTTGTCGTCATATCGTTTTTTAGGTGCATTTTTTTTTTGTTGTGCTATATAACAGTTTTTCTTTGTTTTTCTCATTGTGCTTGTCCTTTTTTATTTGTTTCTGTTTTTTCTTACATGTTGTGCTTGTGGCCATTAAAATCAACAACTCATCACAAACTGTTAAAAAGTTCTACTGGCTCACAAAAAGATCTAAAAAAAAATCCAACTGGACCAACCATCCTAAAATCAACCATTTAATCAGATTCTGATTTTTTTTAAAACAACACTGAAGCACAAACCACTTTGATGTATGTTATATCTTTTGCTTGAGACTCATCAAAGCAAATTTCTGTCGCTGCTAAAGATGAGCTATAATATTTATCCAGAGTTTATCGAGCAGCTTCTCTTTCAATCATAAAAAATTGAACACTGCAAAACTGAATACAAAATTGTAAACATATTTGCAAGACTGTCAAACAACACTACCAATGCTTTGTACACTCTTGATAACAATGTGTTGCATAGTAAAAAAAAAAACATTTTTTACTATTTTATTGGAGAAGTAACAAGGAGCAATTGAGAATCCCTTTTTGGTTATATCTATTTTTTTTTTTTTTTCAAATGTTGTTTGTTGTTGTTTGACAGGGAGAAGCTGTTTGCCTTCAGTTGTTGATGATTAACACAATAAATTACCCAACATTTTGTGTAAATGACCTATTTCATTGTTTCTGTATTACTAAACATTAAGCAGAATTGTCCCATTACACATCATCAGTAAAATACAATGAACATAACATTACTCTAGACATTACAAACAATTATATTGTGGTGAATACATGCATTACTGTTTGCACTTTTTAACCATAAACACTTAGTTTACTGGACTTTAAGTCTGAAATTTTCATCAAAACAGACAAAGTATTCAAAGAATTGTCTTACCCAAATTCTTGTTTGAAAGTCTGTCAATCAATGTTAAAAATTCAACACTTTTGCCCTGCCCTAGGTACAAATAACCTAACCCGTGTGGAGCAGACTTGCTGCAAGGAGAAACACTTTAGGCTCTCTTACAAGAACAGAAAGCTCCTGTGATGCTTTCAGGGTCTTTATTTTTAGTGTTACCTAATACCTGTGACTGAATCACTTCCTGTTAGGCCTCATGCTGAAACAAAATTACCGTCACACAGTCAAATACTTTATGGCTGGAAGTTTCACCTGCATCTGAAAGCTTAAAATAAGTGCCATACTGTCATAACTTAGTTCCACTGTTTTAATGCAAAACTGCACCAATAGCATGGCAGACAATACATTATGACCCTGAGTAAATCTAATAAACACATTTAATTCTAAACACACAGCCTTGTTGAAATGTGTCCTCCAGCAGCTCCCTCTTGACTATGAAACATGATGTGGACACTTGGTTTGGTGCCGGTTTCAAAGTTTGACTTGCACTGTAAGCCCTGTTGATTTTTGGTTGTTTAAACAGCATCATCTCCCTGCCAGTCTGCATCTCTGTAAACACCACTGTCAATTATTAGCTGTAAAAATACAAATATGATGACAGTGAAACTCAATAATCCCAGTCTATGAGTTTGGTAAATGAAAAGGATTATTTAGAGGAGTGAATATCTTTGGGGCTAATATCAAAAACAATGTCCTGAAATCCAACTGCTATTCATACTACAGGCCTGAAGCACACTTCAAAATCTAATTTAACACATGATGAATTCAAAATGTACTGTGCTGATACAAATCCTGAGTTCAAACCCTGTTGCTGAGTTTATATCATGTTCATGTTATGACAGTTTGTATGGTAGGAACCACATGTTCTCACCACTAACTTCATTTTACCTTCGACCTCCAAACACCTGACTACACAACCGCCTGACCAATGAATCCACATGACCTATAACAAACAAGTGTGCAAATTAACTTATTCAATAAACGTGTACAAAAGAACTATTCAAATTCAGTGCAGAATTAAACATGCACTAAATGATATCCTGCAGTAAGACATCATGATCCATTATAACAGCTTACATCCTCAATGTTAATCTTTACTGATCTCTCTACAAAAACTGATATCAGTCAGACATTCATTAGTTATTGGTCAATCAAACAAAGGAGGGGCAGTTCTGTTTCCACAGAACAACGCAGAGGAAGAAGCCTGGTGTGCTTCAGGTCACATGACCAACATCGGATGGCCTGTGATGGGACTCTTGCTTATGCACACAGCATAACTGCAGGATACAAAATTATCAATCAGTACCACTCAAAACTATGATTTTATTATCATACCAAAATAACTGATATCATGCCAGAATAGTGGTGTGCGATATGACGATATTAAATCGTTAAGGATTATAACGTGGGGATGATCTCATAAAGCAGAAAGATCGCTAGATTGTCTGTGTGGGCGCAGAGACTTTGACGCGCACCCGACTAGTCAATCGTAGCACATTAACCGTGCCATGGTGTAAAGAGAAAAGGAGATAAAAGCTTGAAGATGTCTGAACAAAAATCTGTTCTAAAGCAGCTGTATTATTCACTCAAGTTATAGACATTGCAGTTAGATAACATTTGTTCTAAACTGTTTCACTTTAAGAGATAATGTTGATATTGTTGTTCATTACCTTTTATGTTTACATTAATTGCACATTTTTATAGAAACTGCACTATTTAAATTAAAACCTGTTCAGAAAGTTTCTTTGGCTTTAATTGTATTTTTTTTTCTTTCAGGGTTTTACATGTTTTACATGTTAAACATAGGGGAAAAGATGGTCAAACATGCAAATTAGTCTAGAAAAATCAACGTAAAAAAAGAACTGTAATAAAATCGTGATCGTGATTTTATTTTTAAAAAATCGTGATATGATATTTTTGCCATATCGCCCACCCCTATGCCAGAAGCAACCAGAAATGTTGTTTACTATACGCCATTCAAAACAAATGTTCCTCTGAGTCACCAAAGTTTGCATCCAATACTACCTGGATATTACCCTACAATTACACTATAATCTGAGGAGCTTTCGGGAACCTTCTCAGAGATTCATGCACTCTCAATACCTTAAACAAATCAGCATTTAAAGGATTTCAAGCACCTGTAGGAATCATTCCTGCAGGTAATAAATAAACTGTTAAATCAAGTATGGGCCTGTAAGTGTTGAGGCAGTGTCAGAATTTTAAAATCATCTGTCACTGCATTTATGCACAACGGCATTTATATGCATCAAGACGCATCATAGAAACTACTGAGTTCAACATCCCTCCTGTGTGAAATCTAATGTTTGAATTCCTGTTAAAAAAATCAAAATAATATCCTTCCTCACTGCTGTTCACACTGTTTGTGAAGATAAGGGAGCGAAAGTTTTCCTGATGACATATATAATGATGCCACTCTTCACATTAAAAAAACATTTGAAACAAAATCCTGCAGTGACAACCATGCTGAACATCACATTTTCTCCCAGCACACTGTAACCAAACATGCACAATTATACTGATTTGTACCTCATTGCATGCAAGGATTGTTTTTTCATTTGCATCAATTCCATAAAGACATGGCTGCACCTCGCTGTTGGGCAGAAGTACATTACAAGTCTCCTCTAAATAGTTATTTTTCATTTAGATTGTTACTTAAGCCATGCATAGGTTCGTTTTAGGTATCAGATTTTACATTGCACAGCAACTTTGATAGCGTTTTTACTCAAATTTTAGTTAGGGTTAACATATAGATATGTGAGAAAGAAAAATAGTTCATGTGGGAGATGCTACTTTTGTTTTATAATGCATTTATCTTCATACCTATTGGGGATGTGTCTTGTCAGGAACATGGCGATAAAATACATATAACTATACATGAGCGACTCCACAACAACTCACCATATTTCAGGATACTATTCACTACTTTTTTAGAGGTAAATTAGCTAGAAAACATCATGCAATATTATGTGCAGGATAAAATTTCTAAATCAGGATATTAAATTCATCAATCAAACATAAAACTAAGACCATCGACAGCTGAAGTGAATAACGTTGATTATCTCTTCATCATGGCAGCTGTTAGTAGATGGGATATATTAGGTTGCAAGCGGACATTTTGTCCTCAAAGTTAATAAGCAGGAAAAATAAGAGAACGTAAGGATTTAAGTTAGTTTGACAAGGACCAAAGTGTGTTTGCTTGACAACTGGGTCAAAGCACCTCAAAACTGCATCTCTCCAATGAAGCAGCAGTGGTGAACCAGCAACAGGGTCATGGGTGGCCAAGGTTCATAGACGGATGTGACAAAAAAAGTCGGGCCTGTGCGGTCCAATCCAACAGATGAGCTGCTGCTGCTCACATTACCTCAGAAGTTAATGCTGGTCTCGTTGTATAGCTGCAAACCAGTCTGCGTGTTATGCCTAATCAGTGTATAAAGCACGATCCCTGAAATTTATATAAAACTTAACTGTCTGTCTCAAGGACAGATAGGATGGTAATGAATGTAACAGAGAGAGGGAGAGTGAAATGACTGGATTTTTGCGACCAACTGGCTACTGAAGGCTACACTTAAATGGAAACAAAGGTCCGTCTATCCATGTCTAATTATAAACTATTAAATAAAGAAGGTAATGATATTGTGCTAAAATTACCAATACACTATTGTGCCACAAAATTTTGCTCTATATTGGTGTATTTGCATTTTCTTTTTACAGCCCTACTATCAGTTTGTTATAACCTATCCTGTTAAATTTAGGGGTGTTGTCATGTTGTGAATTTCTATAAATTTCCCTTTGGTTGTGAAATGCTGAAGTCTGGGGTGTCTCCAGCAGGTTTACAGCAAAGACACTGTAGACTGTGGGGATGATGTCATCCAGACATTCAGCTGGAGGGGATCCAAACACAGAGGGAAAAATGCTGTGACACCACAGTAGACACACTGTGATGCAACTAGAACATAAACACATGCTGTCAGAACAACATGGGAATAAGCCCTGCAGTCATATGCTCTTGAAATGCACTGTAAAACAAATCTGAACATCAGCCCGTGTAATTGTCATTTTACATGTTTCATTAACAGTCAGGGTCGCCTTGACACATCAATGATGACGATTCATGTTGATTAGAAGCTTGAGAGTCATCTTTTAGAGTCACTTAAATATGGTATAGTTTTGCATGATAATGGATATTTTGTGATGACTGCAGCAAAAGTGTGATTGTTGCTCTTCTTATAGACTGCAGGCCTGGATGAAGCATCAGTGTCCCAAAGCTTCAGCAGGAAGCTCGCCTGTCAGAGCAGCTTCTGCCTTTACAAAGCCCTCAGATGAAGTGACTTTATACCAATATGCCAAAAATTCTATCTGAATTGCCAAAGCAGATTTGAAGGCTCCCAGACTCCTTTCATAACAGCTAGCTAGTACAAACAACACAAGAAGACAGACCAGGCAAAATAAGCTAGCGGAATGTCAACTTAAAAGAGCAGTCACCTGAGTCTTTTCTTCACCACAGTAATGATAACATGGTTTTGTCTCAAGCAGACCTGCATGCCGTGAGTATGCTGTCAGTACAGGTGTATGCAGGGCGAACAGGAAGTACCTAGTGTATCTGTGCCAGGCTCAATCAGCGAGCTAATGCTAGCTGTTGCTAACGCTAACCAGCTCGAAGTCCAAAACAGTTGGACCACTATGTGGAGGAGCGACACCCCGCCCGGCTCCGTCCGGAGGGAAACGACGAGAACGAAGGAGGAGAACAGCGTCTCTTTTTTCACAACATGTAAGGGAGATATTGGTACAAAAAGAGGTGTGGATAAAAAAGCTGTCAACTTACTTGTTTAAAGCGTCCAGGAGTTGCCTGCTAGCAAGCTAACTGTCAGAAGAGTTGCAGCAAAGATCGTTTATGTTTGATAAGATGGATCACTCGGGAGTCTAGAGACACTCTTTCCGGTTTGGAATGTTGTGGGACTTCACGCATGCGCTGTACATGGAACTGTTCGATTGAACACTGAAGAAACATCACTGAGAAATGAGCGTATGCGTTTTAGTTTTGGTTTCAGATATATATCGTCCACATACAGACAAATTTTCTTTGCTTTATATTTGCGTGTTTGAAGATAAAGTGTTTTATTGCGATTAAGGCCCCTTTTTATGCTAACAACGATCTCTTGTTTAGTGACAAGACTATAAGAAAAGATAGATAATTTAATTAACAAACTCGAGGTCCATAAACAAACCAATAAATACAAATACAAACAGAAACAAACACAACACAATAGTTTAATAAAAACACATCACCAATTATAAAAGACATCTTTAACAGTGTCTCCACCAGGGAGACTGATATCGAATGGAACTAAGCTGAAGAAATTATTAAAACACTTAAAAGGTTATTTTTACGCAAAACATAACTCATCGGGTGAACATGTTGTTGATTTTCTTTTATATTTTCTAGCAATGGTTATGTGGATATATAAGTATTTTGTAAATTCTGTTTGTCATTATGTATAAAAAGGAGGTCATCAGATGCTAAATTAATTTGTGTGAGCTGGAGAAAGGGAAGATTAGATACGTTTATTCTTCCTCTAGTCCCTTTCAGATTGGTTATTCTTATATTGCTTTAACAGTTTTATCTTATTTCATTCATTCATTCATTTAGCCATTCATTCATTTATTCATTTGTCATATGCAGGGGCATACATGAGATTTTGATTCCCTTGGTCTGCATAGTTTCCCAGCCCTGGCATCTGTAAAGCAAATTGATGAATAAATAAGACAGTGTATGTATATTTCTTGATGAGCAACTTATAATAATCACAGCCATTTTTTCTGTTTATTACCCTTCAAACAATGTGAAGGTGAGGAGAAAATACTCCTCAGCTGAAATTATAGAATAAATGGTCTTTCAATCATGAACCAGCAGGTCATGGATCACTTTAGGCATTGACATTTTTCAGATTTATTGAAAAATCAGACCTCATGAATCTCTAATCCTTTAAACTTATACAAGATTAAAAACTTTTGCAAAACACAAATTTCTCTTTCCCTATAAAATAATTTCTAAAAGCCCAGATATTTTAACATGCTATTATGCAAAAGCAATCTCTAACAAATGTTCAAATGACCTCTTTTTTAGTGCAGTTTTATGTTGCAAAAAATGCCTGTTTTTTTATTCGTATTAGTTTTATTGTTATTAATATTATTTTTATTTTTCGCGGACGAGCACAAGAAAAGCCTGGCATTTTTGTGTGCAGAGATAAAAAATGTCTTCAAAGATCTAAGGAAAAAAAAAGGATAACATAATTATTTTTAGGGGCTCCTGCACCGATGGGATCTTAGAATCCTTTTACCCCCTTTACCCCCTGGTGACATGACAGCAGTTGACAGGAAATTAAAGTTCATGCTGCATTCAGTCTATCAATGAAACCTAAAGAGCCCAGATACCCTTATTTGACTGCTGTAAATCAAATTGAAACATTTGGTATCCACCAGAGTCGATGTGTGTTGGTGAATGTGTGCGTTGTCTGGTAAATCACCACACAGTGAGCCTGGTCAAGCAGTTACAAATCTTTAATTGTGAAAAGTTAACACTGTCAAATATTACTGTTTACTTGTCAGATACATTTGTTTTCAATCATGTTTCTAAAAAGCTTCTTTTATGTTTCCAAAGATTACTATGTAAGTAGGTAGTAAAATATAGAGTTAATATAATTGTGAAGGAAATGAATAATTTATCTTTATTTGTGATGGTGCAAAACAACACAGGAAAAAAATCCTTAACTGATTCCAGACTTTATTGTCCAGAATTCACATTACACAGTCCTTAAAACATGTTTTCATTAGGCTGAATTGTTCATAGGAGCAGAATTTAAAAGTGTGACATGCTGACATTTAATCAACATTAATAAAACATTATTGAGAAACTAAAAAGGAAATGCTGAATAATTACTGTTTGTTATATCAAAGATTAAGCACAAAAAGTAAGACTATTAGTGTTTAGTAGATTATTTCTTTGTTGTGTTTCTTGACAATAATTCTTGTGCCGTTGGAAACGTGCCTATTTTCCTTTTAAATAGTGCCACATTTTTAAGGAACATGAGTTTACCTCCAGAATTTGGGACAGGATGGAATGGCCTACCAGCAGTCCTGACTTCAACCCCATTGAACACTTGTGGGATCAGCTTGGACATACCAGAGTGACCAACACAACCACACTGCAGACTCACAACAAATGCTGATTGAAGGATGGGATGCCATCCCGCTGCAGTGTGTGCAGGCTGGTAACCAGCATGAGGTGGAGGTGCCAGGCTGTGTATGTTCTCTCACTCACTACTGAGGCTCCTGTCTGTTGAATAAATAATAGTTAATTTCCAGTACGTCTTGTTTTTTGTTCTCAAATCATCTAAACCACCAAACAACACAAAATAAGAGTCAACAGCAAAATTTGCTGTTTGTGGCTCCATTTTAAAAGAGAAATAAACCGGCTTTCCAATGGTATAAGATTTATTGTTGTGAAACATTGTTACAAAACAGAAACTAGAAAAGCACTCGGAGAGCGCAGACTTCTGCCAGCGCCACAGTCCTCACCCATATTGTGATTTTCACCATAAATATTAGTCCTACCTTTATTTCGTCGAAATATTTAGATTCCTTGACCATGAAAACACGCCATTAGCAATTGGATTCATAATATCTATTTTAGTTCAGCAGTTATTCATGAAAATCGCATTTTTCATTATGGCGGCCAGACGCAGATCCGGATCAACACCAAAATTGAATCAGTTCTTCCTTTTCCCATACTGAACATTTCCTGAAAGTATCATCAAAATCCATCCATTACTTTTTGAGTTATTTTGTTCACAGATGGACGGACGGACAGACAAACAAACTCTCCTGAGAAAAATAAACCTCCTTGGCGGAGTTAATAATCTATCAAACACTCATTTCCCTTTTTGTGCTATGTTAATTTTAATGAGAATGAGATGTGTATGATGTTGAATACTTGAGTGATAAATGTAGGCCTGGCAGCACTAGTGGATGGAGGGGTAGCTAACAAGCCTCAAATGTTTTTCCAAAAGCCTCAAATCTTTAACATGTGTCCTATAGTTTAAGAATGAAGAAGACAGTTTGAAATAACAGGCTATAAAATAAACGTTGGCTTTAGAAGATAATTTGTTAAGTCCAGATAAAGTACACATATTTTTGACAACTTAAATCTATACCTGTGTTAAGAATGGCTTAAAATAGCGAGTATAATTGTCTGACAAAAAAAAAAAAAAATACAGAAAGTAGGACTCTCCATGGTTCAGGATAAGTGTCCGTCTAGCCTTACTCCCATCTTTAAGCAAGAACACTTTGCAATAAAACAAAGCAATATTTCTTTATGTAAGGTTTCTTGCAACCTTCCTGTACACAGAAATACAAAGACAGAATATCACAGTATCACAGGATATTATAGTGGATGAGAGCTAAGCTGTGCACATGTTGTGTAGAAAAAGGGGCTCTGTGAAACAGCCTTCAGTCACACTATTAAATAACATTAATATGCTCTAAGTTCATTACAACATATAAAAAGTCAGATTGAATAGCAAGATTATCTGCATTTACAACATGTGAATAGTACAGGAGTACAGCAGAAGAGTGAAGACAAAGAAGCACAGACTTGTGAATCACACTCCATTCTTGGGTTTTAAAGCCTGGGTTGCATTACTCTTCCTTATGGATACATCAGAATCATCTCTGTCTGGAATTTATTTACATTTTTGCATCCATGTCAAGGGAGAAGCTCTCTCAGTTCACTTCAGAAAGACCAATGCGGCGTCCCAGGACTCTGGTGTGCCCTTGTATTTCACCTCTTGTACCTTAAGTTAAATATAGCCGAGGCTCAGCATGGATCTGGCAACCCGAGGTACCAATGCAGGTTTAATAACATGTATTATTATATCCCAAAGGGTGTATAAAATATAATAATGAGACAGAAACTGCTTAAAGTTTCTAGTTTTTGTTGCATAGACAAAGCCTCGCAGGTCCATCATGCTCCTGGAGGCCCAGGAAACTGCACAGATGATGACCTCTTTTAATCCTTGCAACTCTTTTCAATGTCTCTTCCTCGTTTTGTGACAAAGTCCTGCCACAATTACTTCATAATTTCCATTTTTGTCTCTCTGGCAATCAAATGTGTAGCAAGTGAAACATACATGATCAAAGATAGCCCTCAGTCAGAATAGACACAGTAACAGTCAACAGATTGCTTACAATTTTCAACTTTACCCTTGATAATTGGATATCGAAAGACATTTACACACCCTTTCTGTTACAATCTTACTGATCAAGACAAAATGGCTAATGGTATAAAGAGAAAGTTAATGGATGATGTCCTTCTTATAACACTCTTTTAAACGGAGGAATTTCATAGTTTTGCTCCTTTAATCCTTTAAAACCTTTGAAATAAAAGTCAAGCCTGTTTCTAGGGGGTTTAAAGAACGTAAAGAATCCCTCCTCAAGTCTAAAAGTCCAATATTTGAGCCTTTCAAAGAAAATCAATAAATAAATCTCTGTCAAGCAGCAACAGCCAATAATCGTAAACTAATCCTACAAAATAAAACCATCCCAACCAAACAATCCTGTAAAGAGCACCACTTCTTCATGATTCTCCTTTTTATTACTGTGTTAAATACTTGCGCACGTGAGCAGCAGCCTGTCATTTGAAGCTCAAAGTATGCTGTTAAAATGAGAGGAGAAACTGCTTAATAGTCTACGTTCTTGAAGAAGAAGAGTCGTCCATCTCATTGGCTGAATGTGTCCATGTCCCCTTCTCTGTCCAGCTCATCCTCACTTGCTGCTGCATCAAATTTCGGAAAATTTCAGTGAAAGTGAAAAGATGAGTCTCTGTGTGTCAAGAGTTTTACACCTCTGTGCTGATGGCTCGGGTGTTGGTGTAGAAATCAGGAGGTCGCCCCCGGTGGGCGTCCCTCAGCAGGGTGCCTCGGACAGCGGGCAGTGGCATCGACAGCGCCGGGTTGTCGTAGTGCGTGGGCATGTAGGTGATGCGCTCGCCTCCGTTGCGCATCTCATCGGTGGTGCGAATGTAGAAGGGGGAGTCATAGGGGGAGCATGTGGGGCAGTAACGGCGGCGCCCCTCTGTGGGTTTGGTGAGGTCTGAGGAGGACAGGGGGAGGTCCGGGGGAGACATGGACAGTGGGGTGACCATTGGACCGTCCAGGCCGGAGATGCTGCAGGCATTACAGGCAAAGTGTTGCTGAGAGATGGAGGCGCTGTCCGACCCATTCTTCTTACAGCAGTAGTACTACAGAGAGAGGCAAGAGCATGACATGTCCCACACAAAGACTCAAAACATAGTGAGTTTCTATCAACAAGTCCTTTCTACTCAGTTAATTTAACTGTTTTCGAAGGAGAATGCACTGTGAACAAATTAATGATGTTGTATCAGGATCAGTGTTGGGTCGTAACTCATAATTTATTATTATAATCATTTTAACTTGGCAGAACAAGAAGTAAAAGGGAATACAACTTCTAAAATTGTAATAATGGCATTTAGTAGTCTTATTGAAAGCATTACCTCCAAAGAACACAGTTTCATCAGTGATGAACTTTTATCAAACCTTGCAGTGCAGATTGATCAGCCTAATTTAATATTTGTGATCAGCAGCTTCATCTTGCCAAGTTCCGATCTACAATGGTTGTGAGCATCCCAAAATGAGATGGCCCAATCAGTGACTTTTAGAGCAGGAAGAAGTGAGAGCTACCAGCGAGACAACAGCAAGAAGTGACTGCTGATATCACAGATGCGAGCAGCTTCGGTAGCAGTTTAATCAGATTTGGACCACATTTCTTTAATAAATGAAAACCGAATGACAACACTACAGACTTTTCTGTCAGAAGGATATTTTTGCTCCACTTCTGACATGTTTTGCCCCCAGTTTGTTTTAGTAAGTGGCTCATGTTCCATCCTTTGGCCCCAACAATAACACCCACCCTTCTACATCATCTAATGAATTTGATTGATGGAACGATTGTCCAATCAACCGTCGAATGTGCTTCTGAAAGGTTCTGCCCATTCACAAACACTTTCTATGGGCTGTTTCCCAGATGGCCCAGTGAAATATATCAAATGGTCTATCTGGTGGGTCAGGTTAGCTTTTATCTTGATGGCATGCATATGCACTGCCAAACTAAAAAGTTCAAGACTGCAGGAAGGATTAGAGGGAAAGAGTGAGCTGTGCTTTGAAGTATTGGCCTGAGACTCGAGTAGACCAGGCCTGAAAGTTGTCCTGGCAGCTCTAAAGATGCCAATCCACTTCTCCAGTACTTCCAAGTGCCTCTAAGGAGAGCACTGCACCCTCAAATGCTCAAGTAGTACATCCTCAAGAGCAGAAGATCAGCACTACCACATCTCTGTATGTACTGCATGTCCATATACGTTTAGTATGTGTTGAGCATGTTGGAATAACAAAAAAGGAATAAAAATGTCCTGTGTCAAATAAATAAATTATCATATAAAGAGCAGTATAAACAGCAGTAACCTGTTTCACTTCATCTTTAAAGACATGACCAATGACTTTTAGTACTGAAAGTGATGAAGCACAAGTTTTTTTTTCATTAATCTTAAGTGTCAAGTCTTTTCAGAATGCATAACAAACTGTAAAACTGACATTAAGAATTGATCTAAAAAGGAGGGAATACAATGTATGGTGTATAAAAATTCCTTATGTTGGATGACAACACACACACTTGTACCTGGAGTCTACAGTAGCAGAGCACAGCGATGATACACAGCAGGATCACTGTGGCCAGTATTCCTCCGGTTATGACAACAGTTCCAGCTGTCATCCGACCAGCTCTCCATCAAACTCTGACACAAACACAGACAGGAAGCGATGTCATCCACAGACCCCTCCCACTGCACAACACAAACTAATTAAATTGCATAAAGGTCAACATCACAGAAAACATGGGCGCAGTGAGCTGGAACAGATTCTCTATGTTAGTCCTGTAATAGAACAAACACCAAAAGGTCATTTCTGGGATGGAATATGATACGCTGTGTAAGGAGAGCTACACGGAGCAAGCAGGGTGTGAAAAGGCAAGAATAAAAGCACACAGAGCAGAAAATATGACAATGACTCTTAGACAAAAAAGAATCAAGATATATTTACATATTTAACTGATTATTTTCATTCTTGACTCTAAACTAAGCCTGAACAGAAACTAAATTCCCTAACTTTTTCAGACTGAATTTTAGGCTAAGGACAAAACATAAACCAAATGCAGTTTCTACCCATGTTAGTGTGTACAGGTGCATAATATGCTGCTATGGAGTGGTCTGCTGGAACTAGATTTCCTCATATTTGATAAATAACACTAAAGAGTCTACTTACAGAAGCAGCCTTTTGGAAATTTGGCTGAGGTATGTTGAAGTTGGCGGTGTTGGGATCATACATTTTATTTATATCAGGAAAACACTAATTATGTCTCTGCTCCAAAAAGTAGGTCAATTGTTAAATTAACTACTAAAAACGTGAAACATAAGGAAAAAGTTTCTTTTTCCCCTACTAGCACAAATCACAGACAGAACAGTGTTATAGATACAGTCGTACTCACGTTCAGCAAAGTTGCTTAACACCTGAAAACAGACAAAAACATGGACAGTTATGAATGACAGATGAGTGAATTATGAAGTTAGGAGGCCAAGTGGCCTTATGAAGGAAGTTGATAAGTCTTATTATTGCAGTTGTGTAACACAAATAGCTAATTCAGGACTGTGTATATGTAATTACTCACATCAGAAGAGTGTTTGAAGGTTGTTTAGTCGACCACAAATTAACTTCAGAGATCACACCACAGGAAAGCCACACTGCATAAACATCTCTGAGGAAAGAGGACATGAGGCATTTACTGCAGATGCTTTTAACATTCTTCCCCACAGGGTGGCAGCAAAAGAAAAGAAATGAGCTCTCACAGACAGCCGTCAGTGATATGAGTCACCGTAGCATTTCATATCACTGCTGCATCGTCATTCCAATCAGTGAAGACTTGAGAATTCTCTGAGGAAAGTTTAGTATCTTTCATTCAGACTTTTACTTTCTAATTATCAGGCAAGGTAACTAAAAGCTATGAAACCTGCCTGATTGATGTAAATTAAAGTGTCCCTGTTTCGGTACAAAATGATAACTGAAACAAAACGTGGTTACAGGTCAGGTCATTTGTCAGATTACTGCTTACATTAACGGTGTTTTACTCAAGTGAAAAAGATAGAAAAAACAATGTAGGAGAGGAAAGCAGATTAAACTAGAAAAGCACTCGGAGAGTGCAGACCTCCGCCAAGCAGCACATTTCCCTATCTCCCAGTGATAATTAATCTTTTAAACAATTCCTGAACCCAGACGGTGATCCGCATCAACACCAAAATTGAATCACTTCTTCCTTTTTCCATGCTGAACATTTCGTGGAGCTTTAAGCAGAATTTCGGGAGTAGACCACAACTCAACCACACCTCTTCCTGTGTTCCTATAAATTCTAACCGACCATTTCCCTCTTGTTTCGCACAATCGACGCACCCCTCCCTCCCTTCCCTTATCTAAAACTCCTTCTTTCTTCATTCCTCAGGGCCTTAAAGAGGGGGTTCGTCATGCCTGGGAGCTACGGCGAATTCCCCACAAAGTTTCCCCAAACCGTTATCCGCTTCACCTACCTACTATGTTGTTTGTTATCCACTGTACGCAATAAATAATTGTCAAATTCATCCTGTTGATGGTGTGGTCCTTACTCGTGAACTGAAAATTTCATCAAAATCCATCCCTAACTTTTTGAGTTATTTTGTTTACAGACAGACAGAGAGACAAACTCTCCGGAAAACAGGTAAAAATGTAATCTATAGATACAGTGCTAAGCTTCAGTCCACTGAGGGTTGTGCAAAAGCTGGAACACATTTGCATTTTCCTTCCAGTGACACTGAATTCATGTTCAGCCTGTCTCATATGACTCCTGTTACTTCATGTTGACAGCTGTTTACCACCTGAGTGTCTTCATCACATGTGATGAGATAGAATAAGTCTGTCAGTCCATTTGTGTGAGAAGCGTAAAATGAAATCAACATTCATTAGAGATCAGTCAAAGATCATCTGGGATCAGAAGCCAGATGAAAATGAAGGGAATCTTAGAAAAGAGAATAACAAGAACAAAAACTCTACTCTCATGCTGACCTAGGGATGGGGTGTATGTATGTACGTACGTAGAAATGTTTATAGGTAGGTATATAATTAAGTAGGTATGTAGTAAGGTAGGTATGTGTGTAGGTAGGTATGTCAGTATGTAGGTAGCAGGGCAGATAAAAACCTTTCTAGGACGGAAAAAAAAGTCTCCAAAGCTAGGTATGTGTGTACATTTACTATTTTCTGAGAGAAAATTTAAGACAGGAACAGCTGGATCAATAGTGAACAATGGCTCTTATTGTGAAATATGGATACAACGACTAACTGTAGAGGAAGATGGTGTAGGTTGGAGGAAGTCTGTACCAGTTTAAAAACATGAAAGATTTTTTTACACACATGATTTTGTTAGTTTTGAGCACTGCACTCTTACTATGTTAAATGATTTCATTATGTTTCTTAATCTAAATTATCAGAGTTTTAGGCCCTAGTAGTCAAGTTGGCACAACTGCTGGTCCTGTGTAATGAGTCTGTCCCTTTTAAAGCTGGTGAGGCTCCTTTCCTCTGTTATCTTCACCTCTTCTCTTCTATGCTCCCAACTCTATCCTCTAATCTGTCTTATCTAATAGAAGCAAAAAATACCCCCCAAAAAAAGTTTTGAAAAAAGGCTGAAAGTGCTGTCAGACTCTCCACTGAGTACAAAACAAGTTGGTACTGGTCTCTCATTCTGAACAGCTACACCAGCTCCAAGCTCATAAAGCATGTTTCTGTCACAAAGTACACCGGCCCTCAATTACTCGTAGAATAACAAACGGGACGGCAGCCGCCAGATTCCTCTGAACATCATTTATCATAGCTTTCTCTCTCTGCTGCATGCAGTCTCAGACAAACTATTTTTCATAATTAATGCCAGAGCGCTGACTTGTACAGCGTAAAGGAAATGAAAACAGAGTCACCGCTGTCACCAAGTCATCCTTTTCTCAGACACAGAAAAACATACAGATTTGTTTTTGTCACTGTGTACATGCTGCTCGGCAACTCAGAAAATTTGGGGGGTTATCAATTTGAGTTTACTTTGTTTTGACAGCAAATGGAGACAAAGGAGATCCAAACCGGTGCAAACCAAATGGGCTTCAGTATGCTGTATGAGATGAAAAATACACAGTTCAATAAACACAACAACAACGTAAACACAACAGGAAATTAAAGTAAAAATACTAACAAAGGATAAACATCATCTCTCAGGTAGAGCAAAAAGATTAGCTTTATATTTTATTGTTTGTCTGTAGGCAGTCTTTCATTTTTGAAGACAAGCTGTGTGTCATCAGCTTAATAATATGATATTTTCTACTACAAAACAAGTAAATTAGGACAGAACCAAGTACGGCACCTTGAGGGATTCCATGCGCAAGAGGAGCTCATATAAGGTTAACATAACTAAGACTTAAAAGTGGCACCTTCAAAACCAAGTCAGGGCAGTGAACTGTTGTGTATCTGCAGTAATACACACTCATACTGCACACAAATGCCGAGTATGGATACAAAGACAGCCGGATCATCCTCCACTGGGTCCAGATTAGAGAGGTCCTAAATCCCTTACACAGCCTGAGGAGTCCTAAACACTGATAACACACTCGTGCTCATACATACTGTTCACATATAGAGATCATCCAAGCATACATGTGCTCATCATTACCAAATAAATCACGACACACTAATAAAACATCCATTAAGGTAGACGGCAGAGACTTCATAGCTGCTGTAAGTGCACTGGAACTGATGCGTTTACTAAATGACACCACAGAGATGCATCACAAATGTCCTCTCTGCAAAATCTGACTTGACACTGCAGTTTAATGCATATAATATTTCATATTCAGATTAATTCCGGTACATTTAAAGCTGCAGAACTTGTGTCATCGACAGCAGCTTATAGCACTTTGCATTCATAATATATCAAGACAGACAGCAGCTTGGGTGTGTGAGGTTTCAAAGTTGAGCTTTTGGCCTGTATATATTTAAAGCATTCACTTTTTACCGTCAAAAGCCAAACATTTAATCTTAAAATCAGAGTGAACGTTTGTGCCAAGTTGAAGGAACATTCCTCAAAGTGTTGTCAAGTACCTGATACACAAGCAGGATATGAGCACAAGGCCCAGTGATCCTGGCTTTACATTTAAAATCTTAGCAGTTCAGCCTTGAGTCATGGAGTACACTTTCACAAAGTCTAAAGGAAACGTTAAATTTAAAGATACTGTGCTCACATGCAAGAAAAGAACTTAAAGGAAAAGTTCGGTTTCTACAGCTTTCACATTGTTTATAGAATGAAGTAGAACAACATACTCACCCAGAAGGCTTTCCTGATCCAAACAGTGCTTCGGGAGATATTTAGATCCAAAATCGAGCGAGTGACGGACATCTGGATAATGGTAGCACATAGGGCATGTATAGCGCCGCTCCTAAAACTGCATTAATCGTCCGAAAGCTCATTAGTTTCACTGAATCAATGAGCCGTACTGTGCATGCACGGAGGCAAACGTTCTTCTTCCTAAGTTCAGAGGTCAGCACAGTCACAAAACATGTCTGGAGCAACATAGACTGTAATGGAGGAGTAGCCTGAGCGGACCATGATGAAATATTGGTGAAAGTAATGAGTTTATGGACGATTAATGCAGTTTAAGGAGCGTCGGTAACATGCCCTATGTGCTACCATTATACGGATGTCAGCCGCTCGATTTTGGATCTAAATATCTCCCGAAGCACTGTTTGGATCAGGAAAGCCTTCTGGGTGAGTATGTTGTTCTACTTCATTCTATAAACAATGTGAAAGCTGTAGAAACCGAACTTATCCTTTAAGTCTCATTTGACATTTGATTGTCAAAATTCTATCAGTTTATCCTTGAGTCTGTTCAAATTTGGGGAAAATTCATTTCACAATGATGTTACATTTTCCACAAAACATGATCAACTATAGTTGAAATGTCAATGTGGCGAAACTCAGAGTAGATATTTAGTCTGATAATTAGACAAACATGCCTGAAAAGATATTAATCTTTGTAGGTTGCAGTCATCAGAACAAATTAAAATTTACTTTCTAACTTTATCTCCATTAATTATAATGCAAACTCAGTTATGTCTCAAGTGAGTTGTTTGCTTCAAGGATGCTAAAATCCCAACAGAGTGTGTCCTCTTTGTCAGCTTGTTATGAGCTGGAGCAGCACTGCATTCTGGGATCAGCTCTTTTTCACAGTCTCCTGTGTTTTGACAAGTTGTTATTTTTCTTACAGCTTGATTCTGCCACATTTTAGCCTGGGGTAGACATAAAGCACTTTCTTGCCACTTGTGATCATGCTGACACCTGTCAGTCAAGTGTGAGGGTTTATTTGTATCCTGGGGCTATGAACAGTGCTGATGTTTGAAATTGTGGTTTTAATCACTTTTGAGATATGTAACAAATGGTATGGGTGTGTTTTTATACAGAGATCTTTAAGTTAAGGTGAAAAAAAGTGGGGTAAAAGTTTGATAAGAAAACTTTAGTTGTTTTCTTTCTTTCACTTTGCTAACTTGGTGATATTCACAGTCCAAACTTTTATTGTACTTAATTGGAAGAGAACTGTCTACACATCTAGTTCAGGCATTTTTTATATGCTGTTCTCTGCTCAGAATTTAATCAGACTGTTACAAACAGGAATAATGAGAGAGATCATCCACTCTCTTACTGCTTTGCTAAGTCAGGAATAGAAACACATCGGTAAAGTGATGCCAGTTATTTCAGTCTAGTTTCAGGTGCCTTTAGCCAATTTGGCCCTTATGCCTGTGATTTAAAGTTCGGTGAAATTTTGTGTAGCATGGCAGTATCCACAGATGTGATCAGACTAACATCACATGGCTTTGTCCAATCACACAGGCTTTGGATTTTACCAGCACCTCATGAACAACAGTCACCATAGCTCAGCATAGTTTATTCCTGATCCTCACCAACATTAAGTGTACTTAACAAAGTGGTCTCGGGGTGATGTTTTTCTTATTGGCTAACCTGGAAGTTAGCATTTCACTTGTTCTCTGGTATAAAAGTGTTTAAAATCTTTCACTATGTTCTTGGATCATTGCTGATAACAAAGCTCTATGGAGAACAAAAGTTTATGAAACATGTGCATTTTGTTCATCATGATAATCTTCACGAACAGGCTTGAATGTCACAGTCTTTTAGGCTCTTTAAAGCTATTATGGAACTACAACATGGTTGTTGGGCTGAAAAGCAACTACAATAATTATAACTCACTGGGCCATGGGAGAACCCGGTTTAATAATTAGCTTTAAAATTAGTAATGATTGCATTTGGGTCCCCAGTCATTTTTAAGTCTTTGTAAGCAGTTTGTTTGCAACAATCCACTTAAAAACACCAGAATGCTTCAAATTAAATATTATGCCTTTTGAATGTCAGATGAATTATAGTTTGCAGAATTAAATGTTCTTATCTTGATTACATGTGGTCATCACACACCTTATTTGAGGCTTCTGAAAAGCTTTGGAAACTTGAGGTTCTAAAATACCATCTCACTCTCACCGTTGAATTGTTGGACTCATTCCTGCTCCACTGTCTTTGGTTCAGAGAGTTAGAGAGGGCACTTTTTAACTTAAGTAACCATGTTGGTAAGTCTCTTGAACTAAATCCCATCTATAATGATATACAAAACAACAGCACTTCCCACATAAGAAACCCACAAGTAAAAGTCTTAAATCTCGTTTACTGTAATGTTCTATGCGTCACATCTTGTTGTATGTTATCATATTCTTGAACTTGAATGTCACACTATCTTTGAGCCATTGTATTATCTTATTCTCCCGTGAATTGTAATAAATTCCACTCATCTATCCTGACGTTTTTAGTTTAACACTGCAGTCATTTGTCTCTCACATTTAGGAGGTTTTAGTCAGCCTGTTTCATCAGCTCGTTGGCCCTCCGCTGTGCCCACTTCCTTTATTGCCTTCCTTTGTTTCTGTCCTCAAGGATATTTTTTTGTTTGCAGGAAAAGGAAAATCCGTCATGTTGCAAAACTACAAGCCCCCCATCTGCTGTTTTAGGTAAATCAGAGTGATGAGAATAAGTGGCGAGCTGCTGTCCTCTCTGATGGAGCGCTCCCTCTGGAGTCTAAGCCATCAGTCTTCAGGAGCATCTCAAGGACTTTGACTGCCCAAGAGGATTTTATACAAGATTGATTCCTTGGATCCTAAATTGCTCAGACAGCAGTCAAACAGTGTCAGACTCACTCACTCAAAAAAACTCTAAACTCTATCAGATCTTTAACAAATAGATTGTCTATGTTCTACAGTCCTGCTCAGTATTATTGGTACCTCTTCATTATTTTCATTACTTTAACAATATCTCCAGAAATAAATTGAAATGTACAAAATTTATGTCATCAGGATCTGTTAATTGAAGGTCCAAAACACTTCAACAAAAAAATTTTTTTACAAGTTACATATTGTAATTTCAAAGAGGAAACTGAAAAAAAGCATTTGCAGCAATAATGGCACTCCTCTTCAGTATTTTGTTGCACACCCTTTGGCACTGATGACAGCCTCCAAATGTTTCTTGTAGCCATCTATAAGCTTCTTGCACTTCTCAGCTGGTATTTTCTCCCACTCTTCCTATGCAAATTGTTCAAGCTCTTGAACACTTTTAGGTTTCTTTTCCCCAATGGCAGATTTCAGCCATACCAAAGAATTTCAATTGCATTGAGATCAGTAATCATTGCTGGCCATTTTAAAATAGCCATATTTTTCCTTTTCAACCATTCCTGTGTGCTTTTGGATGTGTGCTTTGTCTTGCTGGAGGGCCCATGATCTTCAACTCAAACCAAGTGTTCTTACACTGGGTAGGACATTTGGCTCTAAAATTTCTTTCTCTGATTTCATGATTCCTGTGATATGGTCAAGGCCTCCAGTACCCGACGCAGCAAAGCAGCCCCAAACCATTATGGAACCTCCACCATGCTTAATTGTTGGTAGGGTGTTCTTTTCCTTGTAGGCTTCAAGTGGTTGCAATTAAGACTGCCTATTCTAAATATGACTGCATGATCATAGTAGCTAATGAAGTATAATTTACAAACCTAAATATGTGAACATTACTTCTGCCAAGTTTGAGTCTGATAAAGTGATGCAGAGCAAAGTTAGAGGTTTGTAAATAAGCTGTTTGTACTGTCACATTGTGTACTTAAACTTCATGGGTGCCAATAATGATGAGCAGGACTGTACATGTGAGGTGAAGTTTTCTTAAGCAAACCTCACTCACAAGGTTTCCTGAACTTCTTAGCCCATAAACCCCAAAAGAACAGTGCTAAAGACTGGTGACCCCTACTGTCTCTTCAAGGCATCAACACAAACTGTATAGTGACATGGGCACAGCTGCACACACATAAACAATGGCATAAGAACATCACAAAACCATAGAACAGCCTGAAAGTCATGATATTGTCATTTTTATTTACAAACACAAATTTAAATAAAGTTGGGACATTTTTAAAAATGTAAATAAGAACAAAAAACAATGCTTAAAAAACATTCAAAACTATATTTGATTCAATACACTACAAAAACAACATTTAAAATTAACTGCATTTTTTTTTTTTTTACTTTTTTGCAAATCACTGATCTAAGAGCATCACTTTCCAATGAATGACAGGAGCAACAAAAGACTAGGAAGGTTGAGGAATACTCAAATAGCAGCTGTTCGGAAAATTCTGTGGGTTAAAAGGTTCAGTAAAAACAGGTGAATGTCATGATGAGTATAAAAGGAGCATTCACAGAAGGCTCGGTTATTCATAAGTAAGAATGGGGCAAGGTTCACCACTTTGTGAACAACTGTGAGAGCAAATGGTCCAACATGTTAAGAACAATGTTTCTTAATAAACAGTTGCAATGAATTTTTGGATTTCATGACTTACAGTTCATAATATAATTCAAAGATTCAAAGGAATCTCACAAGGCAATAACACAAGGCAAGACTGAAAACCAACACTGAATGCCTGGGACCTTGAATTCCTCAGGCCCCCCAATAAAGACTAATATCTATCTGTAAAGGACATTACCATGTGGGCTAAGGAACACTTTAGAAAACCATTGTTAGTTCACACAGTCTGTTGCTTTATCTACAAGTACAAGTTAAAACTCCTCTGTGCAAAGCCAAAAGCCATTTATTAACAGCACCTTAAAACACTGCTGACTTCTCCGGGCCTAAACTCATCTGAAATGGACTGATGGTCTGTGGAAAGGGGTGCTGTGGTATATATATATATATATATATATATATATATATATATATATATATATATATATATATATATATATATATATACATATACATATACATACATACATACATATATATATATATATATATATATATACATATACATATACATACATACATACATATATATTTATTCATTGGACATAAAGAAACCGCATCACTTCGGCATATTACAGCTTCCACCATCAGATGTGTTATTTTGGAAATCGCTTCTCAGCTCTCTGGATGCTGTTGTAAGCACACAGAGACAACTAGCCTCTGTCTAAACTGAATCCTTGGTCACAGTTAAAATGTAATTTGTTTAATCCTGTTATGTAGCACTCCAAAAGCTTCCATTTATTGGGCTGTTCTCCGTTTTGTGTCTGCTATGATCCTGAGTGGGTGGACGTGTTTGTATTATTGTGTTTGTGTTAATGAAAACATATTTTTACAAAATGTGTGGGTGTGAGAATAAATCTCTTCTAGTTTAAAAATGTGGGAATTCATTTTTCTTGAGGATTACTCAGCAATGAAAAATGAATTGTTCGTAATACCCAAAAAAGAGAGTTATCTGTTCACAAATAAATAGAGACTCCAGAGAGAGGAATTTAGATCCCAGGAGAATTGTATGGATCAAATTAATCCAATTAGGGTTTGCCAAGTTACAAGAAACAACAGACATCTGAATTTTCTTTGGTGGTTGCAGAATGACTCACAGTTTACCTAAAGATTCACAGTAACATCATTTACTGGATGCTTGCTGGAGTATTTGGTGGTTAACAGCTGAAAAACAGTGGTGGTCCTCTGCTGCAGAGAGGAGTGTGCTCTGTCCATGGTACTGAAGTACAATAGAGGCAAGACCTGGTTCTTCAGTTTTTCCCCTAATTCAGTCCCAAACACCTTCATTAGGCTTCACTCTAATTCAATCCAAATCCATCCTGGAAATTCAAACTGGAAACTGTTTTCATAGAGGCGCAGCTCTAAGTGTAGTTTCTACAATGCATTTAACTAGACTGAGAACACAAAAGGTTTTTGACTGAGTAACCAAGGTTCTCCAATTCTGATATGTTGGTCGGTGAACCAATCAGAGAGGCAGGAAACGGATCAATTTACAGAAAGTTTACCTGTAGGTCACATTAAGATGATCAGTAATTCCTCAGTAAATATACTGTTGAGATATCAATTACTAAATAGATAACAACTGATAGACAATTGATGGATAAATACACTCAGAGCGCCCTACTTAAGCTGCTCTGGCCTGCCTACTATTCATTGCTCCCACTGCAAGCCGTTTTGCGACTCACCTCCACCCCAGCTCCCCCTTTCTGCCCCCTTTTGTTGCTTCTTTTCCTGCATCATGCTGTCCTTACTGGGTGCAATGAAAGCAGGAATGTGAGTTGTTTCTGGTTAGGGCCTCTACTGTTGGAAAGGTGGGGAGAGCCCCCACCTGAGGCATGCTACCAACTAAAAAATAAGCAAAATTATGCAACATTTAATTCACATTCACTTATCACACATTGCAATGCCCCACCTACTCCTTTCACTGTGCTGAAAGTATGTTTACAACAAGACATTTACTGCCTCTACATGTCTCAATTGACAAATAAAACCTTGAATCCTTAATTCAATAACTGATCTTGTGCTCCTGGCAGAATGTTAGTTAAATGTCAGATAATGAGTAGGTAGTGAATTCCTCTGTAACTTTTGAATCAACAGATCAATTTTAGTTGATTGTCATTTTAGGCATTTAAGCAATACATTATCATAACTATTCTGAGCACCTATTGTTTGTTACTCATCTTGTGTTATGTAATGTTACGTTGAGCTTGATATTTTACTGGTTAACTTACACATTTATTATCTAGATAATATGCTCGTTTTAGTCCATGATACTTATTTGCTGAAGTGAATAGAGAGGTCTCTTCAGACAGACCACACAGCATAATCTGTATATACTTATCAGACATCTATCATTTGAGTTTCACAGACAACCTTGCAAAGTTAAACAAACTTTTTAGACTACTGTGCACAGTTATGTGCTTTTCATTTTTAATTTTTGATCATTTGTTCATGTTCATTCTGGCAAGAATGTGTATTGTTATTTGATGTTATTTCCAGCTCAGAAAGTCTAAAATACACTGTGTACAAACAAGTGTTACTATAAACAAGTCCAACGGCAGTTACTGGTCTGACTTCTATCAAAGCACGTTACGTGCATTTTATCATATCTGTGCATCAATGTGGGGTTTTGCCTTGAAAGTAGTCAGTGTTACCACATCCACCAGATGGCATCATTTTAACCATATGAGTATGAGCGTGAGTGTTTGACACTCAAATATTGCATGAAAATCAAAGTTGCTGCTAATCACAGACATATCTCAGGCTTTAATAAATCAACATAAATAAAATACTTTCATGCAGCATTTTCAAAATAGTTCATTCTTCTGGGGTTTTTTTGTTTGTTTCACCTGCAAAACTTGTGAATATTTGATGTAAATGATTAGCACTGATGTTTTTATTTTTTATTTTTATTTATTTATTTATTTCGGTCACGTCAACACAGTTATACAGCATCACACATTGTCAATAGTTGATCAAATGTTCATGTCCGAAAGGGTAGACGGGAGAAGCAGAGCTTATCTAGTCCCGTCCCCATTTTCTCAATATTTAGTATTTAGTCTCCTCTTTTCCACATATTAACAAGTCGTTATACATTTTTATTCATTTACAGAGGTATGACATAATTCTTGACTCTCTTTTAGTGTCCGTATTTGACATATTATGACCAATCCTTTGTTCCACGTAAGGCTTTTTTGTTGTTGTTGTAACAACCAAGCCTAAGAATAGTTGGAAATAATACCAATGTTTCATATATTTCTATATGTATAAATGTATGTATTATGTTATATTATATATTGAAAATAAGCCATTTTATTCAGTTTTTATTTATGGTGTGAAAACATGATGACAACGTGGCAGAACCCTGGCACTGAAAGGGATAAAATATTTAACAGTTAGTATTTAATATCAATAATTTGTTCATATGAAGGGGAAAATGAGTTCGATGAAAGCAGAATATAATACTAAAGCATAACATTTATTTAACCTTGCTTTTAAAAAGCATTTATTGTGCTTAGTGGTATGAGTGTGACTAACACTAGACCTGACCCTAAGTCTTAAGGAGAATGTGCTGTTGAAGTGAAGACTCTCTTCTGCCCCTTTACATCAAGCAACTGGTAAAGCATTCTGGATGTGCAAGTAGCAAGGTGGGTTTGTCACTTTCAAAGCACTTCTCTCCTTAAATATGTTAAACAATATATATATATAATGGTGAGCAGTTTTTGTTTGAAAAAAGGCTCTTTGAATCAAGTAAGAAAGCTGGTGCTGAGGGGGATGGACCTGAGCAGTGTGTCCCTCTGCCTCCGAGCTTAAGCTTTCAGGAAAGCAAACTGTCCCTCTTGAAAGTCTTGAAAGTGCTTCAGATTAAAGTAGATTAACTTCTGGGATGAAACCACTCACATGTGACCTTGAAAACCTTTGTCATGTACCGATGTGCCTGCAGAAACCTAACCAGCCATTACCCTATCTCCACTCTGAAGCTGCTGCAGTGGTTTCAGTCCAGTAAGCTGAGATTGATGACATCCAACATTTTAGTTCAATTACTTGATTTTGCTGGGGGGGTCATCTGGGGCGAAAGAATGCAGTGAATGTGATGAACCACTCCCCACAATGATCCTGTTGGGCCTATAAAGGCACATGATCAATACGAGCGGTAAAATCCCCTTCGCACTCGTGAAGATGGAGAGAGATAGGGCGACAGAGAGTTGGAACACACTTTCACTCTTTTTCTCCGTCCGATCTGAATCATGTTGGGAAGTTGGCAGATTTATAACTGTGTACATTATGCAGCTCTGCAGGCCACTGTACTCCAGCCTGCCAGCTCCTGATTCAGCCTTTCTTACACACTCGCTGTGACTCAGGATGTGCTGAAGACCTTTACTCACACTTAAAGAGAAAGGTTCATTACTCAGGGGCCTTCTCTAAGTTTTAAACACACATTAAATTTAAAACTCTTCTTTTCTATAAAAGGCTCTCACCGGATATCCCTGCCAAAGGGATAACTACAGCTTCCCCACTCGCAGTAACCGATGCTGTTAGAGATGAGGTCAAACACGGCTGTCCTTCTTCTGTCCATTTAAAGTGATAGTTCTGGATTTTTTTAAGTGGGGTTGTATGAGGTACTTGGAGTTAGCCTGGACACTAGCCACAACGCAACGGCTATACATTGTTGCTTGTGGAGCCACTGAATCAGGCTAATTTTAAGAATTCTGGATGAAAACAAGCTACAACGTGATGTTTGGATGATTACATCCTATGAACTTATTTTTAAACAACCAGCTTTATTTTGGCATGACTTCACTACTCGGCACAGCCTACACGTCCTCGAAAACCGTAATAGTGAGAGTGGAGGCCCTTCAATGTTTGCTGACATGTTCAGACTACACACAGAGATGGCATTTATTTTGCCCCCATTCATGAATGAACGTGGTGGCATGGTGGCACAGCAGGTAGTGAACATGCCTCAGAGCAAGAGGGTTGCTGGTTTGAATTAAATCAATCGAAGCCTTTCAGTGTAGAGTTTGCATGTTCTCCCTGAGCATGCGTGGGTTCTTAAAAAAACACATTTGTGAGGTTAGCTGGTGACTCTAATTGGCTTTCAGCATTGGAAAATATGTGAATAGTGGTCTATCTCTATTTTATGGCCCTGCTCGGATCGGCTCAAATCCACCCATGACCCTGGAAGGGATAAATGATAAATAATAAATAGATAAATAAATATGCAGAAATCAAAGTTGTTTTTGGTTTTGTAAGAGATATGTAGCATATGTAACATATAAATGGTGTTTAGGTAGATTGAGGGAGGTGTGTGGCGTCTTGCTCTGTTCGCTGTTTGGCCTTATCAAGTTTAAAACATCTACCCTCCTTTCAAAAAAGCACTTCACTCTCACGGCACATATCAAACAACATTAAAGAAAAATAGTGTCAAACTTAGGAGACATTTCCAAAGGCATCAAGTATTCTTGTCATTTGTAAGCTACAAGTGCCCACAGAGCACAACCTCTGCCAAAACATTCCCGACATTCTGCGCTTACATGCAACGTTAACAGATCCTTCAAAAAATCCCAGATCAACATCTGAATTTGGATCACCGCTTAATCTTATCACTTCTTCCGAGTGCAATGATTAACATTCACCAAATAGCTCATAAAAATCCAATCAAAATTTTTTTAGTTATCTTGCCTATAGACAAGCAGACAGACAGACAGAGACATTGCCAAAAACATAGCCACCTTGGCAGAGGTAAAAATAGATACAGAAGTGGTTCATGTATGTTTGAAAAGAAAGGAGCACAGCTGTCTGATAAAGATACACTGAGACCCAAAAATGTAATCTCAACTAAGATAACATATGCAAACTAAAACGGTTGGTTTTTTATTTTTAATTTGCAAAACTATTTAAGAGAGTTTAATTTTATTCAATCTAAGAGATGTATCATTTTGTTAGCGCTGCTAGCAGGAGGCTACATAAGCTGTGCCGTATTTCAGAACAGTGCCTAAGCAAAGTGTTTTGGTAGTGGAAAAGCAAGAGGATGCTAGCAAACTGTCTGCATCATGTGATAACCCCATGCTGCTTTTGTGTCTTCTTTCACCCACAACTCTTTTAATAAAGCCGAGTTTGACATCATGCACAGCAAATGTAAAGCATCAGCATGCGTCCTGGGATTTCTGAACAGAGAAAGAACTGAGTTGTGACACTGTGCCACACATTCAGGCTCATGTCATATACTTCACACAACTCCACTTCTCCAAACTATCCCTTTAAGAGGCACCTGGGACATAAAAAACAGTTAAATACAAAAGTACACGGGAGCTTTAAAAGGGAGTGGGCATCTTGTTAAGGTGGCTACTTTAACTTAAGACATTGTTGGATATAACACACACTATTGAGACAAGATATACCACAGCTATTAACGCTGACCATGCAGACTTAATCCCACATCTGTCACAGAATTTAGCCAAGGATTCCAGAAGAGAAAGTAAGTCAATAAATAATCCGTTAATCACCTTGAACAACATCTATCCTTCAGCAGTGGTTTCAGGTGTAAAAAAACATCAGTCCATTGAAAGGACAAATATTCTTTCTGGCCTTTTTTCTTTTGTAGGTCAAACAGGGACATCAGGCTGATCTTGGTCTGTCCAGTGACCGCCAACAACTCCTCGCAGCAGCTTTAAATACATTGAACAACCATAAAATCAGCCTTTTCAACCTGATATTAATCTATGCTCAGCGCTCCTTTAAACAAAATGTGAGTGAACAAACTTCACCCTCAGACTTTGAGCAGATGATCCAAGCCACTGACCCCCTGCATCTCCCTCACTTCACACCGGAGGCTTGAATTGATTTTCTACTTGATTTATGAGCAGTTCAGACAGATTCACAGCAAAGAACTTGAGCAGGAAATGGGCTTGACGTTAAACATGCATAGAGCTCTGCGTCTCCCTGCTTTACGAGGTTTGCAGAGGTTTCATTATAGCTGCTCAGCTCCCACTCTGCTGTCCTGCGATATGCCAGCTTCTCTTTCACACTTGGCAGAAGTGCAGGCCGGCCGGGGCAGCGAGCGGCCGGGGGGGGAGCTGTAATTACTGTACCGCCATTCTGCTGGTCAGCACGGCACCTTCTCATAAAAAGGAAATGAAATGGTTCAGCTTCTCTCTGAGAACGAGTAATGTACCTCGAATATTACATTAGCATACATTCACACGGCCGCTTTATCTGTGACAGTTAATAAATGAGGGAGTGGGGACAGCAGGGACGAGGCTGAGCTGCTGCTGAGGAGCAGGAGTTTTAGTGGTTTGGTGGCTTAGTTTAGATAAGACCGTAGAGGATTAGAGGATCACACATTGTTACTCTAGCTAATCAGCACCAGAATTACATGCCAATTACTCTAATTATTATACCTTCACCAAGGAGTCAAAGTTTTTTCTAGCATTGTTGGAGTTAGTTGTTTCTTTGTTAACAGGATCTTTCAAAAAGCCAAAAATTAATTTGGTTACATTTTCAGGGGAAAGTTGGTCATAACACAAGAAAGAAGTGATAGAATTTTGGTGATGATCCGCATCTGTAGGTGGATCAAGAAAATTCTCAAGAATTTTTAACAGTGCGAGATAGCACAGTTTCCACATTTTTGACAATAACTCCTCCAAAAATGTTGGAAATGCCTTTGCAGGGGCTTGTGCTCGAAGTGCTTCTTTTTAACATTTTAATAAATACAAATATATAATGACCTTCTATTTTTGCTCTACTGCATGGATGTAAAAACCACGTGGCAATATCTTGCAATGTCAATAAAAAAGTAAAGCTGATGCAAAAAATGCAATGCATTATTTCTAATGACATTATTAAGGGAAAGCTATAGACAAGCTATGGACACATATAGACAAAGCCACTTAAATTTCCCCGACTTCCTCTGACTTAGTCTTGATCCTGGTCCTTGACTGGAATGTGCAGGGATTTACATTTAAAAGAGGCAAATATGATTGGCCCAAGGATCTATCACTAGGTTTAGTTCTTACTTTAGTCCACTGGCTACTGGATTCACGATGGGTGTTGAATGTGTATATATATATATATGTGTGTGTGTGTGTGTGTGTGTGTGTGTGTGTGTATTTTATATATGTACTGTATATATGTATCTATGCACATATGTTATCCATAAAATGAAGAGTTTGTCTTTAGCCTGCTCTATTGTTAAGTATCTTGAGATAACACTTGCTGTGAATTAGTGCTGTTCAAAAAAAAGACTGATTAATGATTGAAAGGCTCAGTAGGCTGCATCCATATTTCTGTAAAGAGATGAATAATAAGTGTATGCAGTTTAACTTGTACTCCAAAATGTATTTATTACCTGATGGCGATACCAGTTTTGTTGCCGAGTTATTCATAGATGCAGCACTATTACCTCAAAAAAAGTCAAGTTACAGTTGACATCCAGCAATCCAATTAGTCATCCTCAAAAAGGTGTGGCCATGACATTTGGTAAAGTACCCATGTCAGCCATTTTGATGAATGAGTTTTTACCACAAATCTGAAAGATGGCAACCTTGACCAGAGTCTGCCACCTAAGTTCGTAAAGCCAGGAAACATTTGTCAACCCTCAAGCACCACCAGGCTTTTCCCACAGCTGTCAGAAAGGATGAATTAGACATAAACTGGACTGAAAGCCATATGCTTGGCTGCCAGCCTTACATTGATTGAGTAGGTGCAAATTTCAGAGTGCTGCTCAAGGCCGTATACTGTAGCTGAGCAAAAAAAATGAAGCCATGACCTTCAGCTTAAAGGACTGTAGTACTGAAACTGAATCCACTGTGCCACCCTGCAAACAGCCAGGCAGATACACACAAGGGGAAACACTTACAGGACAAACAGCTTCTCGGATCTCTCTGCCAAAATAGACACATACTGATGATGACTTGGAAAATATTATTTGTAAATAGTTTTTTCACAAGCTGCAAAAAGACATCCCAAACCAAGTAATCTGCTAAACTTATCAATGATGTGAAGTCTTCATCCTTTTCACCAAACTTTTAAAGATACAAGTCAAGCAGATGTTTGCATCAGCTCTCATGTCTTTGTTTATGTCAGGAAATACTGACACAACTTGGAAGCAGATTAAAGAGAGTTGAAATCAGAGACCAGTTTCATTCTTAAAATAAAAGAACTGAAACATGCACAGCAGAACCTCTCAGCTTCAGGAAATATTCAGATTAAAGGTTCACATGGCCTCCAAAATCTCTCTATAGTGATGCTGATATATCTGAGGAGACGTGTGACACACTCATCTTTCCTGTGAAGTAAGAAATATAAACACATATGGTGACAATCCAATTAAAGAGCCCTTCAGATTAAATTTTGATTGTATTAATGGATTCCTCTTTGTTTCCTTGAGAAGAGCTATTTTTAAGTTATATTCTAAACAGTGGACTTTGGTGTAGAAATATGGAGTCAGTGCAGACGTGCAATAAACTGCAGATCCTCCGGTGTCCACTGGAGGCTGGCTCAAAAAGCAGAAAAGTTCCACTAACATGCATGTCAACTTCTACCAAAGAATAAACCTGAATAAAAAGTAGTTTCAGAAGCACTAACTTATTGCACCACACTGTATAGGCCTGTGCTAGAAATATCGATACAGCATCGAACATGTGCTTCAATGCCTCAATGTTTTACTGTTTTTGTCAATACACTTTTGCCAATGTTAACAATGGCAAAGTTCAAAGTTGGAGCCAGGCTACATAATGAAACACATGATCTCAAAAGGAAGCCAAAACAACCAAGTAAACTAGAGCTGAGTTAAGCAGAAAAGTCATGGAAAAGCCCTTTTGGCATGTTTTACATATCTCTGCACAGCCCAAAGTTCCTTCTCTCACCTGTATTATACCAGCTGCTTAAAAACAGTCTAGTTTTCAAATACTTAACACACCCGATAGTACTGTATTCTCAGTCTATCTAGTATGCTCTGTTAAAGCCCATTTCTCTTTACTTCGCTATATGTGCCCAGTCCACTCTGAATTGTTTGCAGGTAACTATGGTAACTGGTCAGATGCCATGTTGTCAACAACTTAGGATTCATTCTAATGTCTAATGTTTGCACCTACTGGCACTGCAAAGATGGGGAAGGGGGGGGGAGTCCTGACACCTTTTGTCTTGTTCATAGAGGGGCTCTTTCACATTGGAGGAAACATCTTAAAGGGACTGTGAGGAGAATCTGTTTAAGCCGACATTAAGACTCTGCTACCCATGAGCACGTGCGGCGACTGTCATAATGCTGCGTTCCAGTAACCTCGGAACTGGGAGTGACATCATCTCCCACTTATCGGCGTTCCAGTTGAAGTCGGAAAAAAACATGCTGAGCTACCAGGCTATTGTTTAGCTGTTGTTAGCACGCCCTGGGTTGTTGTATGAAGAATGTGATTAGCACAATGGCAGCATTTTTGTAAATATAAGTCTAACAATACTATGTATACAGCTGATCTAGAGCGACACACCCCAGTCAGAAGTGCAAATAAATGGATTATTACAGGAGCTAAATAACTGTTCACACTGGGGGCATCCATCTTCAATTGTAAACTCGGGGGTGGCGAGGTTTCACTGAGTTCTCAGTAGGAAATTCTGACTAGGGGGACGTTCCAGTTGCAGTTTCCTACTCAGAACTCAGAAATTCCTACTTCAGACTACAACTTGAACGCACCACAAGCTAAAGCATGCGTTTGTTGTGATGCTAATGAATGCAGCTTGGACTTTCCTCAGAACTCTGCATTGCTTTACAACTTCTTTTTTCAACAACTTACAGGATGCAAAACAACAAGGTAATGTATCTCCTTCTAGTTACGTAGTGGTAGTTTTTGATGTGTGACAACAAGCAATTTTTGGAAAACTTAGTATTGTAGTTTTGTGGCCGAATATATATCGCTACTTACAGCCCGATGCTCTAAGACGTGTCCGAATAATATAAATTTGCTCTCGGTTTAATTGTCTTGTTCCCGAAGTTGAGTATCCAGGCCAGTCCAGCCCTGTCCGACCCGACCGGAAGGCTAAGGAATAGCATTTATAGATAACCAATTTAGATGCTATTAAAATCATCTTAAAGTGTGTATTTCGATCAGGCATATATCCAAAAGTGAGACTTTTTTGTAATTACTTAGAAACTCCTCACAGTCCCTTTAAACACACTAAAGAGAATATTAAACTCAAAAAGCATAAGGCGCCTTATGAAGCACTTTGTGATGTAAGTGCATTTTAGGATAGAACCTGTCCCATTTTCAAAAGTTTGCACTCAGGGAACTATTTTCACATCTTTTCAAGTAACTTCATTTTTCATCTCACCACACAAAAATATTACCTGGCCCTGTATCTGTTGACCTTTTCCTTCTTACCACTGACTGCTTTAATCTGGAAATATATGGGCTGCCCTGGCTAAAAGAAAAAAACAGAAAAAGGAAAAAAAAGAACGCTTCTGCCTGAAAAGAGTAAATGTTTGAATTTAAGCTTCAAGCCGTTCTTGAGCAAGTGGTGAACAGAATGAGCTACATTTCAAAATGAAGATGAATTAAACTGCCCCTGCATCTCAGGGAGAAATCATAGGGCTGCCACAATGTCAGGAGATCTGATTGAAAGTATACCATCTTGATTAAATTTAATGTTTTAAAATCAAGCAAGGACAAAAAAAGAGAGCACATGTGCCAAAAGGCTGTAGCCAAAAGTAACCTGAGCATATATGGGTTAAAGTTAGAATGTGATATTGAACAGTAAATGTAAAAAACTAATGACCTCAGAAAAATGCAAACAACAAGAGACACTGAACTATACAAGAAGTCACAAATCGAATAAGGGCCTTGTGCAAGCCCATGAAAAATTAAAAAGACATGAAACTTTAGCACTGACAATAAAAAGAATACAAGACAAAAACAAACAGACTGAAGAAAGGACTGCAGTGAAAAAGAGCAATACAAAAAGACAATGAAATCCTCAACAGAGACATTAAGAAAGATAGACACGATAGGTGAAATAAAATCACAAAAAAGAAAAACTAATGAAAAAATGAACCCACTTTTAAGATAATTAACTACTACATAGAAAAATTGAAAAATCTATAAAGACATTTTAACAATAAAGAAAAACACAACAGTAACTAAAACACAGATAAATTCAGACATAAATCTGTTGTACTATTCAAAAACAACAACTGTTAAGCCACTGTTTCCCAAATAGTGGGCAACAACCCCAAGGGGATGTTGCCCACTATTCTAGGGGTCCCCTAGAATTTTGATTGGCCACCAATTCTGGGTGCCAGTCCTAAACTGCTCTGTGATTGGCCATAGGCCGGATCAAGAGTTGGGTTTCATGTGATAATGTGTGTTCTGTAACAACAGGCTTCTGTTGGATTAATTTGGTTAATGTAGTTTTTTATACCTAACTTTAACAGCATTTCATTTTTACAAAAAGGGACCATAAAACAATAAAGCAACTCACAGGAACAGTTCACAACAAAGCAGCAAAAAAGTAAAGGCACATAAGCAGCCATACAGAGAACCAGACAAGAACAGTGAGACATGAACAGAGATACAAAAGAACACGGACATAGTCAAAAGAAGAAGAAAAAAGCTCAAAACAGACGGTATTAAACTGAGAGGAGCTACAAATAAAATCAAATGACAACAAACAGACAAAAAAGTTAATTAAGCAAGAAGCATGACGTGACTCAAAGAATAATGGAACAATTACAAAACTATAAAAGAGAAATAGAGCTGGCTGAATTTGGCCTAAGGAGTTTAAACAAGGACAGTCCTGACAGTGACAAGAATATGTGGGTCAAGAAGAGGGGCTGACTCTCAGGGGGTCAAGGCCTAAATCATGTTAAGTTCAACCTCATGTCAGAGCATGTATTTTTGTAAAATTTTAAATAAAATTCCAATAAAGTGTTCTTAAGATATCCTTTTTACAAGTAGGGGATAAATGTTAGGCAAAATCTCATCAGGTCATTCTTAAGGGCCTGGTAAAGCAGTTGGATTTGCTGGATTCCATCAGGCAGATCCACCTTGCAAAAGATTTAAAGGTATTTAGCTTTAAGGTTTATTATTTTGCCTGGTGAGAAAACATCCAGGCTTTATAGCATCCTTTAAAGACAAAGCTGCAGCAATATGAACCCGGTTTCATTGTGCGAAGTGTGAACAAAATTTTGTTTGAGATGTTGCATCTCCAATAAGAAAGAGGCACAGGCACTTGTGGCTTTTTACCTATGATCTCAAGAATTTATTTAGATCATCTTTGAGTCAACATTTGAATTCTGCATTCACACAAACTTTTTACAGGCAAAGGGCGATCAAATGGCACCATGATCTCTACCTTTGAGCCGTGACTTTTAATTTCTAATGACATTATCCTTTAGTAAGAGTAGACTTAGAAGAGAACTAATGTAAATCCCTTAAAGACATCTTGAGATATTGCATTAACAAGTATGAATGATCACACAACTTCTATTGCATGATCTTTGACCCTCTATAATATAAGCGGTCCATTTTGACTCAAGTTTCCATGACCTACCTCTGACACCTGAAAGCTGATTCGTTCACACTTTGTTGTACATTTAAAATTTGACCATCTCTATAGTTAAAATTGTGAAATTGACATGGTGTTCACCAGCCAGGGATGAAAGCAAGAGAACCTGATCTCGGCATCATTACACTTATCAACAGTCAAGTAATGCATTGATTTTAAATGTTTGAAATTAACTTAAAAAGCTTTTTATGGCCAGGCTCCTAGTTTCATCATTGATCTACTGACTCCTTACAAGCCCGGACGTCCCCTTAAACCAGCTGTCTCTGTCTCCTTTTTTAATTCCTTTCTTAAAAGAGTCTTTTATGAAAAGCTTTTAACCAGATGTAAACTCTGATGCTGTTTTGATAATGTATATTCTATGTATGAATTAATGTATATATGCATCTATATATTTTAATTTGATTTGTATTTTAGGTCTTGTAAAGCACTTTGTACCATTGTTCAGAAAAGTGTTTTATAATTAAAGGTTATTATTCTATAAAACTCCAACAATTTGACTTATGACCCCCAAAAATCAACTCAGTTCTGTTCAGTTCAGCCTCAGCTGTTGTCAGCAGGCAGGCATTACAAGCTGCCAACAAATGTTGTGTACATAGTGTGTGTAGTCTGTGTCAGTGTGTGTGGTCTCTGTGTGTGCCTGTGTCTCTCTGGTAACTGTGTGTGAGTTTGTAAACGTCAGTGTTTTGTCAAGTTTTGTGGGAGCTTATGTTTGTCAGTCTGATTATGTGCATAAGTGTCACTGTTAGTACGTGAGTGTGATAGTGTGTATGTAATATTGATGAGTCACCACAGACACACACAGCAGCCAGACAGCTGCAGCAGTCGAACTACGTTAGTAGATAACAGCATTTCCCTTCCATCGGCCCGCCGCTCTGCCAGCAAACCCCCCCCTCAGCTCGGCTTCTTCCTCACTGAGACTGCCTGTCGCACACGGTCCAGTACAAGTCATCAGTTGTGATACAAGCTACCGAACAACTCAAAACTAACAATATGGTGCTTAGGATTAGAAACCTGCAGGAACTGTAAAGAAAACATGACGTGATTAATTGTGGTGTTACAAGAATGAAATATCATTGTAATATTGGCAGATTTTGGATCACAGCATCTGAATTCACATCAATCCAAGGCCGAGTCCACTCACAGGTCAGTAGTTCTTTAAAAAGAAACTTTGATTTTGTCCTCTGTTTCTGGAGAAATCAACAAACAAACAAACAAATAGATAGATAAACTAGTAGTGCTTCAAGCTCCAACATAACTGCAATAAGACCAATCCATCTAGCAAAGCTCCAATCTACACTGACTGTGCTCAGCCCAAAGTGGCTTTAAGAGCAGGAGGTGAGTGAGACAACAGCAGGCAGCAGAGTCACAGAGATAAGCATAGATGCTCACAGCTTCACTGGCAATTTTATCAGATCTGGTTGATGTTTTGTATTTTAGTCTGTGGCAGTAGTGCCCACCTATCAAATTATCTGGTGACAGTAATTGATGGAACGACCATTCAATCACCTACCAGATATGCTTTTGAAAGTCTCTGTTCATTCCCAAACACTTCCGGTGGGCTGTTGAATTGATTTCAACCAAAAACGTACCACTTCTTCCCCGTGTCATGACCAACATTCACTGAAAATGTCTTGAAAATCAGTAAAACTCATTAGGTCATCAGCAAAAAGAAATTAAGAAGACATTAGAAATTATCTAAAAAGAAATCTGGAAGTACATCTGGATTCACCACCAAATGTTTTTACTTCTGCCTTATACCACGACTAACTTTCCCTCAAAACCTAACCAAAATTCATGCATTACCTTTTGGAGTCATCTTGCTAACAGACAAATGGACAAACAGAAAAACAGATGCAGGCAAAAACATAACCTCAACAGATACGATAAAAAATCTGTTAGCACATGTTAAGTTACCAAAAGCTTCTTTCCTCACATGAAAATGCAAACATGCACTGCCATATGCTGTAGATAGTATGGATGGATGTCAATTAGGCATGCACAGGATGAGAAAAACGAGGTGTGAAGTAACATTGTTCAGTATATAATAGCAATATGGACTGATAATTTCACTAAAGATCGATGGTGTTTATAAGCTTGCAGTTAGTGTCACTGCCATGTCATTCTTCTTGCTTTATATTTAAACCATTGCAGCTGCAGCATGATTTTACTTAATCTGAATTACATACAAGTAACATTTTCTGCATTAGATTGGCACGACTACATTCAAAGGTAGTTGATAGCCAGCTTTAGCCTCAGCTGACAGATCAGACGGCGTGAAAGCAGGGCTGTCAGAGCATGAAACTTCGCTTGGCCACATTAAAGATGATGTTTGTACATTAATAAAAACGCTGACAGCTAGAGTAGCTAGCAGCAGCAGGGAGCAGCATTGTACTTCAGTTAGAGCATTTGTCCACAAACTGATTAAAGTATGCTGCACAAAATCGGTTCAACTGACTTTAAAATCTGGTATTTGCTACTTTCTACCCAAAGTAATCAGTCTGGCCACTATCTGTGCATGTGCCTGTTTGCAAACTGTAATATTTTGTTCTCTCCACAGACTAAGTTAAATAAAGCTGATGTTGAAAGAGGCTGTATCCATCAGAGCAGGGAAGACTTCTGCATTTATCTCTCTCTGGAGTAAATGGATTCCTCATTTTTAGTTTTACATCTTCATAGGGAAGCTCCTCTCTCTGACATTCCTCCTTAAGCCTGCATTCTCCTGCAGATTCAAGTCTTTTCTAATTTTGGCCTTACAGCTGTTTGTCCTGAAGACGAGTTGATGCGACTGACAGCAGAGTAACTTTCCCTGTCCTGCTGATGCTGCAGAGCAGTTTGGACACTGTTCGTCTCACCTTTAGAGTGTAACTACAGCTCGCCTGACTCACAAACGCATGGCAAGAAATACTCATCCAACAGCCAGGAAAACCTTAAGGGCTTTTAAATAATTCACTGAACCACTCCTGGAACACTGAAACACTTTCCCGGGGTAGTTCAAGACCCCTCCTCTTCTACCCCAACCCAACACACATAGACTGCACATGCACCACTTTCACAAGTTAAAACACTCTTTCATCCGAGTTGTTTCAGAAAATACATTTGAGAAGAGAATGAGCAGGAGGGAGAAACATGACTTAATATCAGAGTGAGTACAAGAGCAGGGGACAGTAAATCTGACTCACGCACCTTTTTATATCAACAATAGCACTGGTTTGATTTTAAATACCTGCATTTTAAGAACCCTGATCCCGAAAGAGTCGGGGCATTATGGAAAAACGTGATTAAAATCAGAATATAGTGATTTGCAGATTCTTTGTCAGCCTATGTTCAATCAAAGCTGGCACAATGACAGGAATACTACTGCATAACGTTTCAAAAACAGTTGGGACAGGGGTGAGAATAGGTTAGCAGATCAGTTGTTTTGGTGACACAATCATGATTTGGTGTTGAAGTCCTGAAAGATGGTCTCCACCTTTTGAAATACAATGAGGATAATGGTACAGTTTGCCATGTTTATTTCTTATTTTGAACTGGTCTGTAAATGTGTTGTTTTAAGGCTGTACTTAATTTATTATAGACTGAAAAATGATTTGCAAACTTCTGTATTCTATTTAAAACATATTGTGCACAACATCTCGACTCTTTTTTAACTGTGGTTTGTAAAACAGTAAATACAGTTCCTGGTGAACCATACAGTTTGATCATTCTGAAGACCTTGAATCTGAAAAACTGTAAAGACAGAGAATTCATTTGAGCTGTTCTCATCATGAACTTTTTCAACTTTCCACCACAGCTTTATAGAGTATCTAAGATGATTTTCTGTAAAACTTCTTTACTAAATTATGACTAAATTTTAGTTGACAGCAAAGTAGCTCATGGAAAGGAGGCGGTTTCAGAAGAAGAAAACTTGTTCCAGCTTGGGGTGAAGAACATCTCTACTTAATGAATTAATTATCAAGATATGAAGTTTAAAAGAAACATGGAAAAACAGAACATACTCAAGGCCCATCTGCACCTTTGGGGTAAACAGAGGATTAAGCAGTGGTGTTAACAAAATCCTCTGGGAGCTCTCTATTTAGGAAAAACATGAAAAATGTCATGGGATTTTCTCTGATGTCCTTGTGGATCTGAGGTATAAAGTTTTGACAGTCACTTTACCTAAACTGTGATCTTGTTGGACACTGTGAAGAGTTGGAGCATAAAAAGATTAAATGTGCCTCAAATAAGAAAAAAGACTTGCAATTTGAACAATCACAACAGCACCAAGTAAGCATGCTGCTTACTAATTCTACCTGATTATCTGTTATATACATTTGTTGCAGATTTATTCAATGTTAATCTAAATATGGACAATATGAAGCAAAAGAACATACTGAATTCATAGTCTGAGCTAATTTACAATGCCAATCCCCAGTTGGACCTTTCAAAACTTAAAAAAACAACTAAAAACACTGCATAAAAACAACAACTAACAAACTCAACAATTACAGACAGAACAAATACTTACAATCACAAAAAAGGTCAAACAGAAAGTACTTAATCAATAATGACCACAGGCTGAGTTTAAAATGATAACTTGCCGCGTAACACTGAGGACTCCTTTCTGGAGGGCACAGTAAATCACAGTGATCTCAGTCTCTACCACAATAATAAAAAAAAATGGAGGATAGCGTTAGTTCTGGCAGAACATAGAGTCAAGATTACTATCATGCCAGCTCTCCAATAACAGCTAAGCCCATTACTGCTGATGTCCAGGTGATTGTTTCTAAGCTGCCATTGGATATACCAAACAATAGCTACTCCAGCCTGCCTACTCTTCACTACTCCTGCAGCGAGTTGCTTTCCGACCCTCCTCTACTACATCACTTTCTTCTATTCTCTGACTTAAAAAAATCACTGACATTAATGCTTGAAAAAATATTAAACAAAGATCTGTTTTTTTGCATAATCAAGCAGCCCTGCCCTGTCTCACCAACATACAAACTGTGCAAATCGAAAATAGGTTGCTATTAATTAACCCTATAAAGCCTGAAAACAACATAATATAGACATATAACCATAAGTACATAAACTATATAGTTTTTTGTGTAATTAGTTGATCATATTGACAGATAGAGGTATCATATGAGTGTGTATCAAATACAATACAATGGACTTTAAGGGGTTAAAGAAGGCAGCTCCAGAAACTGCTGTTGTCAGATATCAATACAGATCAAGTTGGGCTGTCAGATTTTCAAATAAAAAGCAGGTAAAGGGGATCATTTTGAGTGGAATAAGCCATCAGTATCAGATAATGAGGAAGATGGCAACCTAAGTTTGAAATGGTGATGTGTGTAAATGGTTGTGGCGTTTTCTTATGAACAAACTACCTATTTTCTTTAAATTAAGAAAACTACTGAAAATTCATCAAACCAGCAAAAGAAACTCTCTCAGCAATAATCCATGTGGATTTGTCTGAGCTAATAAAACCACTCCTGCTAACTGTTTCCTAAATTAACCACAGTAGATCAAATATTTAGTTTCCCAGCCAGAGTCTGATACATAATATCTTTGCACTGACTAGCAGCTAGTTGTAATCTCCTTTTAGTGTTTGAACTGTTGGCACAGCCCTCTGTTACACAACCTGTGTATTAACTATAATTTGTCCATTGCTGCGATGTTAGCAGTGACAGCGCTGACTGCAGACTCCTCTGGGAAATCAGTCCACTTCCCGTTCTATCTCCACCACTGGAGGTGGAGGAATTAAGAAGCCCCTGTGTGTGTGTGTATCTGTGTGTGAAAGAGAGCGGCTGCTCAACAGTTCTTTAGTCAAGCTGTTTTTTGCTGCTTCCTCAGTGAGAAATGGGTCAGAGCAGCTCAGCACCTGCTGCTAGAGCTGCTGTGGGATCAATACACCGCACAAAGCCCACTGTTCTTTAGCCACCATGCACACTGAGGGGAGGAGTGCTTCACTTGATTGTCTTTAGATTTAATGTACTATAACAGAGACAGACAGGCAAAGACTTGGCCACATAAAGCTTCAAATGTGCAGGCCATGCGATAACCAAGGTTTTAAACACAATCAAATTATACTGATGGAGGAAATGTAAACAGTAAACAGTATAAGGCCCGAGAAAAAACACAATATAGGTGAGGTACAGGTGAGAGATTGGATGTCACATATTTGGAGGGTGGTATGAAGATTTACATTTTCCAGTCTGAGGAAAGTAAATAATGTAATTAAACACTGATGTATGCCAAGCAGTGAGCTCTGACCCTAAAATACAGCCAGTGCCAAAAACTGTAGGTCCTTGAATACCCTTGTTGCTGGCTACAGGAGACCCTGGAGTGGCAGTAAGATGAGATATTTTTTCATCAAATCTATTATATCTATCTTTAATTTTTCACAAGTTCATAACCATTTATTATGGGACAGCCAGATAATGCAGTATAGGCAGGCATTACTGCCGTGGTGTCAAGGACAGAATTTGAGTCCGTTCATAGAACAAACTTGTGGCAAAATGTGTCAGAAGTGAAATAAAAACATCCTTTCTTAAGAGAAGTTTGTATTGTAATTATTTGTTTTTCATTTTCAAAATGAAATTCACTCCAAATTTGATAAAACTGCTACCAAAGATGTTATTGCTAATCTCTGCACGTCCTGCTGTCCTCACTCTTGTAGCTCCCACCTCCTCCTGCTCTAATGGACGCTAATTGGACCGTCTCACAATCATTGTTGATTGGAGCTTGGCAAAATGGATCTGAATGATTGCAGACACTGAAACAGGGAGATCCATCTGCACTGCAATGCTAGGTTGAGCCAACTGGTTTATATTCTTGGTTATTAATTCAATTTATTCCAATTCAATGTCTTGAATACTTAAAAAAAATATATATATCACACTATCAATATCAGGTCCAACACTCAAACAGGATGGCCGGATTGAGTCTTTAAAAATATGGGGTGCTGGTTTGGCAAAGTGGTTAGCAACCAGGCACCCCATGTGCTTGCTTCTGCCGGTCCGGGTCCCACCTGTGACCAGTTTGCGGGGTGTCTTCCCCTGCTCTCTCTCCCCCTTTCGCAGGCCTATCCACTGTCTCTCTCTTCTCAATGGAGGCACAAAATGCCCCAAAAATACATTTAATAAAAAAAAAGTTTCAAAATCTAGCTATAAAGCAGGGGGAAGTTCAGGAGGTAGGCATATCCTGGCTGAAGATGTTTTAATATGGCCCAAACTTCACATGTATGACAATGGCTTTAACAAACCAATAGGGTAATGTTCTTCGGTTAATAACAGGACACCATATTTCAATCAAATCTTCCTTAAGGATAAATCTAATCATGCTCAAACTTGGTGAAAAGCAAAAGAAGACATTGATGACGTGGAGCTAAGAGACATGTGGTTAAATGTCAAACAGAGCAACTGTGGTGGACCCTGAAAAATGTGTTTTGCCTTTAACAGGAAGTGATTTGCAACTGAGCCTGAAATGGTTCAATTTGAAACTAAATTTCACACCTGTAACAATAACTCTTATGTGAGCACAAACAGATGGTTATAATCAACAGTTGTTCTTATTATTCAATATTTTTTATGATGACTGAGTAAAATTCATCTGCAGTCATAAGCATCACAAACTGGCAACAGAAAATGCTACAATCGGTTGCTGCTCTTTCTTATCTTTTGATATAAATCTGATTGAGTTTGAAAAAGTGAGTTGTAAAAAAAACTGTTTATAGTATGTCATGACCTTACACTGTTGGTGGTGGCTCATTTTTTTAATTATGTGGAGTCGGTGGCATCATCTGCAACATTGTATAGCCCTAGCATAGATGCCAACTTTTCTGCACAGATCAAGAACTGAGCCTTGTGACTGTGGCTTATGTTCAGGCTAATGCCATGTACATTCTAGGGCCCCTTGTTTTCCACTTACTTAATTTATGGGCTCTTCAAAGATTTTGGAGGGGCAGCTGGGGTGTGCAAAAATGAATTAATAAAGGGCTCATTACATCACAGGCCCCTATTTATGTAAGTTGGTGAAAGCATTATCTTCTTCTCTTTGACAATCCTCACAGTTAGAAAAAAAAAGCAGCCTCCTCTCTATGCCAAACTAAATGCCAGAAGCAGCAGCAGGACGTCCAGATCAGACTGAAGCAGATTGAAAAAAGATCACAGCAGCAGCAAAATGGTAAAACCCCAAGACCCCTGATCGTCCCGAGCAGCTCTAATGTCGCTTTCTCGTCTATGTAAGCATTAAAGGCGCATTTCACCATTGATCTCAGCGTGGGCTTTAACATTTTTACCATCTAAACCGCATTTAGGGGGGGACTTTTAGTTCTAAAAACATCTGCTCACGGAGACATCTAAACCAGACTCTTGCGCTTATGAACGTCTAACTCTTAATTAAATCACATTCAAACTTGCTCATACCTGATTTGGTTACATGGTCCGTTCATTCATTTCTGTCTAATCCAGAGGAGTTTGACCAAGAAAGGCACAAGCATCCTTATCGCAGCGGGAGCAGCAGGAGCTGGAGAGACGAGCAGAGGAGGCGCATGGGACGGACTGCGGCGGAACTTCTCCAAGGCTGAGAGTCCAGAGCGCACGACAGCACCAGGGAGACCCAACAAAACCCCGCCGACTAGAGGTCAGAGGGACAGAAGCGGAGAGAGACACGACGGCAACGCAACATGGTCACAAACGAACAGGTGGACAGACAAGCAGGACGTGGATTTAGGTGGGAGTGGGGGGAGCGCCTTTTACGCACGTTTAGCCGACAAAGACGCCGTCACCTTCACGCACAGCGGTGGTATTCCCGGGACTGTCAATGAGCAAAGAAGCGACTGGAGCCAGAATTCAAACGGGCTCACACAACAAGTGACGGACGAGCTGGAGAAATGACGGAGTCTTCTGCTGGATGGACTGGAAGGGGGAGGAGGAGAGGAGGAGAGGAGCCGCCCCAAATCACGCTGCCCCCTCCCAAACGAGGAGCTGGGTGTAGCAAATTTCAGAGGCCTTCAGCTCAATCAAAACATTTCCTACACTTTGCTACCTTAAATCTGAAACCACTAGACAGGTAGGGTACTTGAAAGTAGGGGCGTAACACTTTTTTTTAACTGAGGGGGTCCTGTGGTGAAGACTTTATAACCTGATGAGCAGTTGTTCACATCTAGCTCCCCTTATCATCTTAGCTGAATTAAATTGTCATTGAGATGGCCTTTTAAGAGTTCTAGTACAAAACAAACTCACAAGAGTTGCACCACTGACATCTTCCTTTTTAAAGTCTCTAAATTGCTCATATATTGTCTTAAAGCAATAGTTTGGGTTTTTTAAATGGGGGCTGCTGGATGCCTGTGGCAGTAGTAAATATAATTGTCAATAAAACAACTTGTGAGCTTCTCCCTGAGTGAAGCTGACAGGAGCCAATACATGGCCCACAATGGGGCCATCAAAAACCTCATTTAAACTGCACAAAGATCCATGTTGACTCATATAGCAAGACTTTTTTCTTTTCTTTTTTTTAATATCATTTTACTTTTCCTCATTAAAGCCTCTTGTTTGGAACTATTTCATGAGACAACACGTGAGCATACAGACACACCCTCATAAGTGCAGTCTCAATATTTAATAAAGCTTTACCTTATATATGACCTTTTTAAGGATTCAGAATTAATATCAAACTCTCAAAGTCACAGTAGACTTCACCAACAGAGGAAATGTTTGACACTTTAATATACAGTCCTACTCATCATTATTAGCACCCATTAAGTTTAGGCACACAATATGACAGTATAGTTTCTTTTCAAGCCTCTCTAACTTTGCTCTGCATCACTTTATCAGACTCAAACTTGGCAGAAGTAATGTTCACATATTAAGGTTTGTAAATTATACTACATTAGCTACTATGATCATGCAGTCATTTTAGAAGAGGCAGTTTTAATTGCAACCACTTGAAGCCCACAAGGAAAAGAACACCCTCCCAACAATTAAGCATGGTGGAGGTTCCATAATGGTTTGGGGCTGCTTTGCTGCATCGGGTACTGAAGGCCTTGGCCGTATCACAGGAATCATGAAAACAGAGAGTTATCAAGAAATTTTAGAGTGAAATGTCCCACCCAGTGTAAGAACACTTGATCTGAGTCGAAGATCGTGGGCCCTCCAGCAAGACAAAGACCAAAAGCACACATCCAAAAGCACACAGGAATGGTTGAAAAGGAAAAAAATGGCCTGTTTTAAAATGGCTGGCTATGACTCCTGATCTCAATCCGATTGAAAATCTTTGGTATTGTTGAAATCTGCCATTGGGGAAAAGAAACCTGCAAATGTTCAAGAGCTTGAAAAATTTGCAAAAGAAGAGCGGGAGAAAATACCAGCTGAGAAGTGCAAGAAGCTTATAGATGGCTACAAGAAACATTTGGAGGCTGTCATCAGTGCCAAAGGGTGTGCATCAACATACTGAAGAGGGGTGCCATTACTGCTGCACATGCTTTTTTTCAGTTCCCTCTTTGAAATTACAACATGTTACTTGTAAAAATAGTTTTTTTTTTTGTTTAAGTATTTTGGACCTTCAATTAACAGATCCTAATGACATAAATTTGGTACATTTCAATTTATTTCTGAAGATATGGTTAAAGCAATGAAAATAATGAAGGGGTGCCAATACTGAGCAGGACTGTAGGTCTAGGAATTCCCTTTTGTGTAAACTACTATAAAGTTTAATATGCTAAATACAAAAATCATGCAAAATTCTCCATTGTAGAGAAGTTGGTTCCCCGACCTAATCTATATACTCCTCCTTTTTGTTATTTTAAATATTATTGATCAAATATTTCTCACATTTAATAATACCAGTTAGTATTGTATTTTATATCACTAGAGAGCCTGATAGTCACTTTTACAATAAAGTACAACTTGCAAGAATAATGCATTCAGGGACTGAGCAACACAGACAAATGTGTGGGTAGCGCCCAAAAAAACGCACCAAACCCCCCTGAAACTGTAAGCTGGTGTTTTGGTATGCAGAGTGGCAGCATCATTTTATCTCAATTCTGCTACTACTTCTAAACTTGGGACCAAGTTCTGTGAGGCTGGTGAGGTCAAAGACTGACTGTGAAGAGAGACTGACATACTTACTACCATTAATATATGTATTTTTCTTCTTCACAAGCAGGACTGAAATTGGCAACAAAAAAGTATTGGCGTGAATGTTCAAAATTGTGTTTACATTTACATTAACATTGCACTTATTCCTCGTGCATCCTATTCACATTCCTATTTCTAGAGCAACAACTTTCGGCATCCAGTGGGTTTTGTGTAACTTTTATTTATTGATCATTAGGTTTAATCAAGAAAACACATATTGGACAATAATTTCTACTGAACTGTGTGCCTCAATCATATGTTATAGGTCCGAATACTGAGAAAAGTAAAACAGAAATACAATTATAAATGCACTATTAAAATCTGTTTAGTTTTAAAACAACAGTTGTTAGCTTTATACTATTAGTCAAACAAAGGATGTCAAAATATCTCCATGTTAACAGTAATTCAGTGATACAGATGTTGTATTTCATGAGGATTTTAACCTTGATATTACATTGATGGTTTGCTCAGGTTGTCCTCATTAGAATGGGATGCTGGGTAATGTGGTTTCGCCCTGCACACAGTAAATAAATTCTACAGTAACCCCCCTAAACACAGACCTCTGAGCTGCTGTAATTGATTTGCCCTCAATCACTGCTTCCTTAATCTACTTACTGCTGCAACCGAGCTGACGCAAATATCGACAGAGAGGGAAGGTCTGGACGACCAAAAAAGGAGGTGCAGCTCTGCAAGAAAATGGAGAGAAGCACAGATTCACATTGTGCGACTCTATCCAAAGACCACTTCTGAGGGGTGGAGGTCAGGGAATCTGGTTTGGGGTTCAAAAGATCTCCAGACTGAGGCAGCATACAAATGTTAGAGGGAGAGAAAAAGTGCAGAACAGACAAAGGAAGTGAGTCATGGTTGGTAAACTGGAAATGACCTGACGGGCTTCTCTGTGTTCTTAATTAGAAACCTTCTGATGTCTTTGAAAACCTTGAGAGGAGAAATGAACTGACAAGAGAGCTCCCTTCATCAAGTCAAGGCAACACAGCAAGTACTGTATCCACTTCATTAATGTGCTTGTCAGCCATCGCACCTTTAACCTCATCCAGGCAGATCTTTTTTTTTCACTTGTTTTAAAGCTGTAAGACGCTCGTTTGATAAGGCTGCTGTAACAATGAAAAATAGCTCTACTATCTTTCTTTGAACTATGTTGGGTAGAAAAGCACATCTTAGTTTAATTTAGTGACATTCAGATTAATTCCTTCAAAATAAAGTCAACATGGAGCATTTTACAAAAAAAAAAAAAATATATGACAACCTAAATAAAGTACAATATTATAACACTCACAGTATATAATAGAGCATAGTTGGATAACACAGTTTATAAAGTCTGTAGCAGCAAGAAAGCACAATGTTGTCATTATGATGAACACAAATAATCAGTGGTGGGAAAGCTGTTAAATACATTTCTTTTAATGCCATAAAGGAAAACATTAGGCAATGCAGGAAAATCAGAGTTTTGGGAAGAGGTGAAAACAATAATTTAAAAAATCATTTCATTTTTTTTCCCCCTTGTCTGCATTATCTTTTCTGCTGAGCACTGTGTCAGATGACAGCATTGAAAAGACCAATGCATTTTTTTTTCTTCTAGCAGTCAGAGATATGTGAATATGATTAACTGCTATAGTGACCATCACCAGCCCTCCCTGTAGGCTACTCCATCATTTTAAACTTTATTTAACCCCTGATGTGAGCTGAAGGGGAGGGCCGTGCCACACCACAGTGTGAAAGAAGGGGAAATAGTGACAGACAGGACAAGACAAGACAAACGGAAGGGAGGACAAACGTCTACTATTATTGATTTGAGATAGCAGTTCAAGTACCACGTTTTGATTTACTAACCCTAACCCTTTGGAAGCATTTCTTGATGAAAAATTGTTTTTGCTCCTCTTAAAGTTTCAGAGTTTGTGGTCACAATATTCTATGGACTAGACAGGGCTCTGTTTTTGACCCAACTATCTTAAGAGTCTTACATTAATGACTTTTAACAGTCTTGAAGAGGAGCAGCTTTTCTTTTGTGTGCAGTCGCTACAGCTGTTTCTGTTAGGGCAGTAGTTCTCAATGGTGTGGTGGAGCACACTGCTGTGCCTGGATATTTATACAATCATAACTGTCAGCTAAATAACTATTTTTTATTTTACTCATTCAGTTTTGATTAACCAAAGTACCATTCTGTTGGACTGACAATTCTTAGTCCTATTAATAAACATTGTTCCATTGTTGAAGTTTGTGTTTCAGTTGGCTCACTATAGTCAGTTTTCTAACTTAACATGCTGAAATACGATAACATTGTTTTATGTTAAAAATCAGCTGAAACTGAGTACTGTATACATTTGAATGAAAATGCAGTCATGATCATTTTACATGTATTTTTAAGGGAAAAAAGAGACATCAAGCAAAAGCACACATTTTGGGTCTTTGGAGCTGTAGATTCACGTCATGGACACCCTGTCCATATTAAAACAACTCTCAGAAAAAGGGTTCAAAGCCAGTATTAGCAGCTGTACCTAATAAAGTGGCCCGTCAGTGCCATAGTCTGCTTCCCAGCAACAACATGCTGGGAAACAGACTATCAGTGTGATGAGTATAAATGACACCACGCTTAAACGTTTATTTCAGATGAAGAGCTGAAGCACATTAGCCTCGTCCTGTCGCGCTCAATCACTCTACCTGACAATCCATCCATCACAGGTGAGGAGTGAGAGCTGCAGGTTTGATCCTTCAGTCAGCACAGCTTGAATAAAATGAGATAAAGAACAAATCCCATCCAGGTAGAGTGACCTCTTGACATTTGTTCCTGTTTTTATTTTGAAGGAGATTTAAAAAAAAATTGAGGCTAGAATTATACAAACTCCAATTCCAGTGAAACTTAAATAAAAACAGAAAACAATTATTTGTGAATCATTTTTGACTTATATTCAATTGAATACACAATGGGGACAACATATTTAGTGCTGAAACTGATAAATTTCATAGTTTGGGCAAATAATTACTCACTTAATCTGATGGGTGCAGCACTTTCCAAAAAAGCTGCTACAGGAGCAGGTTTCAGAACTGAAGACACTAATTGTTAAAGTTTTGTTGTTGGCATTCTTTCTTGTTCTTGCTTCCACATTGACTTCAGTTGCTCAAAAGTCCGGGGTTGGTTGTCATTTTTTGCTCTTTATAATGCACTACCCATTTAAATGGGAGACAGGTTGGGGCAGTCAAGTCTCGTCCCCCCACTCTGTCACTAAGAAGCCACGCTGCAGATCGTGGCGTGGTATTGTTTTCCTGAAATAATCAGGGACGTCTCTGAATTAGACGTCGTTTGGATGGCAGTTTATGTTGCTTAAAAATCTGTATGTGCCTCTAAGCCTTAACTGTGCTTTCACAGATGTGCAAGTTACCCATGCCCTGGGCACTAACACATCCCCCACACCATCACAGATGCTGACCTTTGAACAGTGTGCTGGTAACAACCTGGATGATCCTTTTCTTCTACAGCCCGGAGGACACAATGACCGTGATCTCCAGAAACAGATGAATTGTGACCTCATCAGACCACAGCAGACTTTTCCACTTGGTCTCAGTCACTCTCAGATAAGCTCAGGCTGAAAGAAGCCATTCCTGGTTGTTGTTGATGGCTTTGGCTTTGCATGGTAGAGTTTTAACTGGCACTTAGATGAAGTGCAGATCTGTGTTAACTGAAAATTTAGGCTTGAAAAGTTTTCTGAGTCCACGTGGTGACGTCCTTTACAGAACGACGTTGGTTTGCAGTACAGTGCTGCCTGGGGGATTGAAGCAGTGTTAATTTTGTTGAATATGTATTTTCATCATAGTTTTCATCAAAAACATTTTTCTCCTGATGAAAACTAAACTATAACTAAAAAAAACAGGTGTACATTGACAAAAACTAAAACCAAATTAACCAATGTTTTTGTCAACAAATAAAGCCAGACTAAAATGTCCAGACTAAATCCAATTAGACCTAATTTTGTCACGTAGAAAGTAGAGACAAGTTAGCTACTTTGGTTGAGTGGAAAGGTTGGATGAGCTAAGAGGAACATCCAAGCACAAGTACCTTAGCTTCATGGCGGCAGTATCCAAGTATAACATTACCTATATTTAGAGTAGATTTTGACGACTAAATTATTGTGAAATTTCATCACATAAAACTAGACAAAATCAAAACAATTTTGTTGACTAAAAAAAAAGATATAGGCAAAAGACTAAAACTAAAACAATTAAAGAGTGCTATCAAAAGTAACACTGGATTGAAGGTCACAAGCATTCAATGTTGGCCTCTGGCCTTGCAACTTTTATGGACAGCAGGTGAAATCCCTACATTTCTTTCAACTACATGCTAAGAAACATTCTTAAACCGTTAGACTACTTGCTCACACAGTTGTTCACAAAGCCGTGAGCTTTGTTTCATCCTTGCAAGTGAACAACGAGGCTTTTGGGTATGCTACTTTTTTTTCATCCTATCATGAAAATAATTTGTTTCCTGTAGATCTGGTCACCTGTAGAATGTTCAGAAAAGGAATTTTGAGCATCAACCATCCCGGTCTTTAGTTACTCCCTCCCGGCTATTTGGGACAAGCTGGGGACATCGAATTCAAAATGAATGCATATTTGCAAAAAACAACAAAGTTTATCAGTTTATCATTTAAGATCTTGTCTTTGTCTTCGAAAAAGAATTTGCAAATCTCTGTATTCTGCTTTTATTTAAGTTCACATGAATTTCATTGGACTTGTGGTTTGCAGTTAAGTTTTCTTGTTCGATCGGGTACTTCTGGATTACCTCTGTCAAAGTTCAGCAGTCTGATAACTGAAAAGTTGTCATATGAAGATTATACTTCAGTCTAACACAATAAGCTTCTGGAGGTCATGCCTGAATCAGAGCAGGGGAAAATCAACTCAAACAATGTTAACAGATAGCCCCGCCCACAGAGCTTGATTGACAGGTGAGTTCTTGGCACTCAGTGTGTGTACGGTCTGAAGGTGGAGCCTCTGTAAAATCTAATCAGGTATTGTATCTGGCTCTGCATGCACATGGCACATACGATGAACATGGGGGAAACGCACACATACATGCATGAGGCAGCTGTTTGGGAGCGTGTATCCTAAAGAGGGAGCGGCATTGCTATGGCAACCTGAGGAGAAAGAGGTCACTGTGTGTGTGACAACAAAGCTAATGTTATTTCCTGTGCTGGAGGCAGCTCTGATCAGATGTTTATCTGGACTCACCCATCCCAGTACTCGTTTCAGCAGGCTGAATGCTGCTCTCTCTTTGATTGTAAATAAAGATCACTTTTCATTTTTAATTTCTCAACCCGATTTAATTCTCTAAGCTAAGTTAAGTGAAGGAGCTTGTAATTCGCAGCAGAAGAAAAACATTAAAATAACCATCACAGATGCATACAGGCCACTCTCCTGAATGTTTTGCTCCAATCATCTGTTCCACTGCTGTAGGTGATTTATTTGTACAAAAATTCAAGTTAAACAGCAAACAAGACCCGCACATGGAGTGGATAGGAGGAAACTTTGAGCCTATGATGGCTTATGCAGACTCTTGACCCTAAATCCAAGAACTCACCAGATTATATTTCAAGGCTGGGCAACTCTAGCAAGAGGGCCAAAAATACAAACAAACAAACAAAAAACACTTTCCCTATGTGATACTCTCTTAGGAAAAAATAAACAAAACATCTTTAAAGATGTAACAAAATACTGTTTATGACACTTCCTTTTTAAATTATTTTTTTCTTTTTTTCCCATCTCCATATGTGTATATGTGTTCGTATACATATGCATATATTTGTTAAAAAAGGAAACATAAATTGTATTCTGTGATTGGAAGTATTGAAGTCATTACTTTTTCACAAAAAAAGTACTTTAAATAAAAAAGATCCCACAAAAACTGATTATAAAGCATAAGTTTGGAATAGAATTGAAGCCAATTAAGCAAATCTGAACAAACTTTTGGCCAATTTGGGTTGCTTTTTAATGTATTTTTTGGGCATTTTCTGCCTTTATTAATAGGAGAGACACAGTGGATAGGCTTGTGAAAGGGGGTCAGAGAGTAGGGGGAGACACTCTGCAAACCGGTCACAGGCAGGATTCAAACCTGGACCGGCAGAAGCACGTACATGAGGCGCCTGGTTGCTAACCACTCCGCCAAAACCAGCACCCCAATTTGGGCTGTTTTTTAAATGCAAGATGAAGAGGGGATTTGTTGGTTCTCTGCAGGCTGATTTAACAATGATTTGTTCTACTCTTTTTCGAAGAATAAATATCTGTTCAGATTTCGTCTTGTGTATCCTCACACCTCTACACAGTAACCATGTATGGAAGTATGAAGGCACAGTACAGAGTGAACAGAGATGGCTGATTTAAAATATCCTTAATTTTATATCAAATTGCAGCCTACTTTGATATTTTTTGATTTGTTACAATTCATATGAGACCTCCAATTCAAGATAATCATCATAAATTCATCATAAATTTCATAAAAAACTATAGTTGCGCCAATCCAAACCTTTACAGAACATTAACAAATTAAGAATGCAATAGATTTTCAAAAAAAAGAAGGAAAGAAAAAAATCAATTTAAATATCAGATACAATATCTTGTATCTGTACTGCATTTAACAGAATAAAGAGCAGGAATGACATGCAACAATTCCCACCCCTGACGGTAAATGGACTGCACCATACTTCTATGCTGTCCTACATAAACACAGCTTCCCTGCACCACTACAAAATTCTAAAAAGGATTCGCAAATCCCTATATTCCATTTTTATTTGAATGTAGCACAATGTCCCATTTTTGGGGAGAATTCGTGTTTGAACTTAGAAATATGGCATAATGAAAAAAAAACTTGGTTTCCGTTTTTGTTCCCTCTTCCCTGCAAGATAAACAAAGAATACAAGACAGTGGGAAGTTTGAAATGGTGGAAAAAAAGAAAGTGAGAAAATCTGGGCCAAGAGAAGGAGGTAAAAATGAAGAGAGAAGCACTGAACAGAAAAAATCAGGAAAAATTCAGATATGTAAAGGAAAGAAAGAGAGGGAATGACGTAACAGTAATAAGGGCATAAAAGAAGAGAGGAGAATAAAGTGATGGGCAGAAAAACAGTGTGGTACCAGAGCAGGTGATCAGACAGAGAGAAATTAAAGAGAAGCGGATGAAACAAAAGAGCAGAGGTGATGGTAGATCATGACTCAGCCTTTTTCTGTTTCCTGTAAGTGAGTCCATTCATCAGGTGACCCATCGAGCCATCTGCCCTTCATTCAGTGCCACCGTTAGTTTCATTACAAAGTGAATTAAGGAGGGACCACATTAGTCTAAGAGGGATAAATCAGCTGGTTTACAGCGATTCCTGAGCTGAAGAACACCTTTTATAACTGGAATGAAAGACAGGAGCACAGTCCTGCTCACACAGGAACAAGTAAGAACAAGTTACACTAAGGCTTATGTATGACAAAACGATAAGATAACACAAACCTCTTAGAGCAGCACAGGGCAAAGAAGCACGCAGGAGACAACAACACAACACTTGAAAAAGAACTGATAAAGACAAATACTTAAAGGAGACATATCATGCTTGTTTCTCCTTTTCACTATGCCAGACTAGGATGCCTGTAAAGCATTTCTGCCCTCAGTACAAGTCATTTACTTCCTTCATTGCCCCACAATAGCGTTCTCAAAATCCTAATTTTAGGCCATTATCAAGCTCTCGTTGAAACACGAGGATCTCAGGATGACCTACAGTTACCTTTCAACGTCACAGCCCTTTGTGCTCTGGTTGGTCAGTTCTATCGGGGGTAGAGCCAGCTTGTCCTTCTTCTTCTACTGTATTTTCCAGCAGGCTCAAAGCAGTGACGGTGTATTGAGTCCCCCTACAGGCCAGAGCTGGTAATGAGTGAGTGTGAGCTAGGGAGCTATATACTGCTGCTGGACGAATGTGTTCCTCGGTGAGGGTTTTGTGGCTAACGGACATCACAGAGGAGGAAGTGTTTTATCAGATTACTCCAATAAAAAGAAAGGTGCCTCGTGTCATCACAACAATTTAAATCTCGCGGTCATCTCGCAATGACCTATTTTCAGAGGCATCAAATCTCGTTCTAGGATATCAGAAAAAATACAATATCTCATTTTTTTTAAATTAAAGGGGTGTAAGGTCTTGTTTTCAAATTTGTTATATCATATGTAAGTATTAAATCATGCATCAGCATGATATGTCTCCTTTAAAATAAAGCAGTACAAATACACTGATCATACAAAAGAGTAAGCTTTCAATGCAGGCAAACATAATAGATTCTTGACTGTGGATTGCAAGTTGAGTAACAAAAGGACACCATGTGCATTATATTGTATTTTATATAGTTGGAAAGCCTGATTAGTCAACTCTACAACAAGGGGAAACTTTTAGTAAATTAATGAGCAACACAGCGACTCTTATGCACTGGTTCAGCTTGAGAAATGCTGAACGTAAAAATTGTTTGTGAAGAATATCATGAAAAACAAATGTGCGTCAAACTTTAATATAAGCAAGTATCCAAGAATACGTTGAAAATTCCTTTGAGCACTTTTAAGAGGAAACCAGTGCATTGCTAACTGTTGGATTGGCCTACAAAAATGCTTAACCCCAGAGTGGCAAGCCCAGTGAAGCGCATCGACTGTGGAAAGAATGCAGAGCTGTTGAAAACATGGTGTTGAGCTGACTACCAGACTGATTAACCAGTCAGAACGGACATGCCACAACTGCGCATCGCAGACAGAGTGAGGATGGAGGTGGATCAGGGGTATTCAGTACTCAAGCAGGCATCAAATATGTAACTCCAAGTTATGCATATGACCACTTTAAGCTATGAATGGATGATATAAAAAGACTTATCATCAGTAACTGCTCCCATTGAGTAAAATGCTAAATTAAGCTAAATCAGCAATATCCATGTTGTGTGAGACTTTGACTTTGTTACCTTTCTTCTGTTATGAAGGGACACCGTATACAATGCAGAAGCTGAACTCTGTCTCTTCTATGTGATGAAAGTTTAAACTGAGGGCTTTCTATTAGTCCCACTGCTGACACTTGGAGCTTTGCAGCTGCTTAGTGACTTGGTCCATATGAATGGCTTAAAGCCTGTGCATGCAAGATATGTAGTACAGCTGAGTGTCTTTTGTTGTTCGGGCTCTGTGTAACGCACCAAAGGGACTGACAGTGGAGTGAGCAGAAAAGATTTAAAGTGCTTATTGAAGGGCAACACTCCTAGTTTACATCATATCCCTCTACCTCTGCTGATTAATGCATATGCTCATTTCCTTTAATAGAGAACAAAATGCTCAATGGAGAGAGAGAACAAAAGAAGCAGGAGGAAGGGGAGAGAGGGGCAAAGAATACCCTGTGATGGCATATATTGTCTCTGTTGTCGGTGATGGCACTTTGATGAATTACACCGCTGAACCAAAGACAATTGTGTGAATGCGGACGGCCTGGCGGATCTGCATATCGATGACTGGAGGCTGCTATAAATATGGTTTAATGGAAGTGTCAGCGTGTGTCAGGGCATATTAACTGAGCCTGGAGCTGAGCTGCATTCGGATACTGCTCACCAGCAACATGAACACATCTGCATGTGGTGTGAGGAGACCTGACTGAACAAAAGACTCTAACAATGTGTCATGACGGTTTTACCCTCTGTTGATACTGCATGTTTGAAAAAAAGGATCTGTACCAAGCAACAGCAAGATTAATTTCAGTATCTAATTTCTATTGTCAGTTTTTATTTTCTCTTTTACCAGAGACAGTTTAATATTTGGACTTTTAAAATACAAATCTCATTGAAATAAAGAAATATTGTCTTGACTTTGAGCCACTGAGTGTTTAAATGTTCATCATAAATCTGTTTAAATTACATGTAAAAAAAACAACAACTTTACAGCATTTTGTTTGCTTTTCTACCCATCAGTTAATTTTACCACTTTACATACGAATGACCACATATTCTATATACAAAAAATATTTGCTCATAAAACAGAGTTTTGGTAACTGAGAGCATTTAATAACTACTTACAATGGGTGGTTATCAAATTATTGTGGATTATGATAGAGTTTCATTAATTGATTAAACATATTAAAGAATGAAAGCCTCAATAATCATCTGAGTCCAGCCAGTGACCTGTCGATACATTAAATTAACGCCTACACAGCAAATCAAGGAGACTTAAAATTTTGGCAAAATTACAGTACAGAGTTAATTTAACTCTGCATGGAGTCAAATCCTTATAAAAATGCTCTGAGTTGAAAAAGAGTTGGTGTAAAGAGAAAAGAGTAAAACTGTTTGACTAAATCAAATCTATAGGTGCCACTGTAGAATGTTTAACTCTAAACTTGTCAGTGACACTTGTAGAGTCAATCAGCACTTTTTTATGAGTTTAGAGATCTGTATATTTTCAGCACATCTCAGATCTTCTAGATTTTTGTTCTTCCTTTAAGAAGCAAAACAGCTTAGAGTAGCCTTTCAATTCTGCTCTGGGGAACAGCAAAAGTATGAGGGGACCATCCTGGTTGATGCTTCAGGATCATCTTTGCTTCCAGACCATACAGAGATTTAAGAACGATCAGAAAATAGTTCAATCAATTCATGGCTTAACATAGATGAAGGAGCCTAAAGACTGTAACTGTGTGAAAAAACAATTTTCCTTAAAGTATCAAGAGATGTGCAACCTTGTGCCTCGATATTATACTCTGTACTGCCCAACACTGCCATCTAGTGGCATATTGAAATATCTGGTTTCATGAAAGTGAATGTGAGTTCTTCTTTTTACATCAGACCTATTTTGTGGCTATTTTTTTAATACTAAACAATTAATAAAATAACTGTTTTAAAATACATGACTGCCACTGCTCAGTTAAACAAGGGGTCTACAATCATCAGGAAGCACAAGCATGTCAAAAAATAAATCCTCACTGACCATACTATCAAGTACATGAAAAGCAAATCGGTTTGTGCCATGGCAGCAACTCAATACACTTAAGGATCTTTAAATGCAGCATGGTTGTTGGTGCCAGAGAATGCCTGAACAGAAAATATTGAGGAAACAGCACCTCTCTGATGCCAGAGGTTACGAGGAAAATATCCAGAGTGTTTCGAGATGATAGAGGTATCATAACTCAGAAAACCACTTGTGACAACCAAGATAAGCAGGAGACCATTTTTGTTGTCAAATTCAAATGGTTTAAGAGAGGTTATGTTCTCATGTATGTTTTAGTTTCTTTTATCCCAACGCCTGTCTTATTTGATCGTAGTTTGTAAAAATTGTGGTTGTAAAAATTTCAAAGGTGGCAGTGAATAGGGTCTGGGGAGGAAGTCCTTGGGCTTCTTAAAAGTACTCCAGGTTCAGACTTGGTTCTGAAAGAGGGAGGGCTATGTTTTAGTAAGTGTGTGGGTAAGATCAGGTTCAGGCAAGTTCTTTAAACTAATGTTGGGTTCAGGGTAAGAGATGTGGCAGGGTCAAGGACCCCCTATTCCACCAAATGATGAATCCCAGAGGGGCTACATAGATAATCCTACTCAGAACATTGTACACTCATAGCAAGAGTGGATGTGCTGGCAAATACTGATGGACACCTTACAAAAAACAATCAGAACAATCAGCGAACAACTGAGTGTGAAAGTGTAGATGTGACTGGTGGTGTAAAATGCTTTGTTCTATTCATCTTTACCAACTCTTCTTGTACAACATTTTCTGTTTCAAATTCAGAGTGTGGTATTCGTCCTTGAGTGTCTTGAAAGGCGCTTTTAAATAAAATGCATTATTATTATTATTATTGAAAATACAAAACAGAGCAGGCAAACAAGTTTCAACGTTACATACATCGTCTTTGTGCTGTTAATAATCATGGGTTTGCTCTGATTTGTATTTCACTACATTCTGCTCTAATTTACACTCTGCATGCAAATTACAGATAAGGTCCATGTTTAAAAAACAGAGGTGCATTGAGTTATTTAAAAATCAGTTTGTTGTTAAAATAAGTTGAAAAGCAAGAGGGTCGATAATTAATGATGTGCTGTGAGAGAGAGAGAGGGAGACAAGATGCTTTTCTCATCAGGAGCCTTTAAAAAGATCAAGAATAACTAAAGAAAAAACACTACACATCATATTTGAAGCATCTGTTAGAAAATGAGCCAAATACTCAAAAAAAAGAAACCTGATACATTCTCCTATAGTAACAAAAATACAAAACATACTCAATTCTGCTAAAATGCATATCAAATAAAATTTATTCTCCAAATAAAATTAGATTCATCATTACATACATAGTTGTGTAATGTTAATTTAACATATCTGAAATGTCATAACTCTGTTTAGAACAACATTTTTAAAGTGTATAAGAAAATTCAAACACTTCACTCATCCGACATACAGTCTGATGGAAAAACTCAAACATAAATATGTTTTTTTTTTTTTTTAACAAAATCATAAAACAACATTTACCAAAAAGCAGTTCTTCACTTCCTGTTTACTTTATGATGACCTAGATTTAGAGAAGTTCTTCAGTTCCAACAAACAGAGCCTAACACACACTTAAACTGTCCAGAATACATTAAAAAGACACCAAAATAAAATTCCTATAAAATTATCTGTCACTTTCAGACAGTACATGACCCTGCTGCCAGCTGACATTTTCATAAACCTGATTGATGGTGAGTGTCAAGAACCCTTCATCAGCTGTGTCGCTGTTATGGATTAAATATTCATTCTTTTGTCCTGAATCATTCTGGGCCATGGCTCGACTCTTTCTTTGGGGTGGGTAAGAGAGGCATGATCTACCTCAACCCGAACAGAGGAAAAAGGACGCCAGAGTTCCTCCGGGGGAAAGAAAACGCAGACGCACCTGGACAACAGAATCAGACACATCTTCAGTTAATTTTGGACACAAATATTCTTATTAGAGGTCATCAGTTTATATCTGCATACAAGTTTGCAGCAGTGACAGTGCCTGAGAGCAGTGTACACTACTTTCTCATTATTAAAGAAAATGACAGATGGAAGATGAGAGCTGCAGAAGCTGAATATTGATACTTGTTGATCAGGAATGTTTATCACATCAGCTTACCTGTAATCCCAGTATAACCACACAAGTATAACCACCAGTAACCATTGATGATGGTGGCTGATGTGTGTCTGTAGTGTCGAATCAATTTCTCTTTGAAAAGCCAGCGTATCGGACCACTGACTTTAAGGTACTTTAGGTTAAAGAAGTCCCCCTCACAAATTATTTTACTGTTGGCAGGAAATAAATAATTGGCAGTGTGGGTCTCTTCTCTGACCATGCAGATTGTAAAATGTGTCCCAATGCAGTTTCAAGAAGACAAAGCACTATGATCAATATGGTCCTCTGTACGATGGTTTGCAAGATACTTAACAAATACTACTAAATAACTCATTCTGTTGGTGGCTTAGCTTGTTAGCTTCTTTTCCATAATGCTGAGACAGGGGCATTGCAATGTGATGTAATGATGTGAGGGCAGCCCTGCCTTTTTGTGCAATCTGCATCGCTTCAAAATACTACTGTGTGAACATGAAATGATCCAGGGGAAATATGCACATCTGAAGCTTTTTTTTTTTCCAACTGAATCAGAACAGAGCTGAACATATCACAAACAAGCACTGCCTACTTTTGATCCTCCTACAAGGCTAACACCTCCTGCCTGAGTAGAGTAAGGTAACTCGTTGCTTAAGTCGAATGATTGTATGCCTACATCACCTGCAACAGCCTAAATACAACTTATCATCTGTATACTAGATCAAATAACGTCAAATCTAAGTATTAGTCTAACAAACTCATAATTACGGTGCCAACTTCTGAGGGATCCAACTTAAATTGTTTGGCACATAATCACAGCATCCATTCTTTTTAAGGTCTCACCGCTGCACGTGTAAATTATTCTTAAGAGTTTCTTACAGTTGAGGCAGATTTCCATGATAAAATGTTTCTGGAGCAAACCAGGTACATAAAGTGACAAATAACAGATAAGAAGTGGTTAGGGAGGGAAGGATTATTGTGAGGGGACTGCTTAAACTGTTTTCACAGGATTTTAGATCTGAGATTGCTTCTTCTCCGTCATGCATTATTCGTTTATCTGTATGAGCTGCTGTGTAATGCACTTCGTAATGCTACAGTTCACACAAATATGATTTGCAGATAAATCTGATTTGACCCACTTACTTTTGCCTTTTCCATATTAAATCTATCGTGTAGTATTTCTGTAAAAATATCGGCACAAATGTGTTGCAGTGAAAGATGTTTGCTGTGTAAAACAGCTCTGGTAACAGGTCTACTTAAATCTGTGCCAGGTTCTCAGGGCTGTAAGCAGCAGGATGGATAAATATGCCCTCTGTATCTATGAATGAGGTCTCATTTTGTAGATGGCTTCATTTTTTCTGTGCACATACACAAGTGACTGAGTAAGGTCAAAGTGTAATTGTATTAGAAACAGTAAAGTGTACAACAGAGGAATGGAGCCTTTGATTGTGTATAAAATCTTTTGTTTCATGACGATGTTCAGAATTAATAGTTTAAATCAATCTGCGCTGAGAAAACACATATGATAAAAAGGCTTTTTCATTTTTAACAGAACACTACAAAAAGAAAGTGGACAGCATTATGTTAACTTCACCAAGCAAAACACACATTTTCAGGTGGCATACCACTTACAGAGGGACAGGTGCCACGAAAACTGGTCTATCACAAATCCCTAGCGGCCTGTCGCGACCACATTTTGCAAAAAGCTGCTATTTTTTTTGAAAGAGGTCAACAAACATCGTAATTAAAGGGATAGTTTGTGATTATCTCAAGTGAGGTTATGTGAGGTTCATGGCATGAACCTAAACATTTTCCACGGTGGCAGAGTTCAGTTCTCTCTCTGTTCAGAAAAGCCAGGAAAGACTACACCTTGCTGTACATACAAACAAACACTGAACTTGTGCTCTGATTACAACAAAGGTGTTTGACTTGAGTTTTTTAAGTCCACCACAAACACTGGACAATGCACAGAATGTTGTTGCCTGGTACAGTTTGGTCCATTAGAGACGAACATACACAACAATATCTTACTGTTTTAAACCATCCTTAAAAACTCAATAAGTATGACTCCAGTGTTTCAAATACATTTAAGAGTCTTGTTTTAGTCCAACACAATAATTCATCTGTTTCTGTGTGTGTAAACAAATTGAGTGTGTATTTGTGTTTATGTACCCTGGTTCAGCTCACTGGTGTGTAGACTCAGGGTCTTCAGGATTGGAGGTGACCTCTCAAACAAATGGCAGGTATCGTTCGGCCAGAGCTGCTTCTCTTTAGCTGTCACACAGGAGCTGGGATTTATGCTGGATGGGGCTGTGGGAGGAGCCATGCGCAGTGTCTGAAACAGGATACAGATGGGCAAAGATAATTAAACACATTTCTTGTTAAGGTATTTTCAGGCTATACAAAGCATCGGCCTTTTAATGATCTTAAACCTTTAATTTCACTGCTCACTTCAGAAGCTGCATTCCAAAACCCAGGGCTTGTTTTTGTCTGGATCAGGTCTGGTGGGGCGAGAGGACTGGAGGCTGCAGTGGAGGTGTTGGTAGAGGGTGGGTTGTTGATGAGGGTCCAGCTCAAATCCTCACAGCTCTTGGTTCCTTCATCCAGCAGAGCATTAAATGGGTTTTTATCCGGAGTCTGAATGAGATACAACGAACAAGGCATCAGTGGATGTTCTTTATGATGGCCAGTCTGCACAATGTGTCAAGAGATAGTAGGATACACTTTTGTCCATTCTATCCTGAACAAAAATATAAACACCCCATGACAAAACTTCTGAGTTTTTACTAACATTATGGTTATGCAATATGAGTATGAAGTGAATCTAAATAATTTTTCTGTTAATGATCAGATCACCATCCATTACATTTTGATATTGGCATCTGCAAAAGGAGTAACAGTCCGTTAAACACTTTGGGGATCAGGTTGAAGAAATTGAAAGTCAAATATCTTTTGTGTCCACCATTTGCGTCTCTCAGATCAACTAATCTCCTTTGCATGGACTTGATCAGGATGTCTATTGAGGCCTGTGGAATTTATTCCATTCTTCCCGGAGGGCCAGACAGTGCTCGATCACATTATCAGGAACTGGAACACGGTCACGGTCACGTCGATCCAGCACATTCCAAAGATGCTCTATGGGCTCCATGCCTGGCCCATCGTCCGAGAGTGAATATTCAGCTGCACAGCGACCGCTCAGGTGGACATCCCTGCATCCATCAAGCCAATGGCACGTTCCTGCATACCCGGAGACATCTGATGACTTTTGACATTTTGGGATGGCCTTTTATTGTCTCCAGTATGAGGAGTGTCTGGGTATGGTTCATTCAGTTTGAGCAGCTTCTGGAAATGCCACACCCATGTACTGAGTGAAATCACTACATCACTGAGCCAATGCTCACCAAGACAAAGACTGGTACCTGATCAAGATTTTACTGGCATCTTCAAAAAAGGCCATAACAAGAAAATGGCACAATGAACTCCCCCCTACCCTAATGAACTGGTTGGATATCATTGATGAGATACAAGTAATGGAGAGACTTACATATTATATAAAACTACAAATCAAGAGTAATGTTCTTATTGTACAGGAATAAGTCAGCATATGCTCATTTAGAGTTGTTAACTGCTTGTGGTATTAATATTTGGCATGGGGTGTTTATATTTTTGTTCAGTGTAGTTTTAAGTTTTAATCAGAGGGTGAATACTTTTACATGCACTTAGACTGACATTAATAAATGTTGTGCACTTATCCATTTCATCCAAAGATTTGTACACATGTTTCAAAACACATTTAAGATGCTCTTTAGTTAAAGTCAAGGTGAGTGATAAAACAGTACGGATCCATAACTAGTGTTTACTTTATATTACTCTGCACAAGTTTGGACCCATGCTGGAAAACCCAGGCAAAAAGTCTGTCCAAAACACGTGTAATCATGTTATATTATTTTGTCTGGCAGAAGCGAGCACTGCTGATTGACAGAGGGGATGACACATGAAAGACAGAGATTCAAAATCTTCAGCAGAACATTATCTTTATCAGGCATGTTATCGGCATGCTATACTTCTGTTTGTCAATTAAATACTAGAGGCTGTCAGCCAGATACAGCTGTGTCATGAATAACGTAAAGGTGTTTTGATGTAATAAATGTACAGGCATCTTGGGTTAACTATCAACAAAGAGCCAGTCAAAAACATCAGTCAACAAAATTCACAGTGAACTGTCTCTCAGAACCCAAAAGCCTTCATTTTTGCAGAATATGTATGAAGAGAATTATAGTGATGTGGATGTGGACAAGGTTTAAGTTCAGGTAAAAGCAGCCATACTTGAATGTGGACTCTGATCTCCTGGTCAATAAACTCAAGGGCAGGCACCTCTACCTCTTCAACCTAGGACAAAAGATAAAACAGTTTCTCATAAAGTCATTACTGATGGACAAATGATACTGCATGCCTGTATTTAGTCACTTCACGGTCCATGTTTTAGTATCTTTTTTTGTTGGAATACCAAGGTCAGCCTAAATGATTACAGTTCAGCTGGACAGTAATCGGGTTTCAGGACCCGTCTGCCATGAAAATATCAAGGTGACATCATTGTGCCTGGTAGATCGGCATGTTTTTTTCCGGCTTCAACTGGAACGCCGATAAGTTCGGACATTATGTCACTCCCAGTTCCGAGGTTACTGGAACGCAGCATTACGACAGTCGCCGCGCGTGCTCATGGGTAGCAGAGTCTTTATGTCACCGGTAATAGATTCTCCTCATAGCACCTTTAACTAATCTAACCTAGCGATTGCAATACTCAATAAATATTGACATAGTTTGACATCGGCCTTCGTGGCACTTACACTGTTAAAAATGTTCCTCTTGTTTGTTCAGTTTGATCACCACACATCAAGAGAAACCATATGCTGTAAAGCCCACATCTGACTGTTCACTCAGTGGTTGGTTATTATACATTTACCAAGACCAAGCAGTGACCTTCAGAATAATGTGATAACACATTACACAGTAATGGACTGCAGCCCCATCTGTGTTTGTGTATGTGAATGCATAGTGTAGGGCCGCTGTGGGCCTGCTGCTGCTCTGACAGTGCAGTATGGCTGGTGAGATAAGAGCTATGGGCAGAGGAGAATTAAAGCTTTACAGCAACAAATACAAGCCTGGGTTATAGAAGGAACAGGAAAAGTCAAGGGGATAAACAGACAAAGCATATACACTCACAGACAACACAAAAGCCACAGTATTTGGTACCATACAATAGAGCCACGGGGCCTGTAACTACAGAGAAATAAAACACCAGATATCAGTAGCTATCTTTTAGTGTTACTGTTACCTTTGGAGACCTTAACTTGGACTCGTCCATCACATCTAAAAGCTTGGGTGTTGAAGTGCTGTAGTCCTCAAACTCTGGCAGGTCAACCATTCCCTCCCCCAGGTAGAGACTCACTGCATTTGGCTGTGGGCAAATCTTATAAAACAAAAAGGTTAGAGAAAGGATTTAAATCAGTAATAAACATTTATAAAATCAAGGCAGAGCAACTTTCAAAGAGCCCTGTTCATCTGCACAGCAAAACAAAGTTTAAGAACAAAGCACTGAAAGCATTTACAGACATATCAGGCAATAAAGGATATTAAAATAGAAAATGAAAAATAGAACACAAAAATATAATAAACCATACTTTAATATGTTATACACAAAATATGGGCTGTAGATAAACTGACCATAAACTCTCAACCAATCAAAAGAAATCACTAATACAAAATTAGACTGAAATCTTAGCTGAGATAAAAATAAATGTCAATCATAAATAATTTAGCATCAAAGAAAAAGAAGTAGCTAATTGTACAGCAAGGCCATAATTAAAATGATCTTACAACAGAAAATCAATAACACTTTTCTGTTTCATTATTCTTCCTAAAACAGGTCTGAATACATCTGTACTGTTATAAATCAGAACTACAAGGGTCAAATTCTTATCTCCTCCTGCCAGCACTGATATGCAATACTTAAGCAAAGAAGATTAATATTTCACCTCATATAGGGCGTTTTTGGAGCTGTCCGACGACATCTTTCATTAATTTTTTTAAAAGACATTCACTGGCCAGTCAATATTTAGCACTGGTCCTGACAACAGATAGAAGGTTTTGAATGTTGCTTACTGCTGTACTGGCTTCAGGGCTGCAGGCTGTCCCATGTCCCTGGCTCATGAGGACGGTGTGGAGGTAGATGTCCTTATCCGTGTGTGTGTCACACAGGTAGACCTGCAGCACATCTCCAGTGTAATCAAGCAGAGCGCCCACCAGGGTGCGATCGCTGCACATTTTTTTGAAGGAAGCTGTTGCTTCTGCGGTCCAGACGCCCTGTGAGAGGCAAACCAAAGTCAAACTATCAGGAACATTCACATTTTTGCTCATTAGACCCAATGATGTTTGCAAAAGCTAAAAATGTGCTGATAGTAGAACAACTTTGCTAAATACTATTTTAATAGTATTGTGCCTGGAAGTAGTTTTTTTTCTGTTATTACTTTAGCAGTTTCATTTAACCAGACCTTGTACAGATGCATTTATTGGTGAGAGACTTAAGGCGGTGACACTGAAGGCCAGAAAAACTAAGTATCTTCAGGGCTAGGAAAAGTATCCAGTTCACAAGATAAATCAATATATTTTCAAGCAATATATACAGTTAAACTACATAGTTCATGTTGTTACAGCTTATGATGATACTGCATGAAAAAATATGCCAGGTTGGAAATTCCACAGCATCCACTTGCTAAATCATGTTATATATTTACTATTACTTTCAATTAATTAACTGTATGGAAAATCCTGTACCCTGTCTAAATCACACAAACACACAGCCTATTTACTTGTGTATGTTAAGATGGTACTCCTCGCTTTCAGTCAAAATTTGACAGAAGTTTCAATCCTTTGAAAAACCACAAATCATCAGACTATTTTAGCATTTCGATTAAAATATGATTAAGTTATTATTTTGTATAATATGAAATCTTCTGCAGTATGTGGAAGTTAATCTTCAATTTTGATAGTTAGAAACTAAAAAATGACCAAATATTTGGTTTCAAATACTAGGGTATTAAACCTTTATCAACAAAAGGGGTGTGTGTTGGCAGGAATCTTTCCATGCGATACAATACAGATGCATTATATTGCGCTACATGATGTGCAACAAGCAGCATTTTGACAGGCAAGTTTAGGACTTTTGGTACGTTTGCCTTTTTTGATCAACTGGAGTCTACAAACAAATGACAAAGAAAGACGGTCTTGCTTCATTTATCAAAGAAGACTAGAGCAGGACTGGGAAAATGAGCAGGTAAAAGTAACTTTTTATAAGAAGCTGTTAACTACATAAAACTAAATACTGTGAGCTAAAAGGCGTTTACCATTTCTAAATGCGATATTCTTTGTCTTGTATTAGTCACTTGAAAAGCTTTTTTTTTGCAGAGGACAGGTACGCATCCTCTCCGTACACATTTAGCTAAAAAGTTAAAGATGTGATTTGAGAGCATGAAACTCATGCAAGATTGAAGCAAAATACAGCAGACCACTAAAGAATCAATAAAAGCGGTCCACATCTTTTTCAGAAAGCAAACTTTAATAAATGCAAGAAGAAGAAGACTCACAGTTGTTGGTCTAATTCCAGCAAGTGATGAAGGAACAGCTTGTGCCGGCAGGATGGAATAACAGAACCTAAGAGACCAGAGATGTTAGGTAAGGAAAACTTTTGAAAACAGAGCCTACTTAGCTTAGTAAAAGCTGTGATTCTTACTTGAGGAACTTGAGGTTCGCTGCCTGCTCCACATTCATCATGCCGTAGTCCACATAGTACACCTCCACTTGAGTGGGGCTGATGATCTGATTGATCACCACCCTGTAGAACCACATTCCCATGGGGGAAACACAGCAGACCTGACCTCGTCGGATAAACCGCTCTGGGAGGCGGTACCGCTCTGACACCTCAGGACATTTGTAGCATCGTCTGTTTGAGACAAGAGGAATCTGAGTATCAATATGTCGCCATTATTAAACACACAGTACACTTCAGCAGCTATGCTGTGGCAGCACTATAGATGGGTTATTGCTTTGTAATGGTTTTGTATTTTTAAAGCTTGTATACTTTATTTTTCAGTGCTTTCTCTTTTAACCGAAGCCCAGTTCAGACCAAAGTCTTGAAAGAAGAAAGACCCAAACTTGCAACTGCTTACAAGGGGCTGCTCTGAAAGGTATGTGAATGTGAATTGTTCTTTACATGCATGTTGGAAATGAAAATAAATTCAATTCAATTCAAAGGCCGTCAGTTCACACTGCTGTGGCAGATGCAGACAAAGAATACAGGAAAGAGACATGCCTAACCCATGCCCATAAAATGTCCTTAACTAGAAAAATAGAAAGCAATAACCAATGCAGGCAGTTTCTCTGGATTATTAATGATGACTCAGATTAAACATTTATTTGGGGTACGCAGTATTTTAAGATAATTCATTTTTTTGTGTTCAAGTTTTACTTTGTTTTGATGTTAATTCAGTCTAACTTATTTTGACATGCATATAATGACTCTTTATAATTTAAAGGTAGGAAGCCAAAATAGCGTTCTATGAGGTCCTTTTGTTCGTTCCCATTGTACTTTGACACGTAAAAGTAAAAAGACAACTTTACTTACTGTCATGATACGGGACAACAGTAAGTAAAGCTGTCTAGCATCATGACAACTTTTCTTACTGCTTTACAATCACTGTTCTGAACTGGGCTTAAACTGCCTGTAACATTTCCAACACCTCATTTCAATGATCATGTCCTCCAAAGCCCGGGTCCCGTTGGGCTCACTAAAGCGGATGTAGAAATCCCCAGGAGACTTAACGTGCTCAACCAGGACTTCAGCCAGCTCCCGAGCAGAGTGGCGAGTTGGAGGTTTAAGGCGTTGACTCTGCAAGGCATCAAGGGGGACTGCAGGGCTGCAGAGAACCTGCATGGCAGGATACACCTCAGATACCTGCAGGCAGACACACAGTAAGCAGAGCCTGAGTGGCTGATGCTTTAGGAGTCCAAAATTACACAGTAAAGAGTATTATTTAATCATTTTGAACAATAAACATTTTAAGGCTTTCAAACTCCCAGAATCTTGGACTTTAACTCACCAGCATAACCTTTTAAATCAGTGATACTTTTGTCAGCATCATGACAAAACTGCAGTCATTAGCACACACATTTGGGTACTTAAATTACTATTACCAAAAATTGCAGGTTAAGTACAGCACATTTTCTTACTTCATGACTACTATGACAACAAATAACAAATAAATAATGAAATGATGGCAAAATATATGCACAATTTTGACAGTGTTGCCTCCTGTAATTATTGTGTTTGTGTGACATGTCTTCAACATCACTGTATTTCTAGAATTACAGTCGACTTGTTTTATTTTCCAGCAGCAGCTATGATTTAATAAAAATCTTTAAGCCACTGTACCATCCTAAGCTTTTTATTTCTTCAGTCTTATGAGTCATAGGAATAACCCTCGATATGTTCAGGTATCAAAAAGTTCTGACCTATTGAACCCCCCAACATGTTCCTGTACTGTAAAATGTTTAGACAAAAAAAAAGGGTATTCCAACCATTTCGCTGATCGTGGAATTATTGATCTCCAAATCTTCATTCTCCTTGTCTGCTGTGATGTCCTCATCAGTTTCATCATGGTTTCCTTCCCAAGGTGACCCCTGGCAGCTCAAGTAAAGGCTCCTTCCTATCAGCTTTGAATCATCTCCAAAATTCTCAGTCTCCTTAGGTTCTGTTAAAAAAATGAAGCAAAAATACAGTTCATGTGAAAGCTTGTGTTTCAAAATAATTTTGCAGAAGCATATCAACCACAACTTGCAATGGTAAACTGGCAACTTGTGATCCATAGAAACACTGATTGTAGACGATAATGCTGATTTCTTACTGACACTGTAGAAGCAGATTCAGAAAAATCCATGATGGCTAAATGATGCATTACAATAAAAACAAGCCTTCATTTAAGAGGAAAGGGTAAACAAGCTTAATGTGACCACTCTGCTAGATAAACATGGAAAGTTTTAAACCATATGTTCAACTAACCACCTACCGAAAACTTAATTCAAATGAAATGTAAAATCTGGTTGAGAATGAAGGACATGCTTGATAAGTTTACAGTTGTTGTGTTATATTTCATTGGAAACTGCTATTCTAAATCCCAAATACTTTCAGACTAGTGAACCAGGGAGTGCTACATGCTAACACACTCCTGCATTTTTAGATTACTTCCTGCACCACTCTATATCCAGTTTTGGGATTTGGACGTTTTGGGGCCACTTTCCTTGATGTGTATGGTGAAAATGGTTTCGTCAAAAGTTGAGTAAATTGTCCTGTGCTTGTAAACAATAGCTGTGATCAAAACCATTCAATCTTTCACTCTCTCACTATTCTCTACTCTATGTAGTGTTAATGAAATAGTGAGCTACATAGGGAATGACTAAACGAGATTTCGGGACTACACTGAAATTTTCTCTACATCACTGCGTCAAAAGATGAGCCGGATGTTCCTGTGACAGAGGTGGACGCACCAAGCATCACGTAAACAAACCGGGCACTCAGGAGGATCAGTACATTTTGCAGCTGTTCACAGCTGCTTAAAGACGTAACAGGCCACGCTACGAACATGTTCAAGATACTTTAATGCTTCTTACATTCACATGTGAAAAGAGTGCCAATTTGTGCCTTGGCATCCTTCTCTCTTCTTTCTCTGGAAAAACAACTTCATTGTAGTGTAGTATATGGAAGTATGATATTGAGTACATAGCATGTCCTCTTACACTTTCTGTGTATTGTGGGTATTTTAAATTAAATTAACTATTAACTGCTGAGAATCTGAACAACACTACAATATGGCAAACACACTATATAACTATGATAGGGTAAGGTTTCGAGCACAGCTAATATATCTCAAAATGCTCTGATGGATGATGGGTAATTTCCATCTGACCAAAAGATTTGTAAAGAGGTAAATCACCAAAGGCCCTGCACTCACCTAATCTCAAATCTTAAAAATAAAATCATCACACCACTTCAAAAATAACATTTTTATGAATGACACTCAGCTTAAACCAACATCAACCTCCCTCTTGGCCGTACTCTGTTCTTCAGACTGTTTGGCAATAACATCTGAGTTCTGAGTTAGTTTGATTGCACACTGTGCTCATACACACCTGACTGTGAAAGATCAGTGTCCTGTATGTCCATGACTATCCAGTGACACCCACTGTTGCTCTCTGCAGGTTTCAGATGGAAGGTGTCATTCATGGCACTGACCAGTTCTGTAACACTGATGAAGCCGCTCTGTTTCAGCGGCAAGTCTTCACCATAAAGCCTCTGCAAAGCAAAAACGACCACATGTGACAGTAAGGAATATTTTATTCTCACCACTGCATTCAAAATTTCAGCCTTGTGCAGACCATGCTTGCTTCCAGAATAGAGCCATTTAAACACCAAACAGCCGTGTGTATCTTACCTTATACTCCGCAGGCAAGTTGTGCACGGACAAACCTCCTCTGCTTTGACTAACAACCTGCAACGAGTCATGATCATCGCTGTCATATGGCCAAAAAAAACCCCACCATGAAAGCAAAGCAAACATGTTTTAGAGATTGTTGGGATGCAGATATCTGCCTGTGAACCACCAAGAGGGTCTGACCTTTCGCAGCTTCTCTTTCAGCTCTTGACTGATGGTGCCAGCAACCCCATTCTCCACGATTTGCTGGCACAGATCCTGCTCAAGCTGATGTAGAGTTGACACAAAGATAAACTGAATGTAAAATGTCTAACCTGTGACATACATGTGTTCAGGGAATTATTTACAAGCACACACAAACACAGTATTTCACTGTCATCTGATCTACTTCTGTTTTTACATGTTCTGTTCATCTCAAGTGAAGTCCATGTTTAATAGATTTGTAATAAATACAAACCTTGAGAACACGTTTCAAAAAGAGTTGACCATCCTGGCAGAATGCTTCATTGCTGTCCATGTATCGACCCACAGTCTCTTGCTGGTTATCCACAGATGTGAAGTCTTCTTTGACAGGAGCCAGTGGAGTCTTACAGGAAGCCTGGTTCAGAGACTTTTGCTCGACTGGGACTTGCATTGAATAGAATGGCAAAAGTGTTAAAGACTAAGATCACAAAATCCAACTATCTAAAGGCAGATTAGAGAGCAATCCTACAGAATAAATCTAATTTAGAAAGAAAAATAAAATATGCAAGCAAATAAGGACAAGGCATGACAGTTTTAAACAACAAGTGAATAAAAAGTTGTGGTATTTCCCTGAGTGTCATAATGTTGTACCTGTGGGTATGGTTGGCATCTTAGCTCTGGTGTCTGGTTCTTTTGAATACGATGTTTCAGTTCTATGTTTTATTGGCCCAGTTCTTCTTGGTGAGCTGACTGGTCTGAGCAGTGGTCTGGGGATCATACTGTCCTTCAGAGTGAGGAGGGAGCCCAGCCTGCTCTGCTGGATAAGAACCATGTCGGCCGCTGCCTCCAGCATTTCTCCAGTGGAATAGAAGCCATAGCTGTGGACTCGCAGAGGATACCCAAAGCAACGCAGGAAGCCGGATTCAAAGTCTGACAACCTGAGCGGGCCCTGGATGGGAATGGTTGCATTAACATTTCAGACAAGTGAACATCCTGCAGAGAAAACCCACCTGTGTAGTTCTGTTTGGTACTGCAGTAAAATGGATGGATGGAGCAGCACCCATGTCTAAAGAGTTGAAAATGGTTTTAAATAGTTTAACAAAAACAGAAAATTCATAACAAATGAGGCAGCAATTCTTAACTGGTCAAGCCCAAGGACCCACCACCAGCTCCTAAACAGGAAACTGTAAGCCAGATTTGACCAAATGTTCAGCCACTAAAATACACAGATGGATAATACTGACTTTGGGCCTTAAAGAGGTCATATTATGTCAAAATCAGGTTCATATACTCATTGTCCATTCAAATAACAAAAGCACGTCTGGTATGGCTCACAGTAGGCTTGTTGCGAGTTGACTACAGTGAACGATATAGTTGTCGTATCAATATCCAGACATGGACATTCAAGATATTAATATTGAAAAAGCAATGATGATGTAGATTTCCCCAATGCTCACCCTGCATGTACAGCTCTGGAAGTCAAAATAAATTTTATTTTACGATTGCCCTTGAATGCACTGCTTTGTTTTCATTGAACCGTAGTCATATCTTCGTACCAATATCGTGATATCTGGCATGAATATCGAGATATGAAACTTTGTCCCTATCGTTCAGGTCTTTACAGCGCATGCATACTTTGTATATTCACAAAATGACTGAGCTAAAACAGAGGCCACACTTTTTGCAAATACAGCAGAGTTACAGTTCACAGAGTGACTTTCTGCTATAGGACTTTCAGCTGATTTTTCTCTCTTTGGTCTGCACTGAACTGTAGAAATACTCCAGAAATCACGAGATAAAGACCAAACTCCATACTGCCCAGCCCTACTTAAAACCATAACTTTTGGCAGAATTTACAACCGGTGAGTGTGAAAGCCCAAGATATCAAACCCACTTCCAAGGGTACTTCAAGTCCTACCTTGGAGAGCAGCATGCGGAGCTGTGCCCTCAGCTGAGCAGGCAGAGCTGGAGGGCCACCCCCCCTCCTCGGGAGGGCCACAGCTGGGGTGGGGCGGTAGTTGCGGTGAGAAAAGTAGCTTCCCCCTCCCATCCAAACCTTCTTGGAGGTCTTGGATGTACGCTGCTTGGCTACAAGCTCCTCAATGTTTCGGGTGGTCTCGTCACTTACAGCTGTGATGGCAAACATGCCAAAGAGAGAGAGCATCAAGTAAAAAACTTTCTTCAAACATTATGCAGCGTACAGATCATCACTAAGTAATTAAATTCAGCACCACTCACATACAAAAACATTCAAATGTAGGAAAAATGCTCTACCTTTTAGGTACACAGTGCCATTTGGCATGAAGTTGACTGACACCACATCCGGCATCTCTCTCACCATATCCATGATGTTTCTGAAGCCCAGAGCTTTCAGGGGCATGGGATGTCCCAGCATGTTCACATAGTCCCGCCGGAGCCGGTCAGGCTCCAAGCCCATCTTAGATGATATGAGTAAGGAGCGGATGTCCTTCTTGAGCTTTGCCAAAATTTCTTCCTGGCTCATCTTGCCTGCTAATACCAAAATACTACATGGACTAGAGAAAACAAAAAAATGTATTTAATATCTCTCACTGACAACCTATGAATTATTTATTATAAAACTCAGTCCAAGAAGAATTCAATGAAATATATAAATGCCCGTATTACTATTTGTTGCATTAAACATTTGCAAATTGTTTTCCTAATGATTATCTTCTGTTGCACCTGGATAAAAAGACAGAAATCTGAGGAAGACAGCAGCTGAGAATATTCAGCCAAATTCAAAGTCACACTTCCAGTGTTGTGGTTCAACAAGCGACCATGAAAACTGATGACTTTCAAAAAATAAAAAAAAACATCTGTGGTTGTTGTAAAACTACAAATAATTTGAAGATGGCCCCAACAAACAGCTTTTGCTTTTGTTTTCATATATTCTAAAAAAATTCTGGAGAAAAAGCAGAAAATGTGTATCACTATTCACACGGGAAATTTCCCAGTCAAAATAAAAGTTTTTTTTTTTAGAGCCAGAACCATTTTTAGGTCAAGGACTTGCAGCAACATATATTATTATATTAAACATTATTTTTGCAGTGTGAGAATAAAAAAACTCCTCCTTATTGTCATAGGGACGACTAGTGACGGTGCCCTAAAAGTAGCTGTAAGATCTTTTATATTATTTTCCTACATTAAACATGTCAATCCTTAAAACCTACTTTAGCCTGAAAAAAGCATTACAAATACCGGTGTTGATAACATTTTTTAACTCTTTATGGGCCAGTCTGTTCACACAACTCCGTAGTTTCTTTGTAAAAGCCACACAGAAAAAAAAATTAAAACAATTTCTATAAAATAATTTCAAGAGGTATTTTATTTTAATTTAAGGCCATGAGATGGGCCAGCGATTGGCAGCAACACTGGTTCTGATTTCTGCAAAGGAACCTCTGCAGAAATCAGTAGAAAGTGGGATACTTTGCAACAACTTTGAATGTTAAAAAATAGCATCATCTGGTGGACAGTTATAGAAATTTGAAATTGAAAGCTTGCAGTTGAAAAGGAAATCTTGACAAGTTTTGTATTAGTTTCTGCTAAATAAACACAGGAAGAAAATGGCATTTTCAAATCAATGGTTTTACGGGACATTTATTGTCTTCAGGGACCACTGAAATGTGTTTTGTGTAGCTCCGCCATTTTTGGACAGTTTAAGGAACTGAGAAGACAATTCTAATAATCTTAAAAATGCACATCCTAACTTTTATGATTTTTGGGGGCTTTACAGTGTGAGTTTAGTTCTCGTTTGTAGGCTACCTATCTGTCTGAACCACATTTCCATGTTAACCTCTCTGCATTTTAAAGAAGCGCCCCCTTAAACATCAATATTCTGGCAAATATCAAGGTCAAAACAAGTTAAAGCCAGAGAGAACTGAAGGATAGAAATGCACATGCTAATTAAAAGGGCTAAAATAAACAGGAGTAGGCGAGAATATGTGCTAGCAGGCATCTTTGGCACCATGCAGTCACATTGGGCTGCGCATGAAGCTACCTCATGTCACATTTGTAATGAAAATCAGACATTTCTGTGAATTTGAGCAGCTTTCTTCTAACGCAACAACATTTCAAAGAAGCCAAGCTCACCTGTACTCTTAAATATGATCTGTGTCGTCTCTCTCTATCTGGCGCAGTCGTCGTCCTCACCTGCACACCTGCAGCTAACAGGCTAACACACACGGCGCACGTTTCCGACGAAGCTAGCAGGTGTGACAGCAGCTCAGGGGGCTGATGTGCAGGCCTTTGGGTATGAGATAATTTTGACCCCAATTTTGAAGTCATAAACCACGTATAAGCACTCAACATTAAAACAGGGTTAATTAGTATTCAGGTGCTTTTTTGCCCCCACAGTTTTCTAATGGGTCTTGTGTTACTTTGTGATTTCATTAAAGGAGACATATCATGGTGATGCATGATTTAATACTTACATATAATATAAATTTGAAAACAAGACCTTACTCCCCCTTAATTTTCAAAAAATTAGATATTGTATTTTTTCTGATATCCTAGAACGAGATTTGATGCCTCTGAAAATAGGTCATTGCGAGATGTCCGCGAGATTTAAATCGTCGTGACGACACGAGGTACCTTTCTTTTTATTGGAGTAATCTGATAAAACACTTCCTCCTCTGTGATGTCCGTTAGCCACAGAACCGTCACCGAGGAACACATTTGTCCAGCAGCAGTTTATAGATCCCTAGCTCACACTCACTCATTACCAGCTCTGGCCTGTAGGGGGACTCAATATGCGGTCGCTGCTTTGAGCCTGCCTGAAAATACAGTAGAAGAAGAAAGACAGGCTGCCTCTACCCCCGATAGAACTGACCAATCAGAGCACAAAGGGCTGTGACGTTGCAAGGTAACTGTAGGTCATCCTGAGATCCTCGTGTTTCAACGAGAGCTTGGTGATGGCCTAAAATGAGGATTTTGAGCACGCTATTGTGGGGCAATGAAGGAAGTAAATGACTTGTACTGAGGGCAGAAATGCTTTACAGGCATCCTAGTCTGGCATAGTGAAAAGGAGAAACAAGCATGATATGTCTCCTTTAAATTATAATGATGTAAATAATAATACAAATGATCCTTTTTATTCTTATTTACTTCCTGTATTTGACCATGTGCTTTCTAAAAATGTCCAATTTTGATTTAATTATAGCCAAACATATCTTGTGTTCTAAATAGAGCAATTAACTAACTTAACGTTGATGAATTTGTTTTAATGTAACCACAGTCTGCATGTGTTGAAAGTGTACATACATATTGTACTCAAGTAAAAGTACAGTTACATGGATCAGATTTCACTCAAGTACAAGATAAAGAAGCACTCGATTAATCAATGCAAGTAAAAACAAAACTAAATTTTACATCCTACCAAAAGTACTCAGATTTTTTCATAATTTAATACATTACACCGATTCATATATAAGGACAAACTGAAGTATTATGAGTCTAGTAGTTGTTTCAGTATATTATAGTTTAATATATACTGTCATTTAACCCAGATAATGTGCATTGCTTATAATATTATTTAAAGGACATGTATTTGTGCTGAAAATATATCAATAAAAAACATTTTTTTCACACTTTACCAGTCATAGTTTTGTACAGTTACACTGACCAAACAAAGAACATCAAATATAGAAATACATACAGTCAATTAAACATTAAAATTTGGTTGCAAGAAGAAAAAAGGGATTTTTTTTTACATTATTAACCAGTGGTAATGTGCTTATCAACCACCAGATGATTTGTTTGGCGGGTTAATCTTTTTTTTCATGCCTTAGTTTATTCTGATTTAATTTGTATGTAGCCTACATGTTGATCTTGAGCAGCTGGTTAATAAATGTGCTCATGCAACATTTGTCATTTTGTCCATGTGTATTTGTCTTAGAACTAACTCCTTTTTATTCATATACAGACAAAAAGTACTTAGTAATATTTTGGGTAATTCAATTCAGCTTAAGATCCGATGATTTATGATTTATGGTTCACGATACCCCACCTAATGAGGTTTAAAAGCCATGAAAGCTGCACTGCTAAAGATACCCCATACCCACAATCAATTCACAAGGCCCCTAAGCTTAAACAGTGCATTATCGGCCTGCTGCCCTAATTTGTACACATTTAAATTAACTTGTGGAGCACAGGGGGGCTCAACATTATCAGTTTCATTTAAGTGCTAAAGGGGAGGATAGTGTGTGTCCTCTCCTGTAAAAGCAAATTAAAACTGTGTCAGCTCTTTAGAGACGAGAGGCCTGAATCAGCACATTCTCATACAAGAGGCCTCACTGTTAACTTTGAAAACAAGAATTAAAAGGAACTTTTGTCAGTGATAATGCCTTTGAGATCAGAACAAACAGACTCAGATAATCAATGTTTTTAGTTGTAAAAGGTAGAAACGCCATTTGCTGTAGGCCAAGTCTTCTGGTCATTCCCCACAGCAGACTGAAAACTAAAGTGTATTTGAGGGCTCCAAATAGGGGAGCTGTCACATGTAAGTGTTAAATGATACATCTGTGTCGGATAATTAAATGTGAAGTCATCATCTTAAGGTTTTCTTTTAAGACATCCAGTCCAACTTAAGGTTCTAAAACAGATTTTATTTTTGAGGTCCTGGGTAAAACATGATGATTATTGATCATCATGTCCATCATTGCTTGTGAATTCCATATCATAAGAAAGGTAGATTAAGAAAGATTTGGTAATTTCCTCAAATTTTGAGAGAATATTTACTCTGAGTCAAGGATGAACTGGTAACAATATGAAGGTCAATGGTTTGTATGTTCACTTGCTTATAAACACTTTCTTTAAATGCAGTTCTGAATGTTTGTTTTTTTTTAAACTTTTGTTAAAATACGCAGGCTGACTCCAGGATAAACTGACTACATTTTGAGGCCAAGGTCAAAGATCAAGTTCAAGTCATGATATGCTCCTTCCTTGTTTGTGAGCATGTTATCTCAAGAAAGCTTTGAGAAACAGCTCAAGAGATTCATCAGTAATTCATTAGTGATTCAATTGCTTAATGAGTTACATTTCAGTTTGCTGTGTTAGATGCATTTAATAAAATGCTGGGCAGTATTTGAGGCAAAGAGGGTGGTGACACTCCCACTGTGTCCCACTCCCACAACCTCCTTTACTATTTTTCAGCCTGACTCGATGGCAGCAACACTGACTGCATCTACAAACCGCTAGCCTCAGGTATCAGCAAACAGAAGGAGCACTGAAATTAAGTTTTCTGTTTGCTTTTTTTTTTACATCAAAAAGGCATATATTGATCAAGCTTAACCTTCCCAACAACTATTGTTTTTCTACTCTACACTCTAGAGCCTCCAGCCAGCATGCAGAACTCCTCCAACGTTCACCCCAGTCTCCCACCAAGACCTAGACTGATGCCAAGGAAGGAGAGGGAGAGAGGAGCCTCTGTGCCTCCGAAAAGTCACAGAGAAAGACCAACAAAGGAAGGCAGGCTGCCCGAGGCTTCATCTGTGAAGAAAGAGAGGCTGAGCAAGGAGAAACCAGAGACAAATGACAAGACGGTGGAACAGGACACTGAGGTGAAGCTGAAAACTACTGTGGTGGACATAGACAGTGTGAGAGAGGACGAGGTCAAGGAGGAGAGCCTGGGACTTCTGGAAGCAGAGGAGCAAGATGGTGAGTAATGGCCTGGGGAAAAGTCGAGTGTGTGGCATGTACAGCCGTACTGAAGGTGAAAATTGGCTTTTATAGGTGTTGAGTTTAATTTTTGTCCTTAGCCAGATCATTATCTACATCAGGAATAGGCACCTTTGATTACCATGATTACTTGAAAAAAAGAATGATGTCCCAAAGAAACAGACACACTACATGTGGTCTAATCAAAATAATAATTTAGGTATAGATTTCATCAGAATGTATGATGTTAACATTTGTTTTTTTAATACTTAAAAACAGCAAATCTCAATGTAATGTAATACCATACAATCAAAGACAGCTGAAGGCACCTTTTCAATGCAATAATCCAGGAAATACTGATTATTTAATTCAATTGGGTCTAATTTGGTTATTTAATTCAATATTTTTCCCAAATGTAGTCAATAGTGTTTCTTCAAAGACCCTTGTATAAACGCCATTACAACAACATATATCAACTTATTTCTTGTAATGAACAAAACATTCTAGAGTTATTAAATATTATGATAAAAATTACCATTACTATTCATGTGGTAGAAAGGTGGGCTGTGCTAACTAAGTAGGGGGGTTACAAGTGGCTCTCTGGCCACCAGTTGTCCACCCCTGATCAACAAAGGGGGTTGAGAAGATGCATGCATATATAAAGAATCCTTGCTACAAATCGAAACCATTGAAGTAGTGTCAATAAAATGCTTCCATGCCATAAAGGTAAAAACAAGACATTTTTTTAGATAGAAAACTACAGCCTCAAATGTAACATCTTTATATGTTGTTTTCATTTGTTGTTGTGGTGTTTATGATGACATGAAGCCTAATTTACAGTATATCAGTTAAGAAAAAGAGTTGTTTACAGGTATGAACTCAGTCACATCCTCCAGAGACGTATTAATATGGAACACAGGTTCAGTGACTTTCTTCTTCAAGTTTATAAAAATATTGTGAGTTTTGTTTTATTAGGATTCCAAACCAGTTCTGTATAGTATCAACAGCCTCCTGAAAAGACAGAGAGTACAATCATGTATGGGATTATACTGATCATACTGTAAGTAACAGTATAATCTGCATATAAATGATTTTTTTAGCAGGAGCAGCTTGAATGACACTGTTGATATATAAGGCAAATAAAAACAATGCAAAGACTGAGCCCTGTGGCACACCACCTTATGATATTTAGAAGTCAAGTCTTCAGCCTGAACACAATTTGCTGTGTTAAATAAACAGTTATCAAACCAATTTAATTGGATAGATGGTTGTATGTATGGATTAACTCATCGGTTGGACAATGAAATACAACTTTTAAGGATAATGCTTTCATGGAATGATCAAAAACTGTGTCAAATCCCCTAGGAATGGCACCATGCTGAAACAAAATAATGCTGCCACTGCACACCAGAACACAAGCTTCCAGCTGCAGGGGATTTTGGAACATTTTAGGGGCCTTACCCACACTCCATCATTTAGCTGCGTTGCTCATTCAGATAATGTAAAATCCTTACAAGTTGTACCTTGTTGTAAATGTGACTAATCAGATTTTCCATATGTATAAAATGCATTATTAGTTGCCATCACTGAAAAAGAGAAATACTGTTTCTAAACTTTTTTGAGGAGTATAAGACTATCAACCTCTAACTGCAGCAAACATGGTGGCACACCAGGCCAGCGAAAGGGCCTGAAATACTGGTATTAACTCTTTCTAAACCTGATCTTTGCAGGTCTAAAGCGCAGAAACCTGGGGGTGTTTGAGTGGCTGCTCATGGTCTTTGTCTTGGCTCTGATTCTCCTCCTCTTTCCTTTTTCCATCTGGTTCTGTGTCAAAGTAAGAGCAGCACTTCACAGCAAACACAAGCCACTCACTCAGAGCATTTGCTGATCAATGACAGACAAAGTGTCTGTCTGCTTTAGCTTTACAAAAATTGAAACAAACATTTGATAATGCATCATTTAACAGTCAGATTCACTGATACTTCCCTTTTTAGTTTTCTTAATTTATCAGTTGTACCAGAATAAAAACAAAATGTGTCTATTAAAATTTTTATCCAGATGTCTTAGAGTATTTGTTGAACCATCCTGTATCACTGTTATCTATTCACACTGACTGTCTTCTAAATGTAATTTTGATTGACAGGTAGTGAGGGAGCACGAGAGGGCTGTGATCTTCAGAATGGGTCACCTACTGCGGCAAAAACCAAGAGGACCAGGTTTTTCATGAATAATGAGTTTTATCATGCTCCAAGTATACCATGATGCTAAACTACAGATTTTATTGTATTTGACTAAAATTTAAGGTGTGCTAGTCCTGAAAATGTTTAAGTCTAAGATATGATTCCTTTCTTAAGAGAGCTTCTGAGTTTCACATCCTTGGCTTTTTGAACAAATTCTTCTTCCTCCTCTTTTCAGGCCTTCTTTTCTACCTCCCCTTTCTAGATGTGTGTCACAAAATTGACATCAGACTGAAAATGCTGAAAGTTCCTCTTCACACGGTAAAGAAAATTTCCTTTTTAGATCAGACAACTTGTAAAAAATGGATGATTATTTTATGACTACCTTTATTTCCTGAAACATTTTTTTTTACATAAAAATTAAAAATTAAAAATGAGTGTTTCATTTATTTTTCAAAATTCAACCCAGAATCAAAAACATACATCATAAGTGTTAGTTTTTTTCATTCTATGTTTCTTAAACAAACAAACAACCTAGAAGTGCTGCGAGAACACAAGTCTCCTAAAGGTATCAAGGCATTTTCAACCCTGTCAGCAAGTTATTGTCAGAAATGTGGAAAACTGTTCTGTCTTGCACTATAAACAAATCCTTGAATAAATTCTCAATCCACATCTGGATTTGGATCACCATCAAAATCACTTCTCTGTTGTATTACAACCAACATTCCCTGAATGTGTGATCAAAATCCACAAAACTTTGAGATGGTGTCTCTGGAGCTTCATGGGATAGGCTTGCACCCTTAACCTTCATCGCACAAACTTACTAATGAAGCAGAGTTGGCGTTGTTGGTGACACAGATGAGTCGTCAGGAATAATGAATGGCTAAGAGCCAATCTGGCATTTGCTCCAAAACCTGACCTGTCCCAACCTGTTCAAAATCTAACAGACAAACTTACAAATGCGGCCAAAAACGTGTGTAGTTATTTCATTTTAATTGGGGTGGGGGCATCAAGTTGAATCGAATCAAATCGAATTGTGAATCATGAATCAAGTTATTTTTGGAAGGGGGAAATCGCCCAGCTTTAGGTTCGACTCCCCTTGATGACCGAAATCTTTGTGTAGAGTTTGTGTGGTCTCGCCGTGCCAGCATGGTTTCTCTCTGGACACTCTTGTTTCCTCCCAAAGACCAAAAACGTGCTCTTTAGGTTAGGTTGCACGATTTGGTGCTAAGAAAAGTATGTTAAGAATCAGGTGCCCCTCAGTAGGTAGCAAATGGCACAATGATATGTGATATATGGCACAGCTGATAAACTTATTTCTAAGGGTAAACAGGTGGTAAGAGGTAATATTTACTTTGAAATTTATAAACCAGCTGTGTCATTATTGTTTAATAGGCTAAGAAGTTCACACTTATAGCATGAACTTTCTTAATTTTTGTCCCGGTGTCTCTAAACTTCTTCATACAGCATCGAAGCTTTGATGGCGTTTAACTGACAACTGGTCTTTTTCTGTCTTTAGGTGGTGACGAAGGACCTGTTAAGGCCTGAGTTGAGTGCAGTGTGTTATTACCAGGTAGAAAATGTGGCTCTGTGCAGCTCAGCTCTGTCTAGTCTTTCCACAGTGCTGGAGACTCTGGTCCAAGCGGGGGTCAGAGACATCCTTGCCCAGCACACACTCAGCCACGTTCTTCTGCACAGGAGGAAGGTCGGACAGCAGATACAGGCAGCTGTTGACTCTGTGGCTTGCCGCTGGGGCATCAGGGTGGAGAGAACAGACATGTAAGACTAAATTATTCTTTGTTTGAAATAAAAAAAGTCACAGGAAGACTTTTAGAGGATGTGCATGAATTGCATGATACGTAACTGCAGTTATGATTCTGAAACACATGCGAAGAGGTTTCCCTCCTTACCTGTAAAAAGCAGAAAGACAGTCGATATATTAGCTGCTGTGATCAACCTGCTCACCAGGCTTGTGTCTTATTTTGTGCCAGAGAGGAACTCAGTCTTCCAGTGGACTTACAGCAGAGTCTGGCTGCTGAGGCCAAAGCCAAGAGACAACAACAGTCCAGGGTAGGTGACTATACAAACACTTCATGATGTGGGGTTTACTGTTCGAAGTTTGTTTGTGTGTTAGTGATAGCTTGGCCACGCTGAAGGGCAAAGGAAGTGGTAAATACTTTGTGTCTCAGGTTATGATTGCACAACAGGTTTTGGTGGGGCCAAGATAATGTTCAGGTTTCAAACAGGGCGGATCTGTACTTAAGCTTGGGAGAGGCCGGTTCAGAGGGCTGGATGTGACTCCGGTCATGCAGGTTACCATTGAAAAACTGTTTTAATTTGCTTTGTAGGTAGAGCACATTGTTAGATCCTCATGTCCTTCAGGACAGAACCATTTGTTCCACATTCTGAATGTCATAATCCCCAACACTTAAACAGATGTATTAAAAACTAATAAGAAGTGTTTGTAAATTCAAAAAGTTTTAATCTGTCGTCCTCTTTACTCCAGGTAAAAGCAGCAGAGGGGGACAGAGATGCCTGGGAGGGGTTCAGGACCTCCCTCCGTCTCCTCCATCCTGCCCTGGTCCTTCCACTCCCTCCAGATCTTCTCAGTGTAACCCCTGACCTCTCATCCTTACCACCTCCTCCTCCACCAGCTGTGGAAGGAGAGGAAGATGAAGAGAAAGACTCTCCCATGATGTGACAGAGTTTCCTTAAATGAAATGTAATTTCAAACTAAAACTTTACAAATGCATCAGCAAATATGTTCTAGTGGTTGTGTTTATTAAAGCACAGGAACAACTTTAAGTTAGCTAAATAATAAATAATTTCTTAAATACTTTGGAGTTTGAAGTGTCATGTTCATAGTAGCTGCTTTTTGGATTGAGAGCAACAAACCATCATCACACTTAAATTAATTTCAATACAAAGACCAATTAAAACAAACACAGCAAGGCATTCCACAGATAGTAAAATCACTAGACAATTTTTTAGTCTGAGTTCAGTGTAGTTGATACAGGTAATGCTTTATACTTCAATGGTGAGTTTTTTCTTGCTTTTTATTGTTATTTGTCATAATGCCAGGCCTTTTATAAACATTTGTGACCTTTGTTGGTTCTCCTTTTGTTTTTTTAAACAGTGACTGTAGTGAAGCTTCTTCAGGTCATCGTTTTTTAGTCTTCTTGCTGCTGCTCGATGGTTTGGTTTCAGTTGAGCTTTTCTTTGGAAGAGCTGATGATGTTGTTGGTGGTGTAGAAGGTGGACTTTCCTTCTTCTCTGCGTTACAAACAAAGATATTAGTTAGTTTCAATGCTGCTTTTATAAACAACTGATACAAATCTAAGCTTAAAGGATATTTTGTATGATTGATACCTTCACTACTTGTGGGCTCCAGACTGGACAGTCCCTGCAGTCGTCTCTCCAGGTCTTTAATCGTCACCAGTGCTGTCTGCAGGTCTTCCTCTGCCTTCAGGGCTCGCTGCTCAGCGGTCTGAACTCTCAGCTCCGAATCACTGGTGGGAACAACGAGAGTATTTCTACCTGGATTTTCTGAGCAACAAATTATTACTACAAAATCCTATCACATAGTATACAGGCTTCCAGAGTAGTAATAATTTTTTGTAGATACTTTGACAGTATTATCACTGTGTGTACAAACAGCATGGTAAATATATTGCTATATTCCTTCTATTTCTTGTTTTTCTATAAAGGAACAATATGAAGCAAGAAAACATTGCTGTACACAACATTTGTAGTCTGAGATTTTTTGCAATTCCTGTGCATAGTTGGGCCTATAAACAACAAACACAACAATGAATACTGGAAAAACACAACCAACAAACAACAATTAAAGAAAGAACAATACATAACTATTATGTGCAACAAAAACAAGTCAAACAGGCAGTACAGGATCACTGATGTCATGATGGGTCCCCTTTAAAAAACTGCTTCAGGCTGAGTTTAAAATGTTTCCAGTCTGGATCCAATTTAACCATTTATTTTAGTAGGCCCAGTCATCTTATATGATTCAGAAACACTTTAAATCAATTTTGGTTATAGACAGAGATGTATCATTTCATCTCATGTGGGTCCCATAGAACCTAACTCTTTGCTGGTACCACTCAATAAAATCCCTTTCAGAACTTACTGTAGTTCTTGCTGCAATAATACCACCGTGGTGATCTCACTGAAGGCTCTCTGAGAGTCATCAGTCACTGGTGTCAACACCGACTCCTCAGTCTGACAGACAGGCAGATAGACAGATGGTTAGGGAGGAACGCAGAGATAAAATCACAATACAATTACAGAAGGAAATGTTTATATTTTTACATACTGACCCCAGTCAGATGGATGCTGCTCTGCCCCAGCTTTCGACTTGCAATGTATCCGTCATAGCCAATCATCTTCACCTCTGGGCTCTCATGAACGTTTGGCTCCCCCTGATGGAAGCAGGCAGCAGTGCAAATAAGACTTGTAACTACAATTTATCTTAAGATACCTAATGAAAAATGTTCAACCTCAAAAAAAAGGTCTGAATGCATTTCAAATCCTCCATTTGTCAGCAGAAAAATGTCAGTGTATAAAAAAATGCTCTAAACTACTCAAATTGTTCAAAGACAGGATTCATAGCTCCTTTAATGTTTCAGAGAAAATAATAAAAAGCCTTAGATCAAGGGTAAAACCTGGGTTAAGAAAAACATTATCAGGGAGGACATTTTCTGACAAACACTCTGATCACGTCTGGTATGTCTGTTTAATCTCTGGTAAAAAAAAAAAAACAGGTAAAAAAAGTAGTTGATAAAACTTATATTACCTGACAAGTCCTGACAAAACATAATTCCAGATATAAAAAAAACATTCAGAAGGGCGGCCGCTGCTGATGATCCACAACCTCACATCTTATCTGACTGACCTCCTTCATATCGCTGTGCCAGCCCGCTCCCTCAGAGCCTCCTCCTCCATCCACCTCATTCTGTCCTCCTCCCACCTCAGCACTACAGGAAGCAGAGCTTTTAGCTGCTCTGCTCCCCAGCTCTGGAGCTCTCTGCCACCAGGCATTCCTAACTCTGACTCTCTCCCTACCTTCAAATCCAGACTCAAAGCCCACCTGTTCAAGACCACCTTCTCACTGTAGCCTCATTGACTTCTTTCCTCTTTCAACTTTAACATTTCTTTTACAGTTTGTTGATTTTCTCCATTTGTGTTTTATTGATTATTGTGCAGTGTTCTTGAGTGTCAGGAACAGCGAGTGTCAAACTTTTTTTTTGGACAAACAGTGCTGTCGTATTTATATTCATGTTAATAGTGTAAATTCTTGGTCTTAGTTATAGTTCACTTATTTTTCATTCAGAAGGAAGTTGATATTGCTGAAAGATTCTTCATGCTGCAACATGCCGACTTAATTTTTCTTTTTAATTCTTCATTTCATTTTATTTCTTTAAATGTTACCCTTTTATCTATGTCAATGTCTTTACTTAATATTTCTTACTGCTATCCTGTGCATAAGAGCGACCAAAACAGCCAAATTTCCCTTAAAGGATTAATAAATTATTTCTGATTCTGATTCTGAAGAAAGGCACATACAGTTCAGATCCACTATTATTATTGCTTCTAATTCTAAATATCTGACTTTTGACAAATCAAGATTTGCAACTCTTCAATACTCATGTAAACATTTTTTCTAGCTGTGTTGACAGATATTCTGAGTTTTCATTGCTTGCCTTTTATTGTGATAAAATAAGATGTTTATCTGAACTTGTAAGGTAAGTGTGGCTTATAATAAGTGTAACTAGATATTTCTATTATAAGTAAGACAAATGCACTTGCTAGGATTTAGAATTTTCAACAGTGCAGGGACTTTATTAGGAATAATTTGGTGTTATCTGTCGTCTTTATAAAAATGCTTATTTCTGCCCTCAACTTTAACTGTAGAAATTTATAAAAGTATTTCATCAAATCTGCACAAACGGGCTTCTAACTTGTGCTGACCTCTCGCTGTTCTTCTTCAGGCTCCTCTTTAACATTACAGTTTTCTGTAAGCTCTCGTGTATCTTCTTTATTCACCTGTGGACACAAACATGCACACATCCCCCAAAAGTTATTTTGAAATACTGCTGACTTGCAATTCCAGCAATAACAATACTTTACAATACTTTTATGTTCCTTTCTGCTCTCACCTATATCTAGAAACAGATCCTGCACTTGTGTTGTTGTGATCAAAGTCTCATTGGTGAAAGTTTCACATGTGTATTGTAAGAGTAAAGTAAGAGACTTTGTCATTGTATCATTTAACATCAGTTATGTAGTTCATGCTTGCTCTCCTCTAAAATATATATCAGAGTTACAAATAACCTCCACAGCTAAATAACAGTAAGGACTTCTGCTCTAAAGCCTTTATGTCCTTCTTTTCTTCAACATTAGGTAGAGCCACAAATCAGCCCAAATACATATCTATCAATAAACATAATTTTTGAGCCTTACCTCAGTTTCAACGTTGTCTGCTGGAATAACTGGTAAACAACCGGTGGAGGTGGGCTCAGTCTGCTGCTCCACAAGTTCTTTCAAATTCTTAAGCAGGATTTTACAGGTTTCTATCCATTCACAGCACTCTGTCTGTGGATGGACAAAACACAAAAAGGTAGGTTTATTTTCACTCTTCATCCTCTTATGTAATAACCTAATACGAGAGAAATGTGTTTTTTCTATACTTGTCCTCATCAATAGAAATGTAATTAAGCATTTCCAAAAATATCTCAATGTCTTTGTAAAGATCCAGGCCTGACAGCTCACCTGTATCTCTGCGCACTCATTCATATTATTTTCACCTCCAGGTACATGTGAGCTCTGAAGGATCTGCTCCTCCAGAATAAGCCTGCATGAACTGGAGTCAAACACAAATAATTCCTATGAGTTAACCCTCCCCTGCTGACATTATGTCCCTCACATTGTAAAAAAAAAAGGCAAAACTTGTGGTACCTGATGATGTAATTGGAAAAATGATTTAATCTGTCAAACAAACTCCCAGCATCATCTTCCAGTGTCTGCGCTGAGATGTCCATAGTGTTGAGCTTTTCCTGTGCTTGCTTCTGGGGACTGCTGTGATCAGGTACCATGAGGAGCAGCAGGTCCAGCATCCAGCGGGTTTGAGCCTTGTGAATAGAAGTTATCTGGAGAAAGGAGAGACAACAAAACTCAAAATGGGTCAGTTTAAGTAATACAGAAGCAAAATATCTGTTTATGTAAATAAAAAAGAAAACATAAAAAGGTGAAGGTCCACTTTTTCTAGAAAAGCACTGTAGCTGAAACCAGGGTCCATTTGGCAATGTGGCCAAACAAAACTAGTGCAAAAATAACTTGTACTTGACAGTTAAAGGATATATCAGATATTGTTGGGTTGTGTAAAGAATAACAGAAAGGACAGAGAATAGTAAAAATGTGTTTAAGAAGAAAATACCTAGAATTAGTGGTAAATATTAACAAGAAGCGGTGAAAGTCATTGCTGGAGAGGTGCTCAGAAGGAGAGGCTAACAGTGAAAAATTAACAAGTAAGAATTGCAGGAGCACAAGAAAGGGGGAATAATTGGATGCCCTCCATTCTCCCACAAATATTTTCATCTCAAATACGCATCTATTGACTTGTGAATTAAAGAATGAAAATTGCCATATAATTCTGATAAAGAGACAATACAGACATGAAATAGAAATAAGGCAGCTTCTTGAACAAAACTTGATGGGTACAATGTCGTACTTGATCCAATGAATTGATTCACTCCCCAAAAATATTATATTGGCAACAGTCCATTGCTCCCATCATGTTTGATTCATATTATCTACCCAAAGCAGGTGTTAAGAGGTGCCAATATTTCAGTTCAAAACAATATTTTATGTTCTACTTCAAATGTGCTACGGGCATTTTTACTTTAATTTAGGATAAGACAGTGGATATAGTAAGAAACTGGGAAGTAGAGAATATGGGGAATGATTTGTAGGAAAGAAGTGACAGACTGGATTTGATACTGGACTACTCATGGGGACAATTTCTAGACAAAATTGTGAGGCTTCAGCAGCCCCTAACTTGTACTTAATCACAACAGGATCAATAGTTGACAACAGGGCAAAAACAAAGCAAGAGTAACTCTGCTACCTTTGTTAAATTAACACTAATGTAACATCATTCAACATGATTACATTTAATTTAATCTCAAGAAAATAAAAGTAAAACAAAGCTACTTATACAGCTGAGGCCAAAGTGTAAAAAACTTTTTTTCTTGGTTCTAAAACTGTTCCTGGTGTAGACATGCTTGTCCTAAAACAGTATTTCACAAAGTGTGGGTCTGTAAACCCTGTGCCAGGGATGCAAGAGACCAAAAGGCACAGTGACAAGATACTTACCAAAAAAATACAGTTATTTACATCAGTCAGGCATAATATTATGACCACTGACGGGTAAAGTGAAAAATGCTAATAATCTCATCACCTGTCATGAGTGGGATGGGCTAATAATCTCATCATCATGGCAGCTCTGTTAGTGAGGTGTACATGTCATGGCAAGTGAAGGGCTTGTCCACTGAATTGATGTCATGGGTAAGTTACAGCAAGGCTCACTGATTTTGAACCGGGACAGGGGGCCTTGGGGCTCACTGATGCACCTGTTTTGACAAGGCTATGGGGGTTCAATCCAACAGACAACAATTTGTAGCTAAACTGCTGGAAGAAGCACGTTGGTTTTTGACTTGCAAGTGACAGGAAGGCACAGGGCATTATTACTTGGACCAATACACAATGATAGGCAAGAGGGAACAAGTGAACACTTTGTCCTCAATGTTGATGTCATGGGCAAGCATAAGGATTTGAGTGAATTTGAACCGGGGACAGGGACAGCCAAGGCTCACTGATGCACCTGGGAAACCAAGGGCCTTGGGGTTCAATCCAACAGACAAGGGACTGTAGCTAAAACTGCTGAAGAAGTTAATGTTGGTTTTGACAGAATAGTGTCAGGATACACAATGCATCACAATTCTTTGGACCAATACAATGATAGGCAAGAGGTCATAATTTTAAGTCTAATTTGTGTATGGCCTCAAATGGCAAATTTAACCTTTTACTCTAAAAGCAAATACAGTTTACAAAATATGTTTATTCAAAAGAGAACAGTAAATAGGTGATATTTTTTCTGAAGATAAGGGCAATAATGTATGTCACTAACAATGAAAGTGTCTGCAGCTCTTTGTGGACAAACAATTTGAGGGTACCAGGGCCCCTGGTACTGTTGTTTGGGGGTATGTGGGATGGACGTTTGCGAACCCTTGTCATAAGGAGATTGATGACGGTAACACTGCACTTACCTCATCGTTGAGTTTCTGGTTCTCACCATCAGTGAAGTTTGACAAGTATGTTATGAACTCCTTCACTTTGGTCAAAGCACTTTCTGCCACTTTACTGTTTGGACAAACCAGCACATAAAAGCAGAAGCAAAAATAAAGTAAACATTATCAGATTACTGGTAAGCAAATCCAAACTAGTGAACAAATTCAAACTAGTACTTAAAACTTCTTAGAAGTTATGAATGCAATTTTAATTAAAACTGAGACACTGCAATTGACTAAGAAACAACAAATTTAAAAGGATTTTTTTCAATCTTTAGAAAAACCCTTTTCATAATATCAGCAAATATAAACACAGTCTTAGATAAACAGTCCAAATTTTCTACAAACTTTGTAGCATAATGAAAATGAAACAAGAAAAGCGTTAAAACTGCACCCCTCTCTTAACAGAGGTGTCATCTGGGGTTGTCAGGGATGCTCTCTAAAAGTATCGACATTCAACCAAGCGCTACTATGATTATGTAGGGCATCAGCGTGTGGACTGAGATAAACTAGAATCTCATGTCCTCAAGATCACAACTTTAAAGTCTGAGTTAGTAAATGAACAAGCCAACATCAACATACTTTACGCAAATATTGTATTCGAATTTTTCTTGCTCACAGGTTTTGTGGAGTGTGCACAATTCAACTTTAGCAGCAACTTTTAACAAGCTAGCATTTTTACAACTTTAAATCCAAGCTATTACTGTCATTATCCAGCGTTGGCTCAGTAATGAGCGATAATTAAATTTTTATTTTATTTGTTTTATCAGTCAAGAAGCAGGTCTTGATAAAAGTTTGTGAAAATGCCATTGAAAGCTCTCGTCTGCTGGTTTGCGGCTACAGCAATATCAAGGCTGTGCGCACTACCTCAGGCTCATGAGTTCAATTCATGATCATTTACAGGAATTGTATTAATATAATATGCCAGTTTAGAACCATTTACGTGTATAAAGTGGTGGTCAGAGGAATGTAGAATTTTCCATTACATTTTGAGTGGGGTGGCTTCAGATTTCTCACATCTCTCAAGGGTGCTAAAACTAGAGATGGAAATCGAAAACCAATTCCAGTAGAGAATTGATAACAGCTCCCCCAAGGGCTTAATATCATTAGTCTTTTTGCTAATCAGTTCCATTAACAATTCCTTCTACTTTGCTATGCATGCTTTGCAAATCAAGGAGGTCCTGTTCTCATCAGAGGCAGTCAGCAGAAATGACAACAAAGGTGCCATATCATGCCATCCAGGGGTAGAAGTGGTCAAAATTCTGCCTTAATACTTAACAGAAAGATGCTTACTGTGCAAATTTCAGTGAGTGAAAACAACAGTGAGCGGCAGTGGAGATAACAGCGAGTTATCTATGCAGCTCAGCTTCACATATCAGGAGGGTCATATGTTTGATGTTGTTGCCAATATAAAACTGCGTAGGCAAACTTTTGCCCACAAAACATTAGTAGGAATCAATAGAGGAATCAATAAAGAATTGGATCAGCAGATGACAGTGTTTCAATAAAATCATATGAATTTCCATACCGAGCCACAACAGAAGAAAGGTTGACAAACACTGCGCTAATGCAGTATATTAAGAACAATAAAAAGAACATATAAGATGTAATTTAAAGGAGAGTTACGTTTTTGATAAATATTCAGGAGGGTAGCATTCGTACAAAAACTCACAATATGTTGGCTTTATTTCCATCCTCTTTGTCCTCTGTCTGAATGCTGGAGAAATTCTTCAAAGCCTCCTCAGTTAAGCTCTGCCAGCTGTGCAGAGCCTCCTCAAGCTCCTGCCAATCAGAGGCAGACATCATCTCTGGCTTGTCAATCAGTCCACCAAGCTTGGAAACCCATGACTCAATGGAGGCAGCAAGTTTTCTGATCTGTCCATGAATTTCTAAACAACACATTTGGGTTTAGCTTTGACACTTGCCACTAAAACATTTAGGAAAAAAACATGATCATGTTCATACTGTGTCTCAATGGACCTCACCAGGCTCCCCGCTGATTTGTGCGTCCAGCTGTATTAGGAGCTCAGACAGATACTTGTCAAGCTCTTCCAGGGTTTTCTGGCCTTCGGGGGCTTCGCCATCATAGGATGGATGTCTTCCGAACAGCTCAAGGCTCAAACGCAGCCATATGTCTTTGACACGAGAGATCTCACCAAGCGTCTGCTGATAAGAGAGCAGTTTCTCCCCTTGGTAACATTCACAGAGGAGTGTCATCGTCTGCAGACAACAGAGTACGGGAATTTGGATAACAAAGGAGACATGTAACATAGCAACATGACACAAACCTCAGTGTGTACATCAATACATACAATAAATGAAAGAGAAGCTCCAAATGTTCACTTTAACATGTTCTTATGGGCCAGAAAAATTTAAGTCAAAGATAGAACACAGCAGGGGCCTAGGTGGTGCAGTCTGATAGTGCAGGTAGTGAGGTTCAAGTGGGTTATACGTTCAGTGTTTGGATAATATGAAGCAGACTTGACAAACAATAACTGCCTTAAACGCTGTTAGGATGAATTTATATGTATAATTTTTGGTTTCCCATGTATCATTTTGGTCTTGGATATAATCCTTTCAATTATCTTTAGATTTCCCATGTACTCGTGTATTAAGCCCACATCAGAGAAATGAATTCATGCCACATGTTGACACGAAGCTGGCTCTATGCCAAATATGACCACTGAACATGTGTGTGGAATTTCACTGTGACCATAAAGAGCTCTGACACACACTGTATGAGGCTTCACCAGCCAGTTTAAACACTTGTTTCTATGTTTGTGAATATTTAAGTCCACAGAAGATATTCTTGTCACTGGCACCCACTGGCACTCTCTCACACACCCACACTCAGACACCCACAGCCAGTCAATCCCAGCCTTACCACCCTATGACCCAGACTATGTCAGAGCTATAATTAACTGCTAAGATGATTCCCTAGTCCTGTATTAAGTATTGTTCATAAAATTAACATCTCACATGATAATAAACATAACAGCTGAGTTAAAGATCAAGTGAAGGATGACAGTATTGCAAGACATAAGAAACAAAAGATGAATAGTGAAGGCAAGAGATGACTAACATGTCAAATAAAAAACAAATATAGAATAAGTAAATGCATCTTCTTACATCTGACCACTTCTTTAAATTAGCATGAATCTTTTCCAGTGAAGCTCTCTTGCACTTTGGGTTTGGGTTACTTGGGAACAGAAAAAAAACATCATTAGAGGAACTGACAGGCTGGATGGACTCACAAAAAGTAAAAGGATACTAGAACATTAAAGAAATTATAATCACCCTTTTCTCTTTCATAGTTTGTGATGGGGGCTTTACTATAGATGGAATTGCACAGTTTTGACCCAGGGTTTTAAAAAGCATTGCTTGAGGGACTTACAATGAACTGTGGCAATAATTGTAAACTAAAGCACAGGTAGGCAACTTGGGTGGGTGGGGGCTGGGGGGTTGGCAAACATGATCCTCTTTCTCGTTTATTGTCTTAGTCGTCAATTCTCCAGGTATATATTTCATCATTCTAAAAGATAAAAAATAATTGGAATTTTCTTCATACACCCTTCTGTAGTTCTATTTGTATTCTCTCACTTAGGCTAAATAATGAAAAGACACAAATTAACTGAATAACATTTATACAACAGTAAGTTATTTTTTGAATGTTTCAAATGGGAGAGAGGCCAGCAAGAGTTTATTCTGGTCAACCCAGTGACAGTTACTGAGAAGGGCAGGGCTGGATAGGAGATCACTTCCTGTAAAAGGCGGGACTTGACAAAGGGTCCATTGAACAATTGAGAAATGTTAATAAAATCTTGGGGCTGCTTTTAGTAAAACCAAGAGCTGTTTTATTTTTATTGATATTGAGATTACAGTTATGAACTCATTTGTTTTACTTCAACTGCATTTCACGAATCCATTGAACCCAATTATTCTCAACAATTTTACATTATTAGGACTTCAGAACACAAGCAATAAGAAAAATTAAATGTACAAAAATAAGTGTGTACAAAAATGTTCATAAAACATATAAGCTAATCAACAAAAAGAAATTAAACACCATAATAAGCTTTGATCATTAGTGCATATTTATAACCCTGCAAAGCTTCTGGATTGATCAGATTCAATGTCTGTCATCAGGCAGATCCATCTTGAACAGCTTCAAAACAGAATGATTGCTGTTCCTGTCAGACAATGACTGGCCATAACAACGTCCTTTTAAAGGCAAAGAGGCAGGAACTATGAGTGTTGGTTAGTTATGCTAGAAAAGAGGAGTGACTGTAAGCCTTTGACTATCCCATCATAAATGTAAAAGACAAAACATTAATTGCGTCACCCTCCTCGACCCTTTTATGGTTCTGCCCTTTCCAGTCATTTTCTTTGGGATGTATCCAGATGAACTTAAAATAAGCTCCATAGATATATGTGAATCAGCCCATCTGATCAGGCTGGCATAGTTTGTACTTTGCTAGAAATTACAGATCTAACAGTACTGCGCTGAAAGATTAGCATCAAATTAATTACATTCTAATTTTGGCTTATTAAACTGAGCGATTTTAATTGATTAAATACATAACTGTTAGTATGATAAATTACGCTATAAGCTGTATTTGTTGAGGTGCCCATCCCTGAACAAAGGGTTTACTTTTCAGTCTTCCAATACGTGGCTATTCTAAGTTTAACACACTTTAATAATGACCTGTGAAGACTCATGGCAAGCTTAAATTGTGTGTATTGTATAAGTTATAAAATATGCTGTCAATGGAACATATATTTTCTCATTTAATTGCGTTTTATAATACATACAGATCTAAAATTAAACATTTAAAATTAGCTTGTTCTTACTTGTTCTGGGTGCTGCAGAAATTGAGCCACTTGCTGATGCCTTGCTGGTTGGCAGTGAGCCATTCACACTGAGTTTGCTCACTCTTCATCAGTTGGGGTATCAAAGTAGTCATCTGGTCTTTCCAGAACTCATAAAGCTTCATTATGTCATTTAGGTCCTCTGTGTCCTACAGCGGGATGGTCACTGTCATAATCAGGGTGTATTCAAACCACAAACCATCTTTAAATAGTCATTTGTAAATCTTTGGTTTGGTAATATGGAAAATGTAGAGCTGTCAGACCTGCAACTTACCTTTGAAGAGAGATAGAGGAGGCAGTGCACGCTTGACTCTGACCAGATCTGTGCGCTTATGTGAAGCTGACTTACCAGCTGCAGCTTCTTTACAGAGATCACCTAAGGGAAAATTACTGTCTTGTTAGAATCCATTTGCTACATTTGAAAAGTAGGATACTTGACAGAAATTTTAATTAAAACCAAAACAGGACACACAAGCACAAGATATTTTAAGATAAAGCTTCCTACTCATCATTAACAAGAACAAACTTTGTACATAATAAATGTCCTACACATTACTCTGGAGGGAATATCCAATTCTTTGAAATGTTATCTCTCTTGTAAGAGCCTCAATAAGCAGTTATATATTAACAAGTTGTGTAATGTTAAAAAATATGTAATTGTTTCGTGGTTAACACACCTTGAGGGCGAGGCAGAACGTGACCTGGCTCCAGCAGTCTCTCTCTTTAGTCATCTGGAGCAGCTGAGACTCAAGGCGCGCCCTCTGCAGCTCGTACAGCTCATGGTAACCCTGGACCACACTAACAAGAGCATATGGATGATGAGAGGGAATGCCTGATTATATTTTTATCACAGCAATGCCTTGTCACCAAAGTGATATATACAGTATATAGGGGATATACTTAATTCAACACAGAAGAATGTTTAACAGCACTGACAGGACATTTCTTTAAACATAAGTGGTTATTGTTGGAGGAAAAGTCAAAGATAATAAATGGAGAAATAGTTCCCTTAGAGTTGATGCAGGGGAACTCATGAACACCTGCAAGATGAATGCATCACTGTGCTGAAAACAACAAAAAGACTGCATGAAGGCAGATTGATTTAGTGTTAAAGTGAACTGACTCTGCACTGGTGTTAGACTGGTCCAGTGCTCCAGCCAGCTGCCGGTGGGCAACTTCTGCCTGCTGGGACACAAAGGCATCATGCTCTCTGATTTTGAACAGCTCCCTGTGAGAGAGAACAACCAGAATCACAAAATATCACAAAATGAACTGTTGCTAGTGCTTTAGGAGATTTTCATTTTCCACCTGTTTGTAGAAATTATTTGTAAATAAAATCATTCAATAGCTCCATTGACAATCTGTCGTTCAGGCATGATGCTACGACCACCTGCCACCCTGACTGGTCTGCACTTATACAGTCCTATACGCAAAAAGTGAGATGCACTATGTATTCAAATACCTTTAATCAGAACCAACACAAACTTTGAGTAGCAGCACCTCATTTGTTGGACCAACCTACACAAGCCAGCATTAATTCCCCTATAAGCATCACTGAGCCTTAGCCACACATGATAGCACACTCCTGTTTCTTCCTTCAACCACTCTGGATAGAGACTGACAGCTGCAGATCAGGAACACCCCACAAGAGCTTCAGTTTTCTCTCTTTTAAATAAAACTCATTTAATATACAGTATGTCCTTTTATAAATATAAGGAAAAATATGCCATTTGAGGCCACACACCAATCAGCAACTGTCTACTCCAACACCTTTTTATCAGAACCAGCGTTTACTTCTTCAACAGATTGAGCAGCAGTAGCTCATCTCACGGGCAAGACTTTCAGGAGCATCATCAACCATGACCCTGTCACCAATTCATCCCCGTTCCTTACCTTATACCACTTCAAATACCCCTTTTTTTCCTGGTTCCAACACGTCAACTTTGAGGACAAAATGTTCACTTCCTGCTTCATATACCCCACCCACTGACAGGTGCCATGATGAAGAGATTATACGTGTTATTCACTTTACATGTCAGTGGTTTTAATGTTATGCTTAATTGTTTTATGCCATAACCAGTGCACACATAAGCTGGAGGCAAAACAAAGCCACACTGAATGCAAACATAAACCCACCCCAGGTTTTCAAACAGCAAAAGACCTTTAATGTTGCCATCTAGTTTTAGTTTGAAAGGGCTTACACCTGAATTTCAGCCAGTGTGATGATTTAGTGTTAACTTTTTCAAGGAAAACTCCAGAATAAGTGACAGTCTATGGCTAAGACCCCCACACTAAATAAGTTACTGTATACAAACACATAAAGGTGTTTAACCATTAACCTCCAGCTGTTTGGCAGAGGTCAGCAATAAATTCAGGGACATTTAATGTTTTAAAAAAAAGAACAAATCAAATCCTTGTTACGAAAATTTCAGGAAACTGAGACAAGCCAAACACCAGATATTTTCTTTGTGGGGGATTTAAAGGTTTAAACACTTCATATTTGATAATGTTATGACATAAAATTGAACAAATGTTTGAGAAAAAATCCATCAGGAAAGGCAAAAATGTTTGTACATAAAGTAGCAATCAAAAAACTTCAGATAGATGACACTTTATAAAAATGTATAAACCATCATATCAGTACATTGTTCAGTATGTAAAATAATAGTTATGCTAATTTTAATAAAAACTTTCAGCTTTTTGAACCTTAAAATTCCACACAAAGAAAATATCTGTTAATTTGGTTTGTTTGCATCCAAAAAATAAACAATGACTTATTTTTTATTTTACATATTACATTTTCCTGAATGTACTGACTTCTACCAGACAGTTGAGCAGAGAGTTAAAGGGTTAAGACAAATTTTCTTAACTTCTCATGCTAATATTAAAACAACAGAGAAGATTGAGCAACATACAGGTTTAGCTGCTGCATGGATGTCTTGATGTGGTGGATCTCCTCAGTCAGGCGGCGGTCAAGAGCCTGCTGTGCCACATACTCAGTGTGCAAAGCCTTTAGACACTGCTGGAACAGCCCGATGAGAGACTTGTAACGCTGTCTGGACATAAAACACATAGGGTGCTGGGAAATCTGTATTTTACAGTTAAGTAATTTCTAATCAAGGTTCATAGTCAAAAAACTCCCTTTAGCACATCATTTCAGGTTTTCAATTTTGCTAACCTGAGGTTGGCGAGCAGTTGGCCTCTTTCCAAGCATCCAACGCTAACCTGTCTGATGAGTTCATGGAAAACAGTGTTGTAGATATTCTGCTCAACCTGCATCAGCTCCAACAACTGCTCCATCTGCAAAACATTTGATCACCCGATGCCAGTGGTCACACTCCTTTTAGCCTGTAGTACTGCACGTCAGTTTTTTTAAACGTGAGTGATCAAAATAAAGATTAATCAGCTTCTCATACCTGGGAGAGCTCAGTCAGTTCCTCTTTCTGCTGATGCAATCCAGCCTTCTCCAGCATGTCATCCATTACCTTCATCAGCTGGACTGCTTCAAATCTGCCACTGGGTCTCCTGAGCGCAGAGAAGATAAAAATAATGACTTTCTTCAAAAACATTGGGCAAGGTGTATGGCTTCTGCTATCAGTAATTCAACAAAAAATATCTAAATGAAGACTTCTCAGCAGAGGTTTATCATTTCTTTAATTTATTGCTTTTTCAGAGCTTACAGTGACGGGAATATCCGAAGCTTCTGGTAATCATCCTGCAGCTGCACCTTGAAGGCACTGAGGAAGAAAAGTAACAGAAGAATTTTAATGAAACAAACTGTTACTCAGAGAGCATTATGAGATGATCATTACAAAGAAGCAAACTCACTCCTCGTACAGTGCAAGGCCCCGCACTCCTTTGTTTTTCACTATGTGAAACTCTTCTGGTATCAGGCATTCAGAAATACTCATGGTCTGGAAGGAAGAATAAAAGCACTATAGCTATTAAGAATATAAGAAAGAAGTACTTGTTATATTGATCTTATTTACATACTCTTTGTTTTCCCCATATTTGGCTGAGAGTTCATACAGTGTATCTGGTGCATTACAGCACATGTAAACAATCTTAAGTGTTGTAACATTTTAAGTTGTTTTACAACATTAAAACAAATAAAAGGAACATCATCTACCTTATTATGCCCGTAAAGTATGAAAGGTCAAAAGGTCAACTGGGGAAACATACCTGTGTGTCTCTGTTGCAACTCTTCTCAGTGAGTGGTGGTAGGGGTTCTGGCTTTTTCTGGGTTACTACTGCATCACACAGGAAGGAAATATCCCTGTACGAACACCACGAAAACAGAACATAGGAAACACAAACACACCAAGCCCCAGTTGAGTTTATATTGTCTTTAAAAAAACCTTGACCTTGATAGGTGCTTGTTTATGATCTAAAAAAATTCAAAATTAAAGCAACACTGTAATTCTTCAAAAAGAGTATACTCTAGCTGACCTGCCGGCTCCAGTCACAGATGTTGGCTGCTCAAGAAAGTACTTGCATTTTCTGCGACTAGGTGGGCGATGCCAGACTGTATCCGGCTGTCTGATTCCGCTGCCCTGTAAGTAGCATCACATAATATCTTAGCAATAGAGTTAGACCACTTAATTATGAGGGGGGCCTGGATATACCTTGCAGTGTCGATCGTGAGCTGTGTGCCCCGGAGTAATCCTGTTACAGACAGTGGAGGAGAGGCTGACCAGCAGTTCATCTGGGATGAGATGGTTGTTGACAGGAGGGAGAATCATCTGTCTGCTCTCCACTGGGACCTGAGAGGTCAGCTCAGCCTCTGAGGGAATTAAAGTAAAACTTGGACAATTCAGATAAGAACTCTGCTGCTTGGGTAAAACCAGAGAATATGCACTAACGATGCACTATATTAGATTTTGGCTGATATGCTGATGACTGAAACTCATTCTCACCAATACTGATATCAATACCAATATCTTTTCAAAGGTGCAAAATTTCAGCTTAACTAAAACTGACGGTCAGCTCCTATGGTGACATCATGCTTACATTAGAAACCATTCTAGAGCAAGAAAAACAGCATTTTATTATTTAAAGAATTAAAATTTTAAATAAATGAAAGCAGACTTCCAGTGATAATGAAAAAACATGGTGCATTTTTTGCACTGTGCCAAAACCAAAGCTAGAATATAATATATAAATGGTCAATATGTGCAGCCAAAATACCACAGAAACTGATACAGCTCTAAAATATCACACATCCCTAACATGCACATCTCTTTCTAATTAGAGTTTTCAGCATAAAACATGTGTTCACACTTTTTTGCATCATGCTATGGAAATAAGGTCTATTTTCCATGTACCTTAATCATATACATACCTGCTCATCCTCTCAGTTGCACCTTTTGCTCATTGTTTTAATGGTCTTTATTGTATTTTATATTTTACACTCATATCTTTCAAATCTTTTGCTCATTTAAATGTCTCTTGAGTTTACTTCAGGATCAATAAAGTGGTTGTCACTCTGCTTGTCTGTCACTGTACTTATACATAGATCTCTCTGTCTCTTAATTGCAGGTAAGAAGTGGTACTATTGTTTTTATAGCCCTCTGCCATTTCATTATTCTTTCATAGTACCTGTTTTGCACAAAATATCAAGATCAATTCACTGCTAATGTACTCTACAATGACACCAAATTCAGTTTTTGATCTGATTTAAATTTGGATCTGCAAAATTGATCTGTCTAAAGGAGCACTGAAAACATTTTGCAGATCCAAAAAGTGTATCCAAAAAGTTTTACGTTATCTTACAACCTACTCTTGTAACATTTGGCAAAGTTAAATAAAGCAGAGCTGACTCAATGATCCATAATTAGCTGAGTTGGACATGTATGGACCGATTGTCTCAGAGACACGGACAGCTGTGCAGTCCTGTTATTCATCATGTTAATTTCAGACACCCTTGTGTCTGAAGTGATGCTAATAGAGGTGATGTGCACCGTCTCCAAACATCAGACCCAGTCTTGTTTATTTGAGTATGTCATCAGAGGCCTGGTCTATCATTGAGCTAACTTGTCCTCCCCCACAGTCTGCCCTGTAGACGTCACCTGCTCCGTCCAGTGTCCGCTTCGGCCTCGGTGAACTCGGCGTTGAACTGGCGTTTACTGACGCAGACATCCTGGATTCACGGTCTCAGTGATACTATAAAGTCTCTGCTATAACCTTCTTAAACTATGTCTGGAACATGTTGGCGGGAAGGTTGTTTTATTTTGTCCAAAAGATGACCAGTCTCGTCCTCAGACCGCTGAGCGTCCACTTCCTGGTTCCGTTGCCAGGGAGACGCTCGGTGCCGTTAAACCAAACTGGGAGGTAAAATTTCAGTCTGTCATTGCGCGCGCTATGAATACAAAGAGTTTACATTTAACTAAACTGTTTGGAACCTTTTTTTATTTGTTTTCCTCTCAATTCTTATTTTCAGACTCCAATTATTTTAGGCTATCTGTCCTGAATGCACCCTTGTCTTATGCTGATTTCTGAAAACTGATTTTTTTTTTTTTTTTTTTTTTTACAAATGACTTTTACATAACAGTTACACTGATTTCTTTCAAATGGCTTTCTCATAACGATACATGCAAATATTAAATAGCAAAGCTCCGAAAGAAAAAAGAATCCTCCAAGGCATTTCCACCATCGTTGAGGGAGTTATCATAAAAAAATGGGCCTATGGAAAATTGTCTTGTCTGTTAACAAAGCTTTGGAAATACTTGTGTACATCTTATTAGGCCTTCTTCTTCTCTGTATTATGACCACCGTTTCCAGAAAATGTCGTCAAAGTCCAACCGAAAATGTCGGCCTACTACTATTTGTGAAAATGTGGAAAACTGTCTCATCTCAGTAATATTGACAAGTCTTTGAAAAATCCTGGATCCACATCTGGATTCAGATCACACCCAAATCTAATCTCTTCTCCTGTGTGCCATGACAACAAACATTTCCTGAGAATTTCATTCAAATTTGTCATAAAGTTAGACAAGTTAGTTGTAGATAGCTAAATAAAGATTGGTAATTATCATTCAGGTAACCAACCAAATTAGTATCCCCTTTTACTTGTGCCATGACCAACTTTCCTGAAAATGTCATCAAAATCAGTTCTTAAAATTGTTGGGGTATCCTATTCACAAGCCAAAAAACATAGCCTTCTCTCTCAAAAAAACAAAACCTTCTTGCCAACAAGGAAGTCCCGAATTAAAGATGCAAATAGTCTATTGGAGAGCCTTCCTATCACAACTACCACCATTTTGTATTACTTTTACATAAATCTACAAAAACTCTGTCCTTTTTAAAACATAATCTTGTTATTTTTAAAATTATAATACGAATTATTAATAATAATAATAAATAAAAGATTATTATTATTATTATTATTATTATTATTATTATTATTATTATTATTATTTGTAGTAGCAGTGGTAGTATATTTGATATTATATATATATATTTTTTGACTTATTGTACTTTTGGTTATACCTTACTCAATACAGGGACCTTCAATAAATTTGTGCAAATTTTTTTTTTTTTTACTTATATAATTTGAACTGTAAGAATATATAATTGTTTTGACAAAAAAAGGCTCTAGGGACTTTGTAAGCTTAATCAGAGATAAATATAGCAACCAAGCTATAAATTTAGATGTGCACACTCTGAAGTGGATTTACGGACGAGGTCACGTGCAGAGTTGGAGCACTGGCAGATCACACTGTTTGATTAAGACTGGAGTTGAAGGTGAAAGTTAACTCTTCCCCAGAGGTGAATTGTCATACAGAACTACGGCTTTGTACAGGGAAGATTTTCTGTTTTTGAGACAATTAAACTGATCCAATGTGTTGAGAACAGATAAGGTAGAGTGATATACAGTGCATCCACTGTCTCCACTGTAACTAGTTCAAATGTGTCTGGTCGGCAGCCAATTGCGGATTACTTCCTAAGTACTTTATTGTCTCTTGACATCACCCAAACGCACCCCCAGCAGACTTCAGGAGAGTACAATGCACTGACTGACCAGTTCACATTAATAGTTTTCCATCAACTCATCAGAGAAAGTCATCTTCATCATCAGAGGATCTTTGTTTTGGTTTGCCAGCATTATCTCATCACATGTGGCAGGTAGGATACTTAAACTTCTTTTCTCTATTCAAGCAGCCACTGTGACATTTCAACATCATTCCTCACAACTCTTTACCCTCTCTTATTTAGACAGCTGTCGGGGAGACCAGGGTTGTTGTCACATATTTAACATTTTTGTTACCTGTATGACCCATAATCAGTGATGACAGTGATTGTTCCATATTCAGCAGAGGCGTAAGGTCTAACAGTAAAATAGGGGACCCTTTTATTCGTATAAATTGTCTTTAAAGCAAAACTACTTAAAATCACAGATACTCTGACCTGCAATGAAATCAACAGTGTATGAGGTTGTATTTTCACAATGTAGTTATAAATGACTTTTCAAAGACATGATTAAAATATCTTACTTTTCAAACTTAAAAGTCGAATGCACATTTGTAAATTTCAGTTTATGCTGTACATTTATCTTCATAATTATCCTCTTCATTAAGAATGAAAGAATTTAGAGTTATTGATATGAGCTTCATGTTCAAGCCTAAGTGAGTTTAAGCTAAAGACCAAGCCTTTGTCGTCAAAAAGACATTTGCAGAAAAAAACACAGCTGGAAAAGGAGCTTATACAAGTACCCATCGGACTCTATCCCCAGCCTGTGAAGTTGGGATATTGTGTAAAATGTAAATAAAAAGAGCTAGACAGATAGATTTGCAAATCTTTTTTAGCTTATTTTCAACTGAATCCACAAAGACAAGATTCTTCCATTTTCTCATTTATAAACCTTTAAGATGACGTTTCCTCAGTACGTACTGGGTACATCAGTGTGCTTCATTATTGCCTTTTATTTACTATGCTTTTTATCAACACTGTGTATGGATTGCTGTGTGGGTGGGTTCAAGGGCTGGGTGGAGTGGGTTTGGGTCATAAATCCTTCATTTAATTCATCTGTCTGTTTGTAAAGCACTTTGTGCTACAATTTTTTGTATGAAAAGTGCTATATAAATAAAGTTTGATTTGATTAATTTTCAAACCTGCAGCATAGGAAAGCTGGAACAGGGGCATGCTTGGAACATTTCATGGGCCATACCCATAGAGTGTAGATTGGCCTGCCTGCAGCACAGACCTGTCTCTCTCTGAAAATGTGTGGTGCATTTTGAAGCACAAAATACAACAATGGAGACCCCAGACTCTTGAGCAATTGAAGTCGTATATAAAACAAGAATGGGTAAGAATTCCACATACTAAGCTTCAACAATTGGTGTCCTTTGTTAAAAGGAAAACTGATGTAACACAGGGGTAAGCATGCTCCTGTCCCAGGTTTTGGGGAACATGTTATAGGCATTAAAATCAAAATAAGACAAAAACATAATGAAGTTTATCAGCCTGAACATTAAATACTGCATCTTGTCTTTGGAGTGTATTCAATTAATTGTTGTTAAAATAATTCAAATTCTAGTATTCTTTATTTAATAATGTGAATTATGTTTTAATAATGGCTGTGATCTTTTTGTTTCTATTTTCTGTAGGTGACCATGGTGACTTGAAAGGCATCTCCAAATAAAATATATGATGATGATTATTATTATTATTATTATTATTATTATTATTATTATTATTTTAACATTATATACAATGTCCCAACTTCATTGGAATTGGACTTGGGCTTTTCAAAAATATAACCCCTATTCAGAAAGAAGGTTTTAGTAAATTAAAACTCAGATAAAGACAGTGTTTTAGTCATATATGTGTTTTCTACTGCCTTTTTTTTTTTCTTCCAAGTTTAACATGACCTCTGGTGAATCTGCTGCTAACCTCAGTGGACATTAGACAGTTTTTACAGGTTTTACATTCAACGTCAGAGTTTGTACTTCCCATAAATGTATGCAGAAATGACAATAACACCAAGACAAGGTTGCGTTATAGAACTTATAAAGATCATCTGTCACTCTAATTAACACTGGGATGATCAGTCCGTATGACACCCAGCCCCGGTCTCCCCTGCATCTGCTTTTCCCCTCCCACTGCCCAGACTTGTAAATGGGACGAAGCAGAGGGGGGTGTTTTTCTCCATGCTTGATGCTCTCTTTTCATTTCATGTGTGATGGAGGCTCTTGATGGTGCTCCAGCAGGAGGAGAAGTGCGCCTGAAGTGGATCTGGAGATGACAACAGATGCGCATGCAGAGGCAGATTCAGACGCGCAGAGATCTGTGTGTGACAACAAGACCTCCACACAGCGAGCAGGATGATTCCCACATGGCACGATTATGGATGTAACACGCTGCTATCACCTCTTTGAATTACTCACATGGACGATCCTCATCACTTTGCTGTTGGTGGTAGACGGTTAGTTTGTGTTTTTGTTCCTCATGTGGCTCTTTTAATGGTTTTTAACTGTTACAGATGGGAATTTAGTGTCTCTGTAGTGAGTTGGATTATTTGGCTCAGTTTGGCAAAGGTGTCCAAATGACTCTTTATGTCAGTCAGGTGTTATATTGTCAAATATGTATAAATATTTGGCTTTGTATTAGGGGTGGGCGATATGGCAAAAATATCATATCACGATTTAAAAAAAAAAAAAATCACGATCACGATTTTATCACAGTTCTTCTTTACTTTCATTTTTCTAGACTAATTTGCATGTTTGACCATTATTTCCCTATGTTTAACATATAAAACATGTAAAACCCTAAAAGAAAATAAAGGACAATTAAAGCCAAAGAAACTTTCTGAACAGGTTTTAATTTAAATAGTGCAGTTTTTATAAAAATGTGCAATAAATGTAAACATAAAAGGTAATGAACAACAATATTGACATTATCTCTTAAAGTGCAACAATTCAAAACAAATGTTATCTAACTGCAATGTCTATAACATGAGTGAATAATACAGCTGCTTTAGAACAGATTTTTGTTCAGACATCTTCAACATTTTATCTCCTTTTTTCTTTCCGCCATGGCTTCACGCTACATAACCAAACAGGAGATCCCACCATGCACTGCGCTAAATGTGTTACGATTGGCTAGTCGGGTGCGCGTCAAAGTCTCTGTGCCCACACAGACGATCTGACGATCTTTCTGCTTTATGACGATGTTAAATTGTTATAATCCTTAACGATTTTATATCGTCATATCGCACACCCCTACTTTGTATGCTTTATTTTTACAGGAGTAATTTGTCCCATGACATTGTGATAGTGCTGTCTTCCAGCTGAGAATATGTAGGTCCATAGATCAACTGTGAAATAGTGATTTGTATGCCAAAAAAACAATTTCTATTTGAAATGACATTGCAGTCTGCTGGAGACTGAGTGGTTCTGAGTCAAGGGTTTAGTTCTGGCCAGTGGTGGGGTCATGGGTTTGATCTCCAGCCCTTATAGCCACATGTGAATGTGTCCTTGGGAGCATTGACTCTAGTTACCTCAATTGGATACTTGCCCAAGATTTCACCAATAGCTGAATCTTTGCTGAGTATAGTTAAATGAAAAGTATTTGTATTAGTATAAAATATTACTAATGAACTATTTTGATAGCGACATCTAACTTTTTAGACAAACTTTAGTCTATTTACCATTTCTCAAGGTCAGTTGAACAAAAACAGACCATAACCTTCTATCATTTGTAACGACATAGGTCTTAGCAGTGAATATAATAATTAAATGATTGATGGGCAAAATGGCAAATGTTTCTGTAACCCCTGTATTATGGCTGTAATAAGGCCAGCATTTCAAACTTTGCTATCACCTGTAACGATTTGTACTAATAACTGTCACTTGTTTTGATACCATGGAAGCTCTAGATACCCAATATTTGGTTTTAATTACCCAAGTGTACGGGCGTTGGTGTTACCAGTTTGTGCTGTGATATATAAAACTACCATTTCTGACAGCTAAAGAAACAGAAATAAAAGGAAACAGAAGCATTATTGTATAGGCTGAAACAATGTCAAACATTTTGATGCTCCTTCCAGTCCTAAAAATGTCATTTCAAGGGGTTTAGACACCTGTGTCAGTAGAATAAAACCAACAGTGCCCAACCCTACTTGGAGTACTCACCAGTAAAATATATGTATCAGTATGTAAATATTTTTTGATTCTCAATGGCATTGCCAAAGAAGAAAATTCCTCATCATACTTATTTTCAATCGAATAGTTTCAGCCTTTTTTCTGTAATGTATAATGAAAAAAAACAGAAAAAAACAATAATCGTGCCAGCTAAAAGACCAACTCATTTGAGATCTTAACATCAGTTAACTACACTTGTAATAGACGGATACTATGCTTACTATTGAAGAGTTTTTGTTTATTTTGAAGTTGTAAAATCATCACTTTAACATTTCAAAAGCTATTTCGAAGTTAGCGTTTCTATTTCTAGCAATAGGCTATTTTAGCTTTTATGGTTACTTTCTCTTGTTTTCTCATGCATGACTGACCGTTTTTAGACTCTATACATTTCATGTAAAGTTTCCTTTATCCTTTATTTAATGCAAATAAGCAGAACCATTCATAGATGAACACTTGCTGTGTGATTTGAATTTGAGTGTTGACTCTGGCCTGCATTTCAACCACCCCATGCCTTGAATATCAATTACCCACCATCAGATGAGATGATGTCACTGCCCATAGTGATGTCTCCACATTTTCTTTGGACTGAATCATGACAAAAAAAATCAACAATTGAGGGGGCAGATTCATGACCCACGAGAGGGTTGGGGGGATTGCGAGGGAGGGTGGGGTGTCTTGAGAAGAACAATAAGGAGGAGGCACTATATTTTGCTCCTTGACCCTAAAACCAGCCAGAAATAACACATCTTCTTATCACCACTGACACAAACACAGATAAAACATGCATCAGTCCACAGGAGATGTCAGGTGCCCCACATGTGCCATTGGAGGGCCTCCAGATAGGACCAAACAAAGACCCTCAGAGGGGATTTGCATATGAAAAAGGGTCTACATGCTGTGGGAGGGGATGTGTGGCTGGCTAGAGATGTGTCTCAAATAGGCAACAGGCTGGGACCTGAATCCTCTAAAAGCTACCTCATGAGGATACTGAAGGCAATTTGTTCGTTTAAATATTTTTTTTCTAAAGAGGACTAATTTATTTCATTTCTTTTTTAAACAAAATGAAGTATTCATTTTTGTAAATAAATGTGAATGATAATCTAAAAGCAGCATTACTCTCCTTTTTTTTTTCTTCATGCAATTTGTCAAGACTTTTTGTTTTCAATTTCAATCAAAAAAAATATAACCTGACATGTCTGATAAACAGTTCAATATATACTTTTAGAATATGTTTATTTAGTCCATCTGGGTTTGTGTTTGGGAACCTTTCAGAACACACCTAGAATGTAGCTGGATGATCATTCTGTTGATCACATTCATCATGAGCAAACAGATGTAATCATGTCGTAGGGGAGGTAGGCGGGCACCGCTGCAGTGGAGTAAAGTACAAAACAAGCAAATTCATTTTGTAATTTCTCACCAAAATCTGTCTTAAGACGAGTGACTACTTCTTTTCCACAGAGAAATATTTATTCTTTGCTTTTTTTTATTGAAGAAATGTTGTCCAGTAGTAAGGGGAATTGATAACAGGGAATTTTTCTTAACAATTCCCTTGTCAGTTCTTTTCACTTTGTCCTGCATGCCTTGCAAATCAAGGACTTCATGCTCCCATCAGAGGCAGTCCACAAAAGAGATTTTAGTGAAATCAAAGATTAAATCATGGTAGGCAGGGGCCTGAATTTGTTCAAGTTATGGCTCAATTTCTGACAAAAAAGATGCTTACTGCATGTTAAGTGGGTGAAAAACCCAGCAGCATTTATATATGCAGTCCAGCATTGAATATCTAAGTGCCTTCTATGACATTACTGCCTGTGAACATCTATGTGACTTTTGCTCACAGATCATCCACAGGAATTGGTAAGGGAATCGTGAAAATAGAATCGATAAATAGAATTGTTATCAGTACAATCTTTCTAATTCCCATCCGTATTGTCCAGATCTAATTAAGCTGCTTGTAAAGCAGACATCATGATTTACTGGAACCATGTCTTATTTCCTGTAAGTATCTATTTTCTTTTATATTTTTGCTGCAATTATTTGTTGTAAAGAGGTTAAACGTAGCTCTTTTTAATGCTTGGCCCTTTTACCTCATACCCCCAAATCTAAGTCTAGACATGCAGAACCCGCCTCTGGCTACAGTCTGAATATTTTTTGACCTCCATCAATGACAGAGTATTGCTGAAGATGGAGCAACAAGTGTAATTGCACTCTTCACTGCCTGCTCTCAGCCTGATTGCTCACCTCAGTTGTGATTACTTTGTGTCATTATCATCTGACAAGTAGTATCCGAATATATCCACATCAGTTTGATGTCAATTGCGACCCACAGTCTAATGATGTGGCCTCATCATGCAAATCATGCTTGCTAAGTCATCCAATGTCCTTTTATTGTTTCAAGGCTTTATGAAGCGCTGGAGTCTGATTTTCATTTTAAATAAGCAGCACTTAAGCAGCTGTTTGAAGCCTGTAGCTTTATTACCCTGTTCTCTCTGCATATTTCATGAGCTCACAGCTTCCAAGCTGATCCCATTTTTTGAAGTCTACAGGGCGTTAAAGAATATTTCAAGGAAGACCAGGAGTTTGAAAGTTTGAAAATTGCACAGAATAAACATATATGTGATGCTTTCACCATGGAAGTAGACTGATTACTGAGAGAAAACACTGGAAATGGTCACCATGGCAGCCGACCACAACACCTGGAGAGGCCCTTACATTTCTGGCCCTTTTTCTCAACTCAAGTGATTTTATCAGAAGTAAAGCGGTTTAAGCTTTCAGTAAGACACAAACAGTGAAATTCAAACAAGAGAGTCTATTTTAAGTCTACTTATTTTAAATAAACTAAACTGACATTGTTTAGAGGTGAAATGAGAAGCTAAAGAGATTTAGTAAAAGTGTTTTCACTTTATTAAAAAAATATTAAATGGTAAAGTGAACACACATCTAGCATGTCGATATAAAAAGTTCTCTTTTGCTAAAAACTTCGTTTTATTAATGAATCGCTCTTGTCATTTTTTTCTGTTTTTTTCACCAATGACATTAAAAGAGAGAAAGACAAGAAAGTACCAAAATAGGCTGATTAGAGATGGAAGGGAATAGGCAAGAAAATGTCAGAGTGATAATCAAAAGTGTCTGTTCATCCATTCAATGTTAATAACCCCTGCCAAGGGGGTCATATTTTTGCTGGTGCTTGTTTGTTGGATTGTGAACTGAATAACTCAAAATCTCACCAACAGATGTAGATGATTGTTTTCGGGATTGTTGGACAAGGCACAAGAAAGAAGTGATTCGATTTTGGCAGTGAATTGAATCTGGGTGCACATCCAGGATTTTTAAGGACTTAACCTTCAGAAATAGGGCAGTTTTTCATGTTTTTGCTAGTAACTCAGTAGATTCTCGACTTATTTGGATGACGTTTTCAAGGAACGTTGGTTGTTGCACAAGGGAGAGTTAATGAGATTTTGCTGGTGATCAGAATCTGGATGAGTTCTGGAAACTTTTCAGGGATTTGTTGACAGTGTGATAGGTCAGTTTTCCTGGTTATTGATAACATGCTGGACAATGCCATGGTGGAGGCTTTTTGCTCTTGGAGGACTTCTGGTTGTTCTTTCATTAATCAGAGGAAAATCAAAGTAGTTATATTCTTTTTCAGAAAGTGATTGAGAACCTCTGCTCGAATGAAAACTAACTTTTGCTTAGAGACCAGATCATTGATGTGTAGAGCATTTTTTAACAGTCTCAGTTTAACTGTGTCGTGATATCAATAATGTCCTGTAATACTGAAAGTCCAAAATGTGACCTTTCTCCAGGTGTAAATCCTGAGACTCTACCCTCCACTGCGGACCCCTGTTCTCCAAACCCTTGCCAAAACAGGGCAATCTGCAGACCCAGAGGGGGCGGTTACTCCTGCTTCTGTGTGCCGGGGTTTCAGGGCGCTCGCTGTCAGATCGATGTGAACGAGTGTGTTTCTCAGCCCTGCAGGAACGGAGCCACCTGTGTGGACAGAGTGGGCACCTTCTCCTGTCGGTGTGCTCAGGGATTCACTGGTGAGTATGGACAAGCAGCTACAGGGTGAAAACTTGTCTTAAAGATATAAAAATCATTAGGAGACATCGGATAAGTTTATGGGATGTTACTTAGTGAGTTTGGACAAAAAAGAACTTCTGATACAAGGCAACAGGTTAAGAAAAAACAGAATCTAAACTCTAAATTGAAGGTATGAATAGACACCATAATAAGGAAGTAAAGTGATAAAAGTGACTTCAAACATGGCGTGGTTGTTGGTGTTAACACAGACTGGTCTGAGTGTTTTGAAAACTGCTGATCTGCTGAGATTTTCACCTGCTTTATATCAGTGGATCCCCACTGGTCTGGCTTCGGGACCCACCATCACCCCTTATAGACAAATTGCAACCTGAATGGAGGACTATTTTTAACTTTATAAATGTGTTTAATGAAAAAAATTAGCACTTTGAGCCTGATATTGTACAGAATATCACAGTATGCCAACACACACATCAAAGTTTAATGTTAAACTAAAAGGAGCTGCAAGTGACGATGCTAGAGAGGGAAATATTCTGTTGTACCCTGAATTAGACACATTTTAACTAAAAAGTGCATCTTTGGACACAAAGTTTCAAACTGTAGCTGTGATAACCCTGCATCAGTGGACATACTGAACAGTCCTATGTTGATATTAATCAATTAGTAAATAAACAGTTGATAACCCAAAACACTTCAGTAACTTCAGCTTTTTTAACATATTAACATGAAATAAAAAAGTCCACGACAGAGTGTTATAGCCACCAATAGTTGAGGAGTATCAATAGATGACACTCCAGTGCATAAAGATTCCCCTTCAAAATTAAAGCACAGGATTTCTTTTTATAACCATTTCTTGCCCAGGCAAATACTCACAACCCACTGGAAAAGGTTCCGTGACCAACTTTTGAGTCATGACCCACCAGTTGAGAATCTTTGCTTAATATTACTTTTTCTTTAATATCGTGCAGCCATAACTTTGAGCTGTGACTACAAACCAAACATGCCTGTTTTCTATCGGTGTCGTCAGCTATGACTTGAAGCTTTTGGTTCCAGCAGTGAAGTGGATCCTGGAGAGCTGTCTGTGTGGGTTGTTTCATATAAGAGAACAAAATGACTCGTGATTTTATTAAAGTAACCTAAAGTGGTAAAAATTGTGCACACCTGTGGAAGCTTTTCTCTGAGATGAAACACAAACAGGTTCATGTAAGGCTTTGTTCATCCTGGCCCCCCACCCTCTCTCCGAGTCTCCGTCTCCCCTCCTGACATCTGCTCCTCTTTCATGTTCTCAGGGTTCACGTGTGAGCTGGAGATTGACGAGTGTCAGTCAAAGCCATGTCTCAACGGCGGCAGTTGTCATGACCACGTCGGCGGCTTCAGTTGCACCTGCCCGCCTGGTTTCCAAGGACAACAGTGTGAAGTAAACATCGACGAGTGCCGAGAGCAGCCATGTCGAAACGGGGGGCTGTGTATAGACAGGGTGAATGAGTAAGCTGACCCGCTTCTCCCGAAAGAGGAAATAAAGCTCTTGTTAGGTTTAGAGAGATAAAGAGAATATGGGGGCCAAGTTAGAGGAAGAAAATATGTATGTGAAGAATAACACTATCTTATTAATCACTTTGAACAATAATGTCAGATAGTAGAAATGTGAATGTTGAGATGGAAAAAAAATTTTCATTTCGAAATTTACAGCCACTTTTATTGTCTTTTAAATTTTTAAAGACTTAAAAAGTAATAGTCTGTTTGATTTTGGCCAAAATCAAGAGTCTATTAAAACACTGATCTGTAAATTAAGTCTTTTTCAACTTGCTCTTAAAATTGACAGTCTATTTTAACTTAAGTATTTAAATTAATCATCTATTTCAGTTAAAAAAAAAAACATTTTTTTCTACATTTTTTCTTAACTCTTTAGATCATAGGCCTATTTTCACCGTTGTTCTTGAAGTTTCACACATTTTCAACATTTCAACATAATTAAAATTGTTGGTATTTCGAAGCTCATTCAGAAACTTCAACTTTTTCTCCTAATAATTTAACTTCTCGATATTGTAAGCCTATTTTAACTTTATTTTTAAAACATTTTTTTCTAAATGTTCTTGCTTTGTTCTGGATATACTGGTCCCTTTGAAATTATTAAAATTCCAAATCTTTTGCCATATTTCTATTAGCCCATTTTAACATTATTTTTGTTATTTTACTTTCATCAAGACAATGTTTTGAACATTTTTGACTTTTTATAATCAATTCCATAATAATCCTGAGATTGTAGGTATATTTTTAACATTGGATTTGAAATTCAAACATTTTAATTTTTCCACTTTTTAAAAAAATACACCTTTTCCTTTTTTTTTTTTTTTTTTACAAAAATCTGATGTTATTCACAACCTTTTTAATGATGCGCATAATGACTAAACACCCTGACATTGTAAACACTTTTGTTCAAAGTAAAATGAAGAGCATTCTTACTCTCAAGGTAAAAAAAAGAGTTTCAAATCTTTGCCATGCCTCACATTAACAGATTCATTTCTGAATCTTGTTTTGTCTCAGTTTCAGTTGTGACTGCTCGCTCACAGCCTTCACTGGCCTTCACTGTGAGACCCCATTGCCGGCCTGTCACTCGAACCCTTGCTTCAACAGCGCCATCTGTGTGGACGACCAGGGTAACTACACCTGTCAGTGCTGGCCAGGTAAAATAACTCCTTTACTCTTTCTCTCTGTACAACACATACCAGTTATCTCTGATTGAGTAGGTTGTTGAACTTATTTGGAAAGTAAATTAAAAGATATGAGGGGACACAGATATGGTGATAAAAAACAGAAAATAAATAAAGATGAGGTGAAATAAGATTACCTCACAAAGCAGAGAAAAGTGATCTGAAGCAGAATTTAATATCTAGAGGAGATTTTTTCAAGATTGTGTCGACAGCATAGTTCAGATGTAAACAGATCATTTCTAATCAGATTTGGGCTCCTTTGCGTGGATCCATATCAAGTTGGATCTTTTGAAATATGACTTTAGTCAGAGTGGCAGTCTGCAATTAACATATCATGCTTTTGTATACATCCAGAACAAACGATGGTGTAACAAAAAAATGAAAAATTTTACTGCAAGGCTAAATCAAGGAGCTGCAGTAACAAGTGCAGGGAAAAAAAATGAAAAACAAAAATTAGACTATGATTGCAAATGTGCAGGGTTACAATGAAACTGTTATTACAAAGTAAGCTTGTGTGTAATAACACACCAAATTAGATTTGTTTTCAGCAAATGTAATAACATTTAGGACTTCAGATTTTCTGCTGATTTGATGATATATGAAGTGATATAGAGCTTAAAATGAAAATTTTGGTTGAAGACGTGTGCACTTATTTTCTTCTAATATTTGGTAAAGGATGGTCCAGTTTATCCGTACTAATTAACAAACAAACTAGAGGAGATATAAATTGATTATTACAGATCCTCCTCCACTTACATTAACAGTGGACCTGGCCTTTAGACTCCTTCGCAATTTGGTGTTGGGGAAATTTCTCACTTGAACTCAGCCCACGGGTCCTGAGACATGAAAAATTGATGTGATTACTTTGGTGTTGTAAGTCTCTGTAAATGCTTCATTCATCACTTCTGAATTCACAGTAAACACGCAATGGTATAAAAAACAATTCTCCACTGATTGATGATGTAAAGTTGTCAAGAATAATACTATTAAATGGAATTGTGTAAAAAAATAACCTAACAATGCACATAAAGATCAGCATATACCCTTTCAAGCTCGAGATGGCCCCAAACCCTAAAAACAATACTAGAAATTAATAATATGCAAACCAAAATTAGTATATTTAGTGGTGTCACACATGTATACTGTCAGAAAAAAACAACAGAAGTAAAGTTTTTTATCATTGGCACTGGTAACCATATTGGATTGGCCATATTGCACTTGTGACAGGATGACAAATAAGCACCTCATTACTTTTCATTTTAGGGTACCATTTTTATTCCCTCAACACCAAATTATGAATGGTTCTAATGGCCAGGTACAAGACTATATAGAGAATTCTAACAGCCCATTATTACCCTCATTAAAACACCACCAAGTCATTTTACACAGATAAGAGACCCCTCCTAACTAAAAATTACAATACAAACATACCACAGAATTATTCAGCAAGGTGCTAAGCAATTTATTTCTATGAAATACAGTACATGCTTCCTTATTTCAGGGTTTGAAGGTCATCAGTGTGAAACCGACATCAGTGAGTGTGACAGCACGCCGTGCCTGCATGGAGGCCGCTGCATTGAACGGTCCTGGCAGGTCCTGTATGGGAATGAGTCTGTGCTGCCTGAACAGTACGACCCACAGCATGCTGCAGGCTTCATCTGCAGCTGTCCACCTGGAACTGATGGTAACTTGGTCTTATTACCAAAATGGTACTTTTGGAGTCATAATTAGCTTGAGATTAACTTCTAAGACTATACTGCAGAATTCAGACTTGTTTACAGTGTACAGTCATAGTATGAAATGTACAAACATAGTATTTCTACATGTTAAGATCACAATTTCAGTGTTTAAATATCTGACAAGGTTGGAAGGACTTTGAACTTAGCGAGACTGTGTACATGAAGCTGGGTTAAAGAAAAATTTGGGCTGTTTAAGAGTTGCCCCAACAAGAAAGTTTTTACTCTGTGGGAGGAAACCAGAATACCTGGAAAGACATCCATGCATTCAGAAGATAGAGGTACAGACTCCACAGAGAAAGGCTACAACTGAGGGGATAACAGCCTGAAAGATGGTCATGTTGTAAATAGTATTCAAACAGCATTGAAGCACCATTTTAAATGATTTAGGGAAAGTGCAGATTATGATTGGAGCATCACTGTGATGGTTATATTCTGTACATGTGGTTAAATTTGTGGATGCTTTCTTCTGATATTGGTACTTTTTATAATGTTCAAAGTGCTTTATAGTCCAAACAAGGCAAAAAATCAAATAGATAATGACATATCTACAAAAACAGATAAGAATTTACAATTAATTATTGTTTCCTTTTTTATTGACTGTCATGGTGTGAGACAGAAGTTAAAGTGTCCTTTTCTAAAAATTCCAACAGCAGTTATAAAAGGTTTGACAACAAGGTTAAGTATCAGTTCCTTTAAATCAAACCTTTACTCTTAAACTGCTTTAGATTTTCCTAATTTTAGAGCCCCCTAGTGGATGAGTATGTTTTTTATTTTCACAGAGATCAGAGAGGCTATAATCACAAAAGCACATGAATTATCTTTAATGAGACTCCCTGTAAGACTGTTTTCATCTCACCTCTGTAATGGATGTGTAATGTCCTGGCGAGAGGACAGCTGTAACCGTCTATTACCTGAATGAGCAGTTAGGTGGCGGAAATGTGGTCTGCAGGTAAAATAAATGACAATAATCCACCTAACAGTCATCAGTGTCACACTGAGGCACTGACGTCCACAGGAACTTTGTGCTCTTACATGTTTGTTACATAAAATGATTCTTTTCTGTTGCAAAAGCGACAAATACGACTTTTCCTGCTTACACAAGACTTGATCTTTTCGCTGAAGGTAAGACTGTGAGCTGCTGCCTGCTGAGCGGCGTGTTCTAAAAACTGACACTCTGCCAGTCGCAGTGGCAATGACTCAGTAAGGTGGCCAAATAGCATTAGTCTAATCCCCAAGATCTGGATTTGCCGGCCTCCTGACTGCAGCCACTCAGCCATACACTGTTGTAGAGAAATAGTCAGGCAGCAGATCGGCACCCGGTGGGCCTGTAAAAAAATAAATAATATGATGCAGTTAGACAAGTTTGGGGCTCTGCTGGGGGAAAACCTGACGGCATGATGTGGGCACCTGCACCATGGATTTGGGGGATTGTGTTGCTTGGAACAGGTAATAAAAGAATTGTGTAACACGATTTTTAGCACTGTTATTAGATAATGTGCTTTTAATTTTAGGTATCTTGTATCTTTCCATGCAAACATCTTAAAATTAATACGTTAATAGCGCATTGCATTCTTATTTTACCCTCTGCTTCAGTGTTGTCTGTTGTTTCATGTAAAATGTGAAGCTGCTGCAGCGTGCTGTATATCAGAGCATCTGCAGGTAAAACTTTAAGTACTGCTTACATATTTGGCATTGCAATGCACCTTTAGATTTTCAGAAGTATAACTCAAACTTTGTTAAGAGGATAATGCAATGACCTTTGGATTGTTGTAGAGAGTAAACAAATGCATAAGGACTGATTAAATAGAGTTTAACTTCCTGTTTGGCTTTACTTAAGTACATATTTACAGTTTTATTTAGGTCTGAGAAGGGACTTCAAAGGCCTGTCAGTATTTTTAGCTAAAGCATAAATGTGAAACAAAACAGAGAAAATAATTAGCTTGTGCTCGGTATTTAGGACTCTGTGTGTTTTTCATTATTTAGAGTAACTTTCATGAATTATACATTTAGAAAAGTGTCTAAATTTCCCTTTTATGTAGTAAACAGTTATTTTCACTGTTGAAAACATATAATGCCAAAGTTGACAGAGCAAATTTTAACAAATAGGCCAGGAGAGTTGATGCAAGTTTGTGACTTTAACATATTCAGGTCTTCCACTGAGCCTTTTGTTTGACATGTGTTTTCTTCCTTTCATCTCTTTTCTAAAAGTAGGGCAAGCCCAGATGCATCTTATTCAGGAGAAGAAAAGGTTAAAATCTCTCATGTATGTCTTTACGATGGACCTTGTTTCAGAAACAACAACCTAATAAAATTAATTTATAAAATGTCAGTGTTTCAGAGCACAAAGTAATGGCTGGGCCCTTTAAAACCAATGAGAGCCCTGTAGAACGGTTTCAGTATAATTCAAACCCATGGGCTGGATTAGAAGCGCAGGTGCCTGTGTACTCGGGCTAATGTTTACCCATTGACCTGGCTTGGTGGAGTCTCATATTCCAACTGGTTGCCCCTTTTTATTGTCCTGTCTGCTGCCATCTCAACAGTGATTCTGCTCCTTAAATGTCATTACGCTGTTAAGTCCCTTCGACCTGACTGAATAGTATGATTATAAGCAGCCTGTAATATTATCAGAGAAAAGGTTGTGCTACATTTTACTAACCTGACACACGAGATGGACCATTTAACATCTTTCACTTGTCCATCAGGAAAAGAGTCCGTAGAAAGTATTTGGGAATTGGCAGAAACCTTCAAAAGTCTAGTTTGCAGATACTTAAATCAACTTTACTGGGTAAATATTTAAACTGGTGATCTTATTTGTTTTGGAGGACTTTAAAGGGTGTCAGTATCGATATCAGTCTGTTTTAAAGCCCAGTAAAATCTCTTGTTGGGAACTTTAAAGAGGACATATCATGCTGATGCATGATTTAATACTTACACATAATAGAATAAATTTGAAAACAAGACCTTACACCCCCTTAATTTTCAAAAAATTAGATATTGTATTTTTTCTGATATCCTAGAACGAGATTTGATGCCTCTGAAAATAGGTCATTGCGAGATGTCCGCGAGATTTCAAACGTCATGACATCACGAGGTACCTTTCTTTTTATTGGAGTAATCTGATAAAACACTTCCTCCTCTGATGTCCATTAGCCCCAAACCCTCACTGAGGAACACATCCAGCAGCAGGGGTATAAATCTCCCTCGTTCACTCTCCCTCATTACCAGTTCTGGCCTGTAGGGGGACTCAATACGCGGTCGCTGCTTTGAGCCTGCCAGAAAATACAGTAGAAGAAGAAGGACAAGCTGGCTCAGCCCCCGATAGAGCTGAGCAATCAGAGCACAGAGGGCTGTGACATTGCGAGGTAACTGTAGGTCATCCTTGTGACGAAGCGTTTCAACAAGCACTTAATAATGGCCTAAAATGAGGATATTGACAACGCTATTGTGGGGCAATGAAGGAACTAAATGACTTGTACTGAGGGCAGAAATGCTTTACAGGCATCCTAGTCTGGCATAGTGAAAAGGAGAAACAAGCATGATATGTCCTCTTTAAATACAGTTACTGTCTTCTTTTGGTGGGTGAATGGAACCTGTGTGACTCTTTTTCCTCTGCTCACAGGCACCCTCTGCGAGGAGCTGATAAACCATTGTGACTCCAGCCCCTGTCAGAATGGGGGTCGGTGTGAGAGCCACGCTGGAGGTCATGTTTGTCACTGCCTCTCTCAGCGACATGATGGCGTCCTGTACGGGGGTGTAAACTGTGAAGTAAGACTGGTGGGCTGTGAAGGACATGAGTGTCAGAACCAGGGCTCCTGCTCTCCTTTCCTGTTGGATGGGACTCATGGATACACCTGCTCCTGCTCACCTGGATTCACCGGGCCCCTCTGTAAGACCTCCACCACATTTTCCTTTGAACGCAGAGGCTACCTGCTGCTGCAGAGCCCCCTAGTGGATGCTGAGATGTCCTGCAACATCACCCTCAGCTTCAAGACTGTTCTGCCCAGAGCTGTGCTGTTCCAGAGGAACAGCAGGGGCCTCCTGCTGAGCCTGGAGCTTGATGAAGGGCATCTTCGGCTCACACTGAGGAAGGAGGCCTCTGCAGAAAGCTCGATCCAGGTCCTGGAGCTTCCTCACAACGTCACAGATGGAGAGTGGCATTCTGTGGGGGCTGTGCTCGGGAACTGGGTGCTCACTCTGAAACTCTTGGATGATTCAGGGAGCTGTGGAAGCCAGCCATGCCACAAAGAGGCGGGGGTCCAAAGCACCCTGGCTGGGCTGGCGTCACTTCCACAGAACACTTTCATTGGAGGGGTGCTTCAGGACTCAGATGGCTCCACAGAGGAGGCCCCGCTCCCAGCGTTCATTGGCTGCATGCGTGATGTGTTTGTGGACTGGCAGCTGGTGGTCCCTGAAGAGTGGCTGAGCGACTCTGCCGTTAATGTGTCCCCGGGCTGCAGCCACAGGGACCGCTGCCTGGACGTGCCTTGCCAAAATAGAGGAGAGTGTGTCAACCTGTGGCAGAGCTATCAGTGCCACTGTCCAAGGCCTTATGAGGGGCAAGACTGTGAGGAGGGTATGTATACAGTCGAGATGTAACACACTGCCACACTTTCACAGGGGAAATCTGAATCAGATAGCAGCAGCCATTTAATTTATAGTGTTTTCTGTGCCCTTATGTTGATCAGACAGTTGATTTAGACAATTGAGTCAGAGATGAGGGAGCAAATGAGAGTGCAGAATAACACAGAGCAGAGGAGCCACAAGCTAATTTGACTTCAGGTCACCTGCATCCAAAAATCTGCCTCTCCTCATGAGGCACTGGTATAATAATGGCCAGCCTTGAGAACACTGAGGATCTTTTGACATGTGAAAATTCTCTGGGGCTAACAAAAAAATTAAGGAATCATAAAGAGACTAAAGTTTTTCTCTCTTTTTTTAATAAAAAGTTGAACATGAACACTTAATTTTGCAGATATATTTCTTTTCCTCTCTGGTAAAACATACAACGTGACACCAGCGGTGGAGATATGATTTTGTACCTGTACTTGTTTTATTTTATTCATTTCTTTAAAATAATATTTTCTGAGTCTTGGCAATATAAAGCACTTTGAAGTGTGTTTTTTTTTTCCCAGTACCTTTCCTGTTTTCAAAAGCATCAATAAATTCTTCAAATTAAAGAGAAAGCATTTAAGCGGGATATTGCATAAAATGTCACTAGTTAATTTAACAACCATTAAAAGGTGACACTGAATCTGTTCATCCTGATTAACAGAATAAATGAATGATGTAAAAAAGTAAAGAATGTTAGTTATTTGGCTGTGTTAAGTTGTTCTGGGACTTATTTTATAAGTGATTTATGTTTTTGATATACTGTAAATGACGTCAGTAGCACTGTGGCACTCACTTTGGGAAGCACAGCACCAGGCTGTCAGTACCATAAGGGAACAGAGTATTTTGAGCTCACTAGTCAAACCAGATAAGCTGGTATAAGCACTTTTAAATGCTTTTAAGCAAAAGACCAAAGTGATATTAAAACCTCAAAGCTGGAAATAACTGAGAAACAGAGTTGTGCTTCAGTCCACCAGTTATTCAGTCCTGCTCATTCCATTTTCACATCTAATTAAGTGTAATTAGTTGTTTGTAAAGCCCAAAGTAATGGATTATTTTTGACTAAATATGCTCAAAGCCAGAAGTAATTTTATCCATCGATCATGGACTTATATCACTAGTTATTTTTGCAAAACTTAAAGTAAATATTAATAGATGAATCAAAGTTTTGCATGGGTAATCACCAAAACAAAAAACACAAAAACATTCCCAAAGCTCTGATGATAACCTTAGTTAAGTGTTAAAATCCAAAAGTCATTTGCACGTTTTTTTAAGCAAGTGAATTGGAAACCTTCCCTGTGGTCATGCATAAGAGAAGCTCAAGGGGTAAAGGTCAGGCCAATCAAAAGTCACACAGATCCTCTTACATGTATCTGACGCGCTGGATTAAACATGTAAGAGAATCTATTTTAGAGAGAGCATGCAGGGAAATAAATTTGTGTTTACAGTCAACTCTACGGAAAATGAAAGTTGGACAGAAATGACCAGTTTGGATTCATTAGAGAACTAAATGAGTTTGTTTTTACATGGAGGATATCCCTAACCTTTACCAAAGCAGATTAACGATCACAGCGTCTGATGGCACACACATTTACTCACATGTGCACTGAGACACACTTGAACTTCTAAACACAGACAGAGGATTTTTTTATCCTCTGTGGAAAATGCTGACACAGGCATACAGAACATGAGGGCTGATGGCTGCTTAAATTTCATCCCTGTGTGTCTGTTCTGTGACCATCACTCTAAAATTGTTAATATTAGTGATACTGCTCAACATATATTATCTAAAAAACAGATGTGACACAGTACCAGAAGTATCAAACTGTCAGGTACATAGACATTTAGACATACAGAAAATTAACATAAGCACTGAGTATTAAAGCTACAGTAGATTTGTTTGGCAGAAATATCCAGACTGTTCAAATATGACTACATCTATGCTACATTAGTTGAATGAGTGCACTCTTATATTTGCCTAAGTCCTTCCTTTTCGAAGCTTATAAACCCCCTATTTTTTATAGTTGGCACAGGGTATGTAGTCTATGCTGAGAATGTACGCTGAGATATCTAATGCTGTCCAAACTCAACATAACCCCACAAAGTGATGTCATGGAGACTGAAAATGTGTAAATTGCTGCCTCTGGCTGCAGTTTCCTTGACCAGTGATATCATTAGAGGAGGTGACAGTGAGGTGACGCATACTGTAACACATTTTATATCACTAATGGGAACAAGGAGCTCTTGTTTGAGGAGTTTAAATGGCAGGTGTAGGTGTTGGTGGGTGGAGCTGCAGGGAATCTTATACAGTAATTCATGATAGCTCACAATGCCATCTTTAGCTACCATTTTAAATGAGAGTCTGCTGGTGGCAGGATATAAATAATGTGTGCTAGAATGTTTTATATTGATCTGTTCAGTTAAACTAATAAATTCAAGCACACATAAGAGAATAGAATGAGGATGATGAGATAAGAAGATGAAGAAACAAACATGATTAATTTTGTAACAGACAGTTTAAAATGACATGAGTAGTTTTAACAAAACCTCCGTTTCAACAGTCTGCATGGATTCACTGAAGGTTAGAGAAATTAAAACTGAAATAAGCACAAATAAACAAATAAGCTTATAATATTAAATGATGTGACCCGGTTTGGGAGGTTGCACTTTTTTGCACTGGAGTCAATACTATTTCTACTTTGTTTTTATTCTTTCCATTGGTAATCTTAATAAAAATTGAACATTTTGTGACATGATTAACAGTGATGCCTGATATTACCAGGACAATATTGATCTCGGAAGATAAAGTTTTATAGGTAATATCTTAGCTGTACAAATTGCTGTACAGTATATCCTGTGCATTGGCTGTAAAATTGTCAAAATGTACAAATGCATAATAATGTTTTTTCTCATCATCACCGACTGTCCAATTTTATAAATGAAAAAATATAATTTATTAAAGAATAAAATGTTTTCATGTCTCATTCCAGTTTCTAAAACAGATGAACTGTAAACAAGAGAGGAACATGCCAATTTTAGTTAAGAAGAGGCTTTTGGCTTTAGACAATTGGTAATGAAATGAAATGGAAATATGGAAATATAAGATTTTGGCAACATCTAATATCGTGCATCTCCAAAGATTATTTTTTGTTTTAACCAGAGAAAGTGAAAGGCTTGTATAATGCTTAGAATTTTTTTGTAGAGATGGAACAGTAGCTTCCAATATATTTTAAAATCCATACAAATATGATAAATATAATTTAACCTGACAAAACATATGGGCCATCATTTTTACAATCAGATGTGGGACTGTTTGCTTTTGGCACTTATTTAAAAATAATCAGTGGGAGAAGCAGTCGTTCTTTTTATGCCCTTTTCTAACAGAAAAGACAATTAGAGAACAAGACATAGCTTGCACTTTTAATTGTCGGTAAAATTAAATTCAAAAATTATATAAGTTTTGCCAACTTAGTTCAACATCATATCTTTTTAAAATGGTTAAAAAGTTGTGTTTCTTTATTCTTTGAAACCATTTTCATTAAGTATTTACTTTCCAGTCTTTCAAGTCTGTTTTACTCTGTGCAGTTTTGTACTGCCATCCTGATGGTTAATGATTTCTTAATGATTTATATATTTTTTTCTTCATGTAAGACAGTTAATCCCTCTTTGTATCATGACAGCCCTGTTGACAAAATGCTGTTTGCCTTCTTGCTGATTTTTCTATGTGGAAAAATATAATTTTACAACATTTATGTCCTCCTGAGTCTTTTTAGAGAGGTCACATTATGCTTTTTGCAGTGGGTGCTTCTCGCACTGACCCTACGATGAGCGTTTCAGGTGTAAAAATACATTGTGTAGTTCTCAAGGTGTTGTTACTGATGATCTTGTTTACTGTTTTAGTTCTGATCAAGGCATCAGTATACATTTAAGCCGGTCTTATTACCAAAGAGAAACTACTAGAAACTATTTTACCTTGTGTACACTTTCTGCTCTAACCTGGTTCGTTTTCTCCTTTTGCAGAACATGTGACTGCACGTTTTGGGAATGAAGACTCTGAAAGTTATGCAGCGTTCACCATCACAGAGGACCTCGGTCATGACCTCTCAGTCTCCCTTTTTGTACGTACAAGGAGGCAGAATGGACTCCTCCTGGCGCTCACCAACAGCAGCAGTCAGTACCTGCACATGTGGCTGGAGGACGGCAGGGTCACAGTCCAGCTCGATAACTTTGAGAGCCTGAAGGCTGAGGGTGCAATTGATGATGGAGAAGTCCACTTTGTGAGGTTGGAGATGGAGCAGGATCGTATATCTCTGTACGTGGCAGATGAGAATCAGGGGGATGTGGAAGGCAGGACGGTTAAGGTTCGAACTGGAGACACTGTGTATGTGGGGGGTCTGTTAGAGAGCAGGCCCACGTCTGTGTTTGGTGGATACTTCAAAGGCTGCATCCAGGACTTGAGGATCAACGACAGGAGGCTGCAGTTTTTTGGGTTGGACACTTCAGTGAGATCATTTCCTTTAGAGCTTATGGAGAATGTGACATCTGGATGCTCTGGAGACAACGCCTGCAGTGTGAGTTAAGCCATTTTTACTTAAACTGCATCTCTGTTCATTAATTTGAGTGTACAGAAATACATCTGATTTAAGTCTAATTAGTGAAAATTGCTCCGAACACAAGAGTACAAAAATAAAAGCTTTACTCCTTTTTCCAGATGACCCTCAAACATATTTTTCAAATTTGTTGACTAAAGATCCACTTTGACATTGAATTTTCATACGCCTAAAAACCCCAGTGTTTCAGCCCTGCTCAGAACAGGCTGTTTTAGTGTTAATCTTCTTGAGCAATATCACCCCTATAAAGTGAATGTGGCTCTGTCTTTCTAGTGATATTCTTTAACGTTTAATGTTGCTATCAAGATTGTCAAGGAATGAGCCTCAAAGGGAGAGGACACAAATGCAAAACAGTTGACCGATTGACAAAAGGCAATTTAGTTTATTGCTTAACAAGTAGGGTTTGATACATGAAAAAATAGACCAGGTGACATTATTCAAGACATTAGGCAAAAAGAGCAGGTCAAAAAACGAATAAGATAATGCAGGCAAGACGTGACGATGCAGACTTGGAAGTACAACAAACTGGCACAAGACAAGGGGAGACATAAGGTTAAATACAAAAGGTTATGAGGGGGTTATGAGACATATTACACAATTACAGGTGCTTCTATTGTCAAATAAGGAGAAGGGCACCAGTGTAACTGATCCACGCCATCACACTTTTTGGACTCTATTTGTTGGGGTGCAAAGTGTACTGAGCCGACCCCAAAGGTTGGAGCTAAGAGCATGTCAGTCTTTGATTGGTTGCGATGGAAGTCCTCCATTGTTGTTCTTTGTTTAGAGTTGCATTTCAGAATGCTGCACATGCCGGTATCACACAATTACAAAGCTGGTGCTGCCCTCTCCGTGCAGCTCACATCCTGCTCTCAAGTGAAGGTACAGCTGGCAATGGACAGACAGCTGAGATCAGGGCTTATTATCAATTCAAGGTTGCCATCAAGATATAACTTTGTATTTTTTAAGGTGGGGTTGTATGTGGACCCTGCCATTAGTGAATATTTTAGCCACCCACAGTGATTCTGTTCAGCTCTGCTCCTGTAGGAAAAGAGCATTACAACTGTGAAGTTGTACATCGCTGCTGCAGGGGCCAAGAGCTTGAAGTGATTTAGTTCCTTTTAGGTGAAAAAACTTAACAGAGTTGACTTATCTGTGTGCTGTACCTAACAAGCAAATCCCTTTGTTTGGTGCTACTTGCATCAGACTGAAGAACACATTTGATGCATGGTGTTAGCAGGAAAGTAAGCTTTGTAAAAATGTTCAGCACAGTGAACAATCATCCCAACAATTTATCGCCTCAAATTCACTAAATTCACTTTGAATTTCCCTCGGGATCAATAAAGTATCTATACAACAGCAGCACACACCCTAGCGTACATGCCTTTTCTTACAGAGACAGAGTTGCATAGAATCACTGTGACACAGATCTCATAAAACAGTTTTTTCCAATACTGAACCAAAAAAATTCCCCAAATTATATCCAGTCAAAAATAGGCAAAAAAAGAGAACGGTTTTCATCAGGATTTTCTACACAAATATTTATATTTTTGGCTTTAGATAAAAACATTAATGGTAGGTATAATGACCTAAAGGCAGCATCAGGGTGAGTTTTATGTAATTTAAAATTAGTTTTATAGTATTTATTGAAAAGTTTCTCAAATGCAATCAATGATGCATGTAATAAAGGTTGTGGACATTTTGACAGCCAAGAGCATGGACTAATTTTCTCCTCAGAACAACATCAGTACCAATAATCCAAGGTTAGCTTAGTAAGGTCTTATGCGTTTGGTCATGATGTTTTACTAGCAACTCAGTTTTTAATACTTCATTATATTTTTGCCATGTTTTTTGCTTAAAAGGATTTGATTATTGCAGTGAGGGAGGATGGGGCCTGCATGTTGCTTCTATGCCACAGGTTGACGACCCCTACTCTATTGTTACAATTTGGTTGACTTTTAAGAAGTCGAAAGTAAAAATAAGCTCCTATGTTTTCCTTTTCAGAGGAACCCATGTCTAAACGGAGGATTGTGCTACTCCATGTGGGATGACTTCACCTGCACCTGCCCGCTCAGGACAGCAGGGCGGCGCTGTGAGGAGGTCAGGTGGTGCGAGCTGTCACCCTGTCCCATGGAAGCAGAGTGCAGGATGCTGAACCAGGGGTATGAGTGTAAGTGACATCCAAGTTTTACCACTCAAGGAAAAGTTTGTGTTATAAGCCAAATGAGTATTTGCTTATTTATTTTAAACCTGTTGATTGTGTTGTGTCATTTTCCATGTACCGTGACTGTACGGCTGCTATTTTGGCCAGGTCTCTCTTGTAAAAGAGATTTTAATCTCAATGGAACTTCCTGGTTAAATAAAGGTTAAATAAAAAAGAAATACATTTGAGTCATGCACAGTCTGCCACTAAAGTATGAAATCAACAAGCTGGGGTGCAGAGGGCCTGGTGGGTGATTTACACCTCATTCCTTGATGACTGGAAAAGTCCCCGGCTGTTGCCAGCTTAATATCTTATCCAGAAAAAGTTCTATTTGACTATAATATTATTTCCTTTTTTTGATTCACTGAACAATTAGGATACATGCCAAAATTATACTTCAGTCTCAAAGGGAAAAGAGTAAACAGCAGATGAATGCTGTCAAAATCTCAACTGTGACAGAAAATCAGGAGAGACAGTAGTGCTACAAACAATTTCCTCTAATCCTGAAATCAGATATGTTCTCAACTTATGTAAAATATTACTGCTTTTTGATAAAAAAAAAAAAAATATTGCCCAGACACAGAATGAAAGTGACCACTAGCAGTGGTTCTGATACTTTTGTTGAATGACATTAACAGTTTTTTTCCCAATGCTTGATATACCCATTTCTTGTTCCTCACCTCATAAAAAGCAGAATTATTGATTCAAAGAAAATACTGAAATACAGGAACTGCTTCTTTTTGTTAATTGTTGTCTTGAAAGTTGTGCAATTAGAAAAACTCTCCAGTTAATCCATTAAAAATATGTTAACAGACCTGAAACAACATACTTCATTTAGTTTTATGCTTTATTTAGTAATTTTAATATCTCAACTTCCTTGTGGTTAAAATGGGATTTTAGCATGTTCATTGTGTAGATATTGTGTTAAAAGCCTGTGCCACAGCTCTATGCAGTTGTCAGTTCTGGTCCACAGTTTTTTTGCCTTCTTTGTTTTTGTTCTTGTCATGACTGAAAGCCATCCATTAATGTCCCACAGTCATGAGACATTTACATCTGCTCTAAAACAAAATGATTAACTACTGTTTAAATGACTTTCTACATAGTTATCAGTCATTTGTTATGCTTTTATGCATTTTGCTCTTAAAAATAAATATGTTAACTAGATTGGTAAAATACTGTTTCATCAACTAGCTATTTGTATGGATATGAGGAAGGCAGGTGTGCCTTGAGATTTCAGCTTGCCTGTCGGTGTGCCCTGGGCAAATTCAGTCGAAAAAACACTGCTATTTATACACTTAATAGTCCATTAAGCAAGTGGGCAAAGTTCAAGTCCATTCACTGGCTATTTTCCATGATTTGCAACCCTATTCTCAGCCCTAAAAACAAAAGTAACTCACAAAAATGGAAATCAATAAAAGCTGAACAATAAAGAATCAATCAGTGATTAAGTCGTACATCAAGCATCCTCCACTATCAGCATGTATGTGGGTGAGTGAAGTGTGCCCCAGACTGTTTCAGTGTTTGAATTACTGAGACAATTTAGTCAAGGTCAAAATGAATGAAAGCCAGCTCATCCCAGGGATTTCAACCTCAAATATTAATATTGTAATAATTGTATATTTTCTACAGTTAGATGTAAAGTTAGACTGGATGACAGTTTTTTCACCCATTAGGATGAATCATATCACCAAGTTGGGTGACATCATCAGGGCATGAATACCATAATTTAGTTAAGAGCTTAAAAGTATTCAAGCCTAAAACAACCAGGTTTGAGAATAGTTTTTAATGCTGATTTTTAATTAAGAGCATGTTTTTGTTGAATTTGAGGAACATCTTATTCCATAAGATCAACACATGCATAGCCTGTCAGTTAACTGGAATTGCCAGCTGTTACCAACTATCAGTGTAAGTGACTGAAGCTCTGAGCTCATTAATGATATTGATTAAATTGACTTCTATAGAATGAAGTTATGTAATATTCATGAATATTTGCTGTCCTCAGTCCACTCACACAGTCAACAGTGTGTGCAGCGTAAAGCAGGATTGGCCTGAGGCCAGTTTAATATTTTTATTTGATGGTTTGTTTTTTTCTGGGATTAGTGCACTCTCTCAGTGTTGCCCATCTGTTTTATAAACCACGCCACGTTCAGTGATTAACTCTTTAAGGTTAGTAGCTGCTTTGTTTCCTTGAAGGATTATGAGGTTATCCAGCAGGTCAATGCCATGTTGATGTTTATGTTACTGCATGCTGATATTACACTAGGCTTTGGTTTTATGCTTAAGAGAGCGCATTCGCTGCAGACTTGGCATATAAACTCTGACTTAAGGATGAATAAAGTACAAGAGCTCAACATTTAATAGAGTTTCATTTTCTGTTATGAGAACGACCCCCCACAATCATGAACTAGAGTAAATGAGATTCAATAAGTACTGAGCCACATGCCAGTTGTTAATTGCTTTGTTTCATATCAATTTATCATTATTGTGTATGTATTTTTCAGATGTATTTCATTTACTGCTTCTTTCATGTTCAGTGTGATTGAGTTGGTCAAGTTGTTTGAGTTCAGCTATTGCTTTCTGTGCATGTTGTAAACATGAATGAGTAATCATGTTTTATTTTCATGGTCTCAATATCTATCAAAAATAATGGGGGTAATGATTTCAGACCATTTTTAGCCCTTCAAAATATATTTTTCAGCTACCTGGTCATTCGTCAAAGCTCAGTGTTGTTGGGGATTATGATTGTTTCTTGCATGTGATTGGGATATTTCAATAATACTTACAGTTTTTCATCAGGCTCTTCAACAGTTTCCAGTTTGGCTCAGAGATAAACTGTATATGAGTACCTTCTTTCAAACGATTGCAAAAATGTCATGATGTCTCAGGAATAAATTGAATATATTTTGAATTTTGCTTTGATAATATTAATTTATTCATAATTCATTTACAATTAATAATAACCATAAAACACTTTATTTAAGGATGTTTTTCATGACACTCAAGGTCACCATCTAAAAACTATAATTATAAAGTGCATTAATACGGCAAAAAAAACAGGCCAAAAAGTAAACAATGTAATACAAAGGCAGTGCAAAAGATCAGAGCGAGTAAGAGTTTGAACAGATTAATTTTGAGTCTGGTTTCAAAGGGGGGTAAGGAGTCAGTACTGCGGAGGTCAGGGGGGACCGAGTTCTATCACTGAGGGGCCGAGCAGCTGAATGCTCGGCCTCCCATTGTGAAAAGGTGAGAAGAGGAGACAAAGAGATGGACGGAGGAAGAGGAATTTTTCATGAATGTTTACCGTCTTTTAAATCATTGTCTCTCACTGTCAAGTATATGTGGTCCTTGATGAGTATAAAGCTGTCAAGTATTAGTACTAATAGTCAGTTTGAATCATATCCCGATTGATCTTCTGTTGCGTTTTTCCTTTATCTCTCTTCTAGGCTACTCCAATGCCACATTCCTGAATGAAAGCACAGTTTTGACCTTCCAAGGAAATGGACAAATATTCAGAAACCTCACCAACCTCTCTTTAAACCTGCGCACAAGAAAGCGTAATGTTGCCGTTCTCCATGCAGAGAAAGGCTCAGAATTTGTCACACTCTCTGTCCAGGATGGTTTCCTCTTCATGGAGCTTCAGAGCACAGCAGGAGAAACCAAAGGAGGGGAGAATGGAGGAGAGCCAAGCATGTCTACAGTGAGCGTGAGCAGCAGAAGGACTGTAAGTGACGGTGAGTGGCACAGTGTCCAGCTGTTCATGGCAGCACCCTGGGGTATAACCTCCCGCTGGACTCTGGTGCTGGATGAAGAAATAGAGGAAGCCAGCACTTCTATAGGAAAAGGAGGTAACCTGGACTTCCTCAGACAGGATGTGGACATTTATGTAGGTGGCCTGGCCCCAGATGCAGGCTGGTCTCTGACGGGGTGTCTTGGCACGGTGGAGCTGGGTGGCATCGCTCTGCCTTACTTCAGCTCCTCTGAAGTGAACCTCCCACGCCTGCAGGAGGAGCAGTTCATCCAGACCTCCCTGAACCTGCCACTGTTCGGGTGCAGCGGGGCCCCTTTGTGTGAGCCTAACCCCTGTTTGAATGGAGGGGAGTGTCAAGACCTCTTTAACACCTACAACTGTAGCTGTGTGGAGGGCTGGGCCGGGCGGCGCTGCGAGTTCTTCACCAACACGTGTGCTTCAAATCCCTGTGCTCGTGGTAACTGTAGTGTGAGCGGGCTGAGCTATGAGTGCACCTGTGAACCCGGGTACGCAGGTGTTCACTGTGAGGTGGAGGTGGATATGTGTGAAAACCACCTGTGTGGAAACGGAGCCACCTGTCTGCACGGACCGAACACTTACGCCTGCCTCTGCCCTGACAACTACACCGGACCCCTCTGCAAGTGAGTATGAGGGAGAAACTTAAAGTAAGACATCTAACAGCCTAAGATCAGGAAGAAGAGAGCTAAAGCAATCACTTTTATCGAAAGGTTTGTTTGCACTCTGTTTTTGGATATGCTTCATTCATCGGCAAGCCTGCCAATAAGAGAGAGTGAAGGGCAAAGCTTTCCAGAGTCATGGAGGGCCTGAAAGACTAATCAAAGAAAGCAATGTTTTCCATTTATAGAAATGAGAAGGCAGCAGATATTTTCATACTTTAATTTTGCTTTGTGAATTTGTACGTTGTTAATGTTGTAAATCTACCTTATAGTTGGATCCACCTGATTCAATGGCTGTAATCAGAGAGATCCATCTTACCAAGCTCCAGTCTACAACAATTGTGAGCAGCCAAAAGGAGGACAGCCCAATCAGCATCCTTTAGAGCAGGAAGAGGTGTGAGAATGATGGCAACAGGAAGTTAAAAGGATTAGCATAGATGTTAGCAGCTTCAGTTGCAGTTTATCAGTTTGTCATTTGTTAAAAGCAAACAAAAAACTACAAACTTTTCTATAGAAAGGATATTTTTGCTCCACGAGTGCACTCACAGACACGCACAGCTCTGCACTGCCTTGCTAGGTCTGCTAATCATGCTGTAGCCAGAATAGAGGGGGAATGACTATTCACCCGGTTCACCTGTGCAACATTTGCCACAAAGGCATACATATCACACATTTAAACAGCAGGTCAGAAAGGGGACACACTGAAAGTGAAGGGGTGTCTTGTAGTCAATCAGGCTAATGATTTCATACTAGTAATTGAAGCTATAGCTCCTTCATTACTCCTGGATGCTTGAGGCGCTTAAGCAGGCCCACATTCTGTCAACACAATCCTCTACACACCAGGGGGAAAACCCTAATGAAAATATCTCACACTCTTAAGATGTCTGGAGCAGATCTGAGAGCTTAATTTGAGTATGGATATGGAATTTGCAAATAAATGCTGAAAATTGCACAAACAAGGTCCCACAACACAGCACAAAAAAACAAAATTCTTCACTGTAAATGTCTCTACATCTCTAGCTCTGTTCAGCATTTCAACCTCGCCTGCAGCAAGCGCCTCAAATGCTGCATTTCTATTCTAGTGTCAGCCAGAAAAGGCCTCAGTCTGCTGCTGCGTCTCACTACACACGGCTCTCTGGTTCAGCGCCAGTTTGCTTTCCTCTGTCATCTACCGTTTGCCTCGGAGAACCAGCAGGGGAACGCCTCCAACCATTTATCCTGTAAACACACAGCCTCATGCATTTTGCTTTCTTTTTGCACAAGGAAAAAAACCTTTTGCAAGTGTCTTACTAAGACAAGCTGCACATCTCCCTTTACTGGGAGCATCTAAGCTGCAAAGTTTTCATCAAAATGACTTCTTTTTTGTTTGTGTCTCTTGTTTGTGTGTCTCTTTCTACCCGCCTCTCCCCATCCTTCTTTATTCCGTTTCTCTCCAGCGAACGCATTGAAGAAATACCGTGGTACATTGTTGTCAGAAGTGTGTAAGTTGTTTTTTTTCCTTTTTCTCTAGGTGTTTGCTATTTGTTTCCTGTTAGATATCTGTCTCTCAAATGTCATGTATCATGTTTCCTGTTTTGGTCTTCAACTGCGTGCAACAAAATGCCAAGCAAAGCTAATATTACCGCTCCCTGTGACACTCACTTGTCTTAAAATGGGATACAAACACTTGCAAATGAGTGACAGTTGTAGTTCAAAATGATTCTTTGCATCTAAATTAAAATTTTACCAACCTAAAATGCAGATTTTCCAGAAGAAAAAAGCCTCCATTTTGTAACCACTGAGGGATGAGTTTCAACAGAAACTGCAGTTTATACAGAGCTGCAGTGCTGGAGGCAAATGGAATAGTTAAAGAGGGCAAAGAGGAATGGCTGGCCTTTTCATTCCCGTTCTTGGGATTTGATGTCCTGCTGCATACGTTGCCAGAGGTCTTTAATCTTATTATCCTGTTCCCCTCCTAAGCCTCTTTGTGTCCCCTCTGAGGAGCTGAACAATACGGCCTCTGAACGGCTGATTCTTCAGCTTCCGGCTGTCGTACACACGTCATACTCCACTGCATAAGACCCTCTGGATCCCTTATTACCTCTGACAGTAAAGCTTTAAGATACAAAATCTCTGCACACTGTCAGCCATCATCAACTGGCATCCATGGGGCTTCATTAGGTCCAGCACAACTTGAGAATCATCAAATTTAGATAATGTGAGGGGAAAATTTATGTAGTTTTAACATTGTTTTTGCTGCTTAATTCCTATAACGAACCCCCAAACACATTGCAATTGAGACAGTACATCAGAAATGACCTCTTGTGTCCATTTTTTTACAGAAATCCACCTGTCAGCCTAAAGTTAGATAACTAACCAGGAGAGCAGGTATACTGAAGTCAAACCAGACGGTACAAATCATCCAAATATTTCCAAGAAAGCTTAGTCTCCTCAAGTGGCTAACAGCAGAATGGGTGACTGGGACTGATTTTACTTTAAAGGGCTTAGTGTAAAATACTTAAAAAAATCACACACACACACACACACACACACACACACACACACACACACACACACACACACACACACACACACATATACATGCATACATACATATTTATATATCTAAATTCACACACAATAACAGTGATGTGTTAATTAGACAAAAAAAATCATGCTGTTCCAAATTATTTAAAAATCTGGACCCGACATAGGCCATTGAGCTTTAAATTTAAATCAAATTAGCTTTCCATAATTATCAAATGGAGATAATGGAGATTAAACAATGTGCCACACACTCAGTATAATGTCAAAGGTCAATAACAATGATGGTACTGAACACAAGACGCAAGCTATTAAAACTACACCAGCAAAGATATCAAAGCAGAGTGGGGTCTCAAAATGTGCTGTACAGATACAATACTCACCATGCTCACCTCCTTTTGAGATAGGAAGATATCAGCTTAGGACTGGCATTAAGTCCTGGACCACCCATCTGCTGTTCAGAGAATTCTGTCCAGACATGGTCTTTATGGAAGAACTGTGGCCTTAAGCCCTACCTCCGATGTGTAAACAAGTCCAAGTAACTTAACTATATAAGAAAACAGGAACTAAGGTCTTGAAATATGGCGTTAGGTGCTCTGTCAAAGTAGTTAATGACCCCTGTTCTGTGTGTCTGAATGTCTCCCAACAGTCGACCTAAGCTGCCTGTGTCTGTGTGCGGTGATGACATCAGGAACTACACCTGCTTCAATGGAGGAAACTGCACTGACCGAGAGCTTTCATGTGACTGTCCACCTGGCTTCACTGGACACCGGTAAGAAGAAACAGAGTAAACAAGAGCTGAAAATGAGACTGAATCAAAGTCAGAGAAGATAAATCTAAGATCAAGAAATTAAATATGATTATAAAGGCATCAGTACATGAACTGGATTTCTCCCTTTTTCTTGTCGTTGTCTTGTTTAATGATGGTTTGAAGGAGTTTATATACTTGTGTGTTTTAATTTTTTATTTATTGTCTCTTGGTTACTGCACTGATATCATGCTATGTTCAGATATCTCATTCATTAGTTGAAACATAACATTTTTTCCTCATCATGTGACCTGCATTGATCCTGTGACTGGTCTTAAACCTTTAAACAAAGTAGCGTGGCAGCTATTTAGTACCTGTCCTGCTGAGGGCCGTGATGACTGAAACATGTTGGTGTAATTTTGAGTCTGCAGACCTGATACATGGTTATAAAATATATATATAGTAAATATGAAATCATAGCTTTTTACCAGTAACAAGCTGTTGCTGCATTATGTTGCTGTTGAGCACAGACCTCTTATCTCCAAGGGGAATGATTTCTTTGTTGATAAAAAACTCCACGTCCACGTTGCTGTCCAGCTCATCAGTGGGCTCAAAATGCCCCGTTTCTGAATGAATGTTCTGTTGTCCGAATAACAAATCATCTTTGTGAAGTTAAAATTGTATAAAATTGTATGAAACCGAGTCACTGTTATTGAAGGGGATGAATAGTACATTTTTTTTATAAAGAAAATCATGAAAAAATGGAAATCAGAGATTTGTGCCTGACAAAGCTCATTTGTGGACAGGAAATCTATCAAAATGTTCACTAATTTACACATTAGCATTGTGTTTCTATGATATTCAAAATTATTCACTGAGAGCTTTGTTCTGCTGTGAAGCTTTTAAATCCTGGTGCTATTCATTACAGTTGCTGGACAGCTGGATCCACCTGATTCAGTGTCTGTAACCAGGTGGATCTACTGTATCTTGCTAAGCTCCAATCTACAACCAATGTGAGCACGCCAAAGCAGAAAGACTTAACCCTATAAGGCCAATTGTATCATATTTTATACATACCTTTTTAACACCTCTATCTACTCAATATGATCAACAAATTACAAAAAAACATCTGAATACAATCAGATAAATGATAAAAATGTCCTCTAATAGATTATCAGTTGCCAAAAACACCTAATGTATCAAATGAGATACGAAAAATCTATATGTTGAATTATATGGACATTTTGATATTTTTAGGATTTTAGCAGAAGGTGAAACAAACATTTCAGCTCCAAAAAATTCGAATTTTCTGGCTATAATCTATGGTCTTGGGCCTTAAAGGAAAAATCATCATCCTTAATAGCAGGGAGAGGTGGAGCTATGACTGTGAGGACAGATAAGATTAGCATAGATGCTAACAGCTTCAATAGCAGTTTTATAAGAAATGGGCTGCTTTTCTTTATTTAATAAAAAAAGGCAAAACATTCTCTGTAGAGAAGATATTTTCTCTCCACTTTTGACTTGTTATATTCAATTTTTTTCAATGAAGTTGCTCACATTTGTTTTTTAGGCCTCACCAGTAGGGCCCACCTACTACATTATGTGATTGGCCTGTAATGAATGTGACTGACAGAAAGACCGTCAGATCACCTGTTGGACATGCTATGAAAAGGTTCTGTCCTCCCCCAACACTTTCTATGCGCTCTTTCATAGAAAGACTAGTGAAATGTATTGAACATACCATCTAGTGTTTCAGGTTAACAACTTATTGCTTTTAAATTGAGCCACTCATCCAACAGAAGTTTCCATTTTATATTAACTCTAAAGTTTGGATTTGATCTCTGTATATAAGGTAAGAGTAAATTAAGGGAGGTTAAAATGAGGTAAGCGTATAAAAGGTGAGTATATAAATGCATCAGCTGTAATGTTGTGGTTAGAGGGCAAGGTGAGGTTGGGGCAGGATTAAGGGTTAAGGCAAGGATGTTTGGTTGTGATGCAAGTGCAGAGGAGCGGGGTTAAGGAGGGCCAGAGGATTTATGCAAGGGGTCAGGGTGAGGTCTGTTTGAATTCCTGGCAGCACTGCAGTATGTGCAAAAATCCAAGCATTAGCAATCCTTATGCAAGGTACTGTACTTCATTTTTATGCCATCAGTGCTCTCTTCTTTGACTCAGACCTCTCTTACTGACTTCTGTGTCTGCAGGTGTGAGCAGGAAATAGACGAGTGCAAATCCAACCCTTGTCTGAACGGAGGCTACTGCCGCAACCTCATCAACAGATTCGTGTGCGTGTGTGAAATGAGCTACGCCGGGGACACGTGCCAGGTGGATGTAAGCGACATTTACTTTTACGTGGCCGTGCTGCTCTGGCAGAACCTCTTCCAGCTGCTCTCCTACCTCATCCTTAGGCTGGACGATGAGCCTGAGATAGAGTGGGGAGGAGATGAATGAGCACTGTGGTGTGTGTGTGTGTCTGAATGACAGAAGGGCTAATGAGTCTGAAAGTCTGTCCATGCATGTGTAACTATCAGGTATCAGGTATATTAGAAGAATGGCTGGTGGTTTTTCATACGAAGCACAAAGTGTACAGATGCGCACTTTAGGGTTTTTTCTAGTTTACAACAAGTTTAAAGTCCAATTGAGTTGTTTCTGTGCCTTAAAACAGTGGTTCTCAACTGGTTGGTCGAGTAAATCAAAAGCTGATCTGCATTGAAATTTTAGGGACTTAGAGTCTCAAACTTTCATCAAGGATGGTATAGTTTATCATGATGCTGGACCAGTTCAGAACCACTACCTTAAAATGATACTTTGTAAATAAGCACCTTATTCAGTACTAATATTTATTTTAATAAAACTGAGCTATCATCTTTAGGTATTAATAGAAGCCATACTATCTAATAAAACAAGCTTATTCTCTTTTTCCTTTAATGGACTGTTCATAACATGTTAAAAGGTATATCATAACTTTCCATTGCCCAAAAAATATTCAGTCTGCCTGTTTTGGTCTGGTTGACTTTTTTAGCTACACCCCCCTTGGTTGCTGTCCCAAGATCATTTTTTTCACCAGAATCTACCCACATAAAAATATAAAGAAAATCCCTGCAAGTTGAGTTTTATTTCTGTTTAATTTAATCCTTTAGACATTTGGTATCATTACATTTAGCAAGAAGTTGCCGATGCTTGTAATGCCAGCTCGCCATCAAGACAACAACAAAGTGCTCACTTTTCAAAGAGATGAATGAGATTTGTTTCACGTTCTGATCTGCCTTACCAAACCACGAGAAATATTATGTGGAAGTTGATGTTAATGCCAGTTAACCAATATTACAGAATAGTAATGTCAACATAAAGTTGTGGTCACAGTACTAATGATGTAGCATTTTTAGATTTGCTAATGAGTAACATAAAAGCTACTTTAAATCACCATCACATCACATCGTGTCAGTATATTAAAGTCTTGTTTTCTTGCCATCAATCAGTCTTTGTGATTGTGGATGGGTTAAATGTCTGTGTGGTTGTCCACAGAGGACAAAGAAGGCATTTTTCAGGAATAACCTTGGATTTAGGAAACCTGATGAAAAATACCCAAATCACAGGGCAGCCTAAACTGGACCCAGATGCCCATGTTGGGGGTATCTTGATTTGCTCCTTCTCCAAACTACATTTACATAAGAGAATTAAGGCCAAAATGACTTGGCTCTAATAAAAGACTGTCTAATCAGAAGGAGCTTAGCAAAAGTTGCTATTCTCCCCGTTTGGTGTGACAGTGGGTCAAATCTGGGAGCCAGAAAGGGGTCAGTTGCCATAAATAGGGGAGAATTTGATACAAGACAACCTGATTTCTGATGCAGTAAATAGTATTTGTTATTGAAGGGATCCTGTCTGTGTGGATTGTCAGAGCTCTGTTTAGATGAATGTGCAAACTATCAAAACACTGTTGTAGTCACAAAGGCACCTGGAGGGGCTGGAAGACGACATGATGTCTGACTTTGTTCCCGACGTGCATTCAGAGCAGCGTGCTGAATGACTGACTACTGCTGTGTGTGTTTTTGTCTCCTGTCTGAGGCAGAGATATTTTAAACTTAAGTCCTCTGCTTTAACAGGAACGGTGTTTCTGTGGTCAAAGTCATGACTCTGGTTCATAGCACTCTTTTCTCCCTCATTGATTGTTTTCTCTGATTCATACTTCCGTTCCTGTCATATTCTGTCCTCATCTTCTGTTTCATTTGTCTCAGTTTCATTCCTGTCTTTGTCTTTATTGTTGATTAATAAAAGATCATTCTTATCAGCTTCTGTCTGTCTTCTGTCTTCTTTTATGTTTCCTTAATAACCATCTCTACCATTAACATACTTTTTGTTTCCCTTAACGTTCCCTCCCTCTATTGTCGCTTTAACGGGATATTTTAGATATTTGAATTTGGGTTGTATCAGGTACTTGATAGTCAGTGAAGAGGCTGAAGGGCTCCCAGCAGCAGTGCTGCATCTATAAGGAGATCAAACAGTGACTACAGGTGTGGTACACTGCTGCTTATGGGTTCAGTTAATTTGCACAATTGTTTGAGTTTAATGTAAAAACAAGCTTCATAACTATGCTGGGTGGAATGCATGATTTGATGAAAAATTCAGAAGGCTGTATGTTTACATCACGGCACTATTGTGTTCTGTTCTTCTGCCTGTGCACACTGTTTCTGTTTTTTCCCTCCATGGACCCGTGGACTGTGTAGAACCAGTGGGTGGAGTCACAGGCAGAAGAGCGCACAGCCATTTGATGCATCATAAAATAGTGTCAAACCCAGAGACTTTCTGGGGCAAAAATGAAGCCCTCTGCAATTTCTCAACCCAAAACAGTTTAGAGCTTGTCTTTATGTAAAACTCACAATAAACTGAATTAAATGTACCCGCCAACATCAGTGTACCTTACCGGTTGTCTGAGCTCGTTGCTGGTGGGAGACCCTTCAGCCACTTCATTGACTATTGTTAAGAACCTGATACAATTTGATACATCAAAAATACTAAAATATCCCTTTATGTCCTGTTTATTAAAATCTGTCATTGGTCTCTTACTCCAGAAAAGAGGACACTTTAAGTGCTCAGACATTTACACTCTGTACCTTGGTAAAGTTTATTTGTACAATCTTTTGAAACAATTTTCTCTGGCTACATTTTGCAAGGGCCGTCAGTGTTAAAGCAGTTTTTGTGAGGAGAGAAAGATCTGAAAATAACATTCATTTTTGAATTGAATCAATAACATCAATTTGTTGTTTGTTTTCAGGCTTGCATACATCTGGCTATGTGTGCTGTTGTCTTTACAACCACAGGGCACATCAGAGAGCTCAGGCTGTATACAACCACCTGTTGTGTGAAAATCTGTTCACTATCTATACTGCTGACATAAAGAGACACACAACAAGCATGTTCTGCACTCTTTTTGATAACTACAAGCATGGTGACAGTTATGTAATTATAAGATTTAACCAACAAAATAAACAGCATTAGTCAATCTCAATACCAGAAATGTGTAGCAACTCAATTTCTACAACAGTATACTCTGTGCACCACAGTACTTGTTTTGGTTTTGTGGTTAAATGAGTGCTGATTGTTTACAAAGATGTCAACATTATAGTTACACTGTCAGAGAAAACAGACCCAATTCCCCATCAGGAAGTTTTGTAATATTATATCAAACATACTAATCTTACAAATTAAAAAAATACGGCCTGAGAAACTAAGCTATACGAACACAGACACAGGCGATGCAATGTAAAGTCTTGAAGTACCACAGATGGTAATTAAATCGCTCCTTCTGCCCCTTAAATTTCCAAAACAAGCTATTTGACTTATGACAACTTTTTATGATTGGTTTAGAACATTTCAGTGCGGCCTTCCTGACAGTTTTTGTGATTTTATCCTAAAGGAATTGGATGTTGATGACAAGAGAGATGATAACTTGATGTTTCAATATGTATGATCACATACAAATGATATAACATGGCCAAAATAACATGTTAGCATTTTATAGATTACACATCACAAGCATTTCATTCTCTAAATCAATTCATGGAGTCTTGTTATTATGCGCCGACATGTTTGCTTCCTAAAATTACTATCACTTTTATAGTAGAAGAGGAAATAAAGCTCTTACTTTGTGACTAAATCAGGGGAGAGGCTGGGTCTGGTTTTCCATAAGTCATTTTACACAAGTATTGGTACTATGACTTGTGCAAAGACTGTGTGCACTTCTGCCCCCTCCGTTTGTGCTTGACGGATCAGACGTTGAAGTCATGTGGCTAACGTGAGAGCAAACATAGAGCTCTAATCTCTCTTAACAGGATGTAGTGTGAGTAGATCTCAGAATAGCCTGAATACATAGACACACATGGAGCTGCACACAGAGGAAAAAGGACTTTTACGTTGTATTAAGAAAACTTTGAGTGATCGGAGGGAGATTTGTTGTAGTTCCTCAGAGACTCTGCCTGTGTGACAGTTCTTAAGTTAAGGTGTTGTGTGTCTTATGTGGAAGAAGTTAACCAGACTGCAGAGAGCCCTGACCTTTACCCTGACGCCTTATGACCTATCAGGATATACCTCTCTTAAGCCCGTGTAGCTGAATGGAGACAAATCCCTACAGCCTTGTGCAATGCTCCTTTGGCAAACCTTCACAGAGGAGAGGAGGTTGTTACCACATCAGCTTGACACCACAGTCTGAGTGGATAATGTGAGCAGCTACAGTGAAGTCACACGCTGGCTTGCATGATGCTTTTTTGAGAACATGCATTCATAATCTTGCCACCATGTTGTAGTTTTTAAAATGGAAAAAAAATATTTTAAAGGGATGGAAGCTCCAGAGAGGAGCAGAGTTATTATTACTTTCCTGGTATAAGTCTGTCACCATGTCAGGAGCTTAATTATGAGCTTGCCACTAACATGCTAGCAGACTGTGGCTGCATTGATATTCCAGGATGTTATACTTTCAGTCACCTTAGAGCATAAAAACACTTGGCTAAGCGGGTGCATACCATCTGATGAGTTTTCATATCCGCTTGTGACATCATGAGGTGAAAAAATTTTAAATGGACTGTTTGAGGACACAGTTTCTTAAAGTTGGAATGAGCAAAAAAGGGAGAGAAGGGAGGATGTTATATCAAATCAATACAGACTGTTCGTTATTGTTATTATTTAACATTATGATGTATCTTTAATATTATGAGGTTTCATTTTTAACATTCTGTACAGGTTAGTTCATTAAGATTGAATCTCCTGCTCAAGGAGAACTTGACAAAGAATAATGGAAAAGCAGTATCAGCAACAAAAGCACATCTCAGATAGTATACTCAAAGGATATGAGCCTTCACAATTTCTGACATTGTGAGCTGACTTAAAAAAATTGCGGGTGTTGGTTTGGGGGAGTGAGTTGTACCTATGCATGTATCATGAAAAGGCTCTTGCCTTGTAGGCCTGGCCAAGGTCTGATTCCTGCCTGAGGCCTATTTGCTGCCTCTCTCCCTCTTTCCAAGTCAATCCACTGTCAAAAAAAGGAAAACAATATCCTGGATCTGCATCTGCATTCAGATCACCAACAGAATCTAACAACTCCGTGAACATTTCATCAAAGTCCACTGAAAACTTTTGGAGTTATCTTGCTCACTTACACAACAAACAAAAAGACACACAAACCAGACCAACATGGACATCACCTGCCTGGTGGGTGTAATAAATTATGACATAAAACAGTTTCATACAGAGATCCTGGATTCAAGACACCAGGTAAAACGTGTTATAAAGACAAATCTGACTCTCTTACCACGTTTTGAAATAAGAGCATGTTCCAGGACGGGTCTTTGTTTTTCCACCCGAAGACTTCAGAGTGCCATTCTCCTCCTCAAAAACAGGACAGGGTGCAAATCTTGCAAAGACACGAGAAGCCAAAGAACATTGTTGACTGAAAAGCTGCAGTTATGTTAGTAGATCTTGCTGAGACACAAGCCCCCACAGCTTTTTTTTTAAACTGATCTATGCAACATGAGTGCAAATTACTCACCAGTGACAGCGGCAGAGCCAGCTCTGCATCAGGCTGGCAGCTTCTGTCCAATATCTATCAGCCAGTTACTCTTTTTCTCCTCTTAGCTTCATCCATCATGCTTGATGTGAAAACCACCTTTTGTGTTCCTCCTTCATGCACACCCTTTACTCATGCACACCCCCCTTACTCTGCTCTTGATTAGTTATTGGAAGCACCTTTGCACTGGTTAGTTTGAGTTGTTCACCTGAGCACTCCTCATTCAAAGCTTCACACATTCCCTATCATGCTCACATGAGGCAACAACACTCCAGGGATTTGTTTACAGCCCCTGTGTTGCTTGTTTCCAGTTTTGTTACAGCCTTTTTGTTGTTCCTTTTTGAATCTCATTTGATCCAAATAAATTCCTCAACTACACCTTCCTGAAGCCTCTGGTTAGATGTACGTTCTGGGTAGCTGATGATAGTCTCTCCTCAGCTGACTCCATACAATAACCCACCACCATGCACACCCTGTCAAACTAGGGATGGAAATTAATATGATTTTGTTCTTCCCAATTCAATGATTCATTTTTCCTTCAATCCAATGCTTTATCCGTTCTCTTATTGATTTCTGTGGATTTTCTGTGAGAAAGGAGATACAGGATTTTAGGTTCATCAATGTCAGATGTTTGTTCCTGAAGTTCGATGCTGTTCTGATCACACAGAAGCCTCAGAGTTTCAGTGTTTTCTCCCTTAAAACCACTCAGCCACAGACTCTGGATGCGGTGCAGTTGGCATCAAATTTAAGCTCCAGTTTTCAGTGCTTCTGTCTCCTGTCTGCCATGATGACTTCTCTGATGTGTTTGTTGTCGCTTGTGCTGACTGCCTCTGATTAGAGCAAGGTCTCCTTGATAAGCAGGAAATGCAGGAATTAATAGAGGACAATGATACGAGAAGCTTTGAAAGCTGTTTCTTATTAATTCTCAAGTGAGAAGGGTTTTGATTACCACTCCTGTATCAGACTAATTTGACACACTAAATCTTTTTTTAATAAAGGCACCAATCAGGGATAGACTCACTTGTGGAACCTGCCCCATGTGGCCACCAAGGGAACTGCTTTTTGCTGCTGTATTATTCACTTTACATTTATACCCCTCAAATGGAAATATTTCATTATTCTTCCACTTTGATTTACCTATTGGTGTAGTATTTCATTTATTTCAATTAGTCGCGTTTACATTGCGGTGCAATGTGTAAGAATCATGCATTTGTGGATGAACAACACAGTTAAACAGGTGCTAAAATCCCCTCTTCCCCTTAAAGGAAGATTTTGGCTCCTCTCTGAAGGAAGGGTGAGGAACTGGTCCTCTTGGGGTGTTGTCTTCCTGGGACGTCCATTTTACGGTCTTTGACTTCAGCAGTCTCACAGTCCTAGGTCGAAAAACGGCTCCAGGGCTGACTAAGAATAACGCTGCCAGTCTGCAAACCAGATCAGCAGCTTCCAGTTGGGTATATTGGCACATGTCTTTGAGTGCCACCCACAGGTTTAGTTTCATGAATACATAATCCTTACATGTTTTACCTCAGTGTTAAGGTAATTTAACAGGCTTTCTAATGATATAAAATACAATATCAGTTGGTATCATTAAAGGGGGATAATATTAAAAAAAATGTATATAAAATAATAAACTTTATTTATAGAGCACTTATTAAAGAAGGGTTACAAAGTACTTTACAGACAAAAATAAAAGAGAAAAAGAGAATAAGAGAAATAATGATAAATGTGAAGAATACAGTGACCAAAAGTGCAAGAATTAAAACAAAACAGTGGTAAACCATGTCAGAGCCACAAATGACAGAAAAGACAGCAAAATAAATACAAGATAAATATTACCAAGGATAAGAAGGGGGGAGCAAATTGAGAGGCTGAAACTACCAAAAGATAAAAGGAAATGGGAAATAAAATAATGGAAAAGAAAAAAAATGATGAAAGGATAAAAAATGGAAATAAAGCTGCTGCCTGTGAAACTGTCCAAAACTGGAAATAAAAGCTGAGTTAGAGGATTAAATCACACTCAAGTGATATCTCTTGTAAAAGCACATCGATAGAAATGTGTTTTTAAAAGAGATTTACAAAAATAACAAAGATGTTGCTAATCTTTCCACAATCGACAACCAAAATAACATTTCTAAGTGTTTCTTGTGGCCACGTCGTCCATGTTGTTGGTAATCATTTCCACCTCTTGTTCACAAACCTGTCCCCTCTATTGCATCTCACTTTCATCAGTCTGTGTGTATGTGTGTGTATTTACATATGTGAGTGTGTGTTCTTCGCAGCACAGGTATTCATAATGGTGAGGAGAGAGTGTGAGGAAATGGGAGCACTTTTTCAGTGTCGGCACTGATATGTCCATCCTTTGAGAGCGAGAAGAGCAGGGGGAGGAAGAGGAGGAAATCTGCTTTGCCAGCAAAAAAAAAAAAAGCAGCAGCATCTGGTGCTGAAGTGCCGTTTCAGCAGAGAGCTGGTGGCATTCACAGAAGTTTGGTGTGCTTCACAGAAACATATGAGGGCAGCTTATCTGTCACACACACACACACACACACACACACTCTGAGAAACACACAGAGCAGGTTGATAGTGCTGACAGCAGGGAACCATCGCTGCCGTCTCTCTCTGTCTGTGTGCAGAGGCTTCAGGGTGGCCCCGCTGTGTACCTCAGAGACTGGTTAGTTAGACATCCCTGTGTCTGTGAGTGAGTGTGTGTGTGTGGCAGTGGGTGACTGATGGCGGGTCCTGGCTGCAGGCTGCTCCGGCTCGCTTGTGTCACACTCGCTCTGACAGCCGAGGGTGCTGCAGTGACAGGTAAGCACTTTCTAGGAGTCAACAAAAGAAGCTGCAGCGAGGGGAGAGGAAGTGTAATGTGGAGTTATTTTTTGCCTCGGGATACGGATGGTTGTATTTTCATTAGATTTATGTTTTCATGTTGATTGCTTGCTCGGTGTAAAGTTTGCTGACTTCTAAGTCTTGTGTAACCTGACAAAGTAAAGCTTTAGTTATGGAGAAGTGTGTCAGCTGAAAGAGTTGGAGTAACGGCGTGCTGTTGTCGGTGACCTTGTTGCAGCCAGTCAGAGCGTCACCACTGTCACACCCAGCAGAACTCCTCATGTAAGTGTCTGTGCTGCTCTGCTGTCTGCAGCAGCTTAATTTGATGTTTCAAATCAGTTTGGGTTTGTCTATTGAGGTCAGAAATCAGTGTGTCTGCATGTGAGTGGGGTTCTGTTTGTAAGAGGGAGTGTCTCTGGGTGTCCCAATGGATTTCACTAAAGCAATATCACATGAGAGAAAATGTTGGGTGTCAGCACGGCTGTGATTTTGTTACAGTTTGTTGTCATAGCTGTGCTGATATCCTTTACATCAGCATGACTCTGGTGTGATACTGATTTTATACAACAGCGCAACAGTTTATACTTGTTACTGTAAAATAAAAACAATGACACTGGGTTGCACAAGTTTTCTGAAAGTTTAAACTCAATGTGGTTTATGTAAAACTGACAGCTGAGGTTTTGAGCCAGCCACTCATCTCACAGTGGTGGAGCTGGTTACCATCACTGTGGCTGATGTATTGTCTATTAACATAAACTTAACACAACAATGTGAGGCATAGGGATGGGATATGATTGATATCAATCAACATTCATAACTCTGCTTATTGATCCAAGTATTTAATGATTCCCCTGTCAATTCCTGCTGATTTCTGTGTGGTCCAAAGACGTCTACAAACATTCTCCGAGGCAGCAGTACCCAGTTAGTACAGCAGTTAGACAAATGCTTCTTGAAGACACTGTTGTTCCTGTAAACTGAAGATTGGGCAGTAAGCGTCTTTTTGATGAAAATTAAGCCATGGCTTTGACCACTTCTGCCAGCTGTTTAACACAATTTTACTTCTTTTTATCATTTCTTCAGATTTCCTTTGACAAGAGTGTGACATAAGTAATTACAAAAGGTCTCACTTTTAGATATATGCCTGATGGAAATACACACTTTAAGATGAGTATAGCATCTAAATAGGTTATCTATAAATGCTATTCCTTAGCCTTCTGGTCGGGTCGGACAGGGCTGGACTGGCCTGGATACTCAACTTCAGGAACAAGACAATTAAAACTAGAGCAAATGTATATTATTCAGACACGTCTTAGAGCACCGGGCTGTAAGTAGCGATATATAGCCGGCTACAAAACTACAATACTAAGTTTTCCAAAAATTGCTTGTTGTCACACATCAAAAACTACCGCTACGTAACTAGAAAGAGATACATTACCTCATCGCTTTCTATCCTGTAAGTTGTTGAAAAAAGAAGTTGTAAAGCAATACAGAGTTCTGAGGAAGGTCTGAGCTGCATTCATTAGCATCACAACAAACACACGCTTTGACTTCGGTCACGTCTTTTGGTGCATTCCAGTTGTAGTCAGAAGTAGGAATTTCTGAGTTCCGAGTAGGAAACTGCAACAGGATCGCCCCCCGAAGTCGGAATTTCCTACAGGGAACTCGGTGAAACCTCGCTACCCCCGAGTTGACAATCGAAGATGAGTGCCCCCAGTGTGAACAGTTATTTAGCTCCTGTCTTAATCAATTTATTTGCACTTCTGACTGGGACGTGTATTGTTTGACTTATATTTACAAAAATGCTGCCATAGTGATAATCACATTCATCATGTGATATTTGTGAACAACAACGCAGGGCGTGCTAACAACAGCTACAACAGACTGGTAGATCGACATGTATTTTTCCGACTTCAACTGGAACGGCGATAAGTCGGAGTTGATGTCACTCCCAGTTCCGAGGTTACTGGAACGCAGCATTACAACAGTCACCGTGCGTGCTCATGGGTAGCAGAGTCTTTATGTCGCCGGAACTAGATTCTCCTCATAGCACCTTTAAGCAAAAAGCTATAGATGTACAACTAGATTCCTTAAAAAAAATCCAGAACTATCCCTTTAACTTCATAAAGAAATGCTTTGTAATTTTTACAGACTTTTTTGGTTACTGATTCTGGATTATAGTTACAGTTCAGGAAAGTTAGAACAGTCGGTGTATGTGCTACACCTATTTCATATTATACAAGTGAGGTAACATATAACTGGAGGTGCTTAGAGAGCATGAACATCTACTGAGGCATTTCGGACATCACTCAGGAAAATGTGAATTGTTAACAGATCCTTAGAAATTTCTGGATCTGCTTCTGATGTAATCACAAACAGAAACAAAAACAGACAGACAAAGGTGAAAACATAACTTTCTTGGTCGAGGTAAATAAGCAAAATGATTTTTGGGATGGTCAGACTAAGATATGTCATTTCTGTAACAATGTTTTGGTGACTTCATAGATTATACTTAACCTGTTAAATGGGACTTAACCTCTCTGTGGTGCAACCAAACAATGACTTTACATAACTCATTACCTGGCTACATTCAACACTGGCTTTACACTTTAACTTAGAACAGTACATAGAAGTACTCCTACAACAAAAAAACCTAAAACAGGAAATTCTGACATTCTTAGCAGGGATGAAAAACTGCCCTATGGAACAACATTAACAAATCCTGTAAGAGATTCCACAAATGTGTTTTGGTGACCCCCAAAGTCTGATCGCTTCTTCCATATTCTCCAAAAATACCATCAAAATCTGTTGAGAACTGTTTCTTCCTCAGTCAAACACCACCAAAATGTAATCAGAGCTTCCACAGTGCAATGACCAACATTTCTTGAAAATCTTATCAAATCTATTGCAAAATCAACAAGTTATGAGGGAAAATATGGTTAACAAATCGCTTTACAAAATGTCTTGATCCACATACAAATTCAGATCACCACCAAAATCAAATTACTTTTGTGCCATGACCAAAATTCCCTGAAAATGTTAACTTCGAAAAAAGTATTAAGTAATGCACGAATGAGAGCTTTACAGAAATAATTACAGCTGACAAATTCTAAGCTTATGTGAAATTATGGCTGTGTTTATGTTAATTTTTTTCTATATTTTTATGCATTTTTTAAACTTGAATTGACTACAGGGCCACATTGAGGGAGCAGTAGGGCACATGTGGCCCCCTGATGCCCACCTCTGATCTACTCTTAGTTCTGCCCCAAGTAGCATACAGATTTGCCTTGAGAGCTGGTGCAGCCCAGTGTCGAGGTGTTAGATACACAGTTAACAGTGTTGTGCTGTTAAACTGTGTATCAGCACTCTGCCTCCTGCGTAATCTGAATCCTGTTGTATAAAAATCATCTGCAGCTTTGGTTGTTCTGTAAGGCAGCTTTTTCCTAGTGCTAAACAATGTATGTGTTCCTACTTGTGTCTCCATGGTAGTGTGTATACAAACAGGATCATCAGGCAGCCAATGTGTGTGTGATCCTCCACAGACTGAGCGCGCTCCATACAGCTCGCGGGTGGCTGCCGTGCTGGCACCGTGTCTTGCTGCCTTGGCGATAGTGGTGATGGTGGGGCTGGCAATGGCTGCAGCCAAACTCAGGGAGAGGTGGCAGACGGAGGGAGGTTTCAGTCCCCGGGAACTCCAGGCTCCTTGTGGTCGCACTCCACCTGCTGAGCTGGGAATCACATCCATCAGCACTCTGGCAGCGCGCGTGGAGCGCCTGGTGTAGTGAGGAGAGAAGTGTGTGTGTGAAAGAGACTGAAACAAACATGGCGTCCTGTGTGTGAATTTCTGTACGACCAAATAAAAACTTAAACTCTTAATTTTCTCTCCTCTTCAGTTGACCTCTGGGGGTTTATCCTCCGACCTTTTGCTGTCCGTCAGTCTGGCGTCTGTGGTCCTGCTGCTGGTTCTCATCTTCACATCCGTCGGCCTGGTCATGACCCTAAACCGCCGCGCCACCCATGGCACCTACAGCCCTAGCCGGCAGGAGAAGGACGGCTCGCGGGTGGAGATGTGGAGCATCATTCAGCCTCCACCTATGGAGAGACTCATATGAGATACAGGACTGATCAGCTGGTAGAAGAACCCTGGAAATTAAAGTCATTCAAACGGGATGAAAACTTAAAAGAAGATATCCTGGATATGTAGAGTGCCTCCATTTTTATTGACATGATTTCTGTATGTGTGAATGTATAAACTGGGAGACTTTGAGATCTTTGGGACTAGTGTCTTGTATTGTTAATCCCAGATCTTCATCTATCTCCGTGCAGTGTTTAGCACCTGTATTGAAAACTTGAACATGAGTGCCGAACTTGTGGAGGAGCAACCGTCTCTGCTTTACACAGCCCCAAAAGTTTCTTTAATGTCTTATGTATTTGTCCATAATGACAAAAACAGCTTCCCATAAGAGCTGTAAAATGATACACCGATGTTTTCTTTATTATTATTACTAGATCCTGACATCAGTCAGTTACAGACTGCAACATTAATTTTAACACATTGTTTTTTTCAGTCAGTTTCAGTTTGAAAACAGAAACTCACGCTCATGTTCCTGGGGACAAAACATGCCAACTACATAGGCCCTAAGATGGTTCAATAACTTACTGAACGTTACAGCTGATTTTGACCCTGGTAGCAAAAAGTAATGTTTTGATAATCAAGGGAAGTTTTTTCCTCACCTAAACACCAAACACAAATATTGATCCAGACAAAATAAAATACAAAAAACTACCCAAATGTCTTTAGAATTTACTCCTGGCTTTGGTGTAAGGGGAAGAATTCTCCATTATTACAGTGTTTAATCACATGTGAAGTGGTTTTCTGGCAAAGACTGCTGTTATAGATTATCTGACTAGTGTCCTTGGTCCAAAGTGCCAAAAGTTATAGTTCTTATTAATAACTCTGTTACCTGCAGTTTTCTTGTGATAGAAATGTTTCCTGTGAATATATGAAATGAAGATATATGCCTGTGCAGCAGTTGCCGGTAGTGGCCAGTGCTAGAAAGCTGTTTTTATCAAGCATTACATTCATTTTACATGACAAACTGAGTGTGTTATTATCATCTTCTTTCATTTGATCTGATACTAATACAGTCACAGAAGCACTTACCTCTTCTCATTGTAACGGACGCTGATTCTCCTCTGTGCCAGATTTCACCTGTATTCTTATTGAGGCTCAGACATTCAACAAGACAAACATTTGATCTTACAATACATGCTAGATACTTTAAAAAACCAGACATACATCTATAAAGAATCCTGAAGTATTTTTTTGGATTCCATGTAAATAATATGCAAAGAAAATCAACAGTAAAACAGTTCTTTGTTTATCTTTTTTTTAGAGCTACAACAACACACTAACAGACAGTGGTCTCTGTAGTTCACAAATTAACAATGTGCCCTTTTCATGGTGTTTCTACTTTACAAATAAAGTTTTTCTCACAGACAAAAAACAGGTTTGTGGGATAGTCCCATGAGACAGTTCACATCCCAATCAGGGAGGACTGTACTGCACTCAAATCCTCATATTCTCACTTTCCTTCTGAACAGGGACCACAAGCAGCCCCCCACTCAATGCAGCCCAAGAGAACATGAACATCAAAAATTTTTTACAAATTTGGAAAACATGACGTAATCTGCCCCATAATTCAACCTGAGTTACCAATACAACAATGATGCAATAATAATTCAATAGTATATTTACTTTTTTGTGAATAATCAGTGAACAAATGCTGTCAGTGGTTGTCTAAAACATTATGAAATAGCATGAGCCATTAACATTTGACGAGAAATGTTACTCAAATATTACTCTTATTGACTATATGCATTACAAAGAGCTTTAAATGGCTTAAATTTTGTTTGTATTAAATCATTGTTTTATTTGCTTTTGAGTGAAAAAAAATGAAAATGCTTTTAATAATTAATTTGAAAGTTTTTTATTTGGTCCTTTGTTTAGTTAGTGTTGTTTAAATTGAAAATATTAAAAAAAATATGTAACAATGTGGCCCTCAGACAGTGAAAATGGATTCATGCGGCCCTCTTGGCAACTGAAGCTACCCATCTCTTCTTCAGTAGGTATAGTGAGCTGGATCATTCTCATTTGAGGGTCCAATATAATATCTGACTGGTACAAACAGTCACCAGGGTGTTTTTATCGTTTCTTGCTTACAAATTCACCCAGAGGTTGGATTTTGTCACGCCTATAAAAACCCTGTGTTTCAGCCCTGCTCTGAACAGGCTGTTTCAGAGTCAATCCTCCTAAGGTGTGTCTGGACACACCCCTCTTGATAGGGGCAGGTGGCTTTGACTGTCCAATGCAGTGCTCTAATGTTTACTGTGGCTGTCAGATATGTTTCTCATACTTGGAACACACAGTACAACAAAAGGGGAAAAACTGATATGGAACACTAAAGCACATATTTACTGAAAGGTAGAGACAGCAATGGAGAGAGAGAGGGGGGTTTTCCTCATGTTTGTGGGATGAGAAGGCCATGGACACAGTTTTGTACAAAACCACTGAAAACTGTATTTTAAATAATATATGGCTTTTCAAGAACTTTGTTAACATTGTTCAGCATCTTCCTTTTGTTAATCCTATGAAAATATAAATAACAAAACTCTTAAAAACAAGCTTAGTCTCTCAAAAAAAGGTCATAAATGCAGATTTTTATTCTTAAAGGCTTAAAAAGGTGAGAATTCTATTTTTGTGTAGGGATTATCCAAAATCAAGGAAGGGTATTTTAAGAGGCTAATTTGAAATGCAAACCAACAGATATCTGGTGCTTGTCCTTTTGGATTAGATGACAAAAGTTGTAATAGTTAGTGGGTTGAATTTGTTGATTTGTTTTTGTTTGACTGTAACTTGTTCCAAAAACATTTTCAGACACTTTTTGGCATCAGAGGTCATATTGTATCTTAAATCAGGCTACTATATTCAATTTTGATTACTGCTAAGGCATGTTCTCAACTGTGTATCTTAAAAAAACTGGTTTTCAGTCAGACAGCCCCTGACTGTGCTGTATTCTCTCTCAGACTGAGAGGCTCCATTAGAGCTCCAGTCCCTTTAGGGCTCCCTTCTCCAACTGAGTTTAGTCTGCACTGATGGTTTACAGGTCTACTCTGTAATGATCGGTCAGATCAGGGCAGCGCAGTGCCATGTTGTCAATGGCTCTGCATTCTATTGAACATATATGCTCTGCACTTGGCTAAAACTGATAGGAACAATAGTGTGATGTCACACTGGTAGGGGAGAAGGAGAGGCGTTAATGCCATAGGGTTTTTGTTTTGTTCACAGGGGTGATGTATCATGCTGCAGAGATGTTTAAGTGCATATACAACTTTAAAAAGCATGATATGACCTCTATAAAACAAAAAAATATATCAATCTCAATTGTTTGATATGTATTGCAGGAATATTACTTTTAATTCTCTGCGTGGCTTGAACATTATTTTTTATTTCTGTACACATTCCTGGCAGATGTTTCAAATCGCAGCTATGAACAGATGAGTCCTGAAAGAGTTGCACTTCAGTTTTAAGTTGTACTAGAGCTTCACACTGTAGTTTTGAGCTGATGAGTATGTAGCTAGAAAAAATCAAAGTCTATACTGCTGTGTAATTATAAATGAATATACTTGATGATATGCTTGATCATTTTTAAACTGTGAATTTTGTTTCAGCCTTTGTTTGAATCTGTGCATTTACAATGTGTAATAAAACGAAGCAAATGTACTCAAGGACTCTCAAGGACTACTGAGGTGTGACTGTAGGGTAGTTTTACTTAAGTTTTTGCCAAATTAAAATGCCAATGCATGTTCTTTAAAATCGTTTTTCTGTTAAATAAAATTAAATTTCTTTCTATGTTCTGTTTTTTTCAAAGTAAATGTTACAATAAATGAAGTTCAGAGCCCTTCTTCATGAAACAGTATAATTTATTTCAGTTCACAGTGCATACATTGTGTGCAGTTGTAGCAAGTTACTCATGATTAGCACATTAGATTGACCTCAGTTGTGTAAGACAGTCGTTTCTCTGCAATGAGATCATGCAAGTGTGCACAGAATCTGAAAATCAGTTGGCAGATCGAAAAGTTAATCGTCATTACAACACCCAGACATGAGACTGAAAATGAGTAGTTTTCACTGTAACTTGTCCAAAGTTGTCACTACCATAAAAAGATACAAATGTTCAAATGTGTGGTTAAGAGGTGATGCTATCATCTTTGTTAAGTCGGACCTGTGATCGCTCCATATAGTACCTCAGTAAAAGCTGCTACATAACCTGTCACCTTCCACTCACTTCAATATTGTAATTACAGGACGATACCTTATATAAATAATCCATATATTTTACACTCTTGTTAGCAAGTACCACAAGCCTGCAGGAACTGAAATGCTACCCCGTAATGATCATTTCTTCAGTGTTGCACAGCATAGAGAAACTAAAGCTTTTCTTATCTTGACCATACTAACATGGCAGCCATTTTTGTCTTTGGTCAAACTCAGGATGAGATGCCGGTGCTAAAACATCAAACTGTTCCAGCCCTGAACACAGTGTCAAATCACCAGTTCACTGCAATTAGACATCTAAGCAGAAAAAGGATGTTGAGAATTCTGAGAGAAATTGGGTCACAGTGTAAAAAGCTAATGCTAGCATTTAACCGTGCACTTAAATTACTGTTTACTGACACAAAGAGGTAAAGCTGACACTGCATTGTTAAAGTGTAACACACATCAAGAGTATTCCGAGCTAATATTTCAACACCTGTCATAGCACTTCCTTGCTAATTCCATATTGGTCTGAAATTTAGAATATTCAATAAAGTTGATAACAGACTTTATGCCAAATAAAATGTGAGCTGGGAATTTACTTGTAATGTTGGCTTAGATAAACATCCTAGTTTAAACAGTATAACTCAGTATTTTTAATGTGAGGCAAGAATGCAGATTTCCCTCTGAGCTAATATCATGTTAGCACAAAATGAAGAACCACGCTAATGTAATGTTAGCTGTAAAGACTACAGCAGAAAAAGGGAACAGCAGAGCACATATGTCTTAGCTAATAAAACAATAGTCATTTTTGATTGACTTTATAACTTCTGTGGTATAAGATGGGGATTTTCATTCCAGTTTGACTTTGCTAAGATTTTTAAGCTAATATGACATTAACATGATAATAATGACCCTGCCAATGAAATTTTGCCTTAGATATTGAGACCTTGCACTTGCTATGATAGCTGATACATTTTGTCATTTGACTGATGTATAATGAACGAAAAATTAACTTTCCGGTTTATATTTGGATTATTAGTGATTCATTAATGAATCATTTTCCTTACCAGCTTTTGTAATGCTGGTACTGCGTTTATGTAACATTCACTAGGGAAATACAATCAAGGCAAAGCAGAAAATTTACTGCCTAGCTAACATTGTGTTGGCAAAATCGTTTAATTTCCTTAATTAATATAATGTAACAGATATTTCCAATCCAACATAACCAATTCTTAGCTAGTATAATGTTAGCAGCAAATGCAAACTGGCTTGGCTGAGCTACTGTTACAACAAATGACCGGAAGAATTTAGCTAATTTAATGTTTACATCTTAGCTTTGACAATCCTTACAAGCCATTTAGTGTCTAAGCAATTCCTTCCTAGCAAATATAAGGGCTGTTGAAATGTATGACCTCACCAAGACACACTGAAATAGTTATGATTATCAGACAGCTTATATGTAAACTGCCAAAAGAAAGTTTACAGAAGGTTTTCATAAGAAGCAAAATGGCCGCCATGGGAGTATGGTAAATAGCAGCTGATCAATCAAGTTTTTCTTCCAAAACCCTCTATGGTTAGATCCACAGTAGCTACAACCAAAAATAAGAAATGTTTTCTTCTGTTTAAAACACAAGGCAAATGACATTTAACTCAACAATACCCAATGCAAGGCAAAAATGAGCGTATTGCGCAATACCCACTGTTTTTCTTCCCATCACTTTTGTTTTGATGGCGCACTAAATACTGTAAAAATAGCAAATTTCAACATAGAAGACATTCTCTACAAAATATAATAGAACAAATCATAGCATTCAGCACACACAGGTACATACATGCAGATACAACAATTAGCATTGTACCAGGTACAAGCGAGCATCAGTCGATCTTTTATGATTAGAGGGTGCCAAATACTTTTTAACATGAAGGGCCACACAGGACACTTTTAATATTCTCTCTTTTTTTCATCCAAAAATAAAATCTAAAACATTCAAATGTAAGGTGTCTTTTTTTTCTACTGTATACAACACCAAGTATATATTTATCCATGTAAAATAAATTCAAGCCAGCAAAAATACTTGTCTATTCAGTTGAAAATAATTTTCTCATCCATATGAAAACCACTAGCCAAACTAGAGATTTTTTTTCCATACAGTCAGCTCAGAATGAGTGTTAATGGTGTTATTTAAAAAAAAAAGGAGAACACAAAATAAACAAGAAAGCACAAACTATGTAAGTAAATCACCTATTAGTACAATCAGAGAAAGTACCTAATGTACAAAAGTCATAAAACCCGGAGAAATTCAAATACAAGCAGGAAGATTCCCACTGCCCGCTGCAGAAAAAAAGAGAAAACACTCAGTGACCGCAGCTGGACTGCAGCACCAAGTCAAAACCAAACAGCTATAAAAGCAAAACTAGTACCCGAGTTCACTTCAGGTCAGTTTAAGGACCAGATTCTGTTGATCAACTAAATACACAATGTTCCTACTATGATTTAAGGTGGTCTGAAACATTGCATAAACCCCCTTTTTATAATACTGTACCTCTTCTGAATATACTGGGTGGTATTCTTACTGTATAAGGCACACCATATACATCATTCTATGATCAACACCTAAAGACACACCAACACCCACATATGCTATAATATCTTTAATATCAGGGACATACGAGGCTTACTCCCTTAAGGAAGTATTTTGATTGTGATTATTTCTTCAAGTAAAATCGTGCATTTTATTTTTAAAACTGTTTAACAAAACTGACCTTAATGATCATTTAGAATATTTGCATAGTAAATAAGCTTTCTAAAGTGTTTACAATGTAAAAGGCCAGTGCAGATATTAATTTTTGGGTCTTTATTTTTCTCCTTTTAGGAATAACTAGGACCAATTCCAGGGCTCTGAGAAGCACGCCAAAGACTTTATGAGCGAATCGTTAACGCAGAGCAGCACTCAGAAAGCGGAGAAATAGCTGCTATTAAACTGCCACACTGACTGGCGTCTGGCATAAATCATAAGAACAACGGACCGTAAATGTAATAATTCCAACACAAGCACACCAAAAGCTTTCTTCTTTTCTCTGGGAACCTTCAATCACTGGACGTGGAGTTTCTCTCCACGGGAGAGTCTATTAAAGAAATACTTTTGACTGTGTGCATATAACATCCATGTAGCTACTCTGAGGAGAACTGTATTGCTTCATTACAGTACAATCATCAGCCACCGCGTTACAGTACAGTGTGAGACTCGAACCTACAACGATAGAGAGAGCAGGAGGGAGATGATGATGAGAAGTCTGGTGATTTTCTACAGTTTCTTCAAAATTAAAACAAACAGTTCACTATTACATTCAACCATGTTGTCATGAACACTTTGGGGTATTTTTTTCAAGCTTTCCAAAAGAAGCAACCCTGACCTAAAGATGGACTAATGAGTCATTGGAGGTCAAAGGTCTAAGTCTAGATGCCCCTTGTTCATCCCTCTTTAAGCATTATCCGTCACCCTTAGAGACTTAGTTTTAACTTTGCACAAATGCCCACTCTGAATTTAAAGGTCTCATGTCCTGGTGTATTTGACTGTTACACCATGTCTTAGGTGTCAATTTAGCAAAGATTTGATTTAATTTAAATAACAAATTTAAAGGTTTTGTCTCTGTAGAGGATCAGATGCAGCTCTTTACCTCCTCTATGTTTGGGGGGCTATTGAGGGGCTATGATGATGAACTCTGCTGATTGGTTGCCAAAGTGATACCTGACAGGAGGATGAAGGAGGTGCTCCAGGCCACAAAACTGCCTTTCAAAACAGTAACAGCATCTGCCTGTGACAAGCAGAAAACACACATGTAGGTGGAGACTGTATAACTATGACATAATAAACAGCCCGAAGTAAACAACAGCATATTAAAGGGCATTTTCTTTAAAGAGGCAGACACATGTCTCTGTGAACTGAGAGAGTTTAGTTAAAATGTTCCAAGCCCCTTCTAACAACACTGAAAGTAAAGATTTGCACTTTGCAGGAAATGAGACCTTAAAAACAAGCAGAATAGACTTTTGAGTTCATGGGTTAAAGTCAAGGCCTCATCTTCATCCATTGCTTAGGGTTAGAAATAGGGATAGAAATAATTTTTAAAAAAATGATTGTATCAATTCCTAAAACTTTACACAAATGTATTCTCTGACTTTGGGATGAACTAATATAGTGGTGCAGGGATGACACATTTTGGAAGACATCACGCACGTTAGCATTATGCTTTTACTTTTGACTAAAAGCCTTTGGTATTTATACTCAGGTCTTGGATCATTGCTTTCTATAAAGACTAAAGCAAACAAAATTCAGGAACCTTACATGTTTGTTTCATTGTAATTATCTACACTCACAAATCTAACTTTCATGATTCTAACTTTCATCACAGGCAAAAGTAAAAGCTAATATTAAGCTACTATGAACTGCAGCAGTGACACTTTCAACCTGTAGCATCATGTTGTGACCTCTTGTTTGAGAACTTCCTCATGATTGAGTGATCTGGTCCAGCTGGTTCTTATGGTTTCAGCAATGCTGTATGAATCATTCTGAATGCTTGCAGTAGGGTCCCTGACCTCTTTTGTAGTCCTTATTCGCAGTTTGTTAGCGACCATGCATTTAAATAAAAGGTTTTTGATCATCCCATATACTATCAGCCATGAGAAGTGGGACTGCTTAGACTTGCTCCTGCACCACTCTACAGGGCTTGGAGGTAATAAGTTCATGGTCACTGGGTCTAATGGTTATTCCTTGCATAAAAGTGTAACACCTGCAGAACCCTTTTTTTTTCAAAAACTGCAATTGATGAGTTAGATGCTTGAAATATGATGTCATTGTTTCTCATTTACCCCTTACTTGACAATTGAATCTGTCAAGATGATTTGAGTGTTCCTTTTTCTATTTCCCAAACTTTAAACAAATGTCTCCACCCAAAGGTGACCAGATTTCTCTTTTGAGGTGATAAATTAGAAGCCAAGCTCATGTCTCAACTTTCTTTAAACGTCTTCAAAGGTCATTTGGCACTATTTGTATCCATTACTTGTGACCTCGAGCCTTGAAACAAAAAAATGCAGCCACACAATTTAAGGGCTTGATGTAGTGACTGGTGGGATCTGTTACCATGAAGAAAACATAGAAAATCACCAGCTTTATGCTTGAGATATGGAGGTGTAGAGTTTTGCTGATTCTGTCAAAAGATTAAAAGGTTAAGATGGTAGAGATGGCAAAAGAGGGAGGTGATGATAGTTTAAAGAAAAGTTAAAGGTCACAGACCTCCAAAAGTATCATCCAATCATTAATCAAAATGGTAACTCTTTTTGTCTGTCTTCATAGTGGCAGGAGAGGCCTGAGGAACACAGGAGGAGGATATCGAGGTTTCTACACGTACATCTCAACGTCTGGAATGCAATGAAACAGCAGTTTAAAGCACATTATTAATATATATATATTAACTATACTAAGAATCCAGAGAAATACAGTGCTGTTAAAGTTTGTTGCATTGAAGATCTGAGAGTATCAAGAGATTCTGAGTACCTGTCGTGGTATCTAAAGATTAAGACACCAGAGTATCAAAAACTAATCACATGTCCATTTAAGGCATTGTGATGACAATAAAAACTGTTTTATTACACAGTGTAGGATTAGTTTAAAAGGCCAGAGTTGACTTTTTGTGTCAAATCCTGTCTCACTTTGCAGTTTTTGACTCTTTCTCTTAGTACCACGTAAGCTAGAATGTTTATATAATGTTACTATGTACAAGTGCAATTTTATTTGATCAAGTGAAATGTTTGGACTACTTTCAGAATTTAATGGTTTTTAGAGAAAATACAAACCCTTTTTAACTCTAACAAAGTGATGAGTGTTTTTAAATTTGTATATTGGTTGACTGCTGGCTCTTTTATTTAAATCCAAAACACTGCATATGTTAATTTGATGAATATTTTCATTGTGTTTTTCATTACAGGATGTATAATAGATGATACTAGATAGGTTTACTACAATGCAGAGTTAACATTGACAATATCATTTTTTATCTCTTTTCATTGGTTCTGAATTGCTGAAAAAATAAAGATGTATTATTGAAATCAAAGGAGAGAATTTTCTGCCCTATAAAAACTTAAAGATATCTTAGTAGATCTTAATATTATGGCTTAAGTTTGTGTACTTTCAACAATTGTTTCTTAAGTAATTCTTTTCTTTAGGAGTTAAGACTGAATTAAGCCACTTGTTGTTCTTGATCAGAGTTTTCCATTCAGTCAGCTGTGAAGCCTGCTTTCATGTGCCTGATGTGAAGAAATCTGCCACTGTGGTAGACCATGTTGTAGACCTTATTTTTAAAAAATGGTGTCACAGATATTGAAATCAGTGTAAAGCAAATAACAAAACACATTTTTGTTTGGAACACGTTGCAATAAACCTGAAAAGTCAGAAAAGCTACAGTATGTTAAACTAAAATGTGAATTTGACCATTAAAAAAAATCAACATTTTTAGGTTTAGGGTTTTATTTTGCACTTAAGTTTATTTGCATATCCTAGCCCCTGTAGCACTCATGATTTCAGTGGCTTATTTGTATGCGTCTGGTGAATTTTCTAGAGTCTGATTATTTGTTCTTTTCATTGCTTTGCAGAAATTATAATTTTGAGTCATTTCTCTACATAGCTGGATGTTTCTGAAGCTTCGATATGGCTACCACACTGGCAGATTTTTTTTTAGCTTATTTTGAAAATAAATGACCTTTTTAACAATTTTATTTGCTCGAAATCATCCCTTTCTGTTTCCTGCTCGAGAGGCTGTAAATGCATTTGTATGACATCAAACTTGTTTATCTTTTCCTGATGGCTCATCTTGTTCTCCGAGACAGCAGATAAATGTAATAAAAGTGTTTACAGATTTCAGTAGAGCCCATGGCGTGTTACGGATTAAAGTCTCTGATGTCTATGAATCATCAGCTGCTCTCCCTGGTACCTTGTGGTGACTGTTGTTGCAGTGAACCTGTGACAGCTGCAGGCCAGTGTGCAGGACCGGGCTGAGACAACACATGGACTCAATCTCCTCCAGGAGCCCCTGATCCTTCACCCCACCGTCCCCCGAGCCTTTACCCTGACCCAGACACAGGCCGAGCCCCAGGAGACCCTCCTTGGACGCCTCTTTCTCCCACGGGATCTGCACGTTTGACCGACTGTCCCTTGTCGGGCTGCCTTGCTGCCCCGCCTCCTGCTGGCCCTTGCTGCCCTGCCTCTGGAGGGCTTTTTCCTGGTAGTTCCTCACAGTCTCCTTGGACAGCACCTTCCTCCTCAAGATGCTGGTGGAGCCGGTGTGGTTATGGTTCTGAGGAGGCTCTGTCCCCGGTTGGGGTTCTGAGATGGTCCGAGCTCGGCCGGTGGGTGCAGGAGAATATTTTGGGATAGAAACTTGAGAAGTGTAGGTGTGGATGAGAGTAGGGGAGGGTGGTGTTGGTGTAACTCTGTGGGACATTAGGGGTGAGTAGGAGAAGCGGTCCCCTGGTTGTCGTCCTGGAGGTAAAGGAGGGTCAGAGCTGGGTGGAGGAGGATGCGACTTGGAGACGTCAGAGTTCTGAGCAGGAGGTGAAGCAGTGGCCGGGGGCTCTGGGGGAGCTGATGTTGGTTTCTTTGTTACCTTCAGGCTGCTCTTGTTGGGTTGTCTGCGAGGGGATGGGGGGAGATGTTTCCCATGGACTGCACTGTCATCCTGGCCCATGTTCCAGGCGCTCTGATCCACACCTCCACCACTCTCATCGGTGGGGTTAGACTCACCGGAGGAAGAGGGCTTGTTCTGGGACAGAAAGAAAACAATTACCTCAGAGGAACGCCTATTATGAACAAAACAAATAAAGAGTTTTTTAAATTTCATTGACATCCCTGCCTGTGACCCTTAAACTTAACAAAATGGGTATTTTGTTGAATAGATTAAATTACTGGTGCTTCCTTGTATATACAGTACAGAGCAAAGTTTGGACACACCTTCTCATTCAATGTGTTTTCTTTATTTTCATCACTAGCTACATTGTAGATTCTCCCTGAAGTAATGATGGCCACTTCTTTCTCTTAACTTAGCTGGTTGGTTCTTGCCATAATATTAATTCTAACAGTTGTCTAATAGAGTAGTCGGTTGTGCATCAGCCTGACTTCTGAACAACACTAATGATGGTCCCAACCCCATTTATAAGGCAAGAAATTTCATTAATTAACCCTGAAAAGGCACACCTGAGAAGTGAAAACCATTTCAGGTCACTACCTCTTAAAGCTCCTAAAGAGATTGACAAAAGTCTGCAAATCAGTGATCAGAGCAAAGGGTGGATACTTTGAAGAAACTACAATACAAAACATGTTTTCATATAGTTCCACATGTGTTCATTCATAGTTTTAATACCTTCAGTGAGAATCTGTAATGTAAATAGTGATGAAAATGAAGGAAATACATTGAATGAGAAGGTGTGTCCAAACTTTTGGCCTGTACTGTATATATTTATATTTGCATATATGATATACTTCTTCATCATTAATCACTTATAATTATTATAAGTGTCATCTATTAACAGTTTCTGCACCTGCTATTTTTCATTTCTCTTTTTACTTAAACTTCATCATCTTATATAAATGTCTTTTTTGATATTACTATATTATGCACTGTGTACAAGGGCAACAGAAACAACCAAAATTCCCTTTGTAGGATTAATTAAGTACTTCTTACTCTGAATTTGATTTAAATTTGTTTGTATAAGGAGGAGGTTGGCTAATACCATCAACAACAAATAAATAGCTTGACAACAATGGTAAAGCAATAAACCCCATAAACCTTAAAGGTTCTTTGTTTACTGTTGTTTAAGCAATTGATTTTGGCCCTTGAGGTTTATGACACTGAAGGAGAATGCCAGATGAGAAGAGACATGGGCACATTTTCAACAGTTTTGTATTGAACACTTTATAAACTACACAGCTGTTTCCTCATTTAATGGTGGTTTACCAAATTGTTTTACAAAAACAAATTCAGAGAACGACAAATGCAGAGGATTTCTGAAGATAATATCAGAACGTGCATCTGACAAAGCAGTGTTGTTAATTTCCTTTTAGTTTTTTGGGCTGTTTACTTATCTTTGATGGTGGAGAGACACAGAATACAGAGAGTGGAACTTAAAAAATGGGGCAAGAAAGTAATAAAGGTAAATGCATGGTTCAGCTTACTCTGCCAAACCAGCAGCCCTATGATAGGTACTCCTGTTCAGACACTATCCTCTCCTGTCTTGTAGTCTCAGTCATTTCACCAGAAAGTACTGAGACAGAAAAACTGGCTTCTTATTAGTCCAAGGCTGGCGTGTACCAGTGCTATAAACTGTGCTGACTTCATGGTGCTGAAAGGTGGCAACAGAGTAAATAAAAAACTCTGTTTAAGGCTATTACAACAGCTGAATTTGTAATTATCATTTAAAGGTATAAATATTACACATTGTTGCTTTAACTACTGTTAGCAATTTGACCAATTCTTTAAAAATTTGTAAATGATCAATATTAGTGTTAGCCATGAATTAAACTATCATAGTATCTCTAATATAAATATTTTATTTAGCTCAGAATATCTACAGATTGGATCCACCACTTCAAAAATACAAAGAATTCATCTTTACCCCCACATGTAAAAAAAAGGGTGACAAGTTTTCTTGGGATTGTTCTTATCTGATTACATGTTATGATCCTTTTGTAAGCAGTCATGTTTGGTGAAAATGATCTAAATTTAAAATAATAATATTTTTCAGTTTCTGCTGTAATATGTAAAACACTTGGCTCATTGATAACCTTAAATTATTTCAGTCTTTTTGTAACAAATTGTTAAAATAAACTGAACTTCTTCCAACAACTTTTCAGACCTATAACATTTATCCTTGCGCTATTTTATTTTGCATTGCTTTTACACTATTTGTCATTGTTATTGTATTTCTGTCTGTCCCTTTGTTTTTGACTTTTGTCAAATATTTGAAATAAACCCATAAATTAATCAATCAAGGGAAATGTACTTGTGGTTGTTCCTTACCGAGGGTTTGAAGTCTAACTCCTCGATGGACCTGAAGAAGTCCAGACTCTTCGCAGCACTGAGTTTTCCCTGCTCCACCGTTGAGGTGTTCAGAGAGTCGAGGATCTCCTCCAGCAGGTTCATCTGACCTGTGTGGGACGAGTCGATGTCGAGATCTAGAGAGTAGGAATCATCGCTGTCCTCGGTGTAGGATGGGACATCCCCACTGTCCTCTGAGGAGATCCTGAGAGGAAACAAACAGACAAACACTTAGAAAAATAATCTTTACATGTCTGTTATTGTTGGATTCTTTCTGAATACAAGTAGGCACATCTACTGTAACATACAACTCCTTAGGGAGGCTGCATGACTGCCATGTCTTTCAACTTTCTATTTTTTTATCTAATCAGTCCACTTGGGGGCAGTATTATCAAGGGTAATAAGCCTGAATTTGCTTTGAAAGGCTCCTCACATCCTGCTATCAAGATTTCCCTTATAAAAAGAACCAGTCAGCCTGCAAAAGTTCTTAACGTCTGAACATACATGACATATACAACATGAAAAGGCTTCAGTGAAAATATGTTGCAGGGCGACAGGCCATAAAAACACAGGCACTCACTTGCTTGCGCTGTCCAGCTCGTCATCGTCGAGCCCGTAGCCGAGGTCTCGAGGGCCCACGCTCATGGGAGACTTATTGAAGTTATGCTGTTAATGAGAACAAAACAGCAAAGTGGATGCAGTTAGACACACAGAAGAACATTATAAAACAATAAAAGTGGACCCGAGGGGGTCTCGGCTTAAAGATACACAACTCAAGATAAACACAGAGCCCAGATTAGAGTTTGTTGTTCTGCTGAGCTTTCACAAAACTCCTCCACAGAAAAACGATGCAGGTCTGTGTCTGGTGGGTCCCCGTGACACAGGAGCTTGTTTTAATGAGCCCATACCCTAAGGGTTGAGACTAAATTTGTCAAATTTTTGTCTGGGGATAAAAATCTTTAAGATCCCCTGCAGTATTTTATCAAACTCAGCGTTAAATATGTGAACAAAAAGCTACTAACACACCATAAGTGGAGATACATTAACTGTTTGCATTGCAGTGCATGTGATTGTGTTTGTCGTTACAGTGCTTGCTGTACGCTCGCTGTGAGTACTGTATTTGTCTCACACAGTGGGTTTAATAAGCCACCTGTGTACCATGTTTAATGGGTGGGTTAAAGAAGAGACAGAAGCTTCACAGAGCAGGGCAGGACTCTCCCCATGGGAGCCCAAATCTGCCCCGGGCCACTTATTAACATGCCTTCCACTACGACGCACATGTTCCCCCTCTCCGAGCATGTGGATGTTCGCTTATGTTAACACTATCAAGCTCTCTAATTTACACTTTTTGCATTTTGTTCATTTACCTTCTTACATATGGTTTGACACCTCCTAAATCCTTTTATTTCAAGATCATCTCAAGTTTCTCTGCAGACTTGGTGTGTTTATGATTAATTGAGCTGACAGTAGAGCTCAAGGCATAGAGCTTAAATCATGCTACTATTTACAGTAAGGATGGAAACTGATGAGATTGCATTGATATTGATGCAATAATAGATTCTCATTATTAATTCAATCATTCATCGTTCAGTTTTGTTTTTGCTTTTGCACTCCTGATGTTTAATGCACAGCTTTGTTAACAAAATATATTTCTACTTGTTGCTCCCTCACTTGAAATCACACCAATCACACAGACACTGTATGTTCAGCCGTTGGTGCCCTTTAGGTCCAAATAAGCCAAATTTGTCTCCTGTGGTAGCGCCTTTGACTTCTTCATCATTCTTTCTGATGACTGCTTCTCACTGTGGAGGGTCAGGTCAGTGTTTTAAATGAGGGGGGAGAGAGTTCCAGAGGGAGGTGGCAGCAATGGAGAAGGTTTGGTAAATTATTATTATTAATAACAAATAACAACTTTCTCAGTGTTTTTTTTTGTTGTTGTTGAAATATTAATCAGTTATCTAAATTTTTTTGCGGCTGTTTATTGGTCAGTTACAATGTTAAGTTTGTCATGGGGAGAGAGCGGATGGGTTTTTAAAATGGAGCAAAGAATAAAACATGCGTAAAACATCTCATGGTTTAATGTCATATGTATTCAAGTACTGAGTGCAAACACTGAATCATGGATGTTAAATGAAAATAACATATTCCCTTCGTAATCATCTTGCACAACTACTTTATTAATTTAAACCACGTTTTGGTCTGTTTGCCATTCTTTATGCAAACAAAATATGCCTCAAAATTTAAAAATACATATATAAATTCAAGCAAAAGTATGTATTATGATGGCAAAAGCTTCCTGAAAAGGAAGTATGTGCATCTTATAAAATTTATATAAATTTACATCACCTCCTGTTACCAGTAGGGTGAGAGACTACATATCCTTTAACAAGAAAAGCACTCGGAGATTGAGACCTCCACCAGCACCACAGTCCTCAGCCATATTGTGAATTTGACCATAAATATTAGTCCTACCTTTATTTCATGGAAATATTTAGATTCCTTGACCATGAAAACATACCATTAGCAATTGGATTCATAATGATATCTATTTTAGTTCAGTAGTTATTCACAGAAATCACATTTTTTGCCATGGCGGCCAGACGCTGATCCAGATCAACACCAAAATCGAATCAGTTCTTCCTTTTCCCATGCTGAACATTTCCCGAAAATTTCATCAAAATCCGTCCACTACTTTTTGAGTTATTTTGTTCACAGACGGACGGACGGACAGACAAACAAACTCTCCCGAAAACATAACCTCCTTGGCGGAGGTAGTAAAAGATTTGTTTACGGGGCCTTTTTGACTTTTTGAATACTTGTTATAATTTTTTCATTTTCTTTTCTGGAAAATATTTAGGTAGGTAAAAGGTCAAATCAATATGTCCCACCCTGCTTTAAAATTAGGTAAGCAAACAAAAAAGGCCACAAGGATCATTTTCTATTTTTTTTTCTAACAACTGTGGGAAATTCTTAAAATTTTGAAAGCAAAAAAAAATGTAACAATCTCTCTAACGTAACTCATCTGTGCAAATGTAACAGGTAAGACATTACATTCATTAAGTTTGCAGTCTTTTGACTGCTTGAGCTTCTTTTGGATGAGTTATATTTGTGACATTATTAAATAGAAAGCAGCGGGTCTGTGCAACATTATGTGGTTGATTATATTTGTGAACTTTGGTTGGTGTTATGAGGCACTCCAATATTTTGCTTTTCTTTTTGCTTCCTCCAGTTAAGCTCCATCTCTGATCTCTTTTTTTCTGCATTTTCTCACAATATGCTCACACCAGGCACATTATCAAAGCCCCCTAAAAGAGAAAAAGAGCCTTTAAAACCAAAAAGGTGAAAAAAAACCCTACACAAGGGAATGGGTTTGAGAGGTAATAGCAGCAGCCTTGGTGTGTGATTTCGTAGAGCAAAACTCAAAGATACAGTAAAGAAACAGTAAGGGGTATGACTTGTGATAAAAAATAGGCCTGTAGGAGTAGTTCAACAGGGGGGTTGGGGCCCAGCAAAGGGTCTCAGACCAGTTTCAGTGGGTTGTGTATGTGTATGTAAGAAATTAGGATGGTCAATGATCACACAATATCTTTTTCATGCCGGGAGGAAAATTAATTGTTCTATATATCATACCAGTTAATAATTGCTTTGACATACCCAATATTTTCTTACAAATTTTTGCTGTGGCAAGACATACATTTAATAAACATTCCTTAGATACTGGGTTGTTTGTGTGCTCTGCTGCACAGCAAAAAACAAACAGAGAGGTGAAGAACAGAAACATTCAGGACAAAAAAAGGTAAAACACACCAAAGACAGGGGTTATCAACTGGTAGGTCGAAGCACATACGTGCCGTGAAATTGTTGCTGGAGCAAAAATTATAGCAGAGAGACTTCAGCCACCTGAAAGGGCCATGTGAATGTTACCCACATAGTTGGAGGGCCACGCTACAAACTGCAAGACAATACTGAAATGCGAAGTAGAAACCTTTTACAAAATGTGGTTACAAATTGTCATTTAGGCGGTGTTGGTCCAGAAACTAAACCAGTAGGGAACCCCCATCAAAAGAATGAGAGGAGGAATTAAGAGAGGAAGGAAGGAAATATTCAGAGGTGAGGAAAGATTCCTTAAAGCCCCAAAGAATGATGGGAATGGGGAAGGGGAGAGGGAGTATTGGACCCGTGAATCAAGCCGGTCTTGATTAGCCGACAGAGTGCCAGCCAGACAGGCGGTATGTAACGTGTGGCTGGCCTGGCCTCATTTAGGGCTTGTGTTCGGCCATGGAAGACTCACACACACATACACACTTACACACTCACTCACTCACATACGCACCCTATTACAAAAAAAATAACACAAAGAGTTAAAGTGCCATTTTCTCCATAAAAGTCAGCGGAGGAGATGTGTGCAGTAGCCACTTAAGCCTCTCAGCCATGGGGCTAAACACGAACACATGTGGCGGCTCTGCTGATTGGCCGAGCCGCTCCTCTTCCATGGTAGCTTGGAGCTATAATGAAAGAGATTTCAGAGGGGCTCGGGCCTGGGATCCCTAAACAGCCTTTAATGGATTCCTGTGTCAGGGCAGTAAATCTCGGGGCTGGGGCCGATGTGCCAGGCTGCCTCAACGGGGCCGGCAGAGCGAAGATGCACCTGTGAGACACTTTGGGACAGAAACTGCTGCACACAAACACACAAAACAACATTTTATGTTTAGTGTGTCTGCAGTCATTTAAGACTGGAATTTGTGTTTTAAAGCACAGCATGGGGATGCTGCCAGGAGTAAAAATGATCAACTTTAATCAGACAGACATTCATGTTAAGAAATGCAACCTGTCTTCACTTTGTAAGTCGCATGGATGAACCAGTCATATGTCTTTAGGTTTGCGTAGGTTAGCCTACACAAAATGCTATTGCCCCTTTTTGTGTCATTTAATCAACCAACAAAAGGGGCATTAATGGCATGATTTTTAGACATGCCTAAGTCATGTTAATTTGTTGTACATCTGGACCTGCCTGATTCCATGTCTGTGACCAGGCAGTTACATCTTGCAAAGCTTCAAGCTGGAATGATTGAACTTAGTCTGCAGGGGGTGTTGTCCAATCAGTCTTTTGAGAAGAAAGAGGAATGTAATACAAGCCGGATTACAGGTGTAAACAATGGTTGTTAGTATGGAGATTAGCACAGATGCTGCTTGCGAAAGAGGTGACTATATCTAAACTTGCTACTTACAAACGGGGTAGGGTTATGAATTTTACTCCTCGTCAGCAGCACTCAACAACTACATCATCTGATTGGCAAATATTCCACATGATTTACAGAATAACTGTCCAATCACCTTCAGGACTTGTCTCTGAAAGGTTCTACCTTCCTTAAAGACTTACAATGAGCTGCTGCCAATATGGACTGCTGAACTATATCCTCTGTGGTATTTACTGAACTGTCTGTCTGGCATGTTAAGTCAAAAGTCACAGCAAATCTTCAAATTTCAACAAAGAATGGTTCAGATATCCAAATCTTCATGTCCCTCGTCTCAATCATCGACCAAATTTGACGTTGAGACACACACTACTCAGCTCTATCCATCTTCACTGGTTCCTTGTTAGCATAAATGTATGCTTTATCTTTAATTAACAGTAAGCTTAACAGTAACGATAAGAACTGTTAAAGGAGACCCTCCAGAGAGGTGCTGACAGCCTCGTGATCATGTCCATCGACCCTTGTACAGAGACTGTTGTCCTCAACTATGATCACTGTAGTCAAGAACCAATGTAAACCTTTAGTTCTGAAGCAGCTAATATGAGATACAATCTATTATATAAGTATAATTAATTTGTTTGTGTATTCCTAGGTGTGAGGCCAAATGATTCCAAAAGATTTTATATTTTACACACATTGAAAATGTTTGTTTGTTCTGAGCTTCTCTGCACCAGAGTATCACTACACGCAGAGAATGGATGGCAAACCGAAATAGCCATGAAGGGAGGTACCAACATTTTACTGCTCTCTGTGGAACTTCCTTTTCATAGTCAGCGTCAGAGCTGTAACAGAGATCAGAGTGCTGGAGCTCCTGACCTGTGGGTTCACCTTGCTTTATTAAACAACAAGATGCAGAGAGAGGTCCTGCGTACTTAAAGGTAGAATATTTAGAATATTGCACCTAAAGCCTTAATTGAAATGAAGAATAGGCTGTAATATTTGTGGCTGAGCACTTAAACCCCTTAAAATGTTTACAATAACTATATTTCTGTATATTTTAGTACCAGTAATTACTGAATAAATTGTTTTTTTTTTTATTTTGAAATAGGGATGATCCTGGCTGTGAAGGATATTTCAAAAAGCTTTTAGAAACTGATAAAACCAACATGCATGTCCACTTAAAAGAAATAAATACCTCATTATAAGTATATATTTCAATTTAATTTGAAAACAGTGTACAGAGTAACATAATTTTGTTGTATGCTGAGTACAATGACAACAAAGATTCTGAATTTGATCTTTTATTTGTAAGAATTTTTGAGTTATTACAGTAAGCTATGACATGATAAGAATATGGTTTTATCCATTAATGTATTTACTTTTCTATAGTATCAAACAGTTGTCAGTAGGTTTTAATTTTACTAATGCCATGTCCGATTCAAAATTTATAGAACTGTGACGACCTCTGTTATTGCATTTATGCATGAATATTTTATCTGACGTGCATTTCTCACAGTATATTATTCATCAAGGGTTTTTTTTTATCTTCTTTTGGATTACCTGTACAAGCCTCCTTGAGGACAAATGAAGAAAATAAGCACTGGAAGATAAAACCTAACAATGGTGTGTCAGGGACTTGGGTGCATGATTAAACGTTACATCACCACTGTTACTATTTGTCCACATTAAATATACTCATAAATAAATAAATTTTATGGCAGAAGAAATGTTGCATTGATATTACGTTATGTCAGATAAAAAGTATGACTTTGCCTGTAACTTGAAGCTGTCAGGGGCAACAACAGCACTTCAATTTGAGATCTTAAATTAGATGTCAAAAAACAACAACAAAAACGTAGACACTCTTCAAATTTAGACATTCACGCTGAGATATTCTTGTGTCAAAACTGTGACAGCTCTGCCACCATCCCGTACCTCCTCAGGCCTGACAGGACAGTAGAATAAGCATGAAATAGCAGAACAACACATTCTTATACTGCTCCTTCATTAGCTCCTCGCTGTCGGCTAATGGGAAGCTGAAGAGGTGAAAATGAAAAAGGGGATTCTCTTCTTTCCCCTCTGCATGCCTTCCTGTCTCCTGGTTTTCTCCCTCCGTCACTCTGCTGTCAGTGACAGATGTCACAGTTTCTGTCAGTCTGGTTCTCGCTTCTCCTTTCTCTCTGCCACAAGTGAGAGCGAAGGAGTCAGGGGAAGCAGGAGTCATGAACATAATAAAAGTGGTCAGGTTGTTTTAGTGGAGCTGCTGTAGATCATTTTGGAGTTTGGTGTACAGAAATAATCTTATGATGTCCCTTAAATCAAGAATAAAATGTTTCTTGGGTGCACCTTATGTTCATAACACTGACTATAATCACTCTAAGGAGAGAATATTTAATATTTTAATATTATTTACTTTGATTGGAGTGCCCAAGTACCTGGCTGAGGAATTAAAAGAAGCAGGTCTGACTGCAGTTTCAGAGCAACACATACACTCTTCAGTGTTGGTTACAAGCCCTTACTGGTGTTTCAGAAATATAGATGACTCCATTATTTAAATAAGTCACAGTTTCAAAAAGTACACCAACTCAATGATGTTAGTTAACTTTTTAACTGGAAGAGAGGGCACCACTTACATCACACACATTTGCTGGCCAGATTTGTAAAAGTGAATGAAACTCACAATAAGCTCCACATCAGCTCCACCCACTTCTCCCCTTTATTAATTTTTTGTGTAATTATACTCATGTGACTGAGTTTGACTACATTTTTTAATTACCTAAAATCACCATATTACTGATTATTAGGACTTATATTTTTTGTTGCCATGAATGTTTAATGTACATTTTTACTAAAACACTTTATAAAAAATGCTCTTTAAATTCAAATAAATAATTAAAATTACATTTCATTTAGACTTTAATTTTCAAATAGATTTAATGTGGTCAAGAAGCATAATGGCTCCTTATGTAAACAATCTATTTTTATAACAGAAATAGTCTGAAACTTATTTTCCAGGGCTTTTACACACTTTCAAAAATCTAATTGAGGACCCTTGAAGAACTTCTTTAAAAACCCAAACTTAGAGCAAGAGAGACAAATTTCTACTCTGCAGGAAAAAAATCACTCAGCACAGCTGGAACGAACAATCAGCCAAGTTATCAGCAGATAATAGCTTCCAATATTTATTATCTATATTGGCAGGTATGAAAATGGCCATATACCAGCTGTATGTATCGCTGAGTGTCCATTGTATGAGTTTGTACTGTATGTAAAACATGGTCTGTGACATCAATATTTTCACAATAAAGCAATGCTGCTATATTTTTTTCAAACCTGTTTTTTTACAAGGATAATTAATTTTTAATTTCAAAGTACAGGCTCCTTAACAAAGGATGACATTTTCATTTAGGTCACTACACTGCACAGGTCCTGAATTAAGGGTACCAGTGCTGTTTTCAGCACCCAATAAAGTTTGATTTGCCTTTTCACATTAAGCAAACTTACACACGGTTAACATGTAATCCACACATAATGTTTGCAGTAATTTCCACATAGCAAAGGTGTAGCTAAGGGTGAATTTGGAGATCTCATATATTAGATATTAGAAAAAATCCTATGGAGTGCACACCTAAAGCACAGAATTGGTACAACAAAATTATTTTCATAACAACACAGGATGTAAAACATTAATCAAACAGCAAAGTAAATTGCACCACACCCCAAGAGAGTGTGTGAGAGTGTATGCATGTACATAAGGACAGGAACTTTCTAATTCCTTTGTCAAGTATCACGTTGTGGCCGAAGTCTATCCCCCTGTCGTTTAAAGCAGTCCCTGCAATATCTAAAACAGATTTGACATAGATGAGCAGAGTAAATGACCCATCTACAATTTAAGACCCCTCACAACTAAAAGAAATAAGACTCTTACTGGCCTGACATTTTAAAAAACTAATTTAATATCCTTGAGGACGTTTTAAGGATCAGCGTGAACACTGATTTTCCTTAAATCAACGGTACTGCTGTAATTGCAAGTATACAAAGGCAGGGTTTTGGTGTAACTCCTCAAGTCTGCATCACTGGGTGTTTTGAATGCCAAGCAAAGGTGTAAGATACAGCTCAAATTTTGCCTGATTATATATAAAAAATATCTTTTCATTCTGTGTTTATGAGGGGAAAATAGTCATCAGAGTGGGTTTTAGTGGCTGCACTTGGAGAAACAAACTTTCCCCTCCTCTCCACTACTTTTCCTCGCATGACCGGTTATACAGCACAGCCACGCCAGGGCCAAACCAACGCTCATGGACTTTATTAGCCGGTCGAACATTATACATTTCATATGGTATTTCTGAGCGAGCACTGATCTCACAGCTTGGCAGTGTATGTAAAGAGATGCTGGTAAAATGCAAACAAACCTTGGGGAGAGGCAGAGCCTTTTGCAGAAGTACGGCCAAGTCTGTGTCTGCCTGTTTAAGAGCCGCTCACAGAAAAAAAAAAAACAGCGTTTGAGGAGAGATCCACTGCTCGTCCGTCCAACTGGCTGTAGCATAAAGCCTGCTTCTCTTTGCCTTAAAACAGGAGCCATATAAAAGACGGAAAATGTGCATTATGCTCATTCTGTGAGACTGGAGTGAACTCGGCGGCTGAAATCACCAGGTGTCTCTGTGTGAGTTGGTGCGGTGCAGTACTGACGACGTGCCAGGAGATGGCACTTTGGTTTCAGCCAGAACGTGAGCTGGTCTCTGAGGTGGGGATAGACGGAGCGGAGGGGAGACTACAAACACATACAAATAACCATGTAAACACATACACACACAAACACACATGCACAGAGCTATGGGCAGAGCCAGTGTACTTTATGCTCACTCTTCTGCATCTTCAACGCCATTCTATCAACATGTATCCAAAATATTGACATAAAAATGATTGTGAGCATATTAAAGAAAGAATTCATCCCAATTACATAAGAATGTAATTAAGCAAACACATATGCTCTTCCATGGCAGTTGTGGTATGGATATTAGATCTTCTTAAACACAGAGAGCATTGCCTTAGCAGAGGCATAAATGAGTTTTAATCATATATTAGACATAATGCATAAATTGTTTTAATGAGAAATACTTCAAGTCATGGTTTATTATACTTTCTCTTTGTTTGGATCTGATATATAAATACTTTTTTTGTTGCTGTGTGTAGTTATTTCTCTAGGTGTTTTGAACAGTCGTAAATGTAAAGCAGTACGAACAGTATTAATGTTACTCCATAAAAAACATTGCCATGTCTCCTGTTTAAAATATATGTTGATATGAGCATGTTTAATGTTTTTTTTATTAATCATTTTTATAATTATACTTTGTGCTGTTGCCCTAGCTATTACTGTATGCTGTTGACAATTTAAGTACCTTGTAACATACCTCCCTATCAGGTCTTAAGAGTAATGGATTACAATTACTCACATCACTGCAATTAAGTAGCGTTTTGTGCTTTTGCACTTCAAAAGTAATTTCCCTAAAATTACTTCTTCTACCTAAGTCCTTCTGTGGGAAGTGTTATTATATGCTACATTTCATGGATGAATAAAACAACGTAATGAAAGGATAAATTTGGCAAATCTTCACACCAGCTAGCATATTCAAAATACTATATCTACATTTTTAGCTGGAATACCCCAAACCAGATTAGAGTCATACTATTCAAAACTGCACACTGGACATGTGAACAGTAACGGTTCAGTACTCAAAACTGGATATTGATAAGGACTGGTCAAATATAGGATTTTAAATAACATTTACAATTATTGCACATATTTGGAATTCTGCATTTATTCAGTCTTATAGAGTACTTTTGCAAAACAACGGCTTAAATGAATTCATAAATATCAGGGCAAATGGTTATTTTGTGGTATTGTATATAATCTAGATATGCTAAAAGAAATAACTGGTTGACTCAAAACACTCATTTGGCAGAAAAATACTTTTCATAGTACTCACAGTACATTTACATGAGTTATGCTTTACCAATGTAGATTCCTGGAGAGTTCATTTGGATTGCACTTGTGTAAAATTTGATCAAAGTGACTGTACTTTCAAATACATTTTTGCACTTTTCCCACCTCTAATCAATATATACAGTATTTATAAACAAGATGCCAAGTAATGCAGGATTGTTCATCTCAATTTAGTTTATGCTGATTGATAAAAAAATGATGTCTACAGCTGAAAGCCACAAAGCCACATGCATAAATCTATTACTGAGTATGAGGTAGTCTTTTTGAAAAGTCAAACCAAAATCAAGGAACTGTCTTTACTCTTATTACGTTAAATTAATCCAGTTTTTTAAGGTTACATTAAATTTGCTTTAAATGATGAAATAGAATTGACAAATAGGTGATGTTATGGCAACAACACTGCGTAATGACTTATTTTAATTACCTAAAATTGAAGGCAAACACTTGCACACTTTACAAACATATTGGCAGAGGGAGGAGCATCCTTCATTTTAAGCCAGTTCCCCTGATAGCTGCACTCTTTCATTATCCAATTGAAACCTTTTCAAGACTCAAACAAAGAAACAATGGTAACAACTTTTGCGCCACTTTACGACATACATATCGGAAAATACATTCTCCTATTGTCCAGTTACAAAAGCTTTTTTTCAAACATCTCAGACAACAAGCTGTGTTCACCAAGCAATTCACTTACTTTTCATTTTGGAGCTAAATAATTCTGATCCTGCTTTTCTGTTCTCAATAAATGAAGTTTGAGAGTGATTATGTGATTCTCTGGCACAAATCCTACCAGACAGAACAAAAAAAAAAAGATGGATTAAATCAAATGAGCTAAAGGTGTAAAGCTAACTATGCTCACCCTGATATGATAAACTAAACAGCCAAGACAGAGATAAAGTGCTATCAAGATATTTTTGACTTCCTACTTGTGAAAATAAGACTTTTAAGAGAATGTATGATAAGTATTAAGACATATTTGAGCAACTTAAATTGTGCTCTCTCTTTTTTTAAAAACATGTTTGAAGATTACATATTTAGATTGAGTAGGGTGCATTTAAGATACTCATTAAACAGATTTTGTTTTAACTCAAATAGATTACTCATTCTTGTTTTCCCTAATAGAGGGGATATGATGGGAAGCTCTCCTCGTTCTTATAGTCTATGGTAACAATGTCCGTTATTTCTGTGATAGAAAGGTGCAACAACATTAGACACAGAAGGCCAAAATGGCAGAAGTAAAAGCATGTTCTGGGGAGCAAGGTACCCGTCTATACGATATAGGTGAGCTGAAAAGATCAGCTGAACCACACTCGTGCGAAGGAATATAGAGGACTGGCTGAAAAGTGTCTTGAGATACCAGGTGTTATAATTTAATGCTATACAACTAAAAATTTATGGATTGATTTTACACTCACCTGGCCTTGAATTAACACATCTTCTGCAGCACGTACACCTTATAGTGACCCCACCCTGTTTTTTATCTCTGTCAGCTCCCTGCTGCCTCTCCACCCTGAGCTGGGTGCTGTTTTCTTTTGTTTTTTGGAGCTGGCACGTCTCTCTCCTCACCAGGTGAAGAGTCCAGAGCCCCGGGCTGAGCTGGGTCTCACGCCTGCTGGCTGTCATTGTCTATAATACTGCACCAACCTCTCCTCTTCTCTGCTCCTTTAAAAGCTGTCAGTCTGCAGTGTCCATCCTGAGGCTACCTGAAGCATGCATCCATCTCTGTGCCCATAACATCCACTCATAGTACACAACAGACATATGTTACCTTAAAGAGAATCTAAAAAAACAGACACGGCAGTCACACATAAAACCAAACAGAAGTCAGAACAATGGCTGTTGTTTTCCTGAAACAGACGCAGAAGTCAGCGGTCTCACTCTGTCTTGTTTTTGTCAAACAAAAAGACAACTCCTACATTCTTCATCAACAACCTCACCAAACACAACAAAATCACCCACATCACCGGAAAGCAGCTGAAAATACAAACGACAGCAGCACTATCACTTTGGTGTGTGTGTTGGCTGATCAAATAGAGGAAGAATTTTAAAACTCTGATTATTTCGCTGCAATTAATTAAAGGAGCTTCTCCGGGATCATTCATTTCATTTCAAGGACAGACATAGAGGAGGTTTGCAAAATGAAAAAAAAGATGAATGCTAAAAATGTTTCAGGCATTTTTCTTTCATGCAGGAGGAAGGAATGTCTTTAATCAGGTCTCATTTTTGGAGCGTCTGATGTTGACATATTTCTGAAGTGATAGGAAAGTGAATGAGCCTTTGTTGGTCACTTGGTCTGAGATACAGCATGTAGAAGAGGAAGGGGGCACAAAGGAGATCTGAGGTGTTAAGCTTGTAAAAAATGTAGATAAGAATATTTTTTAATAAATCTATTCTACTTCTGCCTGTGAATGAAGTGATCTTAACCTAAACTATGCGTGTTGCCTTATAGTGTAATTGTAAAGCATTTGTAGATCAGGTTATCTTCAGGGTTAGTCGAAATCAGGGATGGGCAACTTTGCCCGCAAGAGGGCCTCATAAGGATAAAAAAAATCTCCTTGTTGTTCAGCTGTATTGTAATGCCATTAAACAATTTTATTCCCAAACTTTTGAGTGCAGAACTTTTTCATAAAAAAGGCACATTTCCACTTTTAAATAACAAAAGTAAAACTCCACTGCTGTTGATTGTACATTGTCTTAATCAACTTTGTAATTTTATGATACGTGTTTATCCGCCAACTAAAAAACTAAAGTGGAATATGTGCTTATTATTATTTATTTCAGGAATGCTGGGATGTAATTTAGAGATGCTTCAACACCTTGGTTCCCAACCTGGGGTCAGAAGCTCCCACAGGGGAGTACCAGGGGGTCCTGAGGGATGCCAGTCTCTATCAGCTTTGAGGTTGTCAAAAAGTAATACAAATTCTCAATTAAACAGACACAATTAAAGTAATGACGCAACTTTGCATGTAATAATCAAAGTAATTACCAGTTGTTGGTATTATTTGTTACTTGCATTTGCTTTCAAAAACATTTAGCGACACCTTAGGTTGGACATTTTTGGGTGTTTTTACAAAACTGGTGTTAAATCAATATTTGTAAAAGGTGCCCTTGCTATAATGGTTTCAGAACAGACACTTTAAAAAAAAGAAGCATTAAAATGAGTTAGCCCATAAGGCAATGCCTTTGTTACCTTAAAGGTTTGTTTTTCAGCTGGTGAAGAAAGCTTACTGAGCAGAGCAGGCAGAGTAGGGTCAGCATCTTTGGGTCGTAAATTTATTGAATGGTTCCTAAAAGGAGCCCATGATTATGTGTAGTATTAGTATTTTATTGGTCGAGAACTACAGCTGAGTTTCAAGGGCTTAAGATTTTAGACCAAAGTTGAAATTACACTTATAAATTGTTTTAACTAATACATTGACCGAAATTCTGTTTTTTAACATGTTGATAAAAAGATGCATAATAAAATACAAAAGTAAAACACAAATACATGAGGAGCAGTATTGGCCACCATACCGCAGCAAGGATCATTTAATACTGTGTAATGCTTGGTTTACATGGCTCTGTAATACGAGGGGAAAATACAGGATGGGAAATTTAACGACCTTTATGTAGAGAATGTTTATTTGTAGACAAGTATAACATTTAATTTTCTCCATTAATGAAGGTGGTTCCCCTAAATGTTATGAAAGTAATGTGTTTCTGCTGTGTCGGTGCCAAGAGAAAAAAGGTATAGGAATCAAATTCACCAGCAGGAAGAATTCTTCTTCTCTATACCAAATAAAATATTGTACTAAGAACAAATGAGCAGCTTTATCAAATATTAAGATAACGAGGAAGGATTAAGTTGATGTGCTGTTTAAAGCCTCTGTGTGTGGGCATGAGGACTAAAGAGGGTCTAAGGGTGAGGGTACTTGTGTTTCCATTTAACTTAACCTTTCTTTAAACACATTGGTCCCACTGAGAGCAATTTCTAGAGCAGGGAACACCTGGTCGAGACGGGTGTGGGAAGAGCAAAGAAGAGATAGTATTAAGATTTTATAGGAAGAAAACACAGAGGAAGAGGCGAGAGCATTGGGACAAAAACAATTGAACAGTAGGTTTATTTTTCTACAGCATTTTTTTGTTTGAACAGACTTCGGGAGGATGAATAAGTAATTGAGGATAATGTATATTTAAACCTCGAAGGAGTCTTTATTTCATCATGAGCTAACCAAGAGTTTATTTTACAAGAGGGGTGGGTAGCAGGTGGCCTAGGAGCAGCATGCTAACCCTCTCCTAAATAAATCAATTAATCAATCTTTACATGGATAGCACCAAATCATAACAAATCTCATCTCGAGACACTACAAAAAAGTAAGGCAGTGCTATACTCTACTTAATTACATGTATTTTTAAAAAAATTATTGATTTTTTTTTTTTAATTTTCTGTATTTATTACTTTATTAATCCAGACTCATTTTGAGAAAATCACATCATCTTTGAAAGCTTAACTTTACTTTTATTTAATATAGGTCCTATTGAATAACTTATTTAAATCTCAAAATAATGTTTTGTGGGTAAACAGTGTCTGATAAATCATCCCTACACTGTTAAATAAACACAAAACAAACTCACAAAGTTGCCCACTCATGACGTCAGGCTGCACATCTTACAACACTGGGTTACTCTGTTCCTGTCTCTCCTAATCTGCTCAAATTCACCATTTATTACTCACTTGTTGTGCACTTCTCTCTTTCAAGGGCCATAGTTTACAAATGAAGTATTGACAACTGATCTCTACAGATTACACTGGTTACAGTAAACTTAATATGTGTTTTTTTTTTGGGATTGTAGAATCGTTATGTGGAAACTCACTGTCCACTACAACTACATGGCTGCGTGTAGTTGCATCAATCACATCAATTAATCTTCCCTAAAAGTGCTCTGGACTGACAGAGCACTCTGCTGCTCTCCCTCTGTGATGAGGTAAACATGTAGCCTATTTCGATGCTAATGTGCTATTTGGTCATTAAAACAGCTACGCTACCAAAAAGCTATTTGACTCAGAAAACAATGATGCTACCACAAAGCTACCGGAAAATGAAATCAAGCCATGAATGTTGCTATTTGTCTTGACTTTACTGCCCATGACTGGGTGAGAGTGGATGGACGGAGAGGTAGAGAGAAAGTGAGGCGACCAGAGATAAAGAGAGAACAATGACAATTCATGATAACGATACATTTATTGATGCCCGGACCATAAATTTGTCCTCATTATCATTTCTCTTGGTATTTTGTTTTCAAGAGGGCCCCCTATTATATATGGTTCTAAATGTAGTTATTACCTTATTAATTATTATCAATATAATTTGGGGATATTAACGTGACAAACAATACAACAACTGTTTCCAATTACTGAAGTTTTGAGCTCTCTTTCATTTTTTTTGTGCGTTTCTAGCACTTAAGATTTGATGCACAGAACATTGTTTGCAGGTTGGGATTCAAACCAGAGATAAACAGAGATTGAGAACATAAGAAAAAAAAGGGGACGTTTTGCGTGAGACTTGCAGAATTTATTTCTAGTATTTATTTTCTGTAAAACTTTTTTTTCAAGATATATAACTAAATAGATTTTTGGATCAAAGAGGAAAGATAATAAAATATACTTCAATAACAAGTTTTCTGGTAGAGTTTTGAAATAAAAATGTTGGCTAAATACATTCTGATGACTACTCGGGATTATTAAGGACAAGCATGAGGGCAGAAAGATTTTTTATAATGCACTTATACATATTTTAAGTATGAAAAATAACAAATAACATTAGATTGGGAACAATGTGCTGTGTTCTTTCAACATATTTTATTTCTCTGTGATAAATTAATTTGAATGTGTTACCTTAAAGTTGGGCTCAACCGTTTGCTGTTTTGACGATGCTTTAGTGTGCAATTGTCACATCGCAACTTGTTCAATGTTACTCATGTGACCACATTAAAAAGGGAGTTTTGGCTTTTTTCTTTCTGTGGCCTATTTTTTTAGTCATAATTATGAAAATATTAATATTGATTGTATTTAATAAACATTCATGCAAAGATAAGCTTGCTGATGATTCCAAATATTGCCGACAACTGCAGATGCTCAGTTGCACAAAAAACTGTGGGTTTTTAAGGTTAAAAAAAGGGGCTGCTCATGGAGAATCATCATTGTTAGATATCATAATTGGCCAATAATGTAATGGTAGTTTTGCAATCATGAACAACATCCTTATTGGTAAAGTTTTTGTTAGAAAGTGGAAAAGCAAAGAAAGAGGATTTCTCTGGAAATAACTCTCAAAAATTGCAACAAATATTGCAAGAGTAACACAACTCTCCTATTTTTTTTTTTTTCTGAAAATCACTCTGCTCTACCCAATAGCATCCATAGCATCATATCTTAGTTATAAACAGAATTAAAGTGAAAAGAGAAGAAAGGAAAGAGCCTTGTGTTTGACTTAAGAGAAAATAATGAACTGTATTTAAACACAAACACACAAAATGTGTGCTGTGGGACATTCTGCCCCGTGTCCTGCGTGTCCCTCCTCCAGCAGTCTCTGGGGACCCGTTACTGTGGCGGCAAACAAGCCTCGGCGGCAGGCACAGGGCCGAGAGGGCGTGCATATATCCCGAATGCAGTGCGTGTTTGTGCGCACATCAATTGCATGTTAACTGTTAATCTGTATGTGTGCGTGAGTGTGTGTGTCGAGTTATCCCCATCTTTTGTGTGTTTACGTGTGTGCAATAGGTGGGGGAGGAAGGGGGAGCGTCCGAGGAGGCCCTTAGAAAAAAAAAAAAGCCCTAATTGCCGTTCCTCTCCTCTCCCTGGCCGTCACACCTTCTACTGAGCTTAGACTTTCCAGCCTCATCACACACACACAGGAAACACAACGCTAATTAGAGACAGCACAACCTCTGCTAATCACGTTCGCACACGACTGTGACCAAAATGTCAGTGTGTGCATGCAGGCGTGTTTTTTTGTTTTTCTTTTAGACAGATTCTGTCCACTGCATTTTTTACTCAGCAGAGAAAGAAAGAAAGCTCCATCTGCGTGGAAAGAGGGAGAAAAAGCAGTAACCCAGAGGCTGCCTGCACATATAAATAAATATAAACATGCAGAGTAAAGAATTGAGCAATCTTAATTAAGCTCAACTTCCTTCACCTCAAAAATAATCCACAGATTTTCATCCACACAACACAAGCTTCATTTTAACTCTCCTCACATATGTATTGATGATTGTGTGTTTTGTGAGTATGCATGCGCCTGCACATTGTATGCCAGCTCTGCACACAACAAAGACAAAAAAAGTGCTTTCCACTTATGGTGCACAAGCAAAAATTCTTCAGAGGAAATGCTGACCAGCAGATGAGTTACTTCCACTGTCCGTGCTGTTCAGAGGAAAATACTGAATGTACAACAGCAGAGCGTTGAAAGGAAAAAAAATGCTTATCATTACATTTGGCACCTTGACAAACTACTGTGCTTCCAAGAGCTGTTACAAGAGAGAGAAGGAAAGGGGGAGGAAGAGGGACAGAGATAAAGAAGAGAGGGAGAGATGTGTGAAAGGAGAGAGGGAGAGGGAAAGAGAGAAATTAGAGCAAAAAGTGGACAGAGAGGTGCAGAGAAGTGGAAGACTGAGTCCATGTTGGTCCACTGAAAGCTGAGCTCTGGTATGATTGGGCAGTGTACATGTAGTTAACTAATTTACTGATGTGCATCTGTGTGTGTGTCATACCCGTCTCATCTTCTGCAGTCTCCTTGGAGACAGGCTCTTGGTGCTGGTTGGAGATCCGGCACAGACCATCACCCCGTCTTCTTCTTCTTCCTGAGACACAAACCAAGATCAAAAATATTAAACATCTTTTAATTATATCATGATAATGTGGAGACAAGGGCGTACAAAATAATGTGACAAAATATAAAGAAAACCTCAAGGAAAAGACACAAGGACGTTTAAAACAATCACAACGAGCAGAGATAACGAAATGAAATCTTTCTTCTACTGTCTCATTCATATCTGATACCCTCTTGCACATTACTTATAACCATTCTTCTGTCAGAACAGCTGTTGACAAGGATCATTCCCTGACAGGATTATAATCTGATTTATGTGTGGACAATCCTTTTTGTCATTCAAATATATATTATTTTAATCTCTCTTCATGTCCCTTTTAAAAGATCTACCTAGAGGGTTAGACATTTTAATTCAATTCAATTTATTTCAGTTTCATTACAGAATTAAGTGTCATATACCGAACAGCACAACACATGGATTTTCTCTTTCTATGTTCAACGTACACCTAATCAAAACAAAATCTGAACACATTCCATAAAAATAAACATGCAATATACTTACTTTAAAATATATTACAGTATCTTATTTGTCTGTTAATTAACCATCTTCTAATGGCTAAAATGTAGAGTTATTGTCTAAACTGTGAACAAAACCTTGAAAATAATCCAGGATCTACATCTGAACTAGGATCACCACTAAAATTATATCACCTTTCTCTTGTGCAATGACCAACATTTCCTGAAAATGTCATTCAAGGCTGTGAAGACTGCCCTACCTTGCAATGTGAACAAATACTTTAAGAAATTCCTGCATCATCCTGATCTGGATCACCCTCAAAAATCTAAATGATTGGTTTTCACCTTAATTCTGACCTACCCTGAAAAGTTTCATAAATGTCTGATTATAATTTTTGGGTTATCCTGAAAACAAACAGCAGAAAAAAAACATAGCCTCCTTGGTGGAGCTATTTAGAGCTTCACAGGAAAAGCTGGACCTTTTTGATGCCACACTCTTTCACACAAGATATGTCACAGTTTTTAAAATTCGGTGACCTTATATGTAAGAGAGACAGAAAACTAATGGTTCTCCACCAGCACACTCTGTCCGCTATATAGGACTATTACTTCAAGTTTCTATCATGGTTCTTTAAGTTACATAAGTTTCCCCTTTATTTACAGTACAGACAGAGACAATTAAAAATACATTCATCAATTGTTATTTTGATAAAAACAACATATGGTTGCACAAATCCCCTGACACATCATTGGAAACCACCTTTATCAAAAGACTGCACGATACTTAAAACAATTAAATACAATAAACGTTCACATTGAGGTATGCACAGTATGGAAATATACAAATTATTTTAGACTTCACAGGGGCATCTGTAGCATTTTCCTTAAAACATCTGACTGATATCAAACCATACTGTGTCAAAGGTAGGACCTTTGCAAAAATAACATGCACAAAGTTTCTTAGAACAATATGAGGGCATGGACTTCTGCAGTTAAACACATCTGACCTGCGCTGCACCATCTCTTCGGTAATATTAAATAAAGGCTACTGCCCGTGTCCTATGCTTGCTTTTATTGTTCTTAGTACAGTGGACTCAGAAAAGAGACTGAAGATGTAAAGTTAAGTTTGACTGACAGGAAAACAGCCTTTGGTTCCTTTTACCTTCCCACTTTTCCATCTGCTCCTCACTTTAGTCCAGCTTGTAACTATTTAAAAGGGTTCTTTTTGGAAATTACAAGAACTCTGTTGTGACATTCTGACTCCTCCTTCTGCCAACAAAACCAATTAAATTGGTCAGTGATTCTAAAATAAAACATATCCTGTAACTTGAGCCTGTCTGACAGCCTCTGATCATAATCATACCATAAAGAGTCTGTAAATCTAATGAAGTCTTTATTAGGGCACATCATTTGTCCTTCAGGTACACAATTTTATTTTGAAATTAAATCATTCTTCTTCCTCTTATACTTGTCTTTCTCTTAATCTTGCATTGCACATTGACCTGCCTGATTCACTGTCTGAAATCTTGCAGATCCATCTTGCCAAGCTTCAATGTCCTAAGACTTCAGTCAGCCAAAAGATGGACGGCCCAATCAGGGAATAGAGGCAAAAACTACAGTCGTTACGACAGAGGAAAGAGACTGCATGTTTGAAAACAAAGTGGTCTCCGTGGATGCAGTAATAGCTGCAGTTTAATCAGAAATGGACTCAATTTCTTCTTTCAAAAGGAAGCAAAGAACATCACTTAGAGCTTTTCTTATGGAAAATCATGTTTTGAACTTGTCCTGATCGGGGATCACTGCTGGAAAACTGGGAGAAACACAGAAATCCTCCGCCTAAGATGCCGGTTAGTCTATGGTAGTCATGCTAACTCAGCGATACCTGGCAAAATCTGTTCTCCTCAGAAGTACCAGGAGAACTTGGTGGGGTTTGTCACATATGTGGTAAATCATACATCCATGTTGTATAACTTAACATAAGATGATAGTTTTAGTTTAAGCTAATTAAACTTAGTGGTAGAAGTAGTTTAAGTTAATGGCTAACAACATGGTCGAGCTGCTACATCATACTGTGGCTTGATATGATTGGTCTGTGATGACTGTGACTGGCAGAATGATTGTCCAATCACCAACTGCTGTTGCTTTTTGAAGGTTCTGCCCTCTGAAAACATTTTATATGGGCTCTTCTCCAGATGGACCAGTGAAATATTTCCGTGGGAGATATATGGACCTGTCCGTCTGGCGTGTCAGGTTATCTTTTCCCAGCCGCTTCTGAATTGTCTTACTCGAGGAGTCAATCTGAGATTTCATTTATCGTCCTGTTTTGAGAGCACAGACCTCTATCTGTAAAGTGGCTGCAGCACAAGAGATTCCTGCCTGATTGTGCTTCATTGGCTTTCCGTCTGAGCAAAATGACTACTGCCGGGAAGAATGAACATTGTCTACACTATTATTATTGATAGCTAAATTAATTTAAATAAGGTGTTCCTGCAGCATGTCGTTAATGCCTTCATCTGATACCTCTCCTGCTGAAGAGCTGGACAGGCTTAGTAAACACCTTCACTGAAATATTAAACCAGCTTGTTGGCTGTTATGTTGGCTTGTGCATGTCATTTAGATGCATCACTATTGATTTCAGTCCATTTCATTACCAACTAAAAAACCCTCAGAGGAGCTTTAAATATATAGGTAAATATGTTGTGTATTCATGGACTGCCTTTGAATATTTAAGACTTCAGTGGTTTTAAAAAGGTTTGAGTCTGAAAGCAGACAGGGAAATGAAGACAGAGTTGATCCAGACGATAACAGATATATGCATTCATTACCAGTCTTGTTCTCTTCGAGGTTACAGGAATTATTCTTAACGCAGCCACCTCTGATGAGTTTAATTTCAATATGTTTGTGCATTGATGTCCTTGAGTAGACATCTGTGGCCGGCAGCAACATGAATGAACTGCAGACCGAGAAAGCTGAATTAATTAATCTGTGTGTTTGTGAATTCATCTGTGAGTGTACATGAAATCTGTTTAACTTCAAAATCAAGTAGATATCAACACCTCCGTTCGCCTCGAGAACACCATCCTGCGTGGATGTGTTGCATTCCCGTCTTGTTCATCATCGGTGCCCCCTCTCCTCAGTTTCTCACTGACAGATCAAACTGCTATTGCCGTATCAAATCCATCAGGCTTATGGAAACATACACCTCGTTACATTAGCTTTGAGGAAATCACAGGCTCGCTGATGAAATATGCAGACAATAAAAGAGAGAGAGAGGGGCCGGGTGCTCCGATGACATGACAGGCCATAGCCAGAGGGGCGTTGGTTAAAAATGTACAGCCCTGAACAAAGCGCTAAGCAGGCTTCAGCAGTCATTAAAGGCCCCTGCATCAGAATCGCACTCTCCATGAAAAGCAGCCTTTCCTGTCTGTTTCTATGAGGGGGGCATGTGTCTATCAGTGTGCCCCAGAACTGAATTATGTGTGTGTGTGTCAGAGAGGTGTGAAGGTCTGAGCGGCTCACCCTTGCTTTAAGCCTGCCCTTAATGTCCCGGATGCCCCTCTTGGCATGACTCTTGGCCTAGGAGGGGAAGAGAAAAAACAGCATCCACACACACATTCAGGCACACACAGATTACTAATCAAAACATGTTGCATTAACATTCGGCTCTGGTTTCATGTAACATCAAGAAATGCTTTGATCCCCGTGGCAAAAACACGGAGACAAAAGGCTGGATGAGAGAGCCTCGCGCACTAACAGGAGGCGATAACATGAAAGGGCACCCTGACCACCTATTGCACAGAACATAACGACACGCTTCTGCTCATCAAACAGGGACCAGGCACAACAATGCTCACAGTCCCAAGACAGACCTTTTTTAACTTAAATAGCTGGATTCATGCAGACTGATTAGTTTGGAATATGTTATCTGTATCTAAGTGTATTTTTTTAGCATTCAAAGGTTAAGTAACACATATTGTAGAAAACAGAGCATTCTGATGAATAAATGTGAAACAGCAGGTCTGAAAAGAAACTGTACCTTTGTAACAGCTGTGTTGAAGAGCGCTCCTCCTCTCTGCAACACAAACAGAAAATTACAAGTCAGTAATATCAGTTAAATTTCCTCATTTTCATACAAATTATTCATCTCCATTTAGTATTCACATACTGTATCCAGCATGAATGAGTACACCCTCTATTAAAAGTAATGTACATATCAATATCAAAATAATCAAAAGAACAACGTCCAAAGTTTTGACAAAGCTGTGTTTAACATAACATTTTTTTTCCATAAGGTGAAATAAGGGTAATATGATAACTAAAATTTAGCTTTGCTCCCACCCCTTTGATTGGGGTGTACTCATTTTTGCATCCTGATAGTAAATTAAGAAAATACTTTTTTTGTGTCCAACTTAAAATATCTTGTTTGGAATCAATGGCCCACATCTGGGGGAGCATTTTGTAGTACGGTATGCCTTAGATAATGTTGATTTTGAATGAAACCAAAGGTTTTCTGACAGATCTGAAGAGGTGCACCTATTTATGCTGAGCACTGCATGTACACCACTGACTTTGTAACAGTTAGGATACTTAAGACTGAATCATTATTCAAAGTAAACTGAAACTGAAATGAAATAAAATGAAAAAAAAAACACACTATGAAAGGTTGTATATTTCTTGACATGTATTTTTAAAACAGAAAAGTACATAAAGTCAGAAATAGGGAAATCACTAGGACACATGGTCTCTGGCATTATTACTTTTATTCAAGGCTTTTCGTTAACAGCTTTTCTTTTCAAAGGCCACATGTTTGACCACTTCTCAACAAGTTAACATTTGACATGCCTTGCAAATAAACTCACATTCATGCCTTTTAACCCCTCTGCTTAGGCCCTGACTAGAACAGGCTGTAAGTCTTCATCTGCCGTGTCGCACTGCTCTCCTCTAAAGAAGAAAATGTAGCCTCAGCTTTCCAGTGCAGGTCCCTCCTGTTTACTGTGTTTGCACAGGCAGAGACACACACGGTGAGACATGTTCGATTCACTCTAGATTTCTGTGAGCTCAACACATGGCTCTGGGAGTGCCTGCCATACGGAGGATGGCATCATAATGGGATGATTTTCATATGAACTATTTAAGCACACATTTTCTGAAATATGGTGAAAACCACGGAGGGAGAGGGGGGATTTTTCCCATATTAACTGGGGTTCTAGATTGGCTGAGGACACAGTTTTTTTTAAACTAATAACATGCGTTTTGCACAATAAGGGGCCTTAAACAACAATCAACAGAAGAGAGACTGAAGAGAGACTCTTTCACAATCTGTCTTTCAGTTGTTACTGATTCTCTGAATGTGTCGCCTTCTTTAACTGCTAGTGTTGGCTCGGATAATGGAAACAGGTATCAACCTTAAATTATTTACACTATATAAATAAAACAAATCAAATATTGCCCCAAAGTGTTTTTTTTTTCTTTTCATTACATTTTCTCCATTCACCCTCTTTCCTCTCAAAAGGTTTTAATCTTATCTTATAAATGTGATTTTCTGCATGGCCTCATAAAGAACTACACAACTACTTTAAAAGCCCTTGTGAGGACATTTCTGTACCTGTTTGGTTTTAATGACCCCAAAGTTTTACATCTTATCTACTTGCTGAAAAAAATGCTACCCCAATGGCTGTATAAAGTTAAATTAGGGGTCCCATGAACTGAAAGTTCTGCATCATTGAGAACATTTTGATGGATGACAGAGAGATTAGGAGGCTGTCTGAACTGGAAAAGGAGTGGCGATCCAGTTAGCCATCATGCTCATGCCAACATATGCAAACCCTCTCTGTTTTATTCACTTAAAACATCCTGGAGGAGGTCATTTAAATTATGTAGAAAAGATATTCCCCATAGCCAGTGGGCAGAAATACTGAATGACACTCACACCATCCAAGTTCTGACTGTGGTTTCAGGAGCTGTGAGCGCCACAGGGTGCTGAAGCTGCCCGTGTTGCTGCAGGATTTTTCTCCTGCTGCTGAGTTTACAATCATGGTAAACTCTACATCCAATATAAAAATCCAACATTGTGCATCCCTAATAGATTTGTTAGGGAGTGAAAGACAATCTTTCCCTTAGATGTTCAACACTAGAAACTGAATTGTTTTATTTAAACTCTAAGAGCCATTCATCATCAAAAAAGATGTTTTATTTAAACTCTAAGAACCATTCATCATCATCAAAAAAGATCTAATTATTGTTGTCAACACATGCAAAGCTTCATCCACAGTCTTAGAAAGTACTGAAACAAACCTTAAGTGTGAAGAGTGACACTACACAGGCTATATTTCGCTGAGCAACGATACACTGCATGATTCACAGTGTTCGGGAGGGTTTTATTTAGAAGCAGCCTAAAAAGGGTGTGAGGGACTGTGCTGTGATTGATTTGTACTGCAGACTGACATTATGGCACCAAATCTCTCTCTGTGCCTGTCTTCTTCTTTTCTCTCGCCGAGTTGCCGCGTCTCAACTTCTTTTTCCTCTGTTTGGTCTTTAGTGTTAGCACAAAGCGTCAGCTAAACGGCTAAACAGAGTAAATGGCAGACAGCGTTTCAGAAGTCTGCACAGTGAGAGGAGGAGAGGGGGCCGAGGTGAAGGCCTCTCTTATAGATCCCTGTCAGTCAGGAAATGTGAACTTTAACAAACCTTTGAAGAGCACTCTAGAGAACTAATTCAGCCTTAGCTGACGGCGTGGGGAGAGCGAGGGAGGGAGAGATACTCGCCGTGAAAGAGAGAGAGAGAGAGAGAGGGAGAGGGAGAGGGAGACAGGAGGGGGCTGTGACAGAGATGAGAGAAGGGGGAGATAAAGACAGAAATGGATAGGGGAAGAAAAGGAGAGAAGAGAGAGACAGTAGATGAAGAAGGAGGGAGAGATCTGTGTTCTTGGGCCGGTTCAGCGGAGTAACGCCCGTGTTTGCTGCCAGATCAACATGTCATGTCGGAGGACGTCTTGTCACGTCAAATCACTTCTGTCTCCCTCCCTGTCTGTCTCCACTGTCCTGCTGCACGCGCCGCTTCACACACCAAACCCACGCTCCAGCCCGATCTGTACATTCAGACGGGGCCCCACTTCATTCTGAAGGCAACAGCAGCACTTCAAACGCTGAGTTGTGTCAATCACTCTTTCAATTAAATATAACTCGGGAATAAAATGAGAGGAACATGAAAAAAGCGCAGATAAAAGCAGTTAGGGTTTGATACGTAGGACAGTTTGTGAATACCTTTACTGTGTGCATCCACTGTTGGTAGGACCTTGAATTACCTGGAGGGATTGATAAGACACAAGAAAGATGAATTAATCACCTTGCACATGATAGGATTGTATTAACATAGCATAGACAAAATAATTACCAATATATAAAAAATAAAAATAATGACAATTGCAGCCCTGATTTCTATCACTGATCAAATTTCATGAAGATGTTTCATTTATTGAATTATTTTCTGCATTGATTGCTTTTGTCCAGTTCCAATATCATTACTAAATGAGTAAAAAATTGCAGTTTCATGTGAATAATTTTTAAGTGAATATAAAAAAAGGAGATTTTTTGAATGGTTCTTACAAATTTAAAAAAATATATATTATAGATTTTTTTATATCTCTGAAAGGTTCAAATTGAAAAAGTTCATATATTTTTTTGCACACTGGACAACAAACAAGTTGCTGCCATACTGTTTTCTGGTCATTTCTGAATCAGACCTTAAAAAAAAGATTTGATAAGATGATCTTGCTCAGGGTGCCTTGAAAATTTAAAACAATTCACATCAAAAAACAAGAATTTTCATTCGTTTTTCAACCACACATTTCAAAAGTTAAATTTAAGACCTTTTTGGAGGACTCTTCGAAGGTTTAAAGAACCCTTGATTTTTCTCTTTATCCATGTATTACTCAAAAACAGGAACGAAATTACAAATTACAGTGAGGGTTTTAGTCAGGATCAAAGTTAATAAGCACCATCACTTGACGGATGTTTAGCTGTAACATCTGGTTGGTTTTTCCGTCCTTTTTCTCACATCAATGTGATTTAAACCTGAAATGCTCTGATCAAACTGTTGTAATTTGTCTGAACTCCTGTGGGATTTAAAACTGTTGGTGTTTGTGTGCAAATGTCACTGCATGTTTCAACGTTTAACCCTGGCAAAACATTATCAAGTCTTTTGTCAAACGTCTTTTGCTAAATTTAGCTGGATTTTCAGCAACCTTTGTGTCAGATTCAATAAAAGGTTCTTTTACACAACAACAACAACCAAGATGTGTGTCAGTCATGAAGTAAATTAAGGTTTTCTATGAAACAATACTTTGATTTGTTTTCTTCTTTGTTGTGCAGAGAAGGATGATACAAAACTTAAATTGATAGTCTGAGGATTTCAGCTTTCAATAAACCTATTATCAAATATTGCTATCCGCCACAGAGGCTTAAAAACAAAGATTTAGTACATATTCAAATTCTGTGCAATTTTCAGGAAACCCTCTGGTTTATAGTGGGTTATTTTTTATGACACTTTTGTTTGAGGGAGTGTGTTTTATGTGGCTTTAGACCTCACTGGCTCAATAGATGAAGCTTTTCCTGCATTGGGTCAATATAAGTTGTCTTGTTTAGTATTTTTTTGACAAATGTGTGCACAGCAAGGTTTGAAAAACTACAAAATTTTAAATTTATACTTACATTTTTTCCATTAGGGTATCCAAGCCTTACTTTTTAAGATGGTTTATCTCTGAGTTTCCAACCTGCTGTGTTAACTTATCAGAGTGACCTTATAATGTTTAAATTGTTTATCATAATCAGAAAAACACTTTTCATCATTTCAATACTTCTGGAGTGGGCATAAGGCAGAGTCCTCTATGTCACACCTCCTGCCACACACTCAGGTTAATTTCTTTCTGTTGTTTTCATCCAGTCATGGTACAGGACACTCTGGCAGGCAGTGCTGACATTCTCTGGATGCACTTGTACATAATATTCTTTACCTGAGCTGAACTGGTACTATTATTATCACATTTGTGCCTGCTGTGTTTTCTTCTATTCTATCATGAACTGCACTGAGACCTGCTTTTATTTGTCAAAAAATGCTACAACATCAGACTGCAAGTGGGCACTCTTACAGTTTCACACTAATTCTCATTTTTTTTCTAATAAAACAAAATGTGTTGGCACATTTGAATTTACCGGGCCTCGTGCTGTCAAACAGCGGTCATGAGAAATTTTAGAACAGGCCTCAGCATCCTGAGTAATAGCAAGCCCTGGACAATACGTAAGGGTTTTAAAAAACTATTTGATTAATATTATCAAAGACAAATACCGAATACTTTGAAATGAAAATATTGTTACCTCAATTTATTGGTGTTTGAGACAACTTTTTGTACATTAAGTTTGTTCTGAGTCATAAAAGAAGGACAAGTTTCTCTCTTGCCTTTTCCTTTCAAAGTAATAGATCTTAAAAGGTTGCATGCTGTTTTGTTCACTTAATTACATTAGCCTGTTGCATGAAATACGGCAAAAACAAATAATGTGGCTAATTGATGGACAGCACTACTCACTTCCACAGAAGCCCCCCTCTGTGATCTCCTCTTCAAACACGTCAGAAAAGCCGCGGCCTGCGTTCAATTTGGCCAGCCGTCCGTCGATGAACTGCAACCATAAATTACAAGGAGCTTATTAAAGAAGAGGGGGAGGTGGACAAACTTAAACAAATACACACAGATTCAAACACTCTGGCCACAGTGGGGTGTTATTAATCCTACCTGACAGGAACTACATCCTAAGATTAGGTGGGCTGCAGGTAATAGGGATTTGGTAATATGGAGCAGCTGAGGGATTAGGGCTGCAGACGACATGTTGAACACCGTCTGAGACATAAGGAAGTTTCATTTCCTCTCTTTGAAACATTAAAACACCATCTCATAAACATGGAGCTAATAGCCAGGACAGTGACACATTTCATACACACAGCCACAAATCCATGTAAACGTGCTGCATAACTGGAACATAAACACCAAAACATGTGATCAGTAAACACACAAACTAAACATTTTCGTAATATTAAAGCACGAAACATTTGCAGAGTTAACAAGCCATTTGAAAGTAAAACAAACCAGGGATGCTTGGAAGAAACAACACAACAAATGAAAGTTTTGCTCATTTTCGGATCATTTTGGCTCAGTGTTACAGCTTTGTTGCCTCTTTTGAAAGATTTACAGGCCCTGTTGTGCAGAAAAGCATTGTTTTCTGTCTTTTATATAAAGATAATTAAACTCTTTACAATCTCTCCACACACTAGAGTTGAGGAAAATATTATGTGGACGTAGATCACTGTCACATTTGGTTCAGTGTTTCACATTAACAAAACACAACCACATTGATCCTAAATTTCCAATTAGTTTGTCAAATGGGCTCAAAATCAGACAATATGTGTTTTGTTTTTTCTGTGCATGAGGATTGCAAGATCAGTTACAATGTAATAGATCTTTGGTTTGATGGGAATAATTTATTCTAAAATAAAAACTAATTACTGATCAACACCTCCTACCTTTCAAGCACTATTTTGTAATTTCAAGAATAAAAACACATGCTGCATTATTCTCTTTAATTATAAAAAGACTTGACAGAAACATATTTTCACAGAATTTCTGAGCCTTAGCAAACCAAACTCCCACCTCTGCAAGTGTGCCCAAAATGCAACAACAGTGTAGGTTGTTTTTGGGTGCGTGTCCTCAGGGAGCGCCCGCTAACTAGCGACCGACATGGCCATCCGCTCCTCCGGTCAGAGGAGCTGGAAACTCATCATTAGATCATTTTAATGAGAGGTGAGACTGCAGGTTCCAACCGCTGCTCCGCTACTTAGCAGGCCCAATTAGTGCACATAATCAACCCAAATCATCACCTCGCCAAAGTCTGCACTTATCCCCCCGCCCCCAACCCCCTCCACCACCACCACCCCCCCTCCGTCCAAACACCCCGGACACATTACCTGCCTCACTGTGGGCCTTAATTAGATTTTTATCAACAATGGAAGACACTCACATACACACAACAGACACTTAAAAACACTTGCTGTGGCCCATGTGAAGCTAATGTGCAGGAACAACAGCACATGACACATGGGCTCCTTCACTCTGTTTAACAAGACCAGGGAGAATGGACAAAGTATGTAAAAGGAACAAAAGGAGAAAATCTAGTTAATGCTTCAAAAACAGCTCTGATTTGTTATGTTAATCAAATGACTTGCAGCAAAAATAAAGCCATCTCAAAAACACGTCAAATCATTTTCCCTATTTTGTTTAATATGAAATACTATCCAATAAAAGTGCACTCAATAAGATATATTTAATTGAGAAGAAACTAGTAGTTAAATTTGATAAGGAAGACATCTCTTTAAATGTGGCCTTTCTGGTTTGTGGCACAAGCTGCCTGCAAAGCAGTCCAGCTGGGATGAATCAGGAGGGCCACTTTTAAAAACTTCATCTCTCCATCATGTTGAAGGCAGTTTTTCATGAAGAGTCTTTCTTGAAAAGCAAAAGCAAGCAGAGGAGGTGGGCGAAGCTCAGCAGCAAGTCTCCTGGAAATGTCTTCTTAGGCCACAACATTACTGGGGAAGGGGGCAGGGCATTAGTTGTTTTTCTTAAATCAGGTTTAATTGATAAAGAACTAGAAAAAACTTGGAGAATGCAAACTTCAACCAAGAGAGCATACTGCTGTTACATCTCCAAGCAATAGTTACATGATAAAGTTACCATGAAGATATGGTTCCTTGACCCTGAAACCCACACCTAGTGCTCATTATATGCTTGCTAGTTATCGAGCAAAAATGAAAGTTCGCTAATGGTGGTTATCTGGATCACCACCAAAATCTAATCATTTTTAAGTTAGGCCATTACCAACATCTCCTGAAAACTTCAGCAGAATTTGCCCTCTAAGTTTTGTGTAATCTTGCTAACAAACCAACACATGCCTACAAAAACACAACCTCCTTGGCAGAGGTGAGAACAAAGACACGTTGGTTGCTTTGAGATAGAACGATGAGACAAAGGAAAAGTTTGTGCTGCTCTGAAAACATCCCTGCCTTTGCTATGTGATGGATGTTAAGAAAAACAAACAAGTATAAATAAAATGTAGCGTTGTAAATACTTTTTCATAGTTTGCTGTCATTGATTTTGTCTTTCCCTTGACCTATATGTAATACTGTCAATCAGAATTTGTGGTTGTGTACAGCCATATAGTGCCTCATACCTGTTGGCCAATTTACTGCCTTGTTTTATGGAACCATGAAGACCTAATCCAACAATCAAAACAAACCAAAAAAATGTGTGGTCTTACCTCAGCATTGGATATTTAATCCATGTACAGAATTTTATATAATTAGTCTTTCATTTTTTAAATCTTTCTACGTTTTGCCTTCCTAAACAAACACATCCAACGTGTGAATAAAATCAGGCCATAACAGGCAGGACAGATTCAGGCACGCCAAGTTCTACATTTCCTACATGTCTACACGTCATCTTGTTTCCTGTCCATGCTGTTACTGCCGACAGATGAGGAAGAGAGTTCTTCCATCTGGCTACCAGCCGTCTGACTCACTCCCCGGTCGGTCACAGTGGACTACATTTATTTAAACTCTAGAACTTCGCAGCCAAAAGTCTGGATTACGCCTCCACATTTTTTTTAACAGAAGTATACATGGATGAATGAGAGGGACAGCTGATGCTCAGGACCTTATTTAAGCATTTTTTAGCATATTGTGGGTCATTTTCTACGAACATAAACAAAGGGACTCTCTTGAATCCTTAAACTTTGCTGTCAGTAACATCACTTCAAACCAATAACTCAGCCTCACTCAGTGTACATGTTTACATGCTCAGTTAGGAACACTGTCCCTATCCCATTGTAAAAGAAATGAAAAACTATTTTTTGTCTTTAATGAAAGTATGTTAGCCACCACAACAACAACAGAACTATGTCTCCCTTTCTGATGGGAGCAGGCCTTTGAACTCTCAAACTGGTTGCATATTTAGTGGGGAAAAAAACAAGACAATATAAAATTAAAAATGTTTGTGTATCACACATGCCCAATGCTCACTCCTTACTTTTTGGTAAAAGTACGATGAATTACGATTAAGATGCATTCTAAATATTTAATAAAAAATACTGATTAATAAACACATTTAATTGATACCTGCAAACAATCATGTGAGTGTCAGGTTTCTGCAACAAGCCTCTAATGGACACTCAGGGTACAGGTTTCCATCTTTCCTCTATCAAGCCTCTTCTTTTCCCTCTTCCTGATGTGATGTCTTCCACGATCAACTGTCATCAGTCTATATATCTAAAAATCTATTATCTATTTGCCTTATCATCTCCTTAACATTTTATATAAAACAAAATACCTTCTTTCGTAATGTTCTTCATATATAGGTGTTGCACTATGAGCTGTGTATATGCCTGAATAACTTTATCTGTTTCCAGCTTATCAGTTTACCATTATCCTTCCATGTGTTGCTTAAAGTAACATGACCCTCTGTGCCTTTTTCTTCAATTCTTTTGGTCTCTGTTGACCTGACTGTAGATTTTATTGTACCCAGAGTTCTGCCTTTTTGTTTTGTCCGTAGTAGCAGTTTATAAACATCTGTTCTTAAAGGTGCTATATAAATCAAGTTATATTATTATTATTATTATTATCATTGCTATATAAATCACTTTCATTATTATTATCTGGCACTTCTGCATGTGTTTTTATTTTCTACCTCAGAGGTTGCCTATTATTATGCCAAAAACTACAGCACAAGTCAGCAGGAGATGCTCTTGATGTTCTGTTTTAGTACTTTATTTAACCTCTGACCCCGTAACAAAATAACTAAACTACAGATTTTACTTCCAGCAAATTTCATAGTTTCCTTGATTGAGGATTTTCTCATTAAAAACTGCAATCTATGAGGTGTAATCACTTCCCTGTGAAATAAAGTTTTTGTCCAGTGGATACATTTCATATGGGTAAAAGGTCCTTTAAAGTGGGCTGATTGGTTCACTATATAAGCTATTCTGGGATGCTTTGCCAAAAGCCTCAGGGTGAACCAGGAAGTCTACTTTTAAAAGATCCTCTGCCTCATTATGAGAGATCTATGCCTGAAACGGTTACTTTGGTTTACCCTCTTCAGCTTATCAAGTGATGTAAGAACAGAGTCCTTCATTTTAAACCAAAGAGTGAGGTGAAAAAGAGGCTTGACGTGACAGGCCAATATTACCTATGCTTTCATACAAAAAGCACAGATATAACAAAAATCTGAAATTGTCCAAAGTTATAATTCCCTTTTAAAAGTCTCAGTTAAAGAGACACACAACATATTCCTGCATAATAGTCATTTTTTAACAAGCTTCAAGCAGTTATTTCTTTCATCACATCGCAGCACACTGTTCATTAGCTGACACAATTCCTCAGAAGTTTTGATATGATTTAGTCTTCTACTCGACTGCATTATAGATTCAACAGGATGGAGACGCCATACATCCAGATTTAACATTTGCAAGAACACACCTTTCCCCTTTCAGCTAGTGTCTCAGCTCCTGCACTCATACACTCGCAGAATGACGGATGATTATTGATTGATGGGACGCACATTGTCTGCAAAGGCTCCCGGCAGTAAATCATCAAAGAGCAAGTCCCCCCAGCAGACTCAATAAAATTGTGCATGGCTTTGTTTTGTCAATATAAGGAGGAGACCTCATTGAATCAGTCTCTGCGAGTACAATACGCACACACACTCACACACAGGACAGTGTGGAGGAGCAGAGGATGGTTGATAGGAAGCAGGTTGATGTTGACAGCCTTCCTCTGCATTCTTTTAGAGGATATCTCCCACTTGTTCTGTTCTGAGTAAAGGATAGGAGGATGGAGCCGAGAAGAACAGAAGTTGAGTTTATTAATGTTAGGGTCAGATTAAAGTGTACAGTTCATAGGTGCTTACAATGTATCCTACTCTACAGGGTGTGTGCAAAAGTCAGCAACAAAATCAGGTTAATTACACTTAATTGTATGTGAGTGTGAGTTTTCTTGATTTTCTTTGATATTTCTCACTCAGAAGAGCTGGTTTATCTTTTTAACACAGCGTAACAATTAAGGCAGCGATGAATTCATCTAGTTCTGCGAGTGAAATGGTTCACTTAGACTTTAAGCATTGAGGGAGAAACGTTGTTAGGCTAACAGAGAGCAGTGTATTGATAAGCCTTTCGAGACCACCCCTCGTCAATACAAAGCACTTCACCTCCGCTTCTCCTGCTGGACAGTAAAGCACTTGATGAACTGCTTACAAGGGGAGATATAGAATTATGCTTGTAATGGGTGCAGTATGAACAGCAGGTGTACAATGCTGCACACTGTGGCATGAAATCAAGTATTTATTTTCTACACACTGTGACAGCCCTTTTGGCCTCATTTTTTCTTTGCTCTTGTAATACAGGAACATGCAGTTAGCGTGGTTGTTCAGGCACGTCAGTCACTGTACCGAGTATGAAACCATTGTGAAAGAGATAGCATTTGAGAGAATGGGAGAGAGAACAGGAAAATGCTATATTTTGCATTTTTCACATACACAAATGCAGACATACGAATTTCCAGAGCTGTGCTCCCCCACTGGCTCCATGTGCTCTCTTTATACCAACATTACGCCTCTGATACTACCATTAGGTATAAAGAAACTGATGGTTAACTCTTTCCCCATCCTGTCCCTGCAACATTTGCAGTAAGCATTAAATATTCCTGGGGCATAATTACTACAGTTGGAAACAGCCATGTGATCAGGGCTACCAGGGCTGGCACTGATGATCGCTTTGCGTGGTACTCCCTGCTCTCAGTGTGTTAACATAGTTTGTATGAAGTGTAACCTGTGTTAAAAAACATAATTTTCAGCAGTCAGACGACTAAGAAATTCTTTATACTTGTTCAAGTCTACTTGCAATATAATTTAGACCCACAATGTTGGTAAAATGTGTCAAAGTACAGAGGTGTAGCCACCAGCCACTGGGGCTTTGGCTCATGTTAATAGCTGCTGATGTTAATAGACCTAAACCTCCCACTTGACTTCCTAAAGGTAAAACAGCTCAGCAAACAGATGGCACCTCACTGGACCATCTGTGTCAGGTTAAAATGGCATACACGGCTATTGGTGCTAGGACTGTGAATATTATCCCACTCTTAAATGCATTTAAGCCTATTAGAATGAAGCTGTTGTAAAGTGAGATGTCTCAACTGTATTAAGGTAGCTGCATATCTGCTTACTAAAAAAGATAATGAAATGTTTCAATATGAAAAGGCAATACACATTGTGGTTTGGACAGGGATCTGTTGTTCTTCTTTTCAGAGTGTTTAATTTAAAAATTCCATTCAATAAGCACAGAAATAAGTAAAGAATCTTTGACTCAAGCTGGCATCTGTATTGGGGCAACACTGGTTTAAATAAGGTATGCTTCCAAAATGACTTTGCAAGTAATTTGTTAAAATAACACATTTCAGAGGGGCAAAATGAGGTCACCGATCGCTTTAATATTGTGTGGCAGCACACAATGGTCTCTCTGTCCAGTAAGGCCTATCAGCCTCCAAATATTAATAAAGTTTGCTGAGTTTGCATTCAACAACCTTTAGCTGTTTTCTCCATAAAACTGGGATAAGTTGTAGCAGATCATGAAGCAATAAAACTGCTTTAAAACAAACCAAAATAGAATCACATGTAGGAAAGAAAAGCAATTTCCTGCTGAGATGGTGACACCTAAAAATCAGGTAACACCTCAACTTTAAGCATGCTGTATTGTGTATAATATGTGTTGTTCTGGCATACCAGTTTAAAAAAATGTGGTTTGAATTTAGCTCAAAGCTGCCCTAGTATTGTGACATGTAGGTGTAACTGATTAATCTAAGTGTAACTGTAATTATACAGCATTAGAAATATTGTTTTAGTCTATTTTAGCACTTATGATGGTTGGTTGTTTGTTAATTAAGAAGCCGACTTGTGTGTTTACACTCCCTGAGCTCAAAAATGGCAACTCCTGTGTGACCCTTTATGACTCCCCTCTGACAAAAACACCTTTGGGAAATGAAACACAACTGTTTTCTTTACCTGGAGACCAAGCAAACAAACAAACAGGCCTCATAATTAAACCTTGGAAATGAAGTTTTAGCTTGAGCTGACTCTGGCAACGCCTGCAGACAAAATGGTGTATTTCATAGTTAGAGCTTTGCCCACATGTAGAAAAGTTTTTATTTCCTTTGTGTTTAGTTCAGTTTCAACATCAGACACAGTATCAAGCAAAGTGTTTTCTTTTATTCTTTTTTGTAACTTCAGGAGCATTTATATGATTTTGGATTAACAATAGTGTTGTGTTAGTTTAGAGCAATCAAAACAACAGGATCAACTAGAGATATAGTATTTTGATAAACCTTGTTGGAGGCTAGAAAAAAGAGACAGGGAAAGGGAGAGCAGTACACATGCATTGTGTATCTTTGTGCCAACGTATAAATCTATGTGTATGGATGTTTATTAGGGATGTAGGTGGACTGGGGTTATACAAAGTAAGTTTCTATCTGAAAAAAAATATTTATTTTTGTAGTATTAGTGTTTACTTATTTGTTTTATATACTAGATTTAGATGAGCCAAATCTTGAAATTCTTGGCAGTAGAAGTAGATAGTTATTTAGCACTGCTTAAAAACCAGATGGCTGATTCCTCTGTACACTTTTTCTATGTACTATGTACAGCAGGCCAGAAAGAGAGCCGGGGATGCTTTCTGCTTTCTGTATGATCAGTACAAAACTTGTATTTTTTTATTTGTGTAAATTCTTGTTGTGCAACAAAAGCTCTCTTAAAAGAGCAGTAATGCCAAAGCACTACAATTAAGGTCAATATAAGTGCTTGATACATTCACATTAATTCAGCAAGGATGTGATATCACTGTTTATTCACTGTTAAAAGAGGGGCAAAAGGATGTTTCCACCAAAAAGAAATCCTAATAGCCAGAATCAAATGTATTTCTAATGTACCTCTTACTGTTTTTACCAGAATAAAACTGCAGAAGATCAGCATAAAACTTAGATAAAAGCCTGACTATGTCTGTTTGGTTACAAATATCAAGGTTAGACAGACTGTTAGTTATAACAGAGTTATATATAACAGTAACCCCTCCAATAACTTTTGTAAAAGGAAAAGGGTGTACCACCTCTGAATAAGTAAATTCAGAGCCAAACATGAAAAATGTCACTGTGAGATTGAATTGTAATGTAGATGAAAATTAAAACACTCTTTAGGTAGATTTCTCTTTTTGTAAAGGTAACATACCACATTAGAAAAACAACAGATGAAGATTGCATGTTTTGGGCTTGTTACATCGATTTGGTGCCTATTTCAGTCTAAAATCTTGCAGCACTGCTGGATGCCACAATGGCAAGTTTGGAGTGGGCTGTGAAGTTAAAACTGCTATTATCAGGAAGAAGTACAGGCACTACTTCATCGTAAACGTTAAAGGCAAGAACATACATGTGAAGTGTACATTATGTCCCAGAGCAAAGTGTCTGTCTGCGTTCATTGTGAGTAACTCTTAGAAGCTATTGTAAAAAAGCACAGATAACACAGAAGATAATGCCAGCACTGCTGGTAGCAGGTCAGGTAACAGTAATGAAGGATACGGAGATGGAGCCATGTCATTGAAGCAGCAAAAGTTTTTTCAAAAACTTATCAGTTACTTTCCCTGATAACTAATTATATTTATGAAAGAACAATTATGCTACTATCTCAATTACTTTTTTGGGAAAGTAACTAGTAAGGATAACTAATTACTTCTAAATGTAATTTGCCCAACACTGCTAGTAACAATCCACTCCAAGGAGTGCGTGAGCAAAGCTGAGTGTTTTGTTTGTTCTGATCCATTTTCTGCTGCATGTGCAGGGACACAGATCCTTTCCACATGTACTCCCTGCATTTTTCCCCCTTAAGGTGCAGCTGTGCCTTAAGTGACGCATCTCTGTGTGATTGTCCTCTTGAGCTCAGTTATTTTCTGAAGTGGAACTGCTCAAAGACACGGGATGTGGTGACTCCAGCAGCTTTTCAAGGTAAGGGTGTATTTGTGTAAGTTAAAATATACTCTAAAAGCCTTCTTGTGATTTGTGCACAAGCAACAGATGAAAATAAGGCTTAATGAACTTGATCTCTAACTTCCATCCATGCATTATCTACACAGCTTATCTCTTTTGGGTCATGGGAGCTGAGACCAATCCCAGCTGACACTGGGCAAGAGGTGGGGAACAACCTGAGCCGGCAGATTGCAGGGAAACACGTACTGCTTTCACTCTAAAATTAGTGGGTCAACACAAATTTTTTCAATACTGGTTAACATACTAATAACTGGCAAGTGACTCCTTTCCCACTGCCAGCAGACCCGAGTCTAATCGGCAGCAGACGAGCTGCGTGGCTGTTTTTTTTCTCTGGTGTGTCAAGCTGATGTCATCACGTTGATGGTCAGCTGTTTTCCGTACTTTGTACTTTTGTCCCACTTTAAAAATGAAAAAAACTCAGCGCAGACTGAACGACATTTGAGCACTGATGACACAAAGGCAGATTAAATTTGTTGCTGTGATGGCAAAGAGCCACAGACAAAAGGGACAGGCACGATATTATGCTGTCAGCACGTTACTTATTATTAGACATGAATAAGCGAGTCGACTGGAGTGTGATGTTCCCACTGAAGCAGATCGGGGGCGAGCAAATAAAAACCTGTGTGGCTTGCAGGGTCAGTCAACCTGGGTTGAAATGCCGATTAAACCCTTTCAAACTGCCGACAGGACCTGATTGTTACCAGGTTTAAACAGATTTTTTTTAAAGGGGTAATAGAGAGATGGCCAACCATTCTTTTACCCAAGAGCAGCTTAGAGTCACCAATTAAGATCTTAAAATTTTTCAATTAGAATTTAAACTCCTAATTTAAATGACTTCATTCTTTTGTCAAGGTTTGTGAAATCCTTCTTAACCCACTAAAGATATGCTGACAGGAATGGCACTGATGGGTGAGGGGATGGTTGGAGACATGGGCAGATAGACATACTGTAGGTCCATCCATCAGATACAACTATCAGTGTCAGTCAGTTTCATAACCAGTTAAAAACTCCTAACAGTAGCTTTAAATAGTCATTAAGCTATGCTATTAATTGTTTGACTTGCACAGAATTCAGTCTATCTTTAAACATAAGACAGTGTATGATGGGTGGATTGCATTACTTATTGTATGTGGCCAAATGGCATTCATGTTTTCTTTCCTTTGCTGGTCTGTTTTTAATTATGGAAATACTAATAGGACCATAGTCCCACTTAAAGGTCCATAAATAATGTCCAATACACAGATAATTGATACAAGATACCAAATTGTACAATAGGTGCCTATAGAATAAAGGCTTTGAATAAAATAACAGTTGGTGTGAAAATACTCAACAACAAAACAAGTGGCAGAAGCACTGGAAAACATCCAAACCCCCCACACTGCCAGCGCGTTCTCATGTTTATAAAAATGAATGTGTTCATGTGTGTGGCCACGCAAGTCAAGCCTTGTTTGTGTGTTTGGGAGCGGATGTGGGTCACGGTCGGAGCAGAGCTCGGGCGGACCGCTGGCCTCTCTCACTTTAGTGGAAAGAGGAGTAGAGAAGATAAGGTAACCCCAAACCCTGTGCAGCAGGAGGAAGAGGAGGAGGAGGAGGAGGAGGAGGAGGAGATAAGGGCCTGTTTCCCAATTCTACCACTGAGGCCGAGGAGGAGTCAGGCCAGGGAGGATGCTTTGAACTGCTGCTCGCTATCTCTCTCTGCCTGGGAAAATTATAGACGGGGCAGAGTGTCCAGAGAAACAAAAGGCTGATTGAGAGGCCGCGGCGCTGTTACTCTCGGGGGTAAATCACACCACTATCACGGGTCAGAGAGCAACAAAGAAAAATTCAAGGGGGTGAGAGGAAATTTTCTTCGGTGCTAGAGGTGTCTCTGCACTCGGCTAAGTTTATTATTTCACAGGGGATTTAGGAGGAAAACATATTAAGTATACATGAGTGATTGTAAGGGAAACTCCTGTAACCACACATAAATAAAGGATAAGTCCACATACACACTTAACTTGCACACAGAAGTACACAACTTGATATTACTTCTGTGTATATTCAACAACTACCAAGGATAATTAGACCACATTTTCAGTTTTTACACATTGTCAATGTTATGTCAGACAAAAAGATCTGATATATTTGGGAGCACTTTCAGAACTTGAGGTACTATGTTTTAATTTTAAAAACCAGGCCAAATTGAGCAAACAGAGACATTTAAGATGTGTGCACAGAGATAACTACAGTTAACAGTTTCTTGGGGTCAATAACAGTCTATAACCCCCGGCCTCTCTCCTGCATTTCTCCTCTCTCCGAACAACTGAACTGACAGGATACTAAACTCTAACTTTACCCAGCTGACATTTTGCTGAGCACAAGAGGAAACTTTCATCTGTAAAATCGAAGACATTCAACCTTCTAAATAAGAGATCATCTCAAAAATAAACTGACATTGATGGGAGAGGATTGAAAAAAAAATGCTGTAACAGCAGTCTGTCATCTTTTTCTACCTAAACTCATATATAGCTTACAGGACAGAGACGTCATCTGTCAATGTACTCAGATAAGTGACAGCAGAGTTTGTTCTGCATGAATTTAATCTCAGGAGGATCCCAAATTGTGGTTTTATGCATTAAGCATCATCAGAGTTGTCTGATAGGTTTTCAAGTTAAATTTAAGACTTGTCAACACCTTTATCAGCCATGAACCAAAAAAAATTATATTTTTCTTAGACAGCATAACGCCTGCAATGGGGGGTCAGAATATATCTTCAAATAAACATCTCTGCCCATCATCTGTCCACAATTTTGTTTATTTTAATCATTAACTGTTGAGCTTTGAATGGTCATTATAAACCTTAAAAATACACCCCAGAGCATCTGCGTGTGCCTTTTAAGGTAGAACATACTGTAACTGCCAGCCCAGAGCAGAAGGACTGAAAAGTTAAAATATCACATGGATTTAAAGAACACTGCACAAACAATACATCACCCTGATTTTCTGGGATGATTTGCAAATTTGGTACCAGTTTTGATGTTTTGATGATTTTGTCATAGTACATAAAATCATCTCTTTGTTCAAGGCATCATTGAAATTGCACTAATGCTCTGTACGTTCAGGACTTTCTGCCCAGGTCAATCTGCTCAATTCAAGTTCAAGGTTACACATTTGCTAATATTCAACCAAACAAGACATTGGAATTTTGCACATCTCTTAAACTCTTTCTTTCATCCCTGCCTTGGACAGGCTGTTTGCATAAGCTGTCTCTGACCACACCCCTTCAAAAAGTGGATAGGGCATAATCATTTGGGCGCTGTGCTCTAATATTTACTGTCTTATCTGCCACTTAAGATGATTATGAGCCACACATCTGGCTCAGGAAGTGTCCCTTATCTAGAGGGATAAATATATCACATCATTAGGGTCAATTGTCGCTAAGGGCCCATGACTGACTGGCCCCCAAAACTGACTGTTAGAGCTTCAATTTTCTGAGGAGTTATTCTGCGAAATGGACTCGGCACATTTTTTTTACTCAGCTGGGTTGCACATGAGATGGACCTTTGTGCGATAACAAAAGGTGTGGCTCAGACAAAATGTTGCACATTTGCATGTTGCAAGGTTTGCATGTAAAAAAATTAAAGTGTGTATATCTAAATATATGTATGCACTGTTCAATCCCAGCTGAGCAGTAGATCTAGTAAGTATACATACAGGTCGATAAAATCTTGTTTTTTTTGCAAAGGATATCAGACAGATTTTAGATGAGAGCAGTGTTGCTGTGTTTGCTCCTTTAAGCCTCAGCACAGCATTCAACACAATTAAAGATGGACTAACAGTGACTTAAGGGATGGGCAGGTCTCTCTGAACATGTTTTAGCACAGTTCACATCTCTCTCTTTAGAAAGACAATTTGGCACTGACATTGTGTGTCACAGTCTTGCCGTGTGATTAAGGAGTTCCTCAGTGTAGCATTTTTTGGACCTTTCACCATAAAGTGCCTCAATATGGTCATGTTAATTATCATTTCCAACTAATGACACTCAATTGTTACATTTCTATTTCACAGTATAAGCAAATGCAATCCTGTCTCATACCATGTGTCTCATCATGCCTTTAACAAAGTTAAGTTGAATTTAACATTTAAAACCTAATTCAAGACTTAATCTAACTTTTTAAGGATCTGCAGCACTGTAATTATGTAAATTATAAAAGCAGTGTTTGCTGGGGCCAAAAGAGAATATCACTAAAACGTATCGATGCAATGAAGTTTTAACACTGAAACTATCTGTTTATGAAAAAATTGGCATTAAATGTCTTTTTCTGTTAGTCCCAAATAATGTTGGGATTTTCAATCCTTTGAATAGCTCATGCAAGTTTCTAAAAGCACTGACTAACACACACACACACACATACTATGTGGCAGCTGTTTGTACCTGTTTGAAGAGCTGCAGGTTGACAGCCATGGACAGGAAGTTCTTCATGGTGCTCGAGCGATGGTTCACAAAGCTCTCCTCGCAAAAAGTGATGGGCTCCCCCTAAGGAGGAAAAATTACAGCAAACAGTTCATTTTTTTTCTTTCTGCTCCTGCTTCTAAAACAAATGAGTCACAAGAACAGGGCAGGGATCTTAACCCTTTTATTTAGTACTCACTAACAGTAACTCTCATATCATGTCTATTTTAACTATTCAGTGTAAAAGTCTGTCCTAAGTGAGGAGTATTTCATCTGATTTCTTCATTAGTGAGTCAAGTATGCCTGAGATACAGAAACTGACTCAAAGAGAGAGCCAGGAAGGAAAGAGGAAAAAGGAAGAAGAAGGAGGAAGAAAATAGAATAAAAGACAAAAACAACAAAAACATAAAGCAGTTCCCCTGGCAGAGCCGATCTCCCCTGCACCCAGAAGACGGTGTCCCAGTAAACTCCCCAGTACTCCACATGAGCACACTCTTACTCCTTCTTACATCATGTCTGTCAGCCTGTGAGCTATAGACACGGAGGATGACAACAGAAGCACTGCAGGCCAATCACACGCAGCCCCACGGTCATTTCCAATCCGTGTTTTCTCATAATTAACATAATTCTCACATATTTCAATGATGCTCTAAATTCTTCTGCTGTTAAACAATGTGCTTTGTCCGTTTGAGGCTGAGAGCACAGTATGACACATAAAAACAACTTCACAACACTGGAGACCAACCCTATTGTCGAGGACGGGCGGGCAGGCTGGCAGATGATACCAGTGGCCCAAATTACATCACAGGAATACTGCTCCACTTACATCACTGAAAGTTTTTAAGGCGTTTTTGCTCATAAAGAAGGAAAGTGAAGAGAAGTTTGTTGTAGTTTAATCAGCTTTCCATCCCCATCTGGCCGCGACAGCCTGGGACTATGCTGCAGCGAACAAAACTGAACAGCATGCTGAGACTAACAACTAACTGCTCGTGGAAAAAGTCGACTCTGAGTCTGCATCCGTGTTCACATCGATATAAAACCAAAGCATTTTTTTCACAGAGGCCTGCGCTGCATGCACACTAATACTAATGCTGCAAACATCCAAATAAGCTAAGTAAAATAAAACATTTCTGTTTTAATAAGTTCACCAAGATCGCCAACAATAAAAAGGCAATAATTACTTCCTGTATAAACTGTAAACAACTATGTTTGTGCTTGTGTGTAAGAAATAGAGTCCAGTTTTGAGCAAAGTTTTCTGAGACACTCAACATTTGGCTGGGCTGGTACTGTCACATCTGATTTTAAACCACCTACCCTCCATCTGTGGCAAGTTTTCAAAAGAGAACCTTTTACATTTTTTTCTGTCATGTAAATCTTTGAGTCAATTTCAGTTCATTTTAACTATATCCTATAAACAGCATTTTACTCTCTTTTAATTAAATCAAACTTTGTTATCAGTATGCAGTCTGCTTGGTTTTCAAGTTTATCTGGTCCTCATCACTTTTTCGTATAACTTTACTTTTTTTACTTACTGACTCAAATACACTGGAGCTTGGCAAGATGGATCTGCCTGATTACAGACATTCAATCAGGTAGATCAACCTGCACAGCAAGGTTCGACTGAGTTTTGATTGATACGTAACTGGAACGTGCTGTGACCTGCCACGATTGTGACTGTAATGTGATTTCCTGCAATGACATGATAAACATGTAGTGCCTGCTTGATGCTGCTCTAATAAGGGCAAAGACTGAAGCCCATTGATAGGTGTTTTTAAGGAAATCATCTCATAAGGAATTTTGGGCATGTTCATGGTGGAATGCAGGTAATCCCACTGGCTAGGACATGGCCGGTAATTTGCTGGAACTCAGCAGGCATTTGGCTGAAAAGGGAAATTAAAGCTGCTGCATCTGTAAAAAGCCCCAAACCTGTGAAGTTTTTTATAATCCATACACTTTTGTCAAATATGATCATACTAATTTCCTGCTCAAACAGTGAAATAAAAAATGTACATGTATATATATATATATATATATACATATATATATATATATATATATATATATATATATATATATATATATATATACACACACATATATATATATCTATATATATATATATGATATATATGTATGTATATATACATATATATATATATATATATATATATATATATATATATATATATATATATATATATATATATATATATATATATATATATATATATATGTATGTATACAAATGAACAAATGTTCAAATCAGAATTTACAATGACCTTCATAAGCACAATTTTCTACACAAAATGCAGCTTCTACAAGTACTACATACTTGAAAATGTACATACAAATTGATACATCTGGCAATCTTTAACTCAATATCAATCTAATTATTTAGGATAATAATTTATGTCGAGAAAATGTTAGCCATGGAGGTAAAGTTCCAAAATATTCAAACAAATATCAGTGTCAGAGCTCTTACTGAGTAAAAACATAACTAGAATATGGTCTTGTTCAGTTGCATTTTTTACAAGAAAAAAAGACTGCATCTTTTTAGTATCTGACCTGCCTGATTTTTGACATGAGAAAAATACCTGATTGAAAATATATTATATGGAAGTAAGGAGAAATGTTTTATTAACAAAATACTGTGACTATTAGAAAATATTTTGGCAGTGGTTTCTTGCTTTTTCATAACTGTATGTAAAAATGCTAATGTTCAGAGAAGCACAGATTTACTTAAAAAAATAGCAAGTATATTTTAATAAATTCAGGCATCATGGAAGTCCAATGAAACCAAGATATTTTTCTTGTCGCTGTGTTGATACAAGTTTTTAATGTACTCAAAGTTACTGGTCAGTAATCTTGAGTACATTGAAAAAAACAGAAAATGATGCATGTTCTTGTGAGGAGTAACTGCTGTGTAAAGACCTGATATGGATCTGTCATACTGTGAAAAGTTTTGTGTCTATAATCATCTTAACTACTTCTAATCATGTGATAACACCTCGCCCTCCCCTACTAAGACTTTTCACCTCTGGCTGTGTGACATGAACTTGTTACCCCCTTCCTGATCTTAAATAGCTCTGAGGACACAGACACACCTAACAATCTGACTTGGCTCTATCAGCAGTGGTAAAAACTAATCACTGAGCTATTTCAGGCTCTTTCTGTCAAACGTGCGCTGCTCTGAGTTGGTGAAGAAAAAGCACAAGAGGGGGCATCAACGCAAGCTCAAACTGATGACCGAAGAAATGCTGTTCAAATCAGCTGATTGCTCTTCATCTCATTATCATTTTCCTGCATTGTTTCATTTACAACTCAGCATGACTCCCACCATGTATCCACACCCTTCCTTCTGTTAAAGCATATGGACCCAAGAACCATGGCACTGCTTCCAGAAAGATCTTCCTCTTCAGCTCAGACAAGAACCAGCAGAGTGATACCTCACAAATATCTGAACACAGCGAGAGTCATCACCATCCACATGCAGCCAGATGTGCAGTTTATGCATGATCGCGTGTGATGTCAGCGTTCAGTCTGTAGACAGAAAAGGCTAAAAATTGTCATTGACTATCTTTATGCTACTTCACATTTTTCTTGATGCATGACTTCAGTTTTTCAACAGTCCAGAGTCTCCATTGTCATATTTTATGCTTCACAATGTGCCATCACAAATTAAGATTACAGGAAACACAATTTGTAGAAAAGTGGGAAAAAATGACCGATTTCAGGAGGACAGAAGAGGATACCGCCACTTTCATCTGAAGATGAGTTTTGATGTCTTGTATATGTCTGTATTCATGTTTGACACTGAAGTTGAGCAGTCAGTCGCTTGGCCAAACTGACTGACTTACGGCTGGTCGAAATTAGTTATTTCATGTCCTCACCAAACTATGATAATGAAAAGTATTAAAAAGGACACTCTTCAGGAAGGCTGGGCGATATTACCTGATCTCAATATCATGATTAATTGAAGGTCTTACCTCGATTACGATTAATGAACGATTATTTTATGCTATGCTGGAACAAATTAGTGGTGATACCAACGTTCGTCAAAGCATTTTCACAAGTTTATTTTTTGAATCATTGACATTGTTTTCACAGTTTGGGCAATTTTGGTCGAATTTTTGTAAACTAAAAGCTATAACTAAAATCTGAAGACTATTTGTAGACTTTAGGTGTTTTTCACACTTTGGTTATGACGGTACTGAAACCAACGAGCATCCCTTGTTTGGCATAGTTCTTTGTTAATATAGGAAAACAGCAATTGATTCCTGTTTTGGTACAAAAAAGAAGCCAGGCTTGCCTGAAAAACATGGCCTGGGCCAGCATCTATCCAGCAGTTCATTTGCAGTGTCAGAATCAACCCAGCAACTGGCACAAACAGGGTAATGAGTTAACTCATCACACTGCTGTGGTAGTTTAAACAGCAGTAGTACCAGAATAATAACATTACAGCCACCAAGCAACCATACAGAGATGCAACAGGCAAAAATTCCTCATTGTCTCTACAGCAGATCATCACAGGACTCAATAAAATTTACTGACTTAAAAACACAGAAAAATCCAAGACAGAAGTCAAGAGCATTCAAGGAGAATTTATGCATTTCAAAGCACTTCTACCGGTGTTACAATGTAGTATGTCACCATGCTAGCTGTCGTCTTTCTTGGTCCACTGTAGACAGTGGCAAGCATTAAAAGCTGCTCTTCTTCAAGCACTGTTTGTTTACATTTATATAACAAGGTGTGGCTCACAATGATAAACATGCTCATGTCTGTACTATACTACTACTACTGTTTATACATGCCTGTCCTAAGGGCATTCAACCCCCACTTTTGATAAGTAAGCTGTTTTGTGGATAACATAGCCTGATAAATAGATCAAAACAAAAAAATAAACTGTAAATGTGAAGTCATCAAAAATACATGCATGATTCGACATTCGTCATTTTAACAATTTACTGTTAACTCATATCCAAAAGTCATTTTACCAAAAGGACTTTTAATGCATTGCCTGGTTTTCATTTTACTGACAGGCCCTTAAAAGTGTCCTAATGTCATGTATTTTGCTTTTTTCACAACTTTTATACACACAGCCCCAGCACTCATTTCAACACATATTTCACAAATAGACCAATACATTAAACTTCTGGGCACTCAATCTGATCAATCAATCATATATTTTTCAATGAAAACTGGCCAACAATGACTGGCTCCTTACTAATCAAGGTACCTCTAGTTTTTTGTCAACTATACCGGACTAAAACCTAACTGGGAAAATTGGTCAAGATATAACAAAAACTGATTTTTTTTTATGTTGGACAACCAAGACTGAGTTAAAAAAACTGCCAAAAAACAACAAAGATATATGTAAACTCTTTTTAGACTGGTTTTGACTATGAGAAAGCAGTGCAAGCGTGAGTGAACTGAGAAATCCCTGCATGTTGTGTTAAAACATACACATAACCACACAGACGTTCACAGAGTCTCAGTGCCCGTGTCAGAGGGGAGGCAGTTTGTTCGTATACCGCCTGTATACAGAGAAAAGAGAGACAGCATCAATAATGTAGCATCTTGACTCGGGGAGTCCACAAAGTCCAATTAATCTCAAAGCCAAAGGAACAAAGGCTTCGCTATTTGACAAACAGGACATGCTGTAGTTTGCTGTGCTCTGACTCAGACTTGATAAGCAGAAAAGACCCAGAAAAAGATTGTTAGGGGGGCTTAGTGAAGGAGAGTAAAACACCAAAGGTGGCTAAAAGGGATCTTCAAAGGGAACGTCCTGACTCCTTTCAGGGCCTCTGACATTTCAGTGCCTCAGACAGGCCCACCTTAGCTCTGCTCCGCAGCCGAAAGCACACCTTTTACCTGCAGTCAAAACCTCACTGGTCTAACCTGACGGCACTGAAATCTGACTCAACTCACAAAAACCGAGTTCACCACCATGTGTGAAAATGCTATCTGTGGTCTTTTAGAGTGTCTTAAACCACACTATCCTCTCATTGCTCTGTTTTACTCTCAGTGCATTTTCAAACAATAAAAATACAAATTATCATGTAACTTGTTCTGAGCTATTTAAATACACATTGACATGATAGTTGTATTGAATCATAATGAATCTAATTTCTAGAAGTTGGATAAACACACCTACACAGTGTTGTTGGAAATTAATTGAATGTCTACAGCTTGACTGAACCAAAATCACCAAGTTTCATGAAGCACAGGCTCTTCGAATTCTGTGACAGACTTTGGCCATTAGGGTTTGCAAGTGGATGTGCACAAAGGATGTGCCACTTTCTGCCTCTGAAATACGTTTTACATGAGTTTCAATGGTAAATGTGCCTCTTTAAGATAGCAACAGCATTGCTTGTAGCAAAAAAGCTGGAATTCACATGCCTAAATATGCATAAATGTCTTTTTTTATACATGAACATACATACATATCTTTTAAAATAGTTTAGCAGCTACAATTCTGTGAATGCAGAGTCCTGCTTGGACTCTTCTGAGTGGCCCTCACTGAGAAACTGACCCATGCAGACATTTCCGTGTTATCAGTGCTGTACAGCATTGAAGAATCATTCAGATGCTATACCCTTAGATAATGTTGATTTACTTTTAAAGTAACATTTCCTCTTAATTAATTTAAAACAATGCAAGTCAAAAATCACAAAGAAACCGGTGTAATAACAAGTGACTATGAAATACTACCAGCAGCTTCTTGTAACACAGACATTACAGTGATCTTATATAAAGTTCACCACTGACCATGCAAACTGCCAGTTAGAGTTTAGTATTAGGGGTGGCAGGTCAGATTAAACAGGGGATCAATGAAAGTGGCAGGCTCTGTGGTTGAAAAGTGAGACTGAAAACAAGCAAACACCTGCAGTTCCATGAATGTCTACTTAAAGCTGGCTGCAAAAGCACCAGAAGTCACATACACACTAAATGATATAAAGCCAATGTCCATCCACCCCCCAGGACACTGAGGTCCCACTGATCAGCTGAGTCTTGTTGTCCCAAAAGCCAGGCTGAAAACTAGGGGCGACTGCACTTTTTCAGCAGTAGCTCCACAATGATGTAATGAGCAAATTTCAAAACAAATTTCCTAGAAACTTTTAAATCTAGTCTTCAAACCTACTCTTATTTATTGCTTTTTTAACACAGCATGGGTGTTGTTTGGTCCCTGTTTGTTTGAATGTAATTATTGTTGTGTATTTATTAATTTATTATTGTGTAGCACTTTTGCAACCTCGTGTTTTAAACTTGTGTGATACAAATGAAATGGATTGGACTGGATTGGATTGAGGTCACAGGGGGGCTGGAGTCTATCACTATGGACGTGGGACAAGAAGCAGGGTACCTGTTGCCAACCAATCACAGGGTCAACATATAAAAACAGGTTACCCACATCTACAGGCATAGATGGCGTTTCCTCAGTACAGACTGGGTACAGCAGTGTGCTTTATTATTGTCTTTTATTAAGGATACTTTTTATCAACACTGTGTATGGATTGCGATGTGCGTGGGTTCAGGGGTCGGGTGGAGTGGGTTTGGGTCATAATTCCTGTATTTTAATTCATCTGTCTGTTTCTAAAGCACTTTTGCTACATTTATGAATGAGAAGTGCTATATAAATAAAGTTTGACTGATTGACTGATACAGACAATTTAGAGTCACCAATCAAGCTTATGAGCATGTTTTTAGATAATTCATTTAAAAAGTATCACGGATCGTTAATGGGTTGTGAAAATCCAGTTTTCTGTCATGTTTTAATGAAAAATGACTGTGAGTGAGTGCATCCTTACTGGTTTATATCTGAGGGCGTCTCGGTACGATCCGAACAGAGCAGCCTGCGCTCTCAGGAAGGCCCTCGACACACCACTCCCTGTTGCTGTTGACTGCTTCTTCAGCTTGCTCTTCAGAGAGGACACCTGGTGAAGCACATGACAAGGGGAAGATGGAGAAACACAGAGGGAAAGAGGGGGAAAGAATCAGGGAAAGAGGGTGGGGTGGGGGAGAAAAAGGGAAAGATGGAGGGGTAAAAAGTTAAATTATCACCTCTGAAATTGGTGAAGGAAACAGCTAGCCCATTCTGGGTGTGAAGTATCACATTTACAGGTCATCTCAAAAAAGGAAAGGGAAGATAGGGAAAAGCTTCAGCCTTTCCTTCCAGCTTATCTGTTGTGCTGCTGAGAGCACCTGCTGCTTTGCTAATTGAGCGGAGGACAGGAGGGGGGAGATGAGAGGGAGGGGGAAGCTGAGAGGAAATGGAAACTCTCATCCTTCCTCTCACTCCCATTTCTCTCTCTGTGCTGCCACCCAAACTCTCCTCCCATCAACGTCTGCTTTTTCCCCTCTTCCTCAGTTTCTTCCTCTTCCCCTCTCAGTCCTCCTCCTCTGCTGGCTCTCCCGAACTCCCTCCAGAAAGGGACACTTGACATAAAAATGTCTTTAATTATTTTCCCCTCTCCTGGCTCTGTCTCCAGGACTCCAGGCGAGCGTGGAGGAGCGGCAGGCCCGAGCTTGTTTTAGGATGACAAAAGATTCACCCTGGCCAGCGGGCCCCGGGGAGTCTGGGAAGAAAGTTGTCAAGAGGCTCTCCTCACCTGCTCAGCAGTAGTCTGACTGTGCTGTGCCAGAGCGAGGAGGAGGCAGAGATAGCGAGGGACTGCTGCTCGCTGTGTGGGCTATGCCAGCTTCACACAATGCACGATGGGTGATTGGGATATAGACGAGCTCAGCATCACAGTTTTAGGGTAAAGCTATAAAAATATCCTTAAAGTTTAGTTCGAACAACAAAGATTGAGCAAGAGCTACCACTGAACAACTGTACTTTAGCTAAGACTGTAAAAGCATTCACAGAAATGAAAAGCACTGAAATTAAAAGTAAATTCTGTATAAAATAAAGGAGAGATGTAACTGTTACAGCAGTCATAGCTGAGTCAGTCTTGGGATTGTGGTTGGAGTTTCTCAAAGACAGACCAGGATGAACATTTTAGCTCATTTACACAGCAAATTAAGCTGGTATGACATGACCCCTGTAACTCATTTACACTAAAGACTTTTACAGATACAGAATATTATAATAATTACTTTCATGTTTGGATCCAACACTGATTTAATCAGAATCTTGAACAATCTGTTTAAATACATAGTTTGTTTCTTTCATGTGGCTAAGAGTCCACAGCTCTTTAGCCACATGACAGCAAAATGTCTATGGACAACACACACATAACATATATGATGGGGAGTTTTGGCACAGACCAGGGGTGTCAAAACTATGGCCCGGGGGCTTATTTTGAATCAGGCCCTGAAACAGTTGAAGGAATAAAGACATTTTGATTACAGCAGTAATAACATCAATAATGTACCTTTTCTGCCATGTTTGCTTTATCACAAGGTCTCATTTACAAAGAGAATATGGCAATATTCATTTTGAAGCATCAACAGTCTTGCAGTTTTCTCCTGTTTTGTGTCTAACAGTGAAGACAAGCCATCAGTGTCTCCCATCTCTGCTGTTCATAAGGTCATTCTCGCCCTGACTGTGTGAATCCAGCGACAGCCGGGGTTACAGGGGACCCTTGTAAAACCCTAAAACTTTAACTTAAACACACTAAAAGTGAGGTGCAACAAGCAGCTCAGTGGTCCAGGTATTCTTCTTTATGTGGTCCTCGATGTAAAAAGTTTGGACACCTCTGGCACAGACTGTTTTACATAAAGAGAATGTGTCAGAAACCGATAAATATTATACAAGAAACACATGCAAATGTGCTCTCACCAAGAGGGGACTGTCAGGTAGGTACTGAACTATGTATGTGTGTGTGAGTAAAACAAGGAGTATGCAGCAGAGGTGGGCTGAGCTGAGCAGTGTGTCTTGACTTGGAAAAGTCTATATTGGGCATGCCAATATGAAGGTCCTGGGGTCGAAGGGCACATGGATAAGAGATAAAGTAGCAAGCTACTGGGGCAACTTGAGCTGTGTCGTCGCTTGTCATGTTGGCTGTTGTTCTGATTACTTTTACTGTAATTATGCATCCCCCCCCCTTTTAAAATTGAAGTAAATGTTTCAGGTACAATATTTAGATATAACAACACTGTCATCTCTCCTTCATCTTAGCAAAAGGAGGGCTTAACCCTAATAGACCTGCCCTTATAAACCAACACGTCTGTTGCTGGTTAGGATTTTGTATCTTTCTTATGCCAGGGTCAGACTTCATCAGTTATGACTGATAATGGTCCTGCTGGCAGTCTTAAGGATTCTTGACACGTTGGCCATGAAAATCTGTCATTTTTGTCTCTTGTATTGGTGAACCTAAACTAAAGACCAGTTTGAGATACCTCATGAACAACAGAAAGTCTAGCAGGTTTGATTTTTTTTCCCTGCCTCCAATTATTGTTAAATATTGTTGATCAATGAGGCTACAGGAATCATGTGCAGCAATCACAGACAAAAAACAGACTGAAGTATTCTCTTAAAGACCCCTCAAGATAGAGGACATTTTTTCAGGCTTGTATGAAATGCTGTACAGAAACAGTACTGACAGATAATTAAGTAATTGTTGGAACAGAAAAAAGTATTGTACACAAAATACAGTATGTTTGTTTGCTGTCTTCACTGTCAACCCTTGTTCTTCCATCATTATCACGCCGGTCATTTTGTGCTGTCAATTTTCAATTGAGTAGTTTGTCAAGCTTTTCCAGTAAATCACAGCATGATTTAATGTCTCTGCTCTCACCTAAACCAACATTTTGACTGTATTAACGGTCAATAGTAATGGGAACAGTATAAACTGAAGTAAAAAATACTGTAACCTGACCTCAGCATGAGGGGGACAGAGCAAACTACATAATTAATTTATCTTTGTATCTGAAAGAAAATGCTAAACCTTTGCATGCAGCTACATGTTTGACTATTTCAATGGATCAGTTTCTAACTAAAGCCCACTGTGTAGGTATTTTCATTTTAATGTCTGACTTGTTCATCGTCTTAAAGCATGATCAAGCCTTTACATCTCTTCCAGCACAGCAGTGTTATTATCTTTAATTGGTAATAGCAGTATTTGAGGGCACAGAGAGAAAAAAGAAGAGATGAAAGCAAGAGAAAATTACAGGTTTTGTCCACCATTAAATGACCCCAGTTCTTCTGAAATGTGATGAAATTTTGATCAGCTCTTTTTCAATCACAGTAGGCCCAGTGCATCATGCTGAGTAGCTGCAGCACTGGAGGAGTATCGTGGTCTGGCGTCTGCAATTAGCCTATGCGGAGAACTTCAGGGAGGAGAAGCAAAGTGTGCGGGAGCGCGTACAAAGGACGGGCAGAAAGAAACAGAGGCTGAGAGAAAGCGAAACGGAGAGAGTGGCAGTATTAAACTGGGACAAAGACAAAACGAACAGCGTCGATTCCTCTCCCCTGGGCTTTCTCACTCTCCACATCGTCCCTGCGCTGCCATTGCGAATGCTCCCAGGCATCAAACAGGAAGTTTATCAGGGATAAATTAACAAGTGTCATCTCCATATTCACTCATTGTGCTAAATGCTTTTATGTTTATGTAAAGCCCTTTCTGGAATTAATATTTCATGTTTATGTGCGTTTTCACAGATTTCTTTTTCTTTTTTTCATCCTTGCAAATCATTAAACTGTCTTTTTTTCAGGGGAGAGAATCAAAGCGAACACAATGTCAGTCTAAGTGGGGGAGGCATACCCCAAAGACTGTCAGAGGAGACGGGATAGAGAGAGTTTACTCTGCATGCTGAGTTCTGTACGGGCAAGAGCACTGCAAACACTTTTTAATGAGGAGGGGACACCACTTCACTTGTGTTTTGTGTTCCGGTGTTGGGGAGAAAAAGGGCGATAAAGGGATAACTTCAGGTTATTCATAGGAAATACTGAGCATGATGGAAAATATTCTTCTTCAGTCGCACTTGGTGATTAATTAAACTGTCACAGAGAGCAAATATAGAAGTAGTGGAGGACAAATAGCAGACAAGAATGAAGCTCAGTTTGTGTTACGCTCTCACACATTCAACATAAAAAAATAAACGTGTGTTTAATAGTTAGAGTTTGAAAATGGCGCCTACGCTCAATACAATCATCAGGTATGCCTCCACGGTAATGGCTCTGTCAAACTAATTAACTTCTACAGTTTGAGTGAAGCTAACGAGATGCGTACAGGCATCAGAGGAAGGCCAGGCTCTACAGGTGATAACCCAATTTGGCAGTGACATTTTTTAGTGTAAAGTCACAGTGGCGGTGATGAGATCAAACGCACAGAGTCCCCCATTGGGTCCAATTAGAACTATAGCATTGTACAGGGAAAGGGTGGCAGGGGGGAGAGAGAGGGGGGAGTGGGTGGTTTGAGGGGGGAGAGCAGAAAGAGAGAGAGAGAGAGAGAGAGAGAGGGAAAAACTGTGGAGTTATGATATTCATAATCTATGCAGAGGGCTCTTTCCAGTACAGGTCTTCTCCCCATAGCTGTGATCTTTTCAATTTACATCAAGGGAAGATGGTCGGGGATGAAAGCAGGGCATCCAAAGCGCGCAGCCCACCGAGGGCAGACATGGGGCCTCATTAAGGCCCGGCCCAGCCCGGCCCAAACAGGGTTTGAAGTGCGTCACATAAAGAGCACGGGGTCAAAAGTCAGACATAGAACAGATCTCCATTTAACTCTCCAGCTGGAGATGGTAATTAGCAGGTGCAGTGATGATCCCCGCCTGACTGGAAGGGACGAGAACGCTGGAGGTGACAATGTGCATCTGTGAGAACGAGAGTGTGCTGAGAACGATGCATCGATTCACACATAAACATCTGCCTTTAAGGCTTCTGCTGCCATCATTTGTTCTTTATTTATAAAAGAGAAGTGTCTCAAAAAGCTCTGGTTACAAGAGTTTTAACATCGTGATTGTCTAATTGCAATTAGATAATTTCATTCTATTGGTATCACCTATCCCGTTAAAGCTCTGTTTAAATATTCATTTCCTTTGTTTGTTCAATTACTGTCCACATAAACTTATCATTTACTTTTATATTTTTGATTTTCAAAATCTCACTTCTGAACATTTGTGCATAATTTTCTCTTAACTGACACCTCATTTTTTTGTTTTAGTTCTACTGTGCCAACAAATTGACCCCAAGAACAAACAAGTCACTGCCCTGATTCCATATCTGTATATTAATCAAGAAAATGCAAGAATTATACAAAATCAAACTTCCATTTTGCTTCTTAACTTTGTAAATAAAAAAATAATAATTCAAAATGTTTAGATTGCTTCTCAATTTGATAGCAAACACAAGGGATTACTATTGCAAACAGGCTACATCTTAAAACTTTAAAACCTAGAACCAAGCAAAACTTGATATAAATGTTGTTTAATAAACATAATGCACTAAATCTGGTCACTGCTTCAACAGAACTCTGTAAATGTTTTTTTATTAACCCCCAAAACTAACAATGCTCAGCATTCGAAACTCAGCAACATGAAAACAATTTTATATTGAATAAATTTAGAAGATGAACTGCATATCAAAATTCATATCATCAGGGAAAAAAGGCCTTTCCACAGGCTTTTACTCTGAACTGAATAAATTAGAAAGGCCAGCTTGACATCAGTTTCAAAAACCTGATCCAAAATGCTTTCTTTCTTGAAGTGTAAAAAGATATTAGCCAAAAACAGCATTAAACTGGTTGTTGCTGAAACATGTGTATCTAATATTAAACAAATAAAGAGGTGATTGAGGGCTCAAACTGAACTTGCCAAAGTGCTGATGTTACTTGACAAATGTGCATGCTGGCCAATGCTGTTTAAAACTCTGAAAAAAATTGAAAAAATACCAACATCATACAAAACTGAACATAATTTAAGCACTTTTTAAATAAAGTGCTGACATTTATCAACAAACAAATTAATTGAACTTGGTCATTGTCGGTAAGTAAACTTACAACAACAAAAGACGGAAACAACAAAATAATGACAGCGGTTTTTTTTGCATAAAAGTAAAAGGGCACTGATGAAGGTGAAAAATTTGTGTGAAATTTACATTTAATTTTGAGAAAATTATACAAGGTAAATGATAAATCAGACCTTAAAATAACTTAACTCAAAATGTATTATTCTATACACTTTTTAAGGTGCAGTATTCATGTTGAATTAATACTGTGTATTGGATAATAATAAAAAAATCACATTAATTAACAGTGTGGCTAGACTGACTCTTTTTAGGTGTGTTGGATAACTGTATTATTCTTTGTTTGAATTAAGGCCACACAAATAAATATGATGATAAATATAATTATTGTTAATTGTACACAAAGCAGATCATAACTGGGTAAGCATCATTTAAACAAATTTCAGAAAATATAAAAAAGGTTTGAAAACCTGTTCATTGAAGTTTCATACAATTAATTTGTAATTATTGTCAGAAAAAAAGAATAACACAGAAAACAAGTACATCAAATGTTATTGTTTTCAAAAATCTTTTAAAAGCTTCATTTCAAACAGTCTCTATTAATTTACATATTACACACAATAAGGTCATTAAACCTGGTCATAGCTGCATAAACACGCTGGACGGGTTTTTATGCTGTTTCATTCACAGCTTAAAAACAGAGACAGTAACACAGCAAACATAAAAACTCTGCTGGGTCAAATATTTTTACTGTGGTGAAAGGTCAAAAATATTAATGACGTGCCAAACCCCAAAAAACACTAAGAGCAACATTTCATATTATGTGCGGATAAGTTTGGAAAAAGGAGCTTGGGAAATGGCCACTGCTGCTGAACACTGGACTGGTCATTAAATGTCAGGATGGAAGAGGAAAAATGACAAAATAACATGTCAAAAATCCAGCAGGAAAAATCTTAACTGGAGAGAACCTCAAAAAAAGCTTTTATCACTTTTCTTTGTTTCAAGATAACCACATGAAACCTGCCTGGTGACTCCTGAATTTGTCATTATTTATAATTCAAAACCTGCCAAGACCTGGCTGAGAGAATTTACTGTTGAAGTGCATTAGAAAAAGTGTATTTCAGAAAAAATGCCCTCGAAAAACAGTGAATATATATTTAGACTTTTCCTCTAAATAATCACTACAGCAGAGAGAAAAACCCTCCCAAATAACGACCCTGACACTTGTCTGTTGTTTTAAAAAAACAGAAAAAATAAGAAGTTGGGTTTTTCTTCACACAAAAAAGAATGTTTTGTTTAAGATTCTGTCCAGGGAAAGAAAGCCATAGGGACGCAATTAAAGAACTACAAAGAAAAAAAAATAGTTATGAAAATCTCCCACTTTCTTTTGATGTGCTGCAATCTGAACCGTACACACACACAAAAACACACACACTCACACACACACGCAACTCTGAACAAAGACACACAGAGACGAGGCAGAAATACACTCACACAATGAGCGTGAATGTGTGAAATTCATTTATCCGCTCCATTTAAAACAATATTATGAATTTCTTTTTTTAAATTAACCTCTATTTTCAGTCTGATGGTAAAACTGCACAATAATAGGGATATTACTGAAGATGATAGGCTGGATTAAATCCTATCTCGTCTTTGTTATGATAGAGAAATTAACTTCAGTGAATTTTCAATGAGCAGGGTGATGAAATAAATGTGTAAAAAAGGAGGGAGATATACAACTAAAGCGCATTAATCAGTGTTAATTTAGGCAGCTATTTCAGCATTAGTCTGTCTTTAGACAAAAACGCACTCGGCTTTTAGTCACATGGGTTTAATCACAGGCTTTAGATGGCAAAAAACATTTCAGTTTAGAGTTGGTGATAAAATGTTCTTACATTTTAGTCTCTACTTTAACAGGTTGAATGCAGAAAACTTAAAGTCACACCTAATGGTTTGGAGACATTTTTTCAAGACCCTCCTCATACACCTTCACACCCCACTGCATTTAATTCCCTTTAGCATACACTGGTTGTAAGGGTTGGTTATTTGAGTTTATGACTCTTCTATCCTCTCAAAATACTCTGGCCATTTTCCTCTCACTTCCAGAATTGACATGATATTTTTGCCCAGATTACTGCCGCTCACGGTGTATTTTCTCTTCACTTACTATTTTCTGTAACCCCCAGAGACATTTGTGCCTGAAAATCCACGCAGGTCAGCAGTTTCTGAATTACTCAGACCAGACTGTCTGGGACCAACAACTATGCCACAGTCTTTCTCATTTTGATGCTCATTTCAAGCTTAGGCAAGTTGTCTTGCTTATGTCTGCATGCACTAGGTTGCTGCCATATGATTGACTGATGAGCAAGCTGTGTTAACAACCAGTTTAACAGGCATTCTTAATGAGAAGTGGCCCGTGGGTCTATATGCATGGTGGCTTAACTGGATTCTTGGTAAAATTATAAAATATTAGTAGAGTGCCTAACCAAATGCAGGGTTTATTTGGAAAAAAAGAAGTTAGAATTTAGGCAAACAAAAAAAAACGCAAAACAATTAAAAGAGTTTAATTCCAAAAATAATCAAAAAACATAGAGTTGCAAATTTGAAAATCATTTTTTGTTTTGTAGAGAGAAAAAACTGTTATTTTACCAAGAGTAGAGGAGAATACATTTGGAAAACAACTAATAAATGTAATGCATCAAAATGTCCCATTTAATATTTTTTAAAATATTTGTTAAGATAGATTAATTCACTTACTTGAATTTACTATATGTATTTCATTATGTTAAAGCTATTGCTTTACATGTAAACCTGTTTAACTTTTTCTTAAAAAGGCTGATGATAAAAAATAAATAAACTTCGGAAGCCAAAACAACTGACAGGAGTGGTTTCACTTTGGTGCTATATTGTTCTTGGAGGCAGGCTGGGTGGTGCTTTGGGAGTCGAGGGTCATGGTGGGGGTGTACAGAGAGGTGCTACTGGGTGCTTGAATTTCCCTCAGGATCAATAATGTATCCCTCCATGCGGCTAATAATATATCTATGGAGGGTACATTTCTATACTAAACAGTCATGTTTAAGCGCAGACTGAGGAAAGACATTTTCTACATCTTATAAGTTTTATAATCTGACAATTATCCTATTCTGTGAGGAATAATACCAGAATTAAAATACTCCAAAAGCACAAACCTCAGCCAAGGCCTTTCTGATGCTCTTAGCTAACTAGCATAAATATTGTAAACTGCCCTGTCATGCAATGTTAACAAATCCTTAAAAAAATCCTTGATCCACATCAAATTACTTCTTCATCCTACCATGACCAACATTCCCAAAAAATATAACCAAACCTGTCATGATATTTTTCAGTTATCTTGCTCAAGGATGGACACCGAAGAGGACAGCCGAACAACTTTGTGTCAGAGATCATCATCTTAATAAAATAAACTTGTTAATTTCATTTAAAAACATTTTTTTGTAAATAAACGCCAGCTGGTGATATGATTTATCCTCCACCATCTTGGCTGGTGGGTCAAAGAGTTAATTTTGGACCCTTTTGACATTGATATTGTTACTTGTACCCAACAATATCTTTAATATCATCTAAAACAAACACAACTGTTCCCTGCACAGTTAAATTAACACAGAGTTTGGATGCCTAACAGCGAGACATAACATTTCAGTTTAGGCCATACTGTTGACAAAACATGAATACACATTAGAAGAGAGCTTTTACCATCGAAGATTAATTTCCAGCTTGTTATCCTGTCTTGCTACATGAAAAAAAAACTGCATACAAAGTGCCTGGAAAGTGGATAAATTTGGTCAATATAAAGTAAATTTCCTTTGAGGTGCTAGTAGCTCAGTCTGTGTGCTACATCAGTAATGAGAAGGTTGCAGCCAAGCTTCATCTGTCACATGTCCATGTGTCCTTGGGCATTACATTTACCCCCAGGTAGCTCCAAATGCTCCCTCAGTGGTGTGTAAATGTGTACCAAAGGGCTTAAACGTGTTAGCTAATGTCATCAGTGTGTGAATATGTGGATAGATGTGACCTGTGCTTTGAGTGGAAGCAGAAAATGAATGAAAAAATCCTCCCCCATGAAATTTTTATACCCGTACAGATCCGCAGAATTTGGTAGCATCCTGGATTGTTAATGTCTGACAGCTTTCCCATAACATTTTACACAGTCTTGTCTGGATGATGAAAAAACACACATTAAGTCAGAGTTGTCTCTTATTCATTAATAATGGAGAAAATCAACTAATATTTTAAGTTATGGTTTTATGGGCAGTTTTAACACTGTACCAAGTTATTAGTCACATTATGTTGATGTGTTTTTAAGGAAAATCAATATATTACATTTGTCAGAGGAAAAGAAAACAAGCTGCAAAGCAAAGGGAGGAAAAGTCTGAGTGTGTGTGTGAGTGTGTGCATGTGTGTGTGTTTTAATAGGGCTATCTGATTGCCATGAGACTCTCCCCGGTGTGGGGTTACTTTGTCAAGCTGACCTCTTCGTGCAGCTGAGCGGCTGAGTTTTGCATACATAATTAACTACAGCTAAATGTCATCTCTCACTTCAATAACCAACGCGGTGGGTGATGCTGCTCTCCCTTTTTGACTTCTAATCTGGAGCGAACCGCTCGGCAGAGGAGCGAGTGTGTGAAAATGAAGTGCAGCTTTTTAAAATCTCCACATGAAGTCAAATGAAGGGCTGCGAAAAACTCTGCACAGAGAGAGTTTGCAGCACAGTTCAGCGGCGTTTAAAACAATCGTAACCTATAAAAGAAAAATGCTTAAATGAGCACATCTTGACATTAAGCAGCCCGGAGAGGCACGGGCTCAGACACACAATCAAATGCTTGTTAGTAAGTTTGTTATTAAATGGTGTAAACACGGACGCTGTTGTTAAATTACAGAGAGTGACAAGGGGTGGAGCGGCCACATTTCCAGAGTGGAGCAGAGAGTGACAGGCTGAACGGTCCCTGGCTCTGCGACACACACTCCAATAAATCCAGGCTGGAATAGAGGGCTTTTAGACTAGAGATGGGAAACATCCTGAATTTTAAGGCATACTGACATATTTTGCAGAACAATATAAACAATAGAAAGCAAGATAATTCAACAAACGTTTCTTCAAGGTTAAAGGTAATGTTCAAAACCTGGTAAATGACTGTCTATATTATGAGTAAAAGAAGAAAACCTTTAATGAAAATCATAGGCAGTCTGATTTAGTTTAAATCCTTCATTCGACACATCCTTGTAAAATAAAGTTTTTATTACTGTATGCCATAATTTGTACACCACCACTGGCAACATGTGTAAAATTGCTCACATGTAGGTTTTTCTCTTTTTCTGTTTATGTTTCTTTGAATCAAACAGGTTTTGTTTTGATAATCCACTGCATGAATGAGTTGGCAATGTTTTTAAATATGGAGGAAGGGTCTCTCTCTTGCCTTTGGCCAGTTCCACCCACTTCTTTAAATGTTGTAGATAAATTTGTGCAACTGAGAAGCATTTTCTTGCATTTCTTAGGATGACTTTAGAACTTAAAAGATCCTGTTCAATATGATCCTGTAAACCATTAAAATTAAGATTTTATCGTTTTAAACATGGCATTTAACAGCAAAGAAAATTTTGAGATTATTGATATAGGGGTGGGAGAATGATCTTGAGTTTATCATTACTGTGATGTTAGGCTTTGCAGTAAACACATAGCAACAGTTTAAATTTATTGCAGTTTATTAAAAACAACTTTTCTAAGTTGGTCAAGCAAAGTTTCTTGTTATATTGACCCTGCCTTTTCATCATCCGGTTTAGTCCAATGAAGCTAAAGGTAAAGATACAATACTTTTAAACTAATTAGTACAAGTTTAGTGGAGGAATATTATCTTTGAATTTTTTAAGATTCAGAAAAGTGCACTTTTTTTCTGATTTTCACTGTTTACCTTTAGTAAAATAAATTATTACAGTTTTTAACTACGTTATCTGCATGTTTTCCTCATCCCTACATTAATATATTCAGACATTGCCAGTGTTTTTGTACAGTTCACAGCGGGTCGCAGTTTGTCGACTATTTCTGGTAATCAAAAATAAAAAACATGCCCATCTTGGTATGCAACTTAGATTTATGTTGCAATGGCAATATGCACACTGCCAATGACACACACAGTCTAATTTGCACAAATATGTTGCTAACATTTGGAGAGTGGGTGGAACATTTTTCTTCTATTAATCCCTGCAAATGTTGCCAATGTATTTGTGCAGTTTGGAGAGTCCTCTCTCCTTTCATCTGAAAACATGAGCCAAGATCTTTCAGTTTCTATACTTAGAGATGCCAATTATCATTGATGAAAATGAAGATATCTTATTTCAAACACATGGTAACGGAAGAAACAGAAAATTATAGTTAAGTTTCTGAAGATATTTCTTTCTTGATTGTTAAAAATTGCTGGTAACCTTATACACTCACATTTTCATTTCATGGCAAAATTATGAATGGCCATCATTAAGTCTCTGTTCTTTTTGTTTATACTCTTTATAAAAACAAAGGAATTTTGATCACATGGTATTGATATCTGTAGAGAAAAGTAGGGAGAATTAGTAGGGATGTGTATCAGTCAGAATCTGGGGATACAACATGTACTGTGAAACATCTTAATTCTTTAAACAGGGCAAAAAGTCACAGTTTTTGTCTCTAAAAGTTTTTTCATTGAAAATCCACAATATTGTTTGCATAGAAACAAGGTTTAAAATCAGTGTGCGTGATATAAGGCAAGGTCCCTACAGCATTTATAGACTTTATCCTCTGTCCTGGTGATGGATATGTAACAGATAGGGGAGTGAAATGGCTGAATGTTTGCTGCCAGCTAGCATCCACAGGCTGCAATAAAATAAAGAACAATACATAACAAATTACACATATTTTTTATAAACAACTAGAAATATCACAACACACTTTACCAAAATATTTAGTGTTGTGCCACAAAATGCCACAATATGTTGGTTCATTGATATTTTCTTCCTTTCCTAACAAACTATGCTGTTATCAGCGTTTTTGTACAATTTTAGGTTATGAGTAGGAGTGTTTCTACAATCTTTCACAATTTAAAAAAGATACTTTCCTTAAATGGCCTCTTTTTTGGAAGAATATCAAACTGGTATTAAATCAAAATAAATATTTCTGGTATTGAAAAAATAATGTGTAATTACTTTGCAGAATAAAAAGTTGAGGTTAATATCGTGTATCATCCTTTACATAATGAGATTTACAATTCTGGTCAGTCCCACCGGGCCCTTCTGTGGACAAACCAAACGTCCCTGAGTACCAAAAGTTTACTCATAAACTAGAGCTGAGTGTTGGTGATAAACATTTCTGGCCGACAAACGTGTCGACATCTCAGTGTGTGTCTCCCTGCATGTGTGTTTGCCTGCTGCCTGCTGTTGTAGATGATGATGTAGATGTTGTTTTCTCGCAGCATCTGAATCTGAGCTCCAAATTAAAGCCGGGATGTTTGATTAAGTGTGCCAGGTGATCTCAGGAGAGGCGCGCAGACACAAGCGCAACCCCCTCATTCATTTGTAAACCTCCAAATGCAGGCTTGAAATACAGGAAGTAGGAGTGTACGCTGTAAATTTCCCCCTTTATTGGGAATACAAATGATCAAATGTACCAAGGTTAGGAATGTATGGGTACACGGTGTCAGCAAAGTAGCGCGAGGCAGAGAGGAGGAGAATAGAAGGAATTAGGCTGTGATGTGAGAGGGGAGCATCTGAAAATAAAGATGTAAGCAGCATTGTAGCACCTCACCTTGAATGTGCACCACAGAAAGAATAATACATGAAAAAATTCTTCCGTCATCGCCGTGAGATCAATTGTTGGGATCAAAAAAAATCTGATTCAGTCACACACTGTTTGTTTTCAGAATTAACAGACTCCTAATTTGCTATTCTTGGATACTTTTAATGACTAGCTCGGTAAACAGCTCCAACCAACCAAAAGCCAATTATAACTTTATCAGCACAATCTGTGTGCCGAGAAGGAACTGCAGAGAAAGAAACAAAAACTACCTTGATCTTCTAAGGAAAAACTACACTTCTTTTTATTGAGTATTTTCTTTTCAGGCTGCTTGTCAACATATTGATTTTACTGACAGCAGCACAGTGTCTCTGAGATTAAGATGATTTATTAATGCATAAAAACAACAGAAACTTTCAACTCAACTTAGGATGCCTTAAAATATGCAAAATCCCCCTAAAATACACCAACAAATATAACATTTATTAAATTATATTACTAGGCTTTCTTAAAAAAAACAAAAAAAGCACATAAAGTTAAAGTAGCGATACAGTTCTCTCTGTTTTGGAGAAAAAATGACTGAAGATGATCCAGTGTCTGCACTTTTTATACCACTGATAATCAAAATAATTAAAATATTATAATTTTAATATTAATTCAATTTAAGAGTTTTTAAGCCACCTGCATACAGAAATGTTTCTGGAGTTTTGAAGGGTAGAAATCTGTCTGCATTTTTGTAAAATCATACCAGAGTATAGCCATGGTATCAATGATGTTTTATTTTCACTGTCTGAAAATTTGTAAAACCACTCCAGAATACTCTGTCAAAAATAATTTACAGAAAATAAAATGCACCTTCCATTTTATAGGAAAGTTTCAATTGAGACACTTGGATCCCTGTTGCAAGTCCTGAACAAGTTTTATTCATTTTGTAGCATTTAAAATAGAATTATGAAACAAAAAGACTAATAAATTACTAAAAGATATTTATGGTGATTACATCTTTATTTCTTCTTTTGAAAGTAATGCTGACATAAAAAGCACAATATCAATAAATGACACAAGAAATAACAAAAATCAAACATAATCAGATGTAATATAAGTCGCCAATTATACACCGGCTCACAGCAGGGCTTGCTGGTGCACCACTAAAAACCATCTGTGATAAATAAATAAGTGATTTAAGATTTTTTTTTTTTAAATGCATTTAAATACAACACACACTTTCAAAAGTGCTGTTTACTGCAAGGAAGAAAATAAAACAGAATAAACGTGAGGGATGCATGATATTTGGATTATTACCAGTGTCCAATACTTCCCAACTAATTTCTGTCAATACCCATATCAACATTTATTTATAAAGACTTGATTTTATTTCTTTGTAAAGTTTTATTATTGTACTGTTTAGATTCTGAACTCTTTTCATCCCAAATAAAAAAAATATGTATTATAAAGAGTTTGAATGTTCATTTTAAGATGAATTCTCCTGACTAAACAACAAATTCAGGACTGATTTTAAATAATCTATCATGAGGCCTTTTGAGATAACTGGGTCTTCGAACATGTCAGGAGATGTATGTGAAGAGGGTGATTGAGTTAAAGAATTGGGTAAGATAAACTGTGAAATGTAAAAGCAATCACCTTAAATAAAAGTTATGCAATACATATATTCGTAATGCAATCCCTATGTTATCACTAACGGGCTTCATCAAGATTAATTAATCACACGGCCTGTTATCAATTATTAATGTCTGCAATGGACTGACAGCAACATTAAATCATACCTGATCAAAACTGTGTTGAGGGTTTATTTAATGTGTCATTTCCAATAAAAACAAACTGTCAGACAAAACTCTCAAAAGATGGCTGCATCCTTTTTGAACCTGCTACCAATTACTCTTTTATTCAGATTTTTCCTCTTTCTGCTAAACGGAACCGCTACCGGCATGGTAGCATTTGTAATAGTCAATAAATCTAAAATATTATGTGTGAAGTTGCGGGAGGAGACCATTAAGGGGCGGGCACAAGTGTAGGGGTCCCGTCTGAAAGGGAGCGGCTAATTCAGGACAACTGTGAACTCTGAACCTGCTAAAAGCCCGGCCAGTGGTCAGCCGAGGCAACTAATAGAGCCCACATGTGCTCACAGTCTGCGTCGCCATAATTAGACGGATCTCTGAAGGTTTGCTTAAATCAACATCAGAGTGCTTTGTTTTCCCTCTTACAAAGACTTAAAGTGTGCACACAAAAAGAAAAAAGTGCCTGTGGCCTTTACCTTTCATCCATTTTGTGCTTTACAGTGTTTCATACTAAACGATGCTGGGCTTTTAAAGTGAAGATAATCATAACTTCATGGGTCTCAGGGCTTCAGATTCACGCTGAATAAAGAGTGTTAAAGAGACGGCATTGGAGCGAGAATTAGACAGAAAAGAAGAGTGGTTGTACTATCACAGAGACAACGGGCGGGCAGAGAAGCGCTCAGCATTGATCAAGATTTCAGGCCTCTGTTTGACAAACTGCACAATGCCTCAAACATCTCCTTGTGTGTGTAAACACAAACATCAAATGCCATGTGGCGTGTCCTCATCACTAACAAGCAAACTAACAAGAGACCTGGAATTCCACTCAATTAGTACCTGCTCGCTTCCTTATTAATCTGCTCACCCCGGTGAAAAGATGAGAGGAGACAGGGAAAAAATACACTAGGAATAAAAACAACAACAATTTGTTGCGATAAATATATTAATGCCAGTGAAGTTTTCCGTTTCAGGTGGTGTAATTTGACATGATATGCGGGCTATGTTCTGTCATTAGTCAGGAAAAATGGTGAGTAGGGGATCAAAGAGGAAAAAAAGCTCTGAGTCTGCCACCTAATTTATCACATGGCAAAGACAAAGGCTTTTCTCTCTGCTTCTGTCGCTTTTCAAAAGCCCTGACTCCTTTTTATGACAAACTCAGTTTGCAATTTAATTTAGGGCTGGAGTCCCTGAGTGCAGAAAAGCTAGCAGGCAGTTAGTGAGAGGAAGGTTCTGCAGCCAGACAGGCACGCAGGCAAAGAAACAGCGGGCGCACCAAACGTCCAGGCTGGCGGCAAGTGCTGTGAGAGCGAGACAAGAAGGCAGACAGGTGTCACGAAACTCAAAGCAGCTAGGCAGTGCGGAAGAAGGAGAGGTGGGCTGGGAAATGGGCTAAAATACAACCAGGAAAGTGTTCGAAATACACATCACTGAAATACTACAATGGCAAACAGTGCTGCTGTAGTAAGTCCTAGACCCCTGAAAGGACAGGACATCAGTCTTATTTTTTGCTCTAAACTCTTATTTGACTGTAGATTGGACAGTGGCAAGTGGAAGAAACAAGTCTATGCTCATGAAGTGAAGACTTTGTGCCCTTGGCAAAAATATTAGTATTGGTATATACAATAAAAATTCGGCATATGGGCTTTCAGAAAAAATCCAATATTGTGTATCCATACTGAAAAGATAATGTCTTTAGGTCCCAACTCTGTGCAAAGCTGCACGGTGTTAGAGCAGGTTAAGCCCGCCCCTCACAGGCAGAGGGTTGGTGGTTTGACTCCCCCAGGTTGGTTAGGGCCTCTCTGCGTGGAGTTTGTATGTTCTCCCCATGCATTCATGGCTTTTGTCCAGGTACTCTGTTTCCTCCAACAGACCAAAATCCTGCTAGGTTAACTGGTGACTCTAAATTTAGAACTGTTGTCTTTATCTACACGATGGCCCTGTACTTGGCCGAAGACCAGTCCAGGGTATAAACCGCCTCTTGTCGAGTGTCAGCCAGAATAGGCTCCACCCCCCTTAAACCCTCTAAGTGACAAATGTAGGGATGGGAATTGAAAACCAATTCCAGTTGAGAATCGTTAACAGCTCCATCAAAGAATCGATATCATTAGTCTTTTTGCTTATCAATTCCCTTATCAATTCCATTCATTGACAGGGTTCAGAAGCGTCAGAATTGTGGCTTAATTGTAATTACACCTACTGCACAACCTTAAGTGAGTGGAAACACCAGCAACTTGCAGAAGCAGTTATCTATACTGTGATGTATGTTTGGCACTGTTGCCACTGAAAATGAGACCATTTGCCCACATGAAAAATTTGCTGGAATCAATAAGGGAATGGTTAAAGAATTGGATCGATTAGCAGGATCGTTAACAGCATTGGTATTGGTAAAATCTTATCAATTCCCATCCCGAGACAAATGGTATAGATGAATTTGAGTTTTATTTGGGATTTAAAGTTGTGCTGGCTAAGAGTTGGGCAGTCAACATGTTTTCTGTTAAACAAACTTTAATTCCTTCCAAGTTCAGCTCCTTCTTCTGTTCATCATGTTAATTAAAGGCTTTTTTTTTAAATGACTCCAATGATTGGACTTTAAAGTCATTTTTAGTGACCAAACATCATATTTCACTCTGGACTCTTCTAGTATTTCAGTCCATGATTCCAACTCAGACATTACAGAAACTAAAGAGCCCATGTTACCATCTAATAACTGGAATAAGACATCTGACTCTCCAACGAGAATTGAACACACTGACTATAACGCATCATGACATCAAACCGGGGAGGAAATGGAAAACAAATCAACCTGTGACAGGTAAGTTAACATGTTGAGTGTTGTTCTCTCTAATCTCTTGTAAACATGCAGTCTCAAAGTCCAGTTGTTTTTTCTGTCACTGTCAAAATGGACACCTCTAAGGGTGAAAAGTAACTATTGTAAGTTACTGCATTTGACTAGATTTTTGTGTACTTGTAGTTATCCACAACTCATGTTGTCACTTTACCTTTTTAACTCCAATCTGATACCAAATTTAGCATCCCTACAACTTAAAGTAAATACTGCCTGTGAGAGACCTTAATAATCTGATTTTAGTTATTTAATAACTGCCAGGAAAAACTGTAAATCAATATTTACATTCTGTATTCTGTTTGTAAAATGCTTCAAAAATGTATTAGTCCACCACCCAAAATAGGTCTATGCCACAGCTAAATAAACAACACTGGTAACTACCAAAATTGTTCTTTATGTTTCTGTAATGGTTAATACACCAGTATGTAGAAGCTCTATGACTAAAAAGATAGTTTTAATGCTAAAATAAAATTATTATTGTTATGCATGAACCTTTGAATTTACTATTTTACAAAACAATAAAATACAATGCCATTCCTTGACTTCCATGTCCTGTTATAGTTATTTAGCTGTGTTCTAAACAGACAGGAAAGACTTGTAATATACTTCAGCTTTTTTGTTTTAATAACAGGTGGTATAATAAATTTGTTAAGAATTGTATGTGGTCAAATGGGTGTGATTAATGAAAAACTATGAATCTGAGTGTCCAAAAATATTTTCCTGATCAGGGCCACATTCAAATCTGTGGTTAAACTATTTGGTTTTGCATTTTCATATACTGCACTACTGTCAGAAACAATCACATACCAGTTGTTGCTTTTTTTACATGACATGGAAAAGTTTAAAATTAATATTTAGTACATTTTACACAGAAGCTCATAGCTATGCTCTCCAGGGTTTACATGCCCTTTATTGTGCTTTACACGTCTCCTCTGCTTGACAGAGATCATCTATGTACAAGACAAAAAGGCTTCTGCATCAAGACTCCCCTTCCCTCTTTACAGCACCAGTAGCTGCCTGAACTGGCATCCCCTTAGCCCCTCTGGATAGGCCGAGCAATCTTTTGTCAGTAGTTAGAGCCCATTGGCTCAGAGTGGGAAGCCCAGTGACGAGAGCAGATTATGAAGAGAACGCAGAGCAGTCATGTGGAGGTGACAGAAGTTGGATGTTTTTACAGACATACTAAATATGTAAAAGCTAGAGGGTTTTTAAAACAATGATGACTGATGTGAATGTACTCTAGTGGTCAGAGAATCTGAAGGTAAGAACCTGGAATAAGGCTCTTAAACTTGAGTGGATTCACAAACTATTCTACTTTTCTTGACTAGAAGGTGATCAAAGTAACCATATTTTACAAGAGTACATTTGTGGACTCTTTTCCAGCCTTGTTTCATAACCTTTCATGTTTATTAGTTTTTTTCCACAGAGATCATTTCACCAAAAATCCCAAAAGATTTGGGAAAATAAAAATTCATAATCTTTTACTTGAACCAGCATTAAGATAACTTCCAGGTTGGCTTACCATAACACCTCATCCCTCCAGCACTCCATTAACGTACAGTAGCAGTGAGCAGCGATAAATCAGTAGAACCAGAGAAGTGTGGGACTGTGTCTGCTAAACACTGCAATGAATTGCAGGCTGCTGGTAGGTGGTGAAACCTGAGAATATACTGTTAGCAGTTTGGGTAAAAGTGCGTCCACAGCCTCAGCAGGACCTCCGTATCTCACGGAGGGGCTTTAATACACACACCAAGACGAACAACTAAACAAACACAATCCTGCCTCCACAAAGACCAGAAGACAACGGTGTGTGTATTTCTCTGGATTTGTTTTAAGTGTGTGTGAGTGTGTGACCCTGACGCCGTGCTGATGCTTCCTGTAGCACTGACCGGCATCACTGCTCCATTAATTAAAGGGACGACGCACTGGCAGGTGGCTTCACTGCCCACACTGGTAATTGGCCCCCTTCTTCTCGCTCTCTCCCCCTAGAAAATCACCCATCTCTGCCTTTTTCTTTTTCTTTTACTCCGCAGCGTTGCCTCCCTCCTATCTCTCCCTCTCTCAGAAACGTGCCAGTGGGCAGGCAGAAATGCACGACTTTGTGAAATAATGATTAGAATGGATGGAGATGAAGGGGAAGGGAGTTGCACATTTTCCCACAAGCCTCTGATGGTCGGGGAATGCTGTTCGCCTTCAAGCGTCACACGGCGCGACGGGAGTTTACTTTAGACAGCCGCAATCTGAGGAGCCGCTGCTGCAGTCATTAATGATGTGGGGAGGGGACAGAGCTATACTTTGACAAGTTTCTGCATCTGTGTGTGCGCGCACGCATGTAGGCGTCAGTGTGAGTGCAGCGGTGGGGAGAGTGTGTGTTTTCGTAAGTGATATTCAATGTGAAAGTGGGAAAAGGAACCTTCTGTGTGTCATGTGTAATTAGACAATAAAGGTTGAGAAGCTCTGGAAGGTGTGTGTGCTCAAGTGTGTGTTTGTGTGTGTCTTACCACGTCGCCGGGCAGGTTGTGCAGGTCATCAAAAGGACTCTCCAGGGTGTTGGTGTCCACGTTGAGAATGACCACATCCTCCAGTGATCGACTGCGAACTCTCTGAGGAAGGGAACGTCCATTAATATTTCACACACTGACAGAGTAATTAAAACTATTCTTAACACCGTTCTATCTATTCTATGAAAAAGAAAATAATTATGTTGTGATTTCTCATAAAATAGTAATTTGGAAGAGAGGTACTCCCAAATGCTACCCAGAGCTTGTAAATAGAGGCCCTGACTTCAGAAATCATAGCTACAAACATATTCCAAATATTATTGTCAAATATGAAAAATACAAAATTTCTTCCTTTATTTCATTTTACCTTATAATACAATATGTAACATATTTTAAGGACTTTTGTTTTTTTAAAAAAAAATCTCTTACTACTCTAAATGTTCTGTTTTTAACTCTAAAAGGCACACGGTATTGAAATATTATTATTTATAAATGTTGCTAAATAAGCATAATTACCTTATGTAAATTTTTAAACATGACTCTATTTGTTTCAGCTTTTTTTCACCTTACATCTCTTTTACACTTGTTTATTTGAATATACTTCTATCAATTATAGGGTTTCTACATTTCTTTTAAATTCAAATTAAAGGCTTTGTAAGATGACAAATTCACAGAACAATTAAAATAATTTAATCTCCAAGCAAGAAAAATGATGATCGAGATGAGAGTACATTCTTCAAATATTTAATAAATACAATTAAATAAATAAAAGGCCAATGACACCAGAGCAGAGCTAGTTAATGATTGAAAAGAACACTAACATCCAGTTTACTGTCAGAAATAAACAAAAAGAATAAAACAGAAAGACTTAGAACATCAATACTTTCTTTACTGCAGGCTGGTGACTGTATTAAGAAAAACTCTTGGGTTAAACAAGTCTTTTTGAGTATTAAAGCTTATTCACAGATCTTACAGACATACAAGCCAAACACAAACACTGTATTATAAGCATTTTGATGGCTCAGACTGTCTTAGCTGCATTTAAGAATGTTGTTTGGAGTTTTTATTATGTTAACTTGTTTTTTGCATTGTTCACTGAACTTAAAGTCAGCGTCTCCATTTCTGAGAAACCTTTGGGATTCAGAAGTCTTGAAGTGTTTACTTTTTCATTAAATGTTTTGCAAACTATGCATCAACCGGAACATTCAGTCCTGGGTTTCTTGGCCTTTCACTGGCCTTCATCAGACTGTCTTGGTCAGAGTGTCATGTAAAATGTAAGATGTCAACTGCTGCGGGAAACCTAAACATAGAGTTTCTTAAACTTTCGAGAATTTTTCCAAAGATGTATTTTTTTTTTCGATGTTAAAGCTCAAAAAGGTAAGCACTGACACTGATGTATTTAAACCTGTTTGCATCGTAAATGTACTTGGAACCCATAATATTTAGTCTGATCTACGGCATGTCTGATGTTTATCATTCTTTTGCACATGTAGTATATCTTGTATCCTTGTTTATCTGTTTTGTTACACTGTTTAAAATGTTTTTAAGCTTAACTGAAGTATAAAAGATGTAGAGTATTGCATTTTTACCTTATCTCCTACTGTGACAGAGGATTTTTTAAAAGATAAAACAAGTTTATGTCTTATTCATCACTTACAGACATCAGGACTGAAGAAAACAAAAGCAATTTTGAATTACATGAACATCATAAAAAATATTAACACTCCAAGACTAAGACAGACCTGCCTTTTTGACCTCAATAACAGCTACAGCGACTATGGGGCTGTGGTATGGCTGCTCAATCCGAGCAGAAAAAAACTAAACACCGAGATTACTGACTGATTTTATATCTGCATCACAATTGAAGAATTGATACACCCTTAATACTTTATCTTTCTGAACACAAAGAAAAATAAACTAAAGATACAAACTGATGAAAAGTGCAAATATGTGACAAACATTTCTATAAACTAAAAAAAAAGGTTGCTGATACAATGTTCCAGAGCTGGTGGTGATGTGCTGTTTGTAATCTGTTCAACATGGCACGATGAAGTTCATGATTCATTGACAGTTGTTTAATTGAAGGGACTCTGAAAGCCAAGTTGCTTTTTTTTTGTATTGTTAGCAGAATGTTAAAAACTGCCCCATTGGGCAATTTTAAGAAAAAACAGCTGGATTTGCATTCAGATTGGAATCACTGCCATAATCTGACCACTTCTCTGTTGTGCCAAGACCAACATCCCCTGAAAATCTCACCAAAATCCACTGAGAACTTTCAGAGTTAACTCGCTCAAAGACGGAGGGATGGGCAGGCAGAAACGCCAACTGATAAATGGCTGCAAATACCAAACCTTTTTTCTTATTTTTGTTATAGTATGAAGCAAAATTGTACTTAAATAGAAACTCTTTTAACTGTCCAACACTTCTCTGTGGTGCACTAAATAATTAGGTGCTTCCTTTTGGTGAAGAAACTCTACAACAAATTTGGAAAAGAAAAGAAAAACTTCAGTTGTGGCGGTCTGCTGGTTTGGCTAAAAATCTCCACAAACTGAACAATTGTAAAATCTTACGTCCAACTTTTAAAGCTGCAAATATTGACAGAAATGGTTTAACCTGCCAATGGTTACGCTAGTTTTTTGCAATACTGATAATATTCAGATAAAAATTATGCATCCCTAAGTTACGGTCAAATATTTACACTGCACATCAAAATTATGACAAAGTTTTTTTGTACTTGAATTTGTTTTCATACTGATAATTGTATTCATATTCACGTGTATTCATGGATTAAAACGCAGCAGCCACATTCACTGTCATTTCACTCTAATAAAAGAGTTTAACACACTTGTCACAAAATGAATAATGGCACTGAGAGGAACATTTAGACTGCACAAAGATTTTCTTCAACACTAAAACTCTCTATATCAACAACAACACATCGATGCTGTGCAGTGTGCAGCCTGATAGCGACAAATTCAACAATTATTTCAGTGTGGTGCAGGATGCAGGCAGGTGTGTGTGTTTGTGAGTGTGTAGGGGGGTGGGCAGCATAGTGTGTGAATTTCTAGTTTGTCACTTTTGTGACAGCCTGTGCAGCGAAGGCTCACATGCTGATCTGGACTAATTATGTAGTGGCGGAAAGGGGGTCTGTCAAGGATGCAGAGTGTGATAAATACTGCCTCTACCGCAACTGTCAGACAAATATCACACGCACACCAACACACACGTGCATTAAAACATATGCATTCTCACAAACAGGCAAACACTCACACACTAACACTTACGCACACGTGCAAACTTCGGTGTGCATTCACACACCGCAGCAGAGCCAAAGCAGTTTGCCCCCCTACAAACACTCGAGTTTAACAATAAAGGAGAGAAGCTCTTTGTTTGCTCCTACTTTTCTGCCTTTCTCTCTGCCTGACTTTAGTTTTTTCAAATAAGATAGAACATGTTAAAGACAGGAGGGTAAAAGATAAAAAATCATCTGTGGACCTTTTTTCTTACATTTCTCCTATTTCAAACCAAGAAATCAGTTCCCAAAAGCAGGATGGGCATTGGCTTGTAGAGAATTAATGCAGGATTCTGACTGGATAACTGGACAGCATCAGTAATTTGTCATTTAGATTCTATCCTGATGCAAACCAAGAAACATTAACTCATTAACTAGTAGATATAACATTAATCTTACATAATATACATGAAATATTCAGCACACAATAAATAAAGCACAATAGTGACAAAGTTATTACACTTTGTGACTTTTTAGTCATTACATTTACTTAATATGTTTTTCTCTCCTTAAACTAACTTCTTTCGTTTAAGGAGAACTAAACATAGTAGTAATTTAGTCACAATAAATCAAAATCAATACTTCAAATCAAAATGCATAAATAACCAGGCATGCTCTGAATGAAGGACTTTTACTTGTAATGTATACTTTCCTCAGTTTGTTTGATTTTACAGCCACACACACTCTTTTTTTAATACTTCTTTAAATGATTTGACTAATGAGACGGCTCACTTATAACTGATCTAATGTACATATTCTACGTGACTGGAAATGAATATTGCCATTCAGTAAAACTAACATATAACAGATCTAAAATGTCTTACAGCCCACAACAAATCGTTGAAACAGTTTCTACAATAAAAAGTTTGTTTGTTGGTGGTTATCATCTGATATGAAAACAGTGTAATAATGCAACTAAATGAGCATGAATACAAATACAGGTACACAGACGTACCTCCAGCAGACTGAGATGAACTCCCACAAAGTATGGCATGGGGGCACTGTGGATGGAGAAAGACACAAAAGATTAAAGTTAAATCATATTGTGACAAAAAGAAATCACTTCAATTGGAGAACATAAGCAGAGTGTCAATAACTCCACCATCACATGAAGTAAAAATTCTTTATCATAGAGTTGGTCATACAAAGACATGAACAAAGCCAGAGAGTATTTTACTTCCATTGTTTAAAATATGAAACAATGCTTTGTAAACACATTTTCTCTTTAGAAGAGAATAATGACCAAAATAGTAACAAAGGTATCCAACATCGCTCCTATCGTCATCACTGTCATTTGGATTTATGAAATATCTTTTGTTTCTTTGATATAACAATATTTGCTTTTAAATGGGGAGGAAGGGAAATATTTTTTGTAAATGCATTTAAATGAATAAGTCACTTATCACAGCTGTAATGAGATGGAAAAGTTGGTAAATGAGGCTGAACGTGCCTGAAAGTGATCGAACATGACCTTAGAAAAGTTGCCAGAACTCTGAATAACACTTTTCACGAAAAGGTCATACAAAGATGGATAGTTAGTTCTAAACAGTCAGTATTTTGTTTTGTAATTGTAGTCTGGAGGATGGACAGCCAAATTCAAATTAAATCATACCAATTAATATAATTTCAGTGTATTTGCAATGAAAATGTGGATGTGATGTCTTATAAAAACAATGACCGACTCTTTAAGTTTAATTGCAAATTTTCTAAAAGTCCTTTTATAAGTCTTCTATTTCTTTTTCATATCATTTATTCATAATTAATGAATATCATTTGTGTAATCCTTTGGGTTGTTTTATCTCTCGATCATGTAGGCCTAGCGTAAGTCCAGATAACTATTGTTATCATGCGAGACACACAATTACAAATTCAAATACTTTCAAGTGCTTAACAAAAAATCCAAGCACTTTCCAAAGATTTCAAGCTTCTGCTCTAACTCTGCATCTTGAGGAAAAGATGCACAACACTCAACTTTTGTCAACACAGAATGGATAGATGATTTATATTCCCCACAAATCCATATAGACCAAAATCAAACACAAATCTTGAAAAGATATAAATATACCAGCAGTAAGACAAATTTGTAGGTAAATAGTTCTTCTTATGCGTCTCATATTGTTGAAAACACTTTTTAATAAAATCTGCAGTAATGGTCTGACTCATACCCCAACCCATGAAATATCCTCCTGTTCTTCTGCTGGGTGCTCTGCCTTCAGAGAACATTTCTTTGACAAATTTCGTCTTATATTTATCACCTCTCCTTCAGTGAGACACACTCTTTAAGCATGGTGTTTGTTTAGCCAGTGTCCAGCTGCAGTGGGAGGGACATGCCTTGGCCAAACTGTGCAGGAGAAGTAAACATCAGAGCACAGTTCCATGAAGCAGAAAACACATCCACTTCTTTTGAGAGATGTGGTCAGTCACTGCCTATGGGGATTTAGTTGTGGGTGAGGGTTTGTAGCCAAGCAAAATTTTACTGAGAGAAGTTTTAGTCGAGAAAGCTAAAAAAAACACTGCCTAGGTTTATCGGGATATATATATCTATCTATATAGATCTATCTATCTATCTATCTATCTATCTATCTATCTATCTATCTATCTATCTATCTATCTATCTATCTATCTATCTATCTATCTATCTATCTATCTATCTATCTATCTATCTATCTATCTATCTATCTATCTATCTATCTATCTATCTATCTATCTATCTATCGGGACCTGTGAAAACTTGTTTACAGGGAGACAAATTTGGGACTTTTAACTTCTGTAATACTAATGTTAACACTGTTACAGGATTAAACTACATGACGATCAGTGTATAAAAAGTTAAAGGAATGTTCGTTTTTACTTAACATCAAGAAGTTGAACACTGGAAAAGCAGCTATTTGCTTTCTATATTTTCTTGACTCATCAAACCGTATCACATTCAGGGTTGAGTGAGTGACCATCTCTTTCATTTTTGTTAATCAAACTAATTTCACCATGAACAGCCTTAATGATCAATCTGGAAAACCCTATTAAACTGGAGCTTGTTTTGAAGCATTCCTTAACTGAAGGACAAACTTGCTTCTTTGCTGAAATACAGATTTAACAGTGTTGTGATGTTTGTCTTGAGGTTCCCTGACTCATAGATCAGAAGGCCTTCATTTACCTGATTATGAATTACAGGAAAGTAACCGTAAATCCAATAATGAAATAAAGAGCTTTCCTTTAACAAGGCAGCATTTTCAGTAAGTATATAAAGCTTGGACCATTTCCTAGAAAGCTGAGGGAAACTTTTCATATTTACTTTTAACAGCACAAAAACCTGCTTTGCATGGTTATTATCTTGTCATTTCTACTTTATGCAATATCTATCTTCATATTCAAAGTCTGCGGCGAGGAATGATTGAATCATAGAGCATGTTTCCATCCACCAAGACGAATAAAATCAACAAAAACAGTCAAATAATAGCAACCATTTTATGATGAGGTTAACAGAAGCAGCAGTAATGGGCTGGCTGCGGGTCAGAGTCTCTCTGGCCAGAGTGATTCAGAGGCCACAGGCTTGTAATCAACTTAGAGTCAAAGGAAAACAAACATGAGGCCTGCAGCTTTGCACTTCAGCCGCCATCCCCTCTGTTTTTTATGGAAATGCAGCGCTGACTTTTATCAACTTTTACAGACAAACAGCTCGTGTACACACAAGCAGAGCAGCTAATAGAATTTAGAGATCGAATCAGGGCATGAGGGAAACCCCCATGATTAAATAAGAGAGCGATGAGTCTTCACAGAGTGTTGAAAATCACATTTTACTGTCAGTGATAAATAGTTTTTTGAAGCTGATTTGTCCCTCATGGTGGAACAGGGTACAGTAGCAGCTTCAACAGAAAACAGCTCCTTTGACGTAAGCCTGCTTCCCTGCTCCGCTCACACACTTCTTTAATATTACAGATCTGAAGTTGAGCTGAACACATGTAGATGTGTAGATGAGCTGTTACATCTGCTCTCCATTTGGTTGCATTGGAGTCCGCTCAGATTTGTTGGATTTGTGTTGGATGGGTGGTAATGAACCCCTGAGAGGGCTAACATGATGAGCGCGTGGTGCTATAGCACTGGCATGAAATATGGAGAGAGGTGATCAGGGCTGTTCATTATGTCGGTGGGGGCCACACAGGAGATGGCGCACTACGAGAGGAATCGTGAGAACAGCTAGGAGAACGGGGTGGGAAGGATGTGTGAACATGTGTGTCTGCACTTTTACGCTGAGGCTATAGCAGCAGGGCTTGATGCATGACCAGCGCACACGGGGAGATATGTGCGTGTTTGTTCAGCATGTGTGTGTGTCAGAGTGAAAGTTGCAGGAGTGAAAACCAGGAGGTGTAAACGTTTACTGTGATGATCCTGATTGTGTTTGTGTGCATGAGCCTTACCAGCAGTAGTCCAGAAGATGCGGGGGCAGTACGGGGATGAAGATGTGCTGCCAGTACATCGGAAAGAGCAGAGCAGCCGCACCATGGACACATGCAGTTAACTACAGAAAGAGAGAAGCAAAGGGCAATCACTACACAACTGTCCAAGGCGACACAAAAAACTACAAAAAAAAGATGAGAAAATGTCGGTGCTTTAAGCTGAATCTTTGTGAAATACCAGCCTGAGGAATTGCCCAAAAATAAAGTGAAAGTGAAGACAGAGTTCAAGTCAAAATAAACTGTTATTTTTTCTTTTTAACCCTCGTAACTCCAAGCCAATTTCTGCTTTTTAGTCTGCCTGGGTTATTTTGTTGTAATAATGCATTCAGAAACTCAACCGTTTTCATTGAGGATGACATGGGCTCTTAGAATATTAAAGTTGACATGGTGTCGGATTAATGTACAAAAATTTGTTTAACTATGAGAAAAAAAAAGTAATTTAAATCTCGAATACCTTGAAAAAAATTGCATGCATATTAAGGATAAACAAGCCTTTCTGACTCTGAACCTGGTTCTGCCTAGCCTTGGCTTTTTAGGGAAAATACAACTGTGGAAAGAAACAGTTAGCAACAATCATTTACATATTTACACTTAAACCTCCACATAATTTGTTGCATTAGAAAAGTTATTTTGCCTCACTCGGGAACCTATAATGTTATAATGGCATTAATATCAACCTGTTATCATTTTATATTTTATTTTATTTTGTTTTACCTTTGACTGTATTATTAAACAGTTTTTTATTCTCAGCCTGCAATTACTGATTCCGATGCTGAATGTACAACCATGGTAGTGTGATGATGTAACTCGTCACTCTGTTTGTGCACCCTGCTGGGTCGATTGTTATGTCACTTTAAATGACCTGCTACAGGAGTCGATTGGAAGCGGGCCCAGACCACCACTTTCAGGTGGGCTTGGCATAGCTGTTTGTAACATAACATGGATTGGTTGTTGTGTTGATATATACTCAAAAAACTGGTCAAATAGGAAACGCTCTCCTGTATCAGAACTCCCACATAATCTAGGTGTAGAAACTACCTCAGAGAAATAAATACTCTAAAGCTGACCTCATCTCCCACATCACATAAAGGTTATGATTTGAACATTTTCTATTGGAAAGCCAGCTGAAGTCATTTAGACCATCAAATGTTTCACAAATCACAAACCATTGCCCTGGAAAAAAGGCAGTTTCTGCAGCCTGCTGTTAATCACGTTGACTGACACCTACCTCTGGCAGCAGTACTTTTACACATTAAAAACTACAATCCAGAAATAATCAATCTTTATCCAAATGCTCATTTTTCCTCTGATTCTCTTAAAAATGCTTTATTGTCAATATCAGACAGTTTCACAACCTGCTATAAAGACCCTTAAAACATCTCTACACCTATCAAACTCGTTTCTTTACTCATAAAATCCAATAAAGACTTTTGAAGAACTTTGGCTCTTTCCTTTCAAACAATATCCTGTTATCATCCATTTTTTAAATCAAGGTTTCTGATTCTTTTCTGTTGCTTTGTGTTGATGTGTCTATGGACTGTAAGTCTGATCCAATCGATGTAGTCTTTAATCTTTCTAACAAAGAAAGACCTCAGAAAGAACATGGTACACTGACATGTCTGCTGCTGTTGTGATGAACACACGACCTGCGAGCTATTGTTGGAGGAAGAGACTGAAGGGTGGAGATCAACTGGATGACGGGAGAAAAGATGTGGGGGTGAAAAAGGAAAGTGTTGAAAAGACTGACATGAAGAAAGGCACTTGCTTTACACCGACAACATGAAACCACTGTTTTCTCCTTTATTAATTAATTTATGGTGGATCATCCCAGACTGCAATGAAACAACTAAAACAGAAAAAAGAGAAACTGCTTTTAAACCAAGGAATAAACAAAATCTAAAGTGAAACTTTTTAATAAGACCTTACATTTACATTTCAAAGACTCTCTTCAAACATTTTAAGACCCTTTCACACATTTCCAGCTGTTTCAGATTGTTGTCTGTTAGCATAAATTAACAATCATCAATCGTCTATTTTCTGATAACTTTTTGTCATTATGACAGATTTTAGATGGGACCAATTAAGAAGAAAGCAAGTAAAAAACTAAGGTCTACTTATAAAACAAGAAACAACTGAGTGTAATACTCACAAAACTTCATTAAAATGTATAAATATGCAATGAACTTGAAAATTCTCACCAAGTCAATATTTGCAATATATAGCTAAACAGATCTTCCGGAGGCACAAAGGGAATCGAAAAGTGAAAACAGGACATACAAAAACTCAAACTCCAATGAAGTTGGGACCTTATGTTAAACATAATTAAAAACGGAACATAATGACTTGCAAATCTTTTGACAACTATATTTAACTGAATGGACTACTGCTCATGTAGTTATTCACAAAGCTGTGAACATCACCACACCCATGCTTATAAACAACTGCAACCTTCAGGGACTTTCTTTTCAAAAAAATTCAAACGATTTAATATTTGCAAAAAACTACATCAGTTTACATGATAACTATCTTGTCTTTGTGGTGTACTATTAAACATAGACAAAACGATTTGGAAATCACTGTATTTCTTTTTATTTACGCTCTCATCCAAGCTTCAGTGCAATTGGGGTTTGTAGGATATTATACTTAATTTCAACCATCATTTTTTATATTGATTGACGGAGTCACATAGTAAGCAAAACAAAAAAGCTGTGTGTCTTAACCTCACACACCAGACAGACAGTTCCATATATCCACCATGGAAATATTTCACTTGTCCAACTGAAGAAGAGGCCATAGAAAATGTTTTCAGAGCACAGAACCTTCAAAAACAATTACAGCCTGTGATTGAATAATCATTCTGCCAGACACACTCATCACATATCAGCATCATCCAGAGAGGATTTTCACATTCTCTTCCAGTTTCCCAGCAGTGACCCCGGTCGGGAGAAGAGCAAAAGCATGATTTCCATAAGAAAAGTTTTACATGATGTTGTGTGCTTCCCTTCTAAAAGCTCTTAAATTGAGTCCATGTCTTATAAGACCACAGACATTGCTGTATCCATGGAAACCGCTTCAGAGGCCGCCTGCTGTTGTCACGTCTTCAGTTTACGCCCTCTTCCCTGTTTGGGCTGTCCAGATTTTGGCCTTGAAGTTTTAGGAGACTGAAGCTTGGCAAAAGGGATCTGCCTGAGTTCAGATAATGAATCGGGTTGGTCTATCTGCACTGCAAAGTTAAGTGTGTCCTTCATCTATGCTCCTCTCTGGGAGAACACTCACTTCACGCTGTCGTTGTAGCTCGTAGCCCCCACCTCTTCCTGTTTTCAAGGATGGACACTGGAGCATCCTGGATTGCTGACTGGATTGGAACTTGGCATGATGGATCTGCCTGATTACAGATATTGAATCAGGTGGATCCAGCTGCACAGCAAGGTTAAAATCTAATACCACGAGATACAGAAATTCTCTGTGTAAGATGCTCTGTTAGAGTCACCTCCTCTCATGGGCTCAGTTTACTCTGACTGCTTGACCAGTCTACTCTGTAACTGGTCAGTTGAACATTGTTCCATATTGTAAACTAACCTTGCAGTGCAGCTGGATCTGCCTGATTTACTGTATCAGTTAGATCCATCCTGTCAAGCTCCAGTCTACAACAACTGTCAGTGTCCTTGAGAGCAGGAAGAGATGAGTGGGGGGCAACAGCAGGAAGTGACTGCTCACATAGCGATTAGCATAGAAGATGCTAACAGATTCAGTAGCAGTTTTACCAGATCATGACCACATTTCTACATTTAACACACTGAAGGGCATGACAGACTCAGAAGAGCATAAACATGAGTTCTTAAAATACAATGTTGAAATGTCATTTACCTACGCACACACAATTGCAAAAACATATAGTCAAAATTTGTTAAAAGGGGTGAAACTGGAGGTTATACAGTGGATTATGGCGTTCCCTAAAGTTCTTGATGATGAAAAACAGTCTCCCATCATGGGTGTCAAGGTATTGTGTATTTTGATGCTATTTCTTAAATGAAAATATTGATATAAATCAAACTGCATCTCCTGTTGTCTCAACTAAGCATTTCCCAATCCAACTTGAAAGCTATATTTTTCCAGCCCTATCGCATATTCTCTTTCTCTACACCTGTCTTACAAAACAGACATAGTTTGATATTGACATTGTTAAAACTACAGAGGCCATTTCATTTCAAAACACACAGAACCAAAAAGTTTCAAGTATCAACATCCTGACAGCTTTATTCTGCAGTGTTTGAACACAAAAATGAATGCCAAATAAAAGCCCAGTGTTAATAATTAACTGCCTTTCAATTCAATGTCAAACTGAGAATTGTGCTGCGACCTGCACAAAAGCAACAAAAGCAGCCCAAAACAGCGCTGACACAAACCATAAAAATCAAAATTACTTCAACTACTTTGACCCAGAAATTAAAAGAGAAAATAACCTCTTTTTTCTACAAATAATGAGAAGCAGTCGCATGAAGATGACACCCCCTTTTCAAAGGAACTCTCCACGTTGTCAAACCGGCGTTACACATAAAATTAAAGTCATTGTCTCCCATTGTCTTAAAGCCGGCATCCCCCCTCTTGACATCTCATGAAAAACCCAGCTATAGTAATGACCTGCAACACATACACACAGACGAGGCAGGAGAAAGAGGCGTTAGCTCATCCCCCAGATTAAAATAACATGATTAAATATGGAAAGAGAACAGAGGTCTGAGGGGCTCCTGCGGGACTTCATTAGGGCAAATTGCCAAAGAATGAAACATGAGTTAGCCAAGAGAGACTGCGGGCGAGGCCAATACCGCCGGGACCCCGGAGCAGCAGCCGCTGTTATACTGCTGCGGCTTCACAGTCAATGTGTGAAGCGGACACACACTATCACACACACATACACACACAGAAAAGAGGCATGACTACCAGGAGGCCCCCTGCTCGCTGACACACACACTGTCACATTTGACCGGCCAAAACCAGACGAGCTTTGGCGGATGAAAACCAAGGCAAGGAGGGAAAAGAGAAGGACACCATCCTTTGTAGCACCCAAACTTCAAACCTGACATCTAACACAACAAAAAAAATGTGTGTTCATGTGCCTCCCTCTTTGCATGTTTGTGTTAACTGCATTCATTTTTCATAACAGCTGGAAAAAAAGTCTGATTATTTCTCCAATTGTCTTCCCTCAAACACCCAGTCCCACAATAGTTAGGACTTAATCAACATTTAATTGGTGTCTTGCTCCGTGTATCTGCATATGCATATTCCTTCTGCCTGCCGTCTTCAAATAAAACACAACAATGCCACGCTCCTGTCAGGATTAATTCCCTGGCAAACAGTTTGTTTTTCTGTTAATTCTGAAAATAAATCAATGCTATGAATATTAATGTGAGAAAGTGAAACACTTGGAGGAAGAGCTACTATCAAAACCATCACACCCTGCTCCCGTTTTTTTCCCAGTAAGGGGGTCATTAAATTGTGATGAAGAGAGGTCAGCGATCCGGCGGCAGATATACATGCACACATAGGCTGGCGTGTCACGCCTGCGTGCACGCACACACTGAGTGGAAAGCCAACAGGCGAGCGTATTTCTCCTCTGGGAGTGCGAGACAAGCCCCAGCCATTCTCTGGTACCAGGAGGTAATGGCACAGAACACCTCGCTAACCAACTCCAATTATCTCCACCGAGCCTCAAGGTGAGCCCCCCAACTGGCGTGATTTACTCTCAGGTTGAAAGGGAAAACAGGAGTCTCTCTCTCTCTCTCTGTTTCTCTTCTTCTCGGGCTGAGTTGGCTGAGTGGAGAGTCGGGGGGATGTGGGGGGTGACTGAAACTAAGATAATGATTTATAAAGCAAATCTAGATTTCTGTTCTCTTTTATTTGCTATCTCCAAAGCCATGGAGGTGGCAGTGTGCCTGAGATAAGGCAACTTGGAGGGAACACCAGAGGAATGGTTCACATATTTGCTTCTCTAATTCAGCTGAAAACAAATCAATGCTATGAATATTAATGTGAAAGAGTGCAAACACTTGGAGGAAAACTACTATCAAAACCATCCACACACCCCTGCTTTTTTTCCCAGTAAGGGGTCATTACATGAGAGTGGGTCATGAGAGGCTAAGGCTGATAAAATATTTGCCAGGCTGATAAATAATAGATGAGTGGAGCCAAATGGCTTACACGCTCCACAAAAGACCTGGGTGCTTAATATTCCATTCAATGGAGAATCACAGATACAGTCCCCAAGAACAAATACAGGATTAGGTGCTGGGTCCAGTCCTCAGGGACCGGAGCTCTGCCCGGTAATGAGGGGCTGCCTGCCTCTCACACTGTGTGTATGCGGGTGTGTCTGTTCATGTGTGTGTGTGTGTGTGTGTGTTGTGTGTGTGTGTGTGTGTGTGTGTGTTGCCCCTTCCTCTGAGAGAAGCTAACCGATTATACAGCGACAGCCTGCTTCAAAAAGCAGTCAAGGTCTTTGGTTTTGCCCTGAGAGCGTTCTCAGAGCGCTGAGGCTGAGACAGAAAGTGTCCACACTGAAACCGGTTTTCCCAGATCCATTCAGCAGGACCAAAAGAGGCAGAGATGCAGAGAAAGAGAGACAAAAGAGATGAAGACAAGGAGATGAAGAGTAGAAGAAAAAGTGGAAGTCAGAGATTACATCTGCCCCGCAACCTGGCCAAATGTGGCAAAGAGCTAAGGGGTCACTCAGCAATCTCTGTCAGTAACGTACGCTCACTTTGACTCACACGTGTGAATCTATCAGGGCCGGGCATCTGAAGCTATACTGGTGAATCCTTAAACAAGGCTCAGGGGAAGACAATTAGGTTCATACTAATGAAGTTCCTGTTGCTCCTAAAAAAAAAAAAGGATTCCAAATGCAATGCACAGCAAAAACAGATTGTTTAAAGTAAGAACCATGAATAGTTACAGTTTTACACTAGAGCCACTTACAAAAAAAATAAACTGTTAGTTTACAAAAAGTTTAAAAAATATATATATATTAAGTCAAAAAATTACAAAAAGCCAAGAATGGCAAAGCATAAAAAAGTCTTACATTTACAAAAAAGTTGATATTTTGTAGTTTTTAAGTTGTATTTTGAAAGAAAAAACTAAAAACTCGAGAAATCAAAAGTTGTAAACTCGCAAGTACTCAAGTCAAAAGAAGAAGGAATACTCAAGGTTTTATCCCCAAAATTAAGACTTCAAATAGACATAATCCAAAATTGGCACCCTCAGAGTAAAGAAGTATTTAAAAACAAATAGCAAAAAAATCTTCTAAAATGTATTACAAATCAATACTTGTTCAATATCAGAGCAATACAAACAGCACCTTGACATCCACTCTTGGGTATTTAATTATTTTTTAATCGTTAACTTGTACAGGCAATTTAAAAACACTGTCTAAATTGTTTAAAAAATATATATTTTTTAATATAGTGAGTGTTTCTTATGGTCCTCATAAGTTCCATTCACTTCCAAATATTGCCTCCTATGTTTCTGAGCAGTTTAAAGAATGAGTAAGTGTTTATCCCAAACTTTTAAGAATGAAAAACTGCCTTTTATTGGGTATCACAAATAGATGAGTGCTGAAATGTGTCACTGACTTAAAAACAAGTACCAACTGATCTGATGCATTCTAAACTCAACCATTTCCTTACTGTCAGAGGCAAAGATGCTGAACTTTCTCTGCTCAGGGAGTCATCCAACACCCTCCCTCAGCCAAAGAAACGTCACCACATGAGCTGTTACAAGAGTTAACATGATTATCTCTTTTTTCTTTTAAATGTATTTGGGGACCTCCTGGACTGTCTTTAAAAAAGTACAAGTTTAGCACCTGTGTCCAAAACACGAAACAGAACTGAACCCCCGTGTTGATGGTTTCATAATGTTGTTGTTTATTCCCTGGCACATAATGAACTGAGTACAACAAGCAAAAGTCATCTTTACTGTTGTCTTACAGTAATTTAAGAAGAAAACATCAACTGAATCATTTCACATAAACAGAAAATGAAACATTGCATGTTCCACTGATGTCTGTCAAACTGTGACTTCAGAGTGTCATTACCAATTTAATTTCCCTGAAACACATCAAAATGTTTTTTTAAAGATTTAATAGCTTTTTATGTTTTCCTCTGTGTTCAAAAAGCCGTTTTACCACCATCTACAATTTGTTCTAATATTTTCCAGCTGTGAGCAGCTCCCTCAGTTCCTTTGTGCATTGCATTGTGGGACAATTGTGTCAATCAACAGCACATTCACTGTTTTTCTGTGTGTTTTTTTTCCTTTTGCATGAAAACTTGTTTGATGTGCTTGGTTGTGTCCCTCTGCACTTTGAGCATGGGGCAAATTCTTACTCAGCTCAGACTATTGTTTTGAATGGAATAAGGATGGATTTTTATGTTTTTCTGTGGAAAATTACCACAAAAACAGCCCAAAGAGCATCTCCCTCTTACATTCATAAGAAACAAAATATACCCATAATTACTATAGTAAAGGCTCACTCAAGGTGAGCTGCTCGAGACAGCAGGTTCTGCTTCAGGAAGCTGACTGAACCAGAGCGGTGACGGGCTGTTAGAGGAGACGCCATCGTTGAAGTTTCTTTGATGTTTTTGGCCCTCATCACTTCTGCCTTAAAAATCTCTTCATAAATCAGATGTGCGCTGATTGGGCTTGTAACTTGAAAAACTCATCCTTAATCTGCAGAAATAAAAGTCTCTATCTCGCTCAATGGCATCATTCTGGTGTGGAGGCAGTGGGAGGCTGCAGCAGGAGGAGGTTTCAGTTGATGCTTTGCCTGTCTGTTGCTGATCATCAGAGTTTTGTTAAGAAAAAATAGTGAATACATAAATACAATTGTTTTTCGGATCATGGTGAGGGTCATAAATTATTATTGGTGGGCCAGGTTTGGCCCAGGAGCCGCTATTTGCACACCCCTGTGGTAGAGCATCCTACCAGACTAAGGCTCTGATGCTCCTACATTATAAACAAATAACAGATTTTGTTAATGCATGTCCTTATATTGCATGATGAATATGTGCATATATTCATGAATGTTTCATGCATAAATTCTGGCATCGATACATGATCATTCTTAGATTGTTAACTTGAGTTTTAACAAACTGTCTATTCAACTTTTTGTCATAGGGAATAGAGAATTTCTTTAGAACAAATCAGCACAAAGCCATGTGAACTTTCACGGACCACAAAACCGGGAGGGCATGTGACCAACCCACCGTAAGACCAAACTTGTAGCAGAAAAAAAAAGAAGAAACCAAATTTATCACACATTACAGCCATGAGTTCCTACTCTGCAAACTGGTCACAGGCGGGATTCGAACCAAGACCGGCAGAAGCAAGTACATGGGGTGCCTGGTTGCCAACCTCTCCGCCAAACCAGCACCCCTGTCACTCTATTTAAATGATTTAAATGGGATTTTCTGACATAGTATAGTGATCACTCCAGTAAAAACTTAAGACCAGTTTTTTAAGGTAGTGCTCATAAACAAAAGGAAGCACTCACACTAAAGATGACCCTATGAAGCAGTATTTGAAGTGCAGCGGTGAGTTTAAATATTTATTTTCTATTGTTCAGAAAGAGATCAAGCGTAATGCTTTAAGTCTTAAGGGTTTACTCTGACTGGAGAAATTCTGCTTTCAGCCTCTTTGCTACAAACACTTGATTTTTTTCCACAAAACATTCTTAAGATTAAAACACTCATTTCAGTTTGATACTCTTGAAACATTTTACCTCTGTGTTTGATTTCATTCTCTGCGAGTCGTTCTGTTGGTTTAAATACAGGTGGAGATAAAGGATAATAACACCAAACACAGCAAACCTTTAATTATCATACTAATGTCAAGCCTACAAACTTTTAGAAGTTATTTGGATAAAGTTAATCATTGTACTTGTGATATTTCTGTCTTCATATGATACTGTCAGACAGAGCAGCATGATCTGACGTTTCACTACATGATCAAGTTTGAAAGTTTCATTGAAAACTTTTGTACTAAATTCGGACTGCTTCTCTGTCTGTGGTAAATCCATTTAGTCAGTTAGAGGCAACTAACATGACGTGTTAACCAAAAGCCATCCAGTTTCTTCTCCTAAAAAGGGCACTACTGTGCTGAGTGACTCCTTAACGGCTCTGTTTTAAAGTGCATCCTAAAGTCTCCTAAAGACGAATTTCTGATTCTTGTGAAGACAATTATCGATTGGTTTGCCAAAAGTTTAAATTCTTCCTCATAAAATTTATTTGGGTAGATTTTTCACTGAATGCACAGCCCTTATTCACACAAGCTGCTCCTGCTACCTGCCCAAAAACTGGCAACACACATCAGGAGTGAAGTTTCCCTGAAAAAACTGGACCCACCAGAGACCTCAAATCTCCTCCACAGTACCACTCAGAGCTCTGGAGACTCTATCAGTGAGGAGTGTTTCCTCCCACACTGTTCCTCTTTACCTGAAAGACTGGACATGTTGAAGTGAAACACAGACTGAACATGGAGGCAGAGCTGCTTCAGAGACTCCTTTCACATATTCACTGCCAGCACAGAGAAGATCCCTTTACTTTTAAAAACAAAACAACCATTGTGTAAACATTTTTAAATGAGGAAAGAACTGAATAAGTGGATAAAAAAAGCAAATGCTAAGTCAGCAGGCAGAGTAATTCAATTTGACAGGGGGAATGGTATCAACAGAGTTGCTCTTGACCTCTTCACATCAGCCTCAAATGCTCATTTCCCTTCCACTAGCGTTCCCTTCCAACTCAATCCCTACGCACTCCAAATTTGAATCCTTTCCTCTCCTTTCTTGGCCTCATTTTCATCCCAAATTCTACATTTCTAATTCAGCTTTCCTCCTCTCTCCCGCTGTCCTTCTGTCCATTGTTTCTCCTGCCGGTTGTATCCCTGCGTTAGCCTCTCTCCCCCTTTTCCTGCACCGAGTAAGTCACCAATTACCCGTGCTCTGCTTCTCCCTCTTTTGACAAACACTGATGTCAGGCCCAGTACGACGCAGGTGTGCCACAAACAAGTAGGTGGCACGGAGAGAGGGAGAAGGGGCACACGGTACGACACAGGTAACAGCTAAAGTCTGGCCTCCCACACATGCACATACACTTAGAGGGAAGACGTAAGACATAAGGTACAAACACCTGTGAGTGCAAGAGAGACACAAACAGATGCATGCAAAAAAAACACCCACAAAGTGCACATATGCACGCACAACAGGCACATGGCATGGAGCTGAGATAAGTCTATTGAGGGGTGAAGGAAGGGGGGGGGAGAAGTATGGGTGAGGGAGGGAGGAGGACATCCAAATGTTCTTCATGTGTCCAACAGCAGAGAGACTAGGGCAGGATATGTGGAATTTTTAAGATGTATCATTATGTATATCATTTAATACCACATCTTCCTCTGTAATAATGAAGATCATCAATCACATTCGTAGCACACACAACCACAAAATTTTGTTGTTCACACCTGGTATGTCCCACTGTATGGTCTAATTGCACAATAAAAACAAAAACAAAAAAAATATCATTATGTTTTTATGGGGCACATGGAGTAAGACGATGACCTTTCAATCAATAAAGCTTATGTATTTAAAAATAAATGTCCGGTCTGGTGCTCAGTAAAGATTGTTAACAAAGAGGAACACTATAAGTATACTGACTAACCAATTATATTTCTTACATGAGCATCAGTATTATTTTACAATAAAATGAGTGGGAGGACAACTGGCTGATCACAGCTTTACAAATTAAAGCCTGACGCACTAGAAGGACGGTTTCACAGGTCCATGATATAGGGTGAATCATCTAGGCAGCAGCTGAGAGACAGCATTTGGGAAGGGCTAAAAACTTGGAGGGTGATCTGACAAACATCCTTTGTGTCCTCTTATCGCCCATCATTGTTCACTGGCTTGCAATTTCTTCTCTCTTTTGGTAAAACTAAACAACGTCTAAGACTAAAGACTCTCTCTCCAAAGGGCACTAACTGGTCCAGTCATCCTCCAGTCCTGGAGCAAAGCATCACCTTAGCAGAAGGATCCACCTGATGACAGACAAAGAATCTGAGGAATCCAGGTGCTTTGGAGGTTACAAAAACACTCAAAACTGGGTGATTCAAAAATTGCAGGCAACCTCCTGCATACTCTCTTAATTGTGGCACAGTATTCATTGACTTTTCATAGCACAGTATTGATATTTTATTAGTGAAAAATAAAATAATTTTTGGACATTTTGAATATGTAGCTGGTGGTTCACACCAGACATCTAGCCATTGGTTCTCAATTATAATTATTATTATTTTGTCACTGAACAGATAATAAAGATTAACCAGGTTGCAGGGACCATGTTAAATAACTACATCAGAAGTTGCATTTTTCAATGCATATATATTATGGGTTACTAGTGCTACTAGACAAAAAAAACTGTCAATTTAGTTAAAATAAAATCATGATAGGTCACCCTGCTAGTTAAATCCTAATGAAAGATGAAAAAGTGGTAATTGTGATGTCCCTCTGAGTCGACATGTGTACTGAATCCCTAAGTTGTTGCAAATACTATATACGGTCCGTAATAGGTAAGGATTTTGTAGACAAAAGGAGGCAAGAGCTGCACAGATACAAGAAAGGGACAACTTATGTAAAGGAATCAGGTATTAGGGACAAGGGAAATATGTGAAATTGCAAAAGTTTATCAATATCACATATCAAATGCTCTCTTGCAGTCGCCTTCAGAGGCACCATGATGGCTGTTTGACACTGGACGCCTTTTACTTAGATGACAATAGCGGCGGGTACAAGCATGTTATGAGGTCAGACCTTTCAGACCGCCATTATGAGCACCACTTGTCCCACCTATTTTCTTTACTAGGGAGGAAGGAGGCCCTCCTATTTCTTCTGTGAGCAGCACGTCTTGGTCAAAACAGACCAGAAACTGAAAAATAAGGAGCTGAATTTTCTGTAATTCAGCAGGTATGTATGTCAGCAGCAGTAGAACATGTAAAAAAGTAAACCACATTTCTTGTTCCTGCCTCTCAAAGTCAAACTCTATGTCAACTCTTTATCAACTCTGTTACTCTTCTGGTTCTCACAAAATGCTTTCATTCTGCAGATTTCCCAGTCAGATATTCAAAGAATCAAGTTACCCATGGGAAGTTTTATTGTTTTCTTTCCGAAACTCTCTATAAAATCTTAAGTGAATTTAACAAAGAGGTTGAGTTGATATAGCAGGGAGATGAAGCCACAGTGCATCACACACATGCCTGGTATGAAAGCCGTAGCGTCTCAAATTGGAGTTGCCAACCACATACACCTTTACACAGCATGGTACACAGCCACTTATTGCTGCAGAGATAAACATGTTTGGTTAAAAACAGCTTTAGTCTCAATTCATGCATCAACATCCTGTGCAACATTTTCCAGTTTTGCCCGTTATGTTATTTATAAAAGCTAAGCATAGTTAGAGGCATGCTTGACATGACTACATGACAGCATTATTATTTGTCAGGGGGCATTGAGTTGGGCCTTAACTTAGCCACTTTGTGTTTTGTCAGTTTGAGACTGCATTTCTAACCCACCAATCTGACTCTGAGGCCTCCTTTAGTAACCAAACAATTGACTTCACTCTGTCTTTGTCTGATATTTCCAATAGTCTGCAGCGTGGGCACATCTCTGTCATCGAAGGATTCTTATGCTGCTTCAGAGTGCATCAGGTTTTAAGGTAAGACTGACATTTATCACTACAAACTATATTTCACAAATTCCCAAGACAGTCATGCATATACGCATTTCTTCTTTATTCAGCTAAAAAATATCAAGATATTATTTTGGGCCCAACCCTACCAGAGACACATTAAGACAGCTAGAAAAAAAGAGGCAAAGTCAGGGAGAAAGAGAGGTGTAGCATGGCTGTGTGAGAGACAGATGGACAGAAAATAATATGTCAGTGAGGAAGAGGATGGAGAGAAAGTAGGGGAGAAGAAGAAGAAGAAAGGAAAAGGCAGGAAACAGAGAGACAGCTGGCACTCTAGGGCATGGTGGATGGATAGCTCCTTGTTAGCATAGGCCTGACAGGCTGATGAGAGCGCTGCTGTCAGACGGAGCCGGGGCCGTGGCTGTGTGTGTGAGTTTGGGCGATAGGCAGGGCAGAGGCTGGGTATCAGAGCTGGGGGGCCTCGGCAGATGAAAGACACGGAGGGTGGTGGTGGTGGTGGGGGTCCTCCCAGCTGACTAGTTAGAGGAAGGGCCGATGCAGCCCTATTATACGGCCCTATGACAAGGCTGCACGCTCGGCTGGCTCCCGCCCCTGCGCCACTGGCCGAGCGGCCCTTTTAAAACAGCCGTACCGCTCACCTCCGGTCACGAAACACCAATAAGTCAACTGACGCATTGTTGTACAATCATGATTTATTCCTTTGCTGTGTGCTCCTTGCGAGACGCGGCGGCCATGTACTGCAGACTGACACGCGGGGTTCACCGGGGGCTTTAACACCGGCTGCACCTAGAGCAGGCAGAATAAATGCAGGATGTATTCTGTGTGAGAGTGTGAGTGTGTGTCCATCTTTCTCTTTCCACTCTCTACTCCCTGTTTCTCTTTGCTTGGTTGAGAGGCTGGACAGGCGGAGGTGGTAGAAGCAGCTGGATGGTACTAACGATGTTACTAACAATACCTCCCCTCATACATCCTCGCTCTGACTAAAGAAACTCTAGCTGTCCATCCACTGACTGCTAACGCTCACTTAAACAAACATTTTGACAAACTCTGACGTTCATTATATATTTCCCATCCTTTAGGATATTTGATCACAAGTCACAGAGTGGATAATGAGCCAGGCTAAGTATGTATACGCACAGATAGCTGGCTTCAAGATTCATGGCAGCTATTTCCTCTTGAACCGCGAGGTCAGTCTCTCCAACAGCAAAAAATAACGCATCACAGGAGCAGTAATAACATCAGGCCCACTGGTAATCCCAGAGGAGATGTGAAAATACCTTTGTACTACAGTGCCTGACATATATCGCAAGCAAACCCAAACAGCTCTCCCTGAGGAAGACGGATGGGTAGACAGACGAGTGGATGAAGGATTGTGGAGGGATAAAAGGCTTACGGGGGTGAAGGTCTGATGTGGGAGCTCTTAAAAAATCTTGTCGGCATAAATTTGCTAAAGAAACGAGCCAAGATTAGTCTCCGGGCTGCAAAGAAAACTGTAAATCACAGGCTGAAATCACCTTCTCTCCTCCACTTTTCCAGCTAAAAAGAAAAACACTCTCACCCTTGAGTCTGATCATTTACATCAGGTGACTCTGGTGTCACAGCACCACGTGCAAACTCGACCCTGGTGGAGGAGTTATCGGTTTGTGGAGCCAAAGGGGAGACAGGCGAAAATCTCCAAGGGGCTGGGTAATTTTTAACAGCTCCACCTGATTATAACTCCTATGGGAGACGCCTAGCACCCACAGGCCTCTCCGGCTGTTTGCTGTTTCGCAGCCTTGTCGACACCGAGGCAGGACCAGGCTAAGCTGCAGATGCAGATAGGACTTTGGTGACATCACTTCCCTCTCCCTTCTCATCTGTCATAAACATTTGGCTCTGCTTCATCAGCTAAAGAGATAACAAGTGAGGGAGGATGGAAAGAGAAAAAAAGAGTCAGAAACTTCCTCCCTCACGCAGACAGACAAGAAGAATTATGCGAGATGGTTAAAGTATGTAATAACGGATAATTTAAGGCTTTTTGGTCATTAATATGTCGCAGTTACAAGACAAACAGTCAAATATAATCCAGCTTTAGTGCAGATTCTCAGCCTGTCAGAGTGTGGTGAGGGTGCAGGGGTGTGACCGCCCAGGCGAAGAGTCAAAGGGGGGGGCAGAGAGATCAGTTCAACTCTCTCTGTACAAGTAGCACAGCCATGTCAGATAAATACTCTCATCGTACGGCTTAGGGTTTGATATCCTGCTGGAATATTGATGAAGAGAATCATGTTCAATCTAGGAAATAGTCCCTACATTTAAGATGTGTACTTTTTTAAGAGGGCAAATTTGTTTCTGAATTTGAGATGAAGCTGAGGATAGTAGCGTTGCCTCACTGTGACTGTGAATGAGCAGGATGTTATATTATATAATTATGAGTTCAAAGAGAGTGTAAAAAAGGGATATAATCTCACCCACTAAATCAAACAAGGCTGGGTAATTCCAGCAGCCTCACGATTTGATATGCATTGTACACCAATGCACATTCTGTCAATTGTAGATGCTGACTTTCCCTATTACAGAATTTCCGAAAACATTTAATGTATCTGTTTTGTGAAATCTGAATCAATACATGTAACGGGGAGAAGTAAGTGATGATGTAAAGATTTTCAGGAAAGGCTAACCCCTATCTAAAAAGGATAAAGCCCTTACTAAAAGCCAGTATCCCAATGCCCCTCCTACATAGATTCTATGGGCAAATTTAGGCACTTTAAAGAAGCATCTGAATTCATTTTTTGGTTTATGTAAATTGCAGTACAAAAAAATCTAATTAAGGAGCCAAAGGTATACCAAATGGCTTACTCCACATATCCATGGGATAAATTTCACATCTACCTGAGCAACATCCTATAGACCGAGCTTGGAATGGACCTTTCAAAACAGTGAAGAACAAAACTAGAAGTGCTCCGAGAGCACAAAGCACCACCACAGCATTTCTGACACTATTCGCCCAATCATCATCGAAGATGTTAAAAGCTGCCTATCGTGCAGTATTAGCACATCCCTCTACAAAATCGAATTCTTGAATAAATCTCAAGTCTGTCATACAAACTAAAGGCAAATCAGAGCTTTGCAGTCACTAAATGTGTTCAGCACAGCTATACTGTATCGTCATAAAGCCTCGTTCTCTTACAAGGAAGCTGATCAGCCTGGTCTTGCAAGATAAAATGTATCAGTTTAAAGCTTTGTAAGGTGAACCTGCCAAATGATTTGGATGCTTTTTGTTATCCACTCCATTATTTTAGAGCAGCTGATCAGTAAGTTAAGAGCATGAGCTACAATAAGTTAAATGTTTCTTAATTCACATAACACAGCAGTAACTCTGTCTTCGGGAAGTTCTTAAAATCTTAATGATTCATTTTGAAAATGCATCAATAAGATTTTTTTTCTAAGAAGTCGTTTTAAAAACTAAAGTATTTTTTAGAAGTAAGTAGTCCAGTGCATTCAACCTAGTGATATATTGACAGGGCAACTTTTGCTTGTACTAGAGTCACATTTGAGCAGAAGAACCTATTCTGTTCAATAAAGACATCTGTATATCTACACTGTATGTTAAAAGTTACAAACATAAAGTGTTGAGTAAAACAATGGAGATATTTTACGAAGTAATGACCAACAAACTTCTACACAGCTCCAAAAAAATACATGTAGGAGGTGAACGAGTTTGCAGTGACAGAGATTTTTCATGATTAATGTTAGTATCGCTTGCAATACCTCATTTAAATGATTCAAACTTACCTTGTTATACTGCCCATCAATGTTCTTCATACTTTGATGCTTTTAATTATTTTAAAATGGAATAATGTGACACTTTAAATCAACAGTTTCACAGTGTGCCAAGGTATTCAATTGAAAAAAGTAATTTTTAATCAAAAGGTGTCTCAAATGCAAAAATCCATCACAACTCTGGCAACATAGCTTTACTGAAATGGTATCCATTCAGTGGTTGTGCAATATGGAGAGCACATGGTAGTTTGTCGGTCAGTACAAGATTCTTTGGACATCTATTACTGTTGCTATGGTGTCACTTTCATACCTTAGTTAAAAATCTTGTGCTATGACAACCTTTTATAAATCTAATTATGGCTGCATGTCCACATATCCTCTGTCATTTTCCTTGTTTACCACCTGTTTGATGCTTTTGTCAAGCAGTGCCATGTTAACATATTTCAAATAAAAAGGCAAATATAACACTGTCTGATAAAAAGCTTCATCCCTGCTTACATTCGGCATTTAGAAACCATTCCTTCTCACTCTTTACTGACCTAACTCCCCCTGTGTGTAACAGGTCGGAGCTACAATCTAAGAGAGAGAAAAAGAGAAAAGCGAAGAGAGGAGGGGAGATGGACTCACAGTGCTAAGCTTGCTTGAGGTAATGATGATGCGCCGCTCGTGCAGCATACTGGCGTAGAGCTGGAGCATGTTGTTGATGTCCACAGCCACAAAGTACTCCGTCAGGTTTCTCTGGAGAGACAGGAACAGAAGGAGATGCAGGAACATAACAAACTGTCCTCGCACAAGTTGCTTACAGGAAAAGTGTCAGTGCTACCGACTGTGAGAGGGCCTTAAAGAAACTCGAGCAGCACTGTCTGAAACAGGCTGCACGTCTCTTGGCAGAAATAAAGATTTTAACAGCATTTATATCTCTGATTCATCTGATAAAGGCAGGTTTGCAGAAAAAAAAAGATCAATGTTGCTTGAATTTGTCAGACTGATTGCTGTTTTTATCTCTTGTAACGTTCCATAAAGAGTTGGGGCGCCTGACTTGAGCTAAAATTTGAATACGAAATCAACAAAGAATGGTTTGAATCCTCTTATACCCATGGCGATCACTGAACTTCGACATTAAAAGTACAAGCACCACAGGAGATAAAACTGCAACAAGAGCGTGATGCAATGATTTCAAAAGGTGACAAGTGTATCTGATTAAAACGATTAGAGGCAAAGATGTTTCCAGAAGAGAGGGGTCCCTCTTTATCTCCCACAGTCTCTTTTCTTGTGAATACTTACGCTCTCAGGGATAGTTGGCAGTCCATTGATATCCGGGGCGATGAAGTAGGAGTGCTGCGAAAACACACAAACACACAGGAGAGGGAGAGCAAGAGAGAGAGAGAGAGAGAGAGGGGAAGGTCACAAGTGAAGCATAGCACTCAAAAAAGAAAAGAATGAGGGGAAGAGGGAGGGGAGAGGCCTTTCACTTTGTTCTATGATTTATGGCTCATCTTCAGCTCTGTCTATATGAATTGCTGAGCTGGTGTCTGAACTGTGGCAATGCTTTTATCAGGCCTACAGAACAGAGAAAGGCTCAGTTGCAGCTCAGCTCCCCACAGACACACACTGGGGTGATGTCTCCGGTGGAAAACTGAGTCTTTATTTAAGCATTAAATAGACCTGCGGAGCACCAACACACACACTCACACACAGAGGAGCGTATGAGTCCATGTGTGAGTGAGTGTGTGCCTCCATGCAGACACACACATTCACACACACAGGTTGTTTAAAGGATCACAAGGCTGCCTGTCTCACTTTGGGAGAGCAGGGCAGGTTCAGTGTTCAGATCAAAGAGGCCTGAGAGAGGTGCTGTTTGGAGACAGGTAGACAAAACCACCACCCAAAACACTCTGCTGTGTCTCTGACACACACACTCTCTCTCCTGTAGAGCACCTGTGCTTCTCTAGGCCTTCCCAACAACCATCTGTTGCAGAATTTCCCTGAAATCCACCGTGGCACAACTGAAACGTCTGAACTGATGAAAAAAACAAATGTAACGCACAAATCATCCGGGGATGCACAGTATCAGGTTTTTAAAGATCTCAGATATGCCAGTGTTTTCAAACTCAGCGTAGCAAATACTAACATAATAGAATATCTGCAGCATTTTGCAGACAATGGCCATCAGCAGACTGACTGGAAAAAAAAAATACTGGTAATACTGTGCATCCCTGATGTTAACTCCTTTAAACTCAACAACTGTTTACTTCTTACCTAAACAAAAACCAATAGCACAAAATAACAGTCACATTTTCAATAGGAAGAAATGACTTCATTTGATTTGTGGCCCTAACAGAAAAAAATACACCTGACATATAAATAAAATGCATGGCATATCAATGAGCTGATAGGAAAACTCAGGGGCATAAAACAGTAGATCTTTTATATTTTATGTGTTGTTATTTATATATGTATGTTATTATCCTGTTTCTGAAACAACAGAAGAGAATTCCTTAAAAAAAAGGGCACATTCTGAAAGAGATACATAAAAGATGTGAATATGGGGCAACCAACATCATTCAGTAGATAACATAAATATCTAAGACAACAAAGGGTGGTTTCATTAAAAATAACAAAACTGATAAGAATCTGTCAGACTTAAGAGCCATTCAGAGTCAGCAGCCCCATGCAGCAGACTAACACCAACAAGAAAGACTTATGTCTCTGATTATAGAGGCATAAGGAAAAACAGAGAAGAGAAATCCTGCGAGAAGAGGAGTGAACAGAAGCTTTATGCACTGAGCAGACACAGGAACAATTTGCTAAGATTAAACACCTTTCAAGTTCAAATGACATGGCATGGAAAACCCCTCTCAATGTCACTTTTGAGCTCTTTCTCCCCTACACATCATAAGTCACAAAATAAAATCAAATCCATTTTAACAACTCTCTGATATGTTTTCATTAACTTTCTAATGGGAGGTTATTGGACTGCTACATTAAAAGTCTGCCAGTGAAAAAAATAATCTCTACATTTTGTTGAATGATAGTGTTTAATACAAAATTGAGAGTGAAAGGCAGAAGTTATTAAGCTTTAACATTTAGTTACATGTAAAATAAACTCAGATATTACACTCCCTAAATCTGACAGTATTAAAAACAGCAGGACAGCTATCATAAGTAAACAGTTGTATTCCCTTAGGAGGGTCACTTGAGCTAAGCTCAGTGAGCAAAATGCTTTTGCCTTCTCAGTGTTTTGGTATTTGTGTATCTGATTATGTGCCAACACCCACGCTCTCTGCCTGACAGTAAGTGTTTAAATACTACAGTTGTATCTATATGCCTATTTTGCAAAGCCAGGCAGCTCTCTGAACTCAAACTAAAGAACCTTCAGTAAATGTGCCTTAAAAAAAGGAATCAAAAATCTTTAAACCAAAAACCTTTAGAAATTCTTCAACATGCACATTTTAAAAAGGCTCTTTTTAAAGTCTGAATGCACAAAAATGCACATTTGTGCTTAAAAGAATTCACATCTTGACTGATTTTAAACCATCTGTGGCCGTCCACAGACATAAACTACACAATTCAGCAAGATGACTTGCACACAATCACAGTAAAAACAATCAAAGTACCAACGTATAATTACTGTTGTACAAAATTTTATCATTATGACAAAGTCAGAAATGCATTGATTTAATTCCTGACTTTCTGTTTCTTTTGTATTTTTGGCTTAGACCCAAAAGTGAGAATAATCTGTTCTTCTGTCAATAATCAATGTGGTCAAACAGTAAACTATACTGTGGTATCCTGACCATTGATGTTCTAACCTGGTTGATCTAAAGTGAATTTCTTATTGCATCAAAACTAAAAACAAAAATAACAGATGGGTGAAACAGCATATATATTTGCCTCTGTGTGTGAGTTTTACAATGTAAAACATAAAGTCAGTGAAAGGCTGATCTGCTTGATTTTATAGGCTTTTTCAAATTTTACAACAATAGTAAGATCCTGAAAATCAAACATGTTTGATATTTACCATTTGAGATTGGGGAGTCTCCAACCAGATTATTTTGATAAAATGTTGGTTGCTATCAGCTCGCCCTCACACACACACACCAAAGGGGCATATTAAGGCAAAAATCAGACATAAAATCCTCTAGCATATAGCCTGCTGTAGCTTTTAACAAAGAGCCTGCTGGTAAGTGGTATTACAGCTGAGGTGCCAACCTGAGCTTGGGAGCATTCAAGCAGCTGTTAACGTCTCACAGTAGACAAAGGTTGCTAGCAGGTGTTAGTGGCTCGCCTGCGACTTTATAAAACATCAAACAGATGTCCTGGTGGCCCTGTGATTTTGTCCATGTGCCTTTAAGGTGCCTTCTGTCTTCACAGGTAACATTCAGGCCTGTGGCTTCTTTCTTGCATATTATTCCTCACTCTCTTCCCCTTTCTGATGCTCCTCACTGTCTTTACTTGTTGGTCCTTGTTAAATTGGTAAAACCGTAAAGAGCCACTACTATTGACAGATTTTCAACTTACACCATTTTAAGAACTTCACCACTGTAACTTTCATTCTAACTGAAATTCAGTGAAACAGGAAAGGTTTAACAGTCTCCTCTCTTTTCACAAGCTTCTGCGATCTGTTGCATCAACTACTGAAGTCAAATCTAAACCCTGCTTTGAAACTAATTCAGCTGTAAGGTAAGTTGTTTCACTTTTGGTTACACTACAAAGGTTAATTTTAGCATGAGGAGCATTGTCAAAACTAAACAAAACATTGTCCGAAATAAGACCAAGGGTGGATATTAATCAGATTTTATCGTCTATGCTGTTATCATTTGACCTTTTGATCCATTTCAAAGGGATATAGTCAATTATAGGGTACACACTGTCAACTGTCAAAAAATCCTCTGCTTTCGCTCGTCCTTGGAGTTCAAATTCAACCAATCATTCTTGAGATATGTCTACAAGTAAAAGATGTCCAAATAGCTCTATGAGGCTTATTCACGAAATGACAAACCAGCGTTTCTGTTTGGTGAATAATTTCAACATTACAGAGAAAAAAAGCTCTTTAAAGTGGACTTCATGGGTCACAGCAGGAAGAATCCCAGAATATTTGAGAATAGCTGGCGGTGCAAACCACGAAGTCCTTGTCAAACAATCAGCTCTCTCATAATGCAAAATTTGTCCATGAAGCAAAAATGCTGGTTTGCCTTTTGGTAAACAGACCTTAAGGAGTACAGTTTCAGTTGAATAGTCCTCAATTTATATGAAAATAAACACGATGATCGATTGTTTCATTGAGTAGGGAGCCCCTGACTGCAGATTTTTACATACTGTGTGTTGAAACAAGCTCAGCTGCTGCAACACTTCAAACAGAAAAAGAGTGAAACTCTGTCATAAGTTAAAACTAACATCGATATTCAGCTACATTATACTTATACAGAGCTGAGCTTTATACTCTTAACATGAAAATAAATTGCTTCTAGCACTAACAGTTGCTGGAAAGGTGGATTTAAATCCCTTTTCTTCCAATAGATCTATGTAAACATGGAATCTATTTAACAGGGGTAAAATAACTGAACCGATATAAAACAGACTATTTTAACTCACCATATAAATTGTAATCAAAGACTTGAGGCAACACATCAATAAAGCACAACACAACATACAGTAGCTACAGTATTCTGTATTCTCTCCAGCTTTCTTTTTCTTTGCTCTGTGTGCTAAATAATGTTTCCCCGATGGTCTACAAATTCATGGCATTGTGATAATCACAAGCCGTGCTCCTTAACTCAACCCAGCCTTTCATTGGCTGTTTGCTTGCTTATCTGCTTTATTCTTGTTCTTTCGAAGACATGTTTATATAAAAACATTGAAAGTGGGTTAACTGGAAAGGCATCAAGGAGATTTTTCGAGCACAATTGCCTTTGCTTTTAACATAGAAAGGGAGAAAAAAAACTTTTGATATTCAGAGAGAGAATATAGCAGCGTGGAATGGCATTAATCATTTACAAAGTTTGATTGTTTTCCAGAGGAGAAGAAACATACACCAAGGCCCAGGATAGTTTGTTTTTGTTATATTTAAAAAGATAGCGCAGCTTATTTGGCCAAATTGGAAAGCCGTGACTCCCATGCGATTAGTACAGCGGCGGTTTCATATTTCACAGCAGCCTCCTTCCCTCCTCCCGCCTCTTGCCGTTCACTCATTCCCCTCCACTCACCGGCTCCTTGCTTCGCCGATCTCTCAGTACTTGCCCAGTGGCAATATACAACTGCTCATTCTTGCACAATGAGAGAGGGAGAGAGAGAACAAAACAGGGTTCACACTTGAAAGGGGACAATGATCCTTCTTCTTCTTGGCTGCCATGATAAAACAAAAGCCACTCTTTTAGGGAATAATTCTGCTTCATCAATTAAATATCAAACTAGTGGCTTCTGCAGAAAAAGAGATGAAGCTATCACCTCTGTTCTCCGGGGCTCCTTTTCCGACGAAGCTCGGAGATTCAGATAAAAAGCTTTTATTCCCATGTATGGTGGATAAAGAAAACTGACACAAAGGAAAAATAAAACAAAGGGAATCTTAATAGGCCTTGTTAACCTTTACACTGACTTATTGATTACCCTATATTAGCCTGGTTGTGTTGTAAATTCATCTATGTAATTTAATGTGTAGCCTTCAGGGACCAATTCTACACATTAGAGGCAGAGATGCTTGTTTAATTGGTCAAAAAAGGAGTGGTGGTCCTGAGGAACAAAGGCTAACAATGAAAACCTTTTGATCCAATACGGGTGTTGAGTATGAGCATCTCAAATGGCAACTCCATTCCATAAAAGTTGGGAGCTGTAAAATCTAAATGAAAACATAGTTTAGTGCTTTTTAAAATATTTGAAAACACATTTTCTCGAAGACAGCAAAATGACAACATGAAAAACCAAAAATGTAATTGATTCAGCATCTTAGCCACAGAATGGGTGTTCCCCAAGGATTGAATCTTGGCCCTCTGCTTTTAACCTTTCATTAATGACTTGCCCAAAACCTATTCCAAGGCTATCTTCCAGCTTCATGCAGATGATGCAATCATTTATGCTCATTTAGTAAGGCAGCTAAGGGTCTAACTGACCTGTGTACGTCCATCAGGGGCTTGAATCATCTTGTTTTTAATCTAAATAACTGTTTTAATGAGGACTTCTGTGAGACAAAAACATCTCTGGAAGTTCAAATGTTAAATGAAGTTACTGGAGTATATTAAGGTCAACTCTTTAAATGTAGTATCCATAAAAAAATAAGACAAACCTTAATAGTTTTAAATTATTCATCAACACATACTGATGCAGACATTCCAGGTGTTCATACGATTTTCTCTAATGTCGTGTTATATGGACGCACGAGTTAAAGTTTTGTGAAATTGCACCTAACCTTCCAGACAAAGCAATTTTTATTTTCTCACATATTATTTGGCTAAATGGCAGATACAGGTAGCATGACTGCAAACCAAGAAAAAAAGAACCCAAATGAGACCGAGTATATGAGAAAGGAAGATAATGGGTTCACCACTTAGTGATTTTTTTTTTTCCCAAAAGCAAACATGGGGATTTTAATAAGGGGAAATAAGGGGATTTTATTCAAGTCTTCTTAAAACCATAAAAGTTTGCATTTTTCAAGTATTCTGCTACCACTGTTCAAAACCACTTCAAGACCTGAGCTTCCAACAGTAGGTGACTTTGCAGGAAAATAAATGATTGCATCATCTGGAAGTTGATCTGGGGGCTTTCAGAGTTTTCGGCCTGTCATTAGTTCCAAAAGTGTCTAAAATGCAAAGGGTGCAGGATTGATCCTTGGGGAATTCCCAAGCTGGTGTTAAAGAGATTTGCTTCTTGGTTAGCTTCCACTCAATCTTTTGTTGTTGCTGACCCAACTTTTTTTTGAAGTATGAATCAAGTATGGAGTTTCAATGTCTTGCTGAGGGCAACACTATTTTTCTTTACATTTCATGCAAAGCTCCAACTTTTTAGATATTGGGACAAACAAACTATTGTAAACAAATCCTTAAGAAACATTGCTTTCCACTCATAAAGGCTATAAGAGTAACAACTGTATAAGAACGAGAATTTTCAGTAATGGAGAGATTGCGTCAGGGTTTACACAAACACAGGCTGACTTTGAGCGACCTGCTCTCGTTAAGCGCTTTCACATTTTGATAAGCAGGAGACATGACCATTTGCAAAAGGACCCTTCAAGTTTGAAACATGTCCTGCTCAGGCTTATCGTACAAAAACCTGTTAGCGCCACTTCTTGTTTCCAAACAGAGTGTCAGCCGTGGGCCCTCTCTGTCTCAGTTCCTGCCTTTTGTATCTTATCTTTCTGTTTTCCATTGTTTACCTTGTTTGTCTCGTCCATTTTGACCTCTGCAGCTCTTCAGTCTCTTCATATTTTCTCTTATTTTTGTCATGCTTTTTCTCCGTTTTGTCTTCTTTTTCTCATCTATGTAGTTTCATTTTGGTCTCATTATTCTCCCCTTTCTGTCTCCCTTTATCCAGCTCCAAATTTTTTCTCACTTCTACCTTTAACTACTTGAGCCAGCTGTTATTATCTCCCCTTCTCTCTCTGCTGTCTCCATCCTGATGCTACACACTGCTGCAGTAACCTACCTGTCCCTCTCCCCTTGTTTCTACCTCCACTCTCAGCTGTCTCGCTTGCCTGTGATAAGGGGGAATATGAGATCTATACCTACCACACTCAGGTTGACTGGCGTGAAGGGCTTTGGCACAGGCAGATCATAGAGAGAATTCAGCATGTCATTCAAGTCATTTTCCTGGGGGAGAAAGAGAGAAAACAACAAAAAAGGGAGAAAAACAACATAGGACAGATGAATTTTATTTACTTGTTATGTTGTTGTCACACGTTATGTGTCAATCTTAACAACAGTGCCGGGACGGGTGCCGCCGCAGACCAGAGGGCACTCCTGCAGCGAGGCCTGGAGGGTTGGAAAACATCCGACTGACATGTGTTTAACAAGGAATGGTGAGGTTAAAAGACGGCTGAACGCGGGGCTGCAGACGCTTATTATCCAGCAGTGTTGATTTACGGTCGAGAGCGGGCTGTCTGTAATTAAAGCAGGGGTCCCCGCTAAGGAGACGAAGGGGCTTTAAGAAGCTGTATGAGGACTAGCTTGACCACAGAACAGGCCCAGGGATTATTCCTCCGGCATTTATGAGCTCCACGACAAGGCTGCCATTCACACTCTCAGGGGGGATGACACTTTGCAACTCGTACTTTGTGCAACTAAACTAAACTAAACTAAGTGATGTTCACTCAGAGGTCAGGCTTTGTTGTTTTCTTCTTCTGTGTGCCCTCTCAGGGAACTTTGTTTTGGTTCTGGCTACGAGCCGCTGCTCGTTTGAGGAAATGTGCATGTGTGTGTCTGCGCGCTTTGGAGAAATAGAAACTGGAGAGGAATGAGCAGCGATGTACAGTAAGAGAAGGGGAAGGGTGGGAGGGAGAGAGAGAGAGAGAGGGGCGGTTTGTGTGCAATCGAACAGCCTCCTGTCATGAGAGGCTCAATGCTCACACGCATGGTCAGCAACACGGCCTGGGGAAACAGTTCATTTACCCCTCGCCTTAAACCCTCATCGCTCTTCTGTCTTCCCTCGTCTGTCAACATCTCCCTCTCGCCTGGAACGGACAGCGGGGTAAATAGAAACCAAATCATGCACACTAACACTTCAGTCACCCAGGATTTCCAGCCATTTTTCTGTCTCTCTCTCACAAACAAACTTGTCTGCCTCTCCTCTTATATGAGAGCTAAATTCCTTTCAATCAGAGAAATGTTTATGTGATCTGTTTGTCTTTAGCGCGGCTCTCTGTCCTGATCATTGCTCTCTACGGGTCTTGGAAGCAGCAGCGCACCATGACAATTGAAAGCGGTCCCAAAGCTCCCTGCTCGTCTCTCCCCCCCCCCCCCACCCCCTCCTGTCTTCCTCCTCTCTTCAGTCAAAACATGGGAACATCACCTACACCCTCTGAGCTAGATGCTGCACATCTCCCCAGTTTGTTGCATATTTTACATTTCCCTCCCTTTGCTAGTACAATGCACTGAATAGTCTGGGGAAAAGACTTTTGTGAAGTGTGAAACATTTGTGTGTGAGTATATTTGTGTGTGCTCCCTCGTGAGTGTGTGCGTGTGGTTTCTTCTTCTTCCCTTTTTTTTCCCTTAACGATTGTTTTCCAGTAAATCATCAGGAATAACTTCCAGTGTCAGATCAGCGTTTGGTCTGTGAAATGTCAACATTGTTGCAGCTAACAATGGCAGCCAAGTCGAGCCCGAGACAGCGAACAAAACTTGCACACAAAAGACAACATGCAGCATGCAGAGGGAGAACACAATTGAGGGAAATATTTTACCACAGTGCAGTTTCAAAAACACTAAACTGTGCGCTTGTTTCTGAAACAATTCAAACCAACCCAACCTCATCTTGCTGTTTTTATTTACTTTAAACCACATCTTAAATTGTTTAGATGAAATAACCAACAGTACAAGAAATGAAAAAGATGATTACCTGTTGTTTTGTTAAGTAGTCTGCGAGGGTATTAAGCAACTTGTAGTAGATTTCAAACCAGGGTAGATAACTGCAAGAAAAAGACAAAGAAACAACATATTCATTACTTTTTAAAATCATGCTCAATGGTGAACATTAAAGCTTCTGTAAGGGCTGTTTTAAATATGTTCTGAAACACAAAGAAGTTACATGAGCAAAAAAACATCAATATAAAGACTGACTCTTCAAATAGTTATTTAATGAAGTAAAACTGCTGCTGTTGGTGGGCTCTAAGCTCACGTCAGAGATTCTAAAAGAAGGATACATTTAAAAATCAAACATTTTTTGCAAAAAAAATTAAAAGGACTTCATATTATTCCTTGGCAGATAATTATTAATAATATTTCATCGATATAAATGTCTGTGTTTGGAGAGAATGGAGGCCTTCCAACAATGTCAAACGCTTGGCACTATCAATATTTAATGCTGTGCTGCGTTGACAAACGTTTCTGCAAATTACTGGTGTTTCCACTGTTGCTTGAAACCATAAAGACACAAATATTGCATTTTGTCCAGTTAGTATCATTTTGCCTTAAATTAAGCTAATATTCTGACAATTTCTGCACTCCGTCTGCCATAATTATGCAATTGGTTTCTTTATTTCTGCTCTCTGCCTCTGAGGAGAGCATGACGCTGTAGATTTGTAAGATGTGCAGAACAGAGAAAAGGAATTGACCAGCAAGAACATCAGAGTTAATGATTCCTTTAGCTAGCAGTAATTCATTTTGAGCAGCATTCCCATCCCCAGACCAGGATTTTATATCAATTTATTTTTATTTCATCATTTTTTTAAGTGGAAAAAAAAGAACCCCCCCCCCCCCCAAAACATTGTTTTTTATTTTGCAAATTACTTCATCAGTGGTTTAGATTTCTTTGTAAGTGCACAGTTGATCATTTCAATCTTGTTTCTTTTCAACAGAGACACAGCAACAACTTGGAAAAATAAACTATAAAATGATAAAATAGTTTTATATTCATGTGTTGTGGAAGTAGTGCAGCCTTCTGCACCAGTGCAAAAAAGACATATAAACCACAAAATGTACCTGTACATTTTCACATAGAAAAATAACAGAACAGACTTTAACTTATAGATGGAAATTCAGTTTACTTTGTGATGAACAGTTTCCAGATTAAATCAAAGCTGATTTTTTTTTGTTAATTCTGTCATTTGAAAGTTTTGTTTTAAATGGAAACACATTGTTTAAAAATGAAACTTGACTTCTAAGAGGAAATAAATTCAATCTTGTCTTAAAGCCCCACAACTTTTTTATCACCTAGCCCTACTTCATACAAAATAAAGAAAAAAACTATGATAAACAAAGACAGCATTAAAGCTTCTCTGAGTTGTTTTGTTGATTATGAAACTGACTAAAATCAGCAGTGATGTGTCTTTATGAGCAAAATGATTTATCAGGACCATTAGCATAAGAGGTGTGTATTACCAAAAATCTGGTCATACAAAATGTATTGCTATACAATATCAACAATATGACATATCAGATAATATTGTGATACCTTAAACGGGGTCAACTATCAGGATTTTTCTCTCCCAAAAAGTATAATCTAAGACATTTTATGGTATTGAGAGCTCACAATATTGTAAACATAAAAAACAGTTTCTAATCAATGTTATTAACAAAATCAAACATTAATGCTCCCTGCAACATGACTGAGCTCAACTGTTTTTCGGCTTGAGCCACAGAAATAATAAATGTAGTGGAAGCTGTTTGCCAAACAATAAAACAAATGTCCAAAACTTCTACAAATCATCTCACAAAACATTACTACTGCATTAAAAATATCTGTCACATTTCAAAACATCTATTATTATTAGTGTATCCATATTTTCTTTCTTACCTTATCAGCATAAAGTCTAAATGGCTTTATTCTTAATGCCTTAAGCTGGATGCTGTAGGTGTTAAATAAAGTGAATAATAGATTGAAAACTTCCTGACTTAGATCGTCCAGTAGTGATACAAATGAGGAGTAAAAGGTCCCTCAGCTGCTGTAGGCAGCAGATCATAGACAATTGTTTTCATGTGCAAACTACAACACATAATTTCTAAAAAGAAAGCACCTGTGAGGAAATTTTAACTGTTAATGAAACAGACTATTGTAATTCTTAAATGTCTGCAAAGAGAGATCGATATGAGGCATCAGAAAACCTTTTTTTACACATTTAAAAGAAAATTTCACCAGTGAGCTGAGGCGCTACTTTGCCCAAAGAGGATGCTGAAATCAGCATAAACCAAAATATTAACCAAGGAGCGTTAAACAAAGAAAGTAAGAGAAAATTAAGCAGCTCATTTTATTTTAACAAAGACTATTTTTGGGACGATTAAAGGAAACATGAACAGTAAGACTTATTCTCCCTTGAACAATATCTCAACTTTGACAACACTTGTTGAACTTAACAGGTCTGAAATGTAAGAGTGATTATGGGAATGACACAAAACATAATTCACAACTCATAATAATTTGGAAAACTTCCACCAGTTTAAAAAACGTTCATTGCAGTTCTCTTATCTGGGCAGCAGAGAGTGCTATCTTTTCTTGCTCATGCAGTAGCTTTAAAAGGTTCAATTTATGTAAAAAGAAGTCTCAGTAAAATTTTAATAAAATCTTTATGCTTGAAAGTCTTTAAAGGGCTATTTTGCATTTTTACTATCATTTTTATACGAACATATCTACATGCAATGGCTTTAATAACTGCTTTAAAAACAATGTCATGTTTTGAAAATGTGGTAAATAAGCCTAATGATAGATACTGTATCATGAGGCGGGTGCTCTGTAGCATTCCTTGCAGTGTGTATGTTCAGTTTTGTCTGTTCTGGGTCTTTGTTTATATGTTGACCTATTACTTAAAGATCAAACTCATACCGAGCACTAAAAGAGGAAGCATTCCCAGCTGCAGCACAGTCAATGTTACATTACAGGGAAAAAAAAAGACCAAACACTATCTCATGCTTATTATGACATTCTTCATGTACAGGGTCTTTAGATGCTCCAAATTCTTTTGAATTCTGCTCTTTTGATTGAAAGAAAGGCAAAACATAGAAAGACATATGGAAACAAAGGATTTAAGATTCTTTAGGAAGCATCATAGCTTTCCCTTTACACTCAGAATGTTGAAGTTACGAGGCTGCTGCGTACTGATGCACAGGCTAAAAAATGCAGCCAGAGACCCTCCTCCCTCCTCTCCCTGCCCCTCTTTACTTTTTTTTCTTGTCCTTCACATTTTAAAATAATCCTTTCCTTATGTATTAATGCAGAATAAATGAAATCATTAACAAGCTCAAAATAATTTGTACTGCAGTGTTTGTGTTAAAGCTAATCACCAAGTACACCCACCATAAGCTTAAAGCATCTGCAGCATGGCTTCTTTTACAAAGTTGACATTTTCTTGGCCAAGTCCGACTCCTTTTTTTTTTCAGTGGAAGATGGCCAACATTTCCCTTTTTTTGGCATAAAAGCTGCAAGGGCTTGGTTCATTTAATGTTATGCAATCAGATAATAAAAACATGGTGTCCGATCAAGGTATTGAATTTTTATCTAGTTAGTTTTTTTTTTTCTTTTTTTAACATGGGGTCTGCATGCATAAATAATGATTCTAGATAAGCACTTGTTAGTATTGCAAGGAAATAAACACAGACTCCCATTAATGCTTCATTAAGTTGCCTGGATGCAGAGGTTGAAACATAAATTAGAGCCCAAATGAGGCGATCGATGAACAAGTGGAGTTAGAAGAAATTAACAGAGTAAAGAAAGTGTAAAAGAAAAGTCATTGAAGGATTCATTTAAACTTAAACAATCAGACAAGGAGGTTTAATTCCGTTTTTTCTAAGGGGTCCCAAACAGGGCTGATCGACATGGGAAACAATTATTTGCAACATTTTCTCCCACAGTGATACAGGATAAAACTCTTGAGAGGAATTTTCAAAATAAATGCAGTTTCATTTCAAGTTTCATACTTTGAATCAGATATTTAACTTTGTTGTTCATTTTTTGCACACTACAGTCCTCTGACAGTTACTATCATACTCATAAACACAAAACAGGACATTGGAGATACACAGTTCTTTAAATTGACCTATGACCTGCTGTGTGTGTGATTAACCATTTCTGACAATGTTTAATAAAATGAATTGTCATAACACCTTTATTTTAAAAAATACACATCAGCCAAGAGTCTCCACCTCTCACAGTCACACAAACTCAAACATGCTGAATCTGTGTTTTGTCTGTAGCTCTTAGACCAAACATGCAGGAATGACACAGACAGCCTGCTCAGTGGTCAGTTCACAGACCATGCAGGCCCACGCTGATGTCAGGGAGACTTTTTTTCTGCATATGGTCAAAGACATCTCAGAACTGGCAATTTTTAATTTCTGTTAAACACAAATACACAACATAATTGGTAATATGACATGCTTTAAGTCATGTGTTTGACATCATGATGTAGTTTTTGTCTTTGTGCACATTGCAAGTGCAATGTTACAAAAAACAAAGCTCAGCCTTTAGATGCCACCATGTGCGTAAAGAAAATGTGGCAAAGAGTCCATCTTTAATGAGCAGGGGCTGTTTTAGTCATTTGGGCCCCGAGGCAAAGATGAACACAAGGCCCTTCCAGAAAAGCAATCATGCATGGAAAATTAATATTCTGAGGCTTTTTAAGGAGGTTTTAAAGGCTCTGGATGATCTTCAGTATATTTTTTTTTTAAAAAAAGAGAGATAGGGCTGTCTTAATTCCACGTATAAGTTGGCAACATCTGCTGTAAATAAACAGCAGTTTAAAAAGATCATACAGTCCATATGATAAATGTTTGATATCAGGTGAAACAGAAGCATCTGAAAACAAAATGTGTAGATTATAACCAGATCAGGTTAAAGAAGAAGAGGACAGGATCCAGATTTATCATTCTTGTCTTTATGTTGAGGCCCCTTGGAGCACGAGGCCCTGAGAAATTTTCTACATTTCTGTAAAGTAAATCTTCTCATGTGTAAAAAAGCTCTAAATTATGTACAGTCTTTTATCCTGTTTTACCCTTTTGCTGTGATTGTCACATTTTTTCTCAAGATCTTTACTCACTTATGGTGATAAAAGACAGATGTTGAGTTAATATCCTGACATTTCTGGAAACAACTAAGAGTTAAAGGATGTCCGATTTTGGATGTTGAAGAGAGGGGATTTTGGTGCAGAAGCAAATATGGATGCAGATTCAAGAATATTTAAAAGGATTTGTTCACATTGTGCAATAGGGTAGTTTTCCACATTTTGTAAAATAACCCAGCCAGCAGTGCCAGAAATGCCTTGGCTGAGGTTTGTGCCCCTGTGCTGTCCTGAATCTAATGAAAACATCCTTTTAACCTATGTTGTCTTAGTTATATAACAGAAAGACAAAAGTTAAAGAGTGTGTGGATTTATGTGAAGTCCTGCTCAGGCGGTGGGCTGGAGTCGGACGACTTTGCAGGCCATGGGTCACTGGGTGCTCTGTAGACTGGAATTAACAGACAACAAGAAAACAATAAAGTGAACCTAATGCAAATGTTCATATTGCTAAATCCGTGAGGGGCCAACGACAGGCCGTGTTCCCGGGGAAGTGCAGCCAAGCGCACCAATCAGAGAGGTTGACTGACCATTAGTCTGAAACAATCAGCCTCTTAACATGCCAATATTTTGACGTCTGTGCGAAAGATTTATCGCAATCAGGTCACCCTTGCAGGAACGGAGCCTAAAATCAAACATGCGTGGGTTAATTCACATGCTGACCGGATATCAACCTGAAGACCTATTTCTGCCTCCTCAATCTACATACGACGCTGCATATGGGGTCAGTTTATGTTTTAAGTTAGGTCTGATTTAATGACTCAGAGGGAGAACAAAGCCTCGCTGCTATCTCCAGCTCCTGCTAAAAAAGCCAGGCTCCTGGACATTAATCCTTCATTTTTCACAGTTGAAGGGGATGTAAATAGGACTCTTGCTGTCAGAGCAGCCGTCAGGCCTCACAGATCTCATAGTCATTACACTCCTACACCAAGGTGCTGTAAATCCTTTGTTTTAGAGGAAAACGCATGATTGCTGGGGAAGGCAGCCAACCGCAAATTATCAATATTCTTCAAACATCTTCCTACAAAGGCTCTTACGCTTTATTCAAATTGCAATAGCCTGAATATAACTTAAAGATGTATTGTTTTGTTCTACTTATCCCCCCTCCCTCCTTGTCCGCCCTGGCTCTGCTGTCTCTGTTGATGCAAAGTTAAAGTTTGGAAAAGCTTAGAGAGATACTCCTACTCTTCACAGTTCATTGCTCAGATCTGTTTGTGCTTCGCAAATCCTCCGATAGAAAGAGAAAGAGAAGGGGAGAGAGAGAGAGGCATCCATCACCGCAGTGCTCAGTGCGTGGGGGCCCCCACAATCTCTCCTGCCATTTTAAACACACGTCTCCTCAAAGTGCCATGTACTCAAAGTATGAAGCAGTTAATCTGCGGCCCACTCACAGCCCTGGCGTGCTCTCCATCGCAGTCTCAGACCACCAGACAGAGCAGAGATATCTAAGGAAGAGAGGGCCAAAGATCGGCCTCTGGAACTCATTTTTATACTAGAACAGAAAGGACCACACATTTAAAGATTCGGGATGCACAATGTAATTGGTACAAAGCCAGAGTCAGGAGATGAAAACATGAGTGTTGATATTTACAGCAAATATATCATCCATCTGCACATTATATGAGAGCACCGTAAAGCTAAATACAGGTCTGTGCTTTTCTCCTCAAACATGTCTGTGTGAGTTTGTGCACAGCTCCACGTCTAGTGATGCCCTCACCTGATGATAACAGGACAAAATTAACACACTATCACAGGCCGAAGACACACCTGCTATCAAAGATACTGTTGGAACTGAATAAATATTTTATTTCATATTTGTTGGATCAATTCAAATGAATGCAGCTGAAAACCTCAAACCCCTCCCATTTATCCCAGCGGTAATTAACCACAGTGAGTCAAATGTGATACCCTTTGTTCATACTGGTAACTACATATTATGCCCTAAATTAAAATGTGCAAAAAAATCACACATATTCAACAGATATTATTAAGTGCTCCACAGGAGTGATTCTTAACTAGCTGGTCAGGACCCTAAAGTAGATCGAGTGGATCCCAGATGTGTTCCTAAAAAAGACAGTTCTGGCATAAAAGTCTAAACTATGGAAGCTCTGATGGGACATTAACCCAAACACGTTTTATTTTTTATCCCTTTTGCTAAAAAATATATATATATAGAAATTTCATGAGATTGTTGATTATTGATTGAGATGCACTTAATTTTCTTGTTAACTTGGGATAACAGAGCTGTTTTTTTCACAAGTTTACACATAATTTGAGTATATTATGATGATGATGATGCAGTGATGTGCTGTTAAAACATGTCTGTTCATGTGTCTTTTTCTCTCTATTTGTTAAATTGAATGGTTTCTTTCCATCTATAATCCGAACCCCCCTATTTATATTAAATTCATTTAAATGGCAGAAAAGGATCAGAAATTTGGGCCAGGGTTTTTCAGTAAGAAGATGGTGAGTCCTGAGACTTGAGAAGTTCAGAACTACTGCTCTATTGAGCTCACTGTCTGTCAGCAGCGCAGTCTGTAGCTCTAAAAATGTCAGATGAAAGCTTTACTGATGAAAAAATACTTTGAACATAATGTTCATGTGGAAAAACAAAATTTTCTGCTTCAAATCATTAATGGTATTGGCAAATACAGTTTGTCTTTTTTGTCAGTCTAAAAAACAAATGGACTGACACAATATTTACAGAAAGACTTCTGTGTTCATTACGGGAATGCTTAATGATGACTATTTCAGAACAAGTAATAACTGATATTTCCAACATTGTCTAAGACCGTGTCAGTATCAAAATTGTTTTATTCATGTTCTTTTTTTAAAAAAGAAACAAAATGAAACAAAAAGAAAAGAAAGGTTACAAAAGAAAAACACCACAACCCTCACCCCACATGTTGTGACTGTCAATTTATTTACCAAAATTTCCAAAAAAACACCATTTGATTCTACTATTAATTTAGGACATTGTTATTTGATGCTAGATATCCATTCATGAAAATAAAAAGGTAATATATTTGAATAGATTATTAATCACAAGAAAAACAGATTAAGAAGTAATCTAACAAGACAGCGTATAACACAATACAATTTTGACATTTTCAACAGATGTGATATATGTATGTATGTATTTGTGATGTAAGAAAATATCATAAATCAATATAATTTGTCTTTGGCCAATACTTACGAAAAATTGTATTGAATAACAAACAGATTTTGGGCATTTGTTTTGTGTTGTAGTTCAGCCTCCAGCCACTAGTTGGCAGCAGGATTTCATTAAAAATTTTTGTCTTTTTGTAATGTTATTGTTGTTAATTCTATCACTGGGACTGACAATTAAGTTTTTAATTCAACAAAAATAAAAAAGATTTCTTGGTAAAAAAAATTGATACATTGCCTTGCTTGAATAAATACAACATAACATGACGTATAACTTTGTCATCCCTGTAATGTGATTCGAATTGTGTTGCCAGATTCTTTCCATCCCACTCTTCTGCTTGTTCGGATAAAACACCAGCTAAATATCTGCAGAGATGAAAAAATCAACCTTCTGGGCAATTATCTACTGCTCTGGTATTGTGTTAAAATAATATTGTGTACTCCGATGGTTTGCAATGAAAAAGCTGTGCACACATATAGATGTCAGTTTCAGCTAAAATTAGCTGGTAAATGTTGACAAAACTCAATATTGTGCATCCCTAACTTAAGAATTCAATGGAACGTGAGAAAAATATCCACAGTGAAATAAAATCAATGATTAACAGAATATTTTGGATCATAATGGGTCTGATTAATTCATTTAAACCTCCATCTTTCAGGTTTTGATTTACCTTCAAACACTGGAGCCTTTTATCGGCCCTGTCTGCGGCTGTAAACTACCTGTTGGCTGCTAAACACTTACTCCTGTTCCTGAGATGAGTCTTAAATCTCCTTTAAAGCACGGGCGCCTGTAATCGTAAGTCATCTTACACTTTGTAGAAGGCTCAGTTGAAGATTTCATTACACCTTTGCTTTCTCGGGTTAGGGGTTAAGTACAAGGGGGCGGAATATCCTCCGGCAAGTAGCTAAGTGTCCACTAACTGGAGCTGCGCACGCTAAAATGCTTTTTTAAGAGTCACAGCTTTTAGAAAAACAGAATTCATCATTCATTCAACAAGACCCAAACTTCAAATGTAAGAGACAAGAACTGAGGAAGATGAGGAAAGTAAGGAAGAGGAAGCATTGGCTTCCATGTCGTTCTCTTCTCTCTTTCTTTCTTCCTCCTTGATTTGTTGGGTTTGCCTGAAGGGAGCAAGGACCTTCGGCCACGGCTTTAGCAACGAGACTACAAAGGGCCGTCCACATAAAACTGTCCCGCTCATTACGGCACTTCCTCCTGTAAGCGGAGGTGACAATTTTACAGTCCCAGCACTTCAACTAATGCAGGGACACAAACTGTTTTAATTACTTTTATTTTATAGCCTTAAAATTAGAATAAAAAGTCAAGACTTCAAGAAATTGGCCCAGCTCATTCACACAAACTTCAATTTAGATTTCTTAAGTACAAACAATTTAAAGTATATGTATTTTTGAATGTTTCTTCAGAAGTTTTTTTTTTTTTTTTACCTTTTTACACACCATCTTGCATGAGTAACACTGATGAGTTAAAATAAGTTTGAAGATTTAAAAACAGAATATAAGTCTTTGACCAACAACCTTTAAAACAAGAGCTACATTTACACACTCTGAGATAAAATGTTCAAATGTTTTTAATGATATGAATAATTTCATACATAATTTCCTATCACTGTGGGGTTATGAAAATGAAGGAAAGATCAAGCCAAATAAGGAGAAAAAATAAAGCTAAAGAGCAAACAATCAATTTTGAATGAACAAAAAAGAGTGAAAACTTTCCATACATTATTTTATTAAAAATGAAGCAAGCCATGCAAACTACTCAGAATGCATAATGAATTTTATACATCATATGTCAAATGAATTAGCATGTCTAACTCAGCGAGAGGGACAGGGGAACCTCTGCTAATTGGCAGCGAAGCTTCATGCATAATTATGGGCCGAGCGTCTTTGCTGTCGCACTGTGGCAGTAGCCGAATAACGAGGAGAGAGAGAGAGAGAGAGAGAGGGAGAGAGAGAGAGAGAGGGAAAGAGAGAAAAGAAAAACAAAGGCCATGGAAGCTGGCCGAGGAAGGGTGGGTGGTGCGGGGAGGAGGGACATGGTTCTTCACAGCAGCTCGTCAGGGCAGCGACAAACCCACGACTGTCCATCAACAGCCCCACACACACACACACACGCACACATATATACACACACGGGTGAGAGCAGCACTCACAGGAGAGCTAAGGGAGAAACAGAAAAGGCTTTGTGCTCCTTTTCTCCATTTTTTTGTTTGTTAAACTCTTTAATACATTCATTAAAAATGGATTTATTTAGTACGTTTTCCTCAGTTTATCCTAAAGTGCACCAGCCCGTCCACTGAGACCAGCACTCCACTTCTCCTTCTTTGTAATGGTAAGGTAATTACATCTGTAAAAACATTGTGTCAACATTCAATTACATGGGAATGAAATGATAATAGCCTTTGTTGGAGAGTAATTATGCGAACAGAAAGCATTTTTTTCCCGGGTTGGGTGTCCTCATTTATGTGCACTGTGATAGGATAAATCCACCTATGAAAATATCAAAAACTGCTAAACTTTTGGGTAATTATAGGCACATCACTAACATATTTGTGTGGGCAGATGAGAATATAAAATTTGTTATTCTGGCATAGTGCAGCTCAGTGTGAAGAGTGAGAATGAATGGAAATGCTGTCTCAAAAATCTGTGTTCACTTCTTAGATCTAGTATAAAAAAAACAAACTTCACTCTTGAGAAATAAATGTGGATGTACATTTATTTATATATTAAAACAGTTCTGTGAGTGATCCACAGACTGTTTGAAAAGGGGCAGAGCAGTCCAAGTGTGGATTATTTGAACCAGTAAATAAAGAAATGAATGCTTGAAACTCTCTGACATGCATTCTCTTGATAAAGAATCTGAAAGTTAAATGTTGAAGGCTGAATTTTGGGTGTTTAGATTCAATAATTGCAGCATGTTTTCCTTTGGTGTTGTTTCAATTTCAGTAAGATTAATCTATTCAAAAATAGTGCACCAACTTTAGTGTTAGAGAGTGATGATTTTTTGAGTCATAATAGAGGAAAAGCATGATGAAATGAAGTGAGCATGTGTGTGAGTGTTACCTGAGCAGACATATGCAGACCCGGCAGCCTTGAGTGAGTCGACAGAAACCAAACCTCTGTTTGCTGTCGATGTCGGTCAGCACAAAGGTGAAGTTCTGCCCCACCTGACTCTGGGAAACCCTGAGGCCGGACACAAGGAACACGCATTAACACACATTCATAAAAGTAAAAACACAGTAAAAACTTAACAGTCAACTGAAATCAACAGGGAGCAGTAAATCAATTAAATCTTGCCCTCTTGTACGACAACACTGGATGCATTTGTTGGTCTAGTTTGATCAGACACTGACTCACTCTGAATCTAACCATGAGCTAAATCTCCAGTCAAGGTCCAAATCTGATGTCACATATTTCCACTATGGCTGCTTGAAAATGTGTAAAAAGCTTTTCTTCCCCCAAGGAAACATATCTGAGGAGCCCTGTAAATCAATTTACCACTAGATGGCAGCAGCTCAGCTTCAGTAAAACACCGCACAGCTCCCTCCCTCATTCACTCTTGCTCTCAGTCTTATGGCAGGATTTTTTTTACATTTTATCTCCCAAGCTGGAATTAATCGAGCAGTACTTAAAGGAGAGCTGCTGGTCTGATATCATGTGCATGAAAATATAAATTCATAGACCCTGGACAAACTTCACAGACACAAACATGCATCTGTGTGCAGGTCACTGATGACCTCATCAGCATCATCCTCAAGGAAACTTATGATCATCATTCGACTTATTTTGTGCCCTAGCCTTTGCAGAATAATAGTTTTTGTGATTATTATTATAAAAAAGTGTGTTTATCAGGCAAAGTAAGCGGAGAGCTGAGACCAATGAAACAGAATATGTACCTTAGTGTATTTTAGAAGAATAAAGATACATGATATATTTCTGAATATTTTTTGCAGAAAGAAACACAAATGTATCACAATGACTTTATTATGATATTTGCTGTTTCTTGTAAAAATCAATGATAAAAATGATACAAATGCTTGTTTATTAACAGAGCAAAACAAAGAGAAGTCCAAGGTACAAGTGCTGGCAGTTAAATGAGTCTTTATGTCAGTGATGATTTTTGTCTTTCGTGACTATAACAAGACAACCAAGATTAAATAATTACAACATTGCATGCTTTGTTGTGCTCATTTACTCGCATACAATCACCACCAGCTTAAAAAGTATTTATTGTATTTCCTCTTTCGTCACTATACATTCTTCTATATTTAATTTTCATTTGAGCAGTTGTATTAATAACAATCAAATGATAACGTGTAATTTGTGTCTAAATTGAAATGCATGTGATGCAGATGCAAAATCACTGAGTGATCATGTTTGGTAACTCTCATCAGTGAGCAGCTCTATTACTATTATGATTTTTGCCATGATTAAGCAGCTCTCATAGACGGGCAGTTGTTGCCATGTGTTGTTTTTTCATTTCAAATGTTGCAGATAAATTCTTCCATGTATCTAGGATTTCACAAAACCATTTGGCAATGTTTTCCCCTGTTGAGAATGTCAAAATTTCTACACCAATGACTACATGTTGTTCTGAAAATGATCATTCTGTAAATGACAGGTGGTCAGTTGATCACAATAATGGTTTTATGATTGTATGATAGAATTGAGCAAGGTTCCCCTGTTGTTTGATAAACAGTGCAGTCCAAACTCTCACTCCTTGTCAGTTTAACTATTCAGTGTTTCCTGCAGAGCTGCAAAGTTAAGGTGGCCAAGTTGCCTCTTCAGCCTTTACTTACAATGCAATAAGACATGGACATGTATTAAAATAATAGTTGGGTTTAACAAAAGATAGAGATGTACAGAGGCATCTGTTTAACATCAGTTAATTGTTGAGTCATATAAAGTTAAATTAGGGTCAAACAGAAAATCGCTGATTCAGAGAAGTACTCCTTTTATTGGGCAGGAATGACCTGTTGAACAAACTGATTCGTTTTCAAGATTAATTAAAAGAGGAATTCTTTACAATATGAAAGAATGAAATCAAAAGAAGTAATAAGAGCGACATCAACACTGGTATCTCAATTGTTATTTTTAATATCAGCTCTTTTTTGACCATCACGAATTAAAACTTCTAAAACAAGACTCGACTCTGGTCGAAGGTGGTCAAACGTACCTGCGCAGCTTGCACCTGTAATCAACAAATAATAGCAACATAAAAACCTCACTGTCTCTGTGAGTGTTTCCAAAGTCTTGTCTCTGCAGTGTTGTTAAATATGTGAAGGTAAAGACACCTCTTTTTGGAAAAGAGTTTACTATGATTGGGGCCCTCACTTTCACTATCACTGCCAACCTATTGGTGCATTTTCTGCCCTGTGCAGGAGTTTGTTTCATCATTAGAAACAGTAAATTAACAACTGTTTTGTTGGCATGGTATCAAACAGGAATTAATGAGATTTAGTTTTAACTAACACAATGTTGTATGCTTCTTCAATTAAATCAAACACACTAACAGAACATTCATCGAGTGGACTAAAACATTACTGTATATGTTTCTTACGGCAGTCTTTTCACTGATCATTAGGTCTGTCATCTAATTTTAACAAAATACATCATTATAAAGTAAATGGATTTGATTAGATGGTTTTCACTGCCCAAAGCAAACAACACTTTCTTTCAATGTACAGGAGGACAAAAGTCAATGAAAACATGCAAATCTCGACTTTTTTCACAGACTAAAATATCACAAATATTACTACAAAAGCAAAAACTTGCCTGTAAATATGCAAAAATATCATTCTTTTTAGAGTAGGTTTTGTTCATCAGTAACTTTGACGCTTTAATTGTGACTTTATGTTAATTGTATTTTTTCTCTTAAACTGAGTACACCATATTTCTAATGTCTTTCTCTTGGTGTTATAGTGTGTTAACATTATTGTCCAATCATGATTTCAAATGCTCATTTCATGTGCTTGTTAGTATCACGTGGACCCCACAGAAGCTGAGCTCTAGGGAACAGTTAATGAGGATCCTAATAAACAAACAATAGTCTTGTGCTTATTCTTTTTAAAAATATATCAATATATCTATGATTCAGTATCGTTCCCAGCGCTATGCAAGGTCAGGTTGTATTCAGTAAAGATGACAATGCCCTAAATCACACCCACAAACACACATCATTAAATCATGACAATTAATAAATCATCTTTTGACTGTACAGAGAACTGCAACTGTGTGATGCAAAAAATACACATCATTTCATTTCCCTTTTTTACATGCGTTTCTGGAGGTGGGAGGGGCATTATGAGTACAAATCTGAGTGTGTGTCTGTGTGTGGAGTGTGATGCTTAAAAACAAGGAAGCAGAGAGGGAGAGGAATCGTACCTTTCCACGTCAAAGGGAAAGCAGAACTTTGGTATCGTCTGAAGGACCTCCTGAGAAACCAGAACAGAGAGAGAGAGAGAGACACGATTTGTTGAGAAAAACACACATCACAAGGAAAACAAATACAATAAAAACACATGTAATTCAATATAAAAATCTCCTGGGCTTCCACTAAGTGTGTGCTATCAGCTGGCTGAACAAAATGAGGATTAATGTTAAATGCTGCTGATAGCAATCTGACAAAGTCTCCACATCCCAAACAGTGCAGCCTAAACACACTTAATCCAAATGAATGGGCAATCTAAAGCACTTCATTTGGCAGAACAGAGAGGCAAGGTTCCCCTCTTTTTTCCAAGGATGGGGAGGGATCCTCGATCCACAGCTTGAATAATGTGCTGTTAATAAGTTCATCGATTGTCGGGTGCCAAGGGGAGATGAAAAGATGAAGGAAGAGAGAGAAAGAAAGAGAGAAAAGGAGAGAGAGAGAGGGGACATTAAGGCGATGGTGGCAGATTGTAGTGACAATGGGCTAAGCAGCTCTGAGGGGTTAAGAGGTAGGAGGGGGGTACAAGCCTTCGGGGCTTTACCTCCCAACACCTCCCTTGTGGGCTGTGTAGCGGGAGCGAGGGGAGGGTGCAAGCTCTTGAAGCGAGGTAGTGGAGGGGGGTGTAGCGGGGCACCTTTCCACCAGCAGCATATGGATTTAGACAGGGAGCAGGAACAGAGCAAAGCACCATATGGGTGAGCCTCTCCAGACCAGCCACACAGCCACAGAGAGGCAGGCTCAGAAGGTCCCCTCTCTCTGTCTCCTCGTCCCTCTGGCTGCTAACCTGGCCCAGAGTCGGCGCCAGGCACCTGGTCCTTTACGCCGTCTGTCTTTCAGCTACCTCTCCCTCTCAGCTCGGGCCAGGCTCTGCCAAAGCCCACAGACTAATCCTGAGGACGGAGCGGCGGTCTGCTCTGCTCTGGCCTCTCCCTCTCTCTCTCTGTTTCTCTTGGTTTGTGTGCCAAAGCCCGGACGCTGAGCTTGAAGCTTGTCTCTGCTTTCTGACAGGAGATGTCCGAGCTCAGATTGATGCTTCATCTCTCCCTAAGGATGACGATGACAGGTTGGAGTAGGGCTGGGTGATAGGGACCAAAAACTATATCAAAAAACTAGACAGCTGAACGGTGATACATTATACAGCTCCATGATCACTCCGAAAAAACAGTATGCAAGGATTGTTTTATTTTCCACAAAAGACAATAACAATACTTTTTTGATATAAAAGCAGCAAGAGCGAAGTCTTGCACTCTGTATATTGTTGTTCTTCATTAGAAAATGCCCAAACTCCATCACACTGAAATAATACAATTAACACAGGAGATTATTAAAACTTTCCATAATCAGAGATACCATGTGTATCAAAAAGAAAAATAACTCCATCATCTTGATAACGGGTAATTTTAAAAAGTACATAAAAATGTAATTAATAGTCATAAAAACGAAAAATATGTGGAACAAGTGAGGAGAATGGATGGGCGTTTAAACACCATAAGTGATGTCGTAGTACAAATGCATACAACTGAGGCAGTTACAACAAAGATAAAGCCACATCATTAAGGGGGTGTTATTTTAATGACAGAGCCAAAGATGCTTAACTGTCTCGTCAACACACCAACAATTATTCAAGTAACCAATTTAGGCCCTGTGCCAAAAAATTCAATAAAATAACAGATACCGACAAAACCTAACCCTCCTTGTCATCTCCACCCACTTTTACAAAAGTTTGACTTCACTATCATTGCCATTTTTCCCCCCAATTGGCTTTGTCCTTTTTCATGTGACACAACACAGAAGAAGTGCTGTGCTGTCCACAATGCACTCCATGTACATGAATATTTTTGGTCTTAAATACTGAATACATTTAATATTTATAATTTCAAGTCAGGGCTCAACCAATCCTCTGGTGAGATAATCAAATGACTCTAAGCACACCTCACACCACAGAATAACAAGGTAAGATAATCATTAGGACCAACAACAAATTATGCCTTTGCTGACTTCGGTTGAAATCAGGGGTCTGCACCAAAACTCAGGCCGACTATCTTGCAGTGTGTACCCACTGAAGCAGTTTGCACCGTTCTATAGTTTGGTTTTCTGAACATCAGGTTTGGCTTAAAATTGGCTGTAGAATTAAATCAACATCAACTACATTAATTTAATCCATATTGCATTACGTATTGTCTAATTTGAAAATATACTGATATACCATAAAACTCATTAGATTGCCCAGCCCTTGGTTTGGGTGTCATCTGCTGCTGCTGTTGAGACCTCGCCGCAGGGGGATCTGTCACTGATTCCTCCCCCCTACTGCAACCCCCCCATATCAAAACTTAAAGCTGCCACCCCAGCATAACACAACCACGCCACAGACAAGCAAGCAACAGCAACAATGAGCAATGACAGAAGATTGGGGGGGGAGGTTGTGTGTGTGTTTGTGCATTTGTGTGGATGATATATGTGCCTGCCTGCTTCAAGGACTTTGTGCATGTGAGAGGGTGGTTAAGCATTTACATTTGGATGTGTTTGTGTGTGTGAGTGGGTGGGTTTGACTCGGCTATATGTTTTTTGTGCATATTTGCCCACATATGGAGTGCACAGGAGGAGAGGTGGGGTGGGAGGGAAGTGGTTGTATTTACATATCAGGATCTGTGATAAAATTGAGAACTCAACAAAGACTGAGGGCTCGGTGGCAGAGGAGGTCTCCGTCTCTGCTGTGGGAGTGTGTGTGTGTGTGTGTGTGTGTGTGTGTGTGTGTGTGTGTGTGTTTGTTCATGTGTGTGCATGACTGTGTCTTGGCGTGTGCGGCTGTAAAACTGTCACACACATCAGAGCTGCCATCGCTGTATGCGTTTGCTACTATTATTAACCACTACGTGCGCACACCAATATGTTCCAGCGAGCCCTCCCCGGCGCACTGCATATGGCACACAAACCCAAACAGACGCACACACACACACACACACATGCACACAAACGCCCGCTTTTCCTGCAAATAAAAACATTTGACTTGCCAGTTTCGAGAGTGTTCACAGCCCCGCCCACATCAGTTGTCTGTGTTTGAGTGACAGTCACGGGGCTGTGGAGACTCTGATCTCATACAGGACCAGTGGGAAGTGATGGCTTTGTGCGTGTGCATAATGTGACATATGGAAAAACTAGACATTTTTTTCCTACATATATATACATTCTGAGGCCCCTATATACATATCAGTCTGTAAACTTCAGATATACTGTCACCACAAAGTCTTCAATGCTTTTAATCTGCTGTCCACAGTCATTAAACAGACAAGATGACAGCTTCTGTGTATGAAATCGAACAAACTCTATTTCCATTTACATCCTTCGATTTCTCAACTTAGATTGGAAAATTGCAACTAATGGAACCTGACCGCTGATCAGTTTGTAAAATACAAAAAATCAGTCAAAATAACACACTAAGAGAAGGTATGAAGGATAGTGACTTTTTTTCTAATACTCAATAGTCTGATACTGACATAAATAAACTGGCCTCTTTATTAGGTACACGCTACAAGTGCCTGGTCCTCAAACTTTAAAACTGCTTTAATTCTTCATGGCAAAGATTCAACAAGGTGCTGAAAACTTTCATCAGCAATTTTGGTCCATTTTGACGTGACGGCATCATGCAGTACACAGCTGCTTAACAGTAAACTCACTGTCATGTTCAAGAAACCAGTTTGAGGTGATTTGAGCTTTGTTACATTCTGCTGGAGGAAGCCACTAAAAGATGGGTGCACTGTGGTCCATAAGGGATGGACATAGTCTGAAACAATACTCAGGTAAGCTGTGGTGCTTTCACCATTCTCCCTTGTCACTAATGACCCAAAGTGTGCCAAGAAATACTCCTTGCACCATTGCACCATCAGCAGCAGCCTGAAGTGTTGATACAAAGCAGGATGGATCCATGCTTTCGTGTTGTTTTAAGCCAAATTCTGATCCTACCATTTTAATGAGGCAGCAGAAACTGAGACTCATCAGACCAGGCAGAGCTGCATTTTAATCTCATTTTGTTGAGCCTGTGTGATTGTTAGCCTAAGTTTCCTGCCTTTGGCTGACATGAGTGGCCCCCAGCGTGGTCTTCCGCTGCTGGAGCCCATCCATATCAAAACCTAACATGCTGTGTGATCAGAAATGGTCTTTTGCATGCCTTAGTCGTAACAAGTGGCTGTTTGAGTTACTGTTGCCTTTGTCATCTAAAGACTTTGGCCATTCTTCTCTGACCTCTGGCATAAACAAGGCCTTTTCATCCAGAGAACTGCTGCTCACTGGATATTTTTTCATATTCAGATCATTCCCTATAAAACACTGAGATGGCTGTGCATGACAATCCCATCTGGCCCAAGAATCATTTCAGAAACCTTACTCCCCCATTCTGGTGCTTGATTTGAACTTCAGGAAAAAGTCTTGATGGTGTCTACATGCATAAATGCATTGAGTTACAGTTATGTGACTGGCTGAGTAACTTTCTGTTTAAAAGGGGGAAAAAATCTAGTTTTGCCACTTTAAATCCTGGTCCTCATAAGCAACATGGTGAGTGTTGTGGTTAAAAGTGATAAAACACTGAAAAGAAAAGTTTAGAGAACAAACATGTTGTGTAGTGATTATTGATTTGTTGTGATCCAGGTATCATCCCTATTTGTCAATAACAAAAAGTGCTAGTTCTGACTAAAAGACTGTTTTATGGCATTTTTGATGAATGTCTGCCTTTTCCTGAGCTCAGAGGAGCTTCTGTTCAATAACCACTCAGCTTTAAGGGAGCATCCTCCTCACGTGTGTTGTGCAACTTCCTCATCTGTCAGCCTGTCTAATGTTTTCTAAATAATCCCTCTATCACTGATAACTCCTCATATCTGTGGTGCTCTTGCTACTCCCCTCCCTCCTCAACTGGACCCTACACCATGGGGAGATCTGAACAGGAAAGGCACAAAGGGGGGGTGTTCTTGCACACTTTTTCAGCACAGTAAGCCCCCCAACTACAACACACACGCACGCACACAAACACCCACACACTCCCTGTGCTTGCCGTTTTCCCAAGACAAAAGAAAAAGAGAGAGCTAATATATTTGCAGCTTTGCACTGGGGTGGGGGGTGCTGGAGAATCTGCTGCGAGGCTGTGCTTGGCAGACGCTGGTGTACGTGAGTGTGTGCGTGTGTGTGCTGTTTATCGTGAGTGGAGACAGGGGTATCACTCAGCGAGACAGAATACTCTGGGTTCCCCCAGCGGACGATCCCGCTATCACTGCACCACAACACTACAACAGCACACAGCAGCTCTGTGCAGCTTTGCGCCGCTCCCCCTGCAGAATAGCAACGTGCAGCGAGGAAGAGCAACAAACTTTGCAGCACAGGGTGAAAATCACGCTTTTAGACTGTTAAAAAATAGGCCTAAACTTCACTTTTATTCCTGCTCCTGCCTGATTCTTTTAGAAGTAATTGCAGTGGGTTAGGTTATATATATTTCAGGCGTGCAGCTGGGGTACAGGGGGGATTTGACAGATCATACTCTGTGGGCTAGTTTTGACAGTCTGAAGCACTTATAAGTATGCACCTCCTCACCCGGCCACCCACTTCTACTAAAAAGGGAAAAACCAGCTTTTTAAGATCACAGCAAGTGGACAGAATGATGTTAACCAGTTTTTTTTCCCAAAGTGTCTTTTATACATAGATTAAATGCTTAACTCAGCATCAGGCATGGTGTTTCATTTTGGGTGTGAACTTCATGAGCAATATTCATTTCCCCATATGCTTGCAAACACAGAGGGGAGAAGCAGATGAGTGTGGTTGCAGATGCAAGAGAGGGAAGGTATGAGGCAGGGATACAAAGGGTAAAATGGTGAAAAATAATTGAGGTAAAAAAAGGGAAAACCAGAAAAAAACTGCCATTTTGAAGCATGGTACATGATTACCAGAGAGTGAAAGTCCAGTGATGGGTCAGAAAGAAGGGTCTGAGTGACTTTGTAGTGGCTTGATTTGCACATATGTTCTTTCAAAAATTGCGTTTTTTGGTCATAGTGACATTGCACATTGCATATAAGGGGCACTGGTGGCATCTGGTGGTTCTCTCTACCATCAAGTAGAGGGTTGAGGGTTCAAGCCCAGCTCTGGTAGTCTCAAAAACACTTAATGCCAAGTTGTACCCACAGCTGTGTCAGGGGTGTGTTCATGGATATTATTCAATGTTTATGTAAATATTAGATTTACTACTCTGTCCATGCTTATAATTGATTGATTCATTTATTCATTCATTCAACCTTTATTTAATCTCATAAAAACATTGAGGGTGTTCCCTCATTTTCAATGTCAAGAGTACAAAGAACAACAATACAACAAGAACAGTTACATTAAACAGCAGCGTAATTCATAATCATTGTTTTAAACTGACCAATAGTCACAAGTGCCTGCAGTTTAAATGTTTGTCGTAAAATATTCCAGGTGAACGCAGCAGAGAAGCTGAAAGCAGTTCTTCCAAAAAAGTATTTCCTCATGGAACTTCAAGCATCAGGTGGTTATTGGATCTTGTTGGGTATTGATTATAAGACTGACTTAACAAAGATGTGATGTAAGAAGGTCTTTAACTAAGTAAGACTTTATAAGTGAAAAAGAACCAGTGCCTGTCATGTCTTATATCTGTATAAAAACTATCACCTCAGTGACAGACATACAGACATGAGGACCCTCCTGAAAACGAGATGTTGACCTTTATGAAATTTGTGTTCAGCAGAAACAAACAAGATGAAGACGGGTCTATGATTGGCCCATTGATCTGTTACTTGCACTTTGGGTAGTCAGAAAGACAACAAAAGCAATATACAAGCTTAAGGCCATTTACCATATAACAACAAAGGATGATATAATGACTTGAACGACATTGGATGACCATAAGGTCCACTGATTTTTACCATCCAAAACATATTTGGTTGTCCTTGAGTGGCAGACAATATTTGAGCAAATTTTGAAGAAGTATCTTCTTTGCTTTTCTGAGATATTACCCACAGTCCCAAGGGATGATCATGCAACCCACTGACTTGAACCCTTAACAATCAAATTTTGATCAGTTTGGCCTCGAGTGAGAGAGGACATTAGTGCAAATTAAATGAAAAAACTTTGAATGATATCAAGTTCAGAAGCAAGTAATAAACACGAGGCTCATTGACTATTTATCTGTTTATCATCTGACTGGACGCATGTACAACATTGGAAATAAATCTTTGAATACATACTCGATATGCTACATTCACATATAGGGATAGACATTACGAGAGTGGCCCTTGACCTACTACTGCTCTCTCTTGTGTTAGAGGGGACATTTAAAACAGTAAGGAAAATCTCCTTAGCTGCTGTACATATACTTGATTAACATGTAAAGGATGAATATGAGGCCCAGTTACCTTTACCTTGAACACATGACGACTAAATCTGACTAGTTCTTTCTATGAGTGCATATTGGTGTGTAGTTTAAAAAGAAAAAAACTCAATGTTTTTGTGAAATTGTTTTCAAATGAAAAAGATGAACATGAATCCCAATGACCTTGCCTTCTGATTCGTAATAATGATTAGTTTGTCCTGAAGTTTAAATAGACATTAGTGCAAATTAGCAGAAAAACCTCTCAGGACATTTTTGAGGTATCAAATTTACAAGCACTGGATAAACATGAGGCCTTTGACCTGAACCTAACCCAAAAATTTAATCTCTTCATACCTGAGTCAGACTGGACAATTTTTCATAAGCTATAAAACTCTGTCCAAGCATTCTGAAGCAAGTTCACACTGAAAGATAATCTGCCTCACTTTTGGCTCAGATCCTGGCTTCTGAACTGAGACAGCAAAAGACTGATGATCTTTAAGTCCTAAAACATCTTACTTGATTATTCCGTAATGTGAGTTGTATTAAGAGTCGTTTTGTCCTCTGCCCAACTTAATACAGTAAGACTAACTGTGTTCAATACTGACAAACAGAAATCATTTACAAGTTAAACATGATCATGAGACAAAATGACTTTTGACAATGGCTTTTCAAGATCAATGTCTTTATTTGGGAGTTTTTTTTTTAAATTACAGTAGACATTTGTGCAAAGTTTGACTAGAATCCCTTTAAGTGCCCTGAAGTTATCAGGTTCAGAGGCAAATTATGAGACCAAATGATGAAATGATACAAAATGACCTTAGAATTTTTACATAAAAACCTTGACTGTTCATCCTTGAGTCAGAGTAGACATTTGTGTGAAATATGAAAGAAATCCTTCAAAAAGCTCTTGAGATATTACCCTCACAAAAATGGCAAAGTTTGACAGGAAACGAGAGCCAAGCTGGCAGACACTGACAAGAATAAATGTCATCAGGATGGAGAGATGGAAAAGGTATTCAATGGATGGACACCACAGCAGAAGGAGGGAGGGAGGGAGGGAGGGAGAAGTAGCTCAGTTCATGCCCCTCTCCCCATGCAGCGAGGACTCCTCCCTGGGGGGACTCAGACTTTAAGCCCCTGCCCTGCTTTATATTCCCCCGGCTACTGCAGCCAGATCAATCTAGCCAGCTACCCGCTGTAACTCAACCCAGTTCAGTGCAGCCGGGGCCCCCAGAGCCCTCCACACAGGGAAGAGTTTTTAAGAAGGAATGGAGGCCAGTGGCAGGCAAATTTGTCCATGTACCACTGCTACAGCCGTACCAGAGGCAGACTTTAAGGGCTATATCAGTGTTTTTGCATGTGTTAGCCCATTACTACAATTCACATGTACTTTACATTACTGTCAGCTGTTTTCAAAGCATGCTGCACTGTATTACGGTATAATCCATCACTGCGCACATTGTGCCCGCTTTTATATTTTTGTCAGAGTTAATTTATTATTTCCCAGTAACGCAGTTGAAAGTGCAGACTTATTTGAAAAGCCTGCGCTGCATTACCACACAAACATAACATCACTCATAATAATGTGGGCAAGATGTTTGCAGTGATGGATCACCCTGACCCAACTCAAGTTTCTTTTCCCCAAGATGAGTTTTTATGGCATAGGAAATGAATGGAAATCAATTAAAGATGGCAAGGTAGTAAGAAACAAAAAAAGCCTGAGAACAGCCTGTAATCCTGCAAATCTGCATGAGGTTTAACTTAACTTTGATCAAGTCTGGATTAGTGTCTTACATGTAAACTTAAAAGTTCTTGGTTTTGGCCTCAAGGTAACATCCATTCTCAAGTCTTAATGGTTATACTCTCTGTCTATGTGCTGACATCATTCATTTAAATACATTAAACATTTATGAGTGTGAAGCCTTAGCATTTGACAAAACATCCAATAAATTATTGATATTTAGGTCCAGATTTATTCACTAAGTTGATCCTTTACATAAAACTAAGACAGACCATTAAAAACAAAAACAATGCTTATACACAACACATTTGCTAATTGAGGTTGGTTAATCTTCCTGTGGAAAATACATTAGACTAAACAGAACAGAAAAGGCAGCTATCTACTTTTGCATGCAAAAGGAAGATTTCTTTTTATTTGTGCTCGTAAATAATCCAACATTTTTATGTACCTAAAAACTGAGGAGTTAATGCAACACATTTCTCAGCTTGATACAAACTGTTTCCATTAGTTTTTAATCAGGTGCCTGGTTGTAATCAAGCAAAACCTCCATTGTTCAGAAATTGATTAAATATGGAATTGAGAGAAAAAGAAAACACAGTTATTTGAATGTCTAACTGGTGCTTACACATTTTGTTAAAATGCAGTGACAGTGAGTTAGAGACTGTTTTTCAAACGGAGAGCACTAGTTTTTATAGGCAGCTTTGGTTACCAAATGGATGTCACCATTTCAGCCGAGCCTAGAGTATAAAGTCAAAAGTGAGTATTTTATTTAACAATGTCAAGTAAAACATACTTAAAGTTGTTCTACATTGAAATGACAGCGATGGCAGCGCAAAACATGCAAGCCCATCAATGAAAATGTTCATTATTTGGTAGCATCAAGCTAACCAAACAGGATGTACATCTTGGTCCATCAGGGAGCAAATAATTCAGTAACAGTAATAAGATGTTCAGCAAAATCACTGTCAGTGACTTTTAAATGTAATTATACTAACAAAGTACATACCTACCATGACTAGGAAATTAGAAACAAAACAAAATATCAAAACAACAGGACAGATTGTATTCCAATAACAACAGCTCAAAGGTAATAAAATATCTCTTGACTTGCAGTTAAATAAAGCTGGTCAGAAATCCTTTGGCAAACCCAACGCCACTGACTGTGAAGGGCTTGGTCAGATGAAGCTCATACGGATTTACACTAAAACAGCCTGCTCTTGAACAGTGGGGTTTATAGTTGTGCCAAAGTCCAATATCTGAGTGGATTTTAAAGTAAGAAACTTCAAAAATGTGTTCTGGGGACATCTTGAACCAGTGCACTTTTAAACCATTTGAAAAGGAAAATATTTAACCTTCCACATTTTCTTAGGTCTGACTTTTCAAAGAGACAGAAAAGAAGCCACCCCACACTGCCACATTTACTCGATCAAATAAACAATAAGGACGAGTCTGCACTGCTAAAACTGGGCAGGATCTATGCACTGAGGAAGACCGTGAAATGCAATTCAGCATCAGAGGAGTATGTTGACGGTCAGAACAGTGTGAAGCATTTTTTTATATACTGCTCCTCATTTGGTTGAAATTACCAGAACAATATGGCCGAACTAAAAGTATTTTAATTAAGTTTTTGATTATATGGTTGAACATACAGGATAATAATCTAAGGAAAAAAACCCAGTCATGGAGAAACAGTGTATGAAACACCCAGTGCACACAGTGGTTAATACAGCCAAGCCTAATATTACTCATGTTGCGGTAATATTGTTGTTCATGAGGCAGCTGGTCATTCAAACACTCCACTGTATAATCAGTGAGAAGGCGACTTAAACATTAGAATAGTTTATCATATATCCAGCTTCTGTTGGAACCATAAGAATGGCTTAACTCTTGTAGGTAAGAGTTAAGAAAGGCCTTTTCCTGATTGGTTACCTCTAACAATGGCAGGAAAAGCAGTTTGTGTGAAGCTATCTTTTCCATATGTGTCAAACATGCAGTATAATGGAGCTTTAAGGCTGCAGCAGTTATCCAGCCGGCACTTCAACAGTATAATGACACAGTCAGCAGGGCTACTAACACATCAGCGCTGCAAACCACAGTGTCTCCACGCTCACTTCCTTCACCTCTTCCTCCCGCATGCTCTCATGCCCTCTTCATCACCTCCTCTCTTCCTTCTCCCTCTCTCCATCCCTCCATCCCCCTCTCTCAGTCCTCTTTCACCTCCCTCCTAAACCCCCTGTCGTCGTCTTGGATTCCCCCCTTCCTGCATACCCCACCTTTTCCTCACCCTTACCAACACCCTTCGTCCCCCCTCTTGCCCCCCTTTTCCCAATTAGTCTGTCTGTGTGCAGCTACCCAGCCGATCTCTGCCCATCCTGCCGGTGCTGGTTCGCTCACCCAGCCCCTCTGGCGAACATGACAAAGAGAGATCCTCAGTATTCAAACAGACACGCTGCTTTCAAATGCCGAATGGCAGGGTCGACCTGGGTGCAGCTTTAAGCAAAATATTCAAATTCTCAGCCTTTCTTTTTAAGAATTTGCATGGATATGCATTCATTTGCAATGTGTAAAGGCACAAGGACAGCTGAGCCTTGGTTTGAGAGAGAGAGGGGAAAAAATAAATAATGCAGAATAAAAATGTATCATGGAATGAAACCTTGATGGGGAGACGTGGCGGATTAAAAATAGGTTCACAACTAATGAAAACACAAAGTCTCAAACAAATGACTCATGTACATTTTTGGCACAGAGTAACTGATGAACTGATGACTATCATCAGTAGTTTTGCTGGGATAAGGAGCGAGCTGGTCTGTGATCTTCTACACTGTAAACAACAAACTTCCTGAACAACTTCCTGTTTCTGCAGTGATCCTCAAACTGAACCAGACACTGAGAGGTTACTAAATGTGATACTATGATGGGAGCAGAAAACACAGAGGCAAAGATTTAAGATAAAATGAAGATTGGGAAACACTAAACAGGAGGGTTAGAAAATATATAAACCATGAAACGTGTCATGTCCTGTTCACATTAGAGGCAGTGACACTGTTAAAGAATTAATCCAGAAAAGATGAGCTGTTTTAGGCAAATAAAACGAGAACCTAAACCCAAATGCTCAATTGTTTTCTGATTTTCTTATCTTTAAACAAGTCCCCTGTAGAGCACAAATCCAATGTGAAATCCACACTATGTAACCATTGTGATTAAATGTAATTCCAAAGCAATAATCATGAATCTGAAATGATTCAGGTAGCAGACAATCTATGTAAGCAACTTCTGTGTTCAAGAAATCTACTTCTTCATGAAAAACAGCTACAGTTATAAAATCATTGGATAAATGCAAGGTAGTTTGTTACTGGAAAGTGATGCATAAATTATATTTTTAGTGAAGAGCTTTTTAATCATCTGGAGAGACACTTGCAAACCAATAAGATTGACGAAACATCTGGGAATTGACGGTCAATATTTAAAATTCATATAAGTATTTATTTTTGGCAACACCACCAGTGTTTTGTACTGAAAGAGGAAAAAAATAAAACAAAAACAGATTCATGGGCGAAAACAACCATTATGATTTGGATAGACAGGAAAAAAACTACAGGCAGATTTTTCAGGACCAGAAGAAGTGCATAAAATTATGAGAGTTCACAAGGGTCCAGGAAGAAAGATTTCCTCAGCTCAAAACTCCTGACAGTTTAAAGGTGATTATTCTGTTTTACAGACTTTTTCCAACATTTTGCATGTTTGTTGAAATGTAAATGGTTTATGAAGCATATACAATGTATCTTTATTCTATCTCGATAGCATACTATCTATATTCTGCAGGTATTTCAGATGTCCTTCACTTGATGTGGCTACTGAAGGGCTGAGTTATTCAAAGTCATGCTGAAGGAAAAAACAACCATGTCATTGGCTTTGTGTTGATTTTGTACCAGTGTTAGGACTGAGCGGTCCTGTTAAAAATAATGTCAACTTTTTTTCTCTTGTTCAATTAAGTAAGAACTTCCCTGACAACTGCTGTATTTTTGTGTACCAATTACAATTTAGACTAATTTTCTTTGCCCCTGCGAGTAACTGTTAACCATTTCTGCCAGTATTTAAAGGAATTCTGCATGAACAGATCTGCTTTTTTAACATCTAAATGCTCGTCTTCTTCTGATGTTGAGCATCTGTGGTGTCTGAAGAGTTTGTTTGAAGATGGAAGAGTTCTCCCAAATGCCACTTTTTAAATGTTTACCAAAATCACATTTAGTGAGCATTTTTTTGTTTAAATTCTGATTTAAAATTACAAAAGAAAAATAATTCAGTTGAAAATCTTCAGTTTGTACACGTAACTTTGACCTGTCATACTCACTTAAATTGGTACTGTATCTGTGATGGGCATCTATCATGGGCATCTATGGCTTATGCATTTTATGACACACACATATTTTGTATGCATTGTTGTCCAGAGTAAGTCTACTAATGGTTAAATCAGACAAATTTCCTCAAACAACACAAATGGCAGTATGGCTAGCTTTAAGAAACATGACTGACATTGCATTTCCCATCTTGCAATTATTGTGCATGTGAACATTACAGTTACAATTTCAAAACAATGTATCACTCAGCTCATTTCTAACTTTCATGAAGGAAATCTCCAAGTTAAAGTTTTTCTTAAACTGTAGGCAGTCAAACTGAACCCATAAATCTAGAGTCTGACAGAGTAGAAGATAACTTTATGTAGTGACCACTCTAGACAGATATCATTTCCTCCTGAAAAGTAAAGGAATTCTGTTTACCTTGCATTATGTACAAAGGAGTGAAAAGTATAAACTACAGAACTAAAAGAGAACTAAAAAGAGTCTCTGGACTCTCACAGTTGGATTGTAAAAAGTCAACAAAAAAATAGAAAGTTGCATCATCAGCATAAAAAATTAATATTACACTTGTTCATTAAGGCTGTAAATCAATATTAATTGTAAGTCCTGTGGGACCTATGACTGATCCTTACAGAAAATCATATGAGATAATCTATGCTTTCTAACTTTAATGTAAAGAAGTGTTTCAGCTTATGTCTGAATTAGCTATCATTGATTAAGAGACAAGTTTTTCAAGAAAAACATACCTTCAAGAAAAATTCCTTTTCAGGACTGATGTGACAGCAGACCTCAGGTTTCACACTATGGAAACTGGAGTGCTTAAGGCTTCGTTAAAGCGTTCACAAAGTTTTTAAATTTATATTTGTTTACAAGTCCTGACAAGATTTATCCCTCCCAGTAATGTTCAGAAGTTGATAATGATTAGAATTGTTATTTTGTCTTTCAATGTAGACAACCTCTCTGTAATAAAACTGATTTTGCTTCACAGAGCTCAAGAGATTTAAAAGGACTGAAAACAAGGACTCAATCACTTTTTACGACATATCTGTGTCAGTTTTGGCAGAGCTGCACCCCAAGCTGGCTTTGACTTAAATCTTCTGTAGAGAGGGCATAGTCAAAGGCAGGTTTTTCCTGACTGGATGATATCCAAGAGTTTATAAGGATTTATACAATATAAAATAATGTTTTTTTTCTGCCATAGATATGTCTCATAGAACATTTGACCTACAGGGCCTGATCTACTAAAGGTTTGTTTGTACAAAAAATGGTGCAAACTTGATAGAGTGTGCAAAGCTGATCTACCAACAGGGTGTAGTGAGGATTGTGTCAGTCAAATCTGCAAAATAGCATGCACAATCCAAAATGATGGGAGGAGATTTATCAAACCTGATTTATCAAGCCCGCAACTGATTGCTAGGATTGGGCATCGAGCATCGAGTATCGATTGGAACCGGGAGTAACTTTCCAATTCTCCCGGAATCGTCCAAATGTTTTAATGTCAATTCCTAGTTTCAATTCCTAGTCCGCCGACTGGAAGGAGAAACCGCCGAACACCAACGAAGAAGAATCCGCCAGAAGTATTTAGGTTAGCGCAACCATGGACAATACACCCATCATGAGTTTTTCAAAAATAAAGCTCTCTTGTGAAAAGTGAACTCCTGTGAAAAGAATTTTTTTTTTTTTTTTCAGTTCAGATATATATATAAAAACAGCCCTATGAGAAATTCATAGTATAGTTCATAGAAAGTGGTAAGTTCATAGCATTAAAATTCATGGAGAAGTACAGACTATTTTATCCAGAAAGACCTCTGGTTAGCTAGCTCATTTAAAACATCAAAACTTTTTTCTGCCTCTTAAGAATGGGAATCGAGAATCATTAGGAACCGGAATCAAATTCAAACAATGCCCAACCCTACTGATTGCACAGAGCTGTGTAACTATGTGAATGCTGTATTTTAGATGATGTTAATTGTAATCAGAACAGAAAATTTAAAATGATGGATACAAATATGGCATGAGGAAAAAGTGATGACCTTGTCTGTCACCACAAGTGTGTTTATTTGCCTCAAACTCCACGGCTTCAAATTTTGTTTTCCATTTATACCCACTTTCCTCTTCCAAACTCTCCATGGTGACAGCCGGAAGCATGCACAAAATCCTCCTTTACAGAGGGCGGTGTCACCACTTCTGCACCTGTTATGAATTGCACATGCAGTTTTTTAGTTTGCACACACAATTTAGCCCTTGTTATTTTGGATCTTAGTAGATTAGGCCCTTAGTCTTAGTAGTCCTAGTAAATGAGCCTTTTTTGGAGAGGGCAGCTAAAAAGGTAGAGGGGAAACATCACATGCAAACGTACAGTGAAACCTGCTGCATGACTGCAGCTCAAAGAAATACACAAAAATGACAAAGAGTGACAACAGGAGACAGCGACAGGGTGGCAGAATTCACCGCTTGCACCTGTTATGAATTGCACATGCAGTTTTTTAGTTTGCACACACAATTTAGCCCTTGTTATTTTGGATCTTAGTAGATTAGGCCCTTAGTCTTAGTAGTCCTAGTAAATGAGCAGAGGAGCAGAAGAACAATGGGCAGAGGAACAGCCTCCTCTGGCCGCTGCAGACCTCAGACCCTGCAGAGATTTCTTTCATTAGGCTTTAATAGTATGCTGCCGGCTTGCCATTCTGACCTGCGCTCTGTGCCAGTAATAAGAACGGCCTTCAAAGCCGGACCAAAGCAACAGAGCTGCTTGAGAGGGGGAGGCTGCAGAGGGGAGGGGGGATAGATGGAGGGAGGTGGAGCGGATAAGGTGGACTTTCAATTGACACGGGGGCGTTACATTTTCACATTCATGCTCACTTTTTCCCAGCTGATAGGAAAGGCAGAAAGGCAGGAAGAGGGAGTTTTGTATTTCTGGACATTTTTTTTTAAATCACTGCCACAAGTTTCTGCTAGAGCTGACCCCTCTGCTGCAGAGCGTCTGTGTTAAGGGAGGTTATTTTGGTTAACAATGGTCCCATGTTTCCAGAGCTCTGCTCCAAGAGGCGTTGAAGGTGGCAGATTGATCTTCCGGCCTCTTCTAGCACTTGCCAACACCTGACAGGTACATGTGCGCTTATACACATATGTGTATTTTCTACCACAATAGCAACAACAGTCACTGTGTGCTGTAATATTTGTCATTTTCAAATCTGCACTTCTGGATCCTGAGGGAAATCACAGATTTGAAAAGCCAGGACACAATAAAGGCCGACTTTTATTCTCCTGTATCCCACAACAGCATGTATTTCCACCAATGTCAAAGCCTTAAAGGGACAGTTCAGTTTTTCCGAAGTGGGGTTGTATGAGCTCCATATGGCCGCTAAGTACATTGGATGCTATAGAAAGTTCTCGCCTCTCCCTCAGTGAGCCACAGTCTGTAAGAGTCTGTTAGGCAGAACTAGACGTAAACAGAGAAGTACCAAAAACAAAGGGTATTTTCTCCACCAACAAGAACTCCCATCAAAAAGTAATACCACAGTTTAAGAGGACGCTACCTATACATTTTTTCAAGTGAATTATCTTCTCAGAAATATAACCTTTATCTGGACCTGACCGACTCACGTCAAGTGAGTCGGTCAGGTCCAGATAAACTGCAGCGCTGCCACGCAGTTTCAACTTTTGTGCTGCTTACATTTGATGGGCCTACATTATTCTCTCCCCGTTGTCCAATCTGTCACAGCTCAGTAAACAGACCCTTACAAGACAAACAGTCTTCTTCATCTGCCCCCAGCATCAGTTTATTTTAGAATTTAGTGTGTCACTCCATGTGATGTACTCACTACACGGCAACTAATGTTTTTGTTGAACTGATATATTTTACACGAAAAAGAAAAGAATCACCTGAAAATGAATTTTCTGCTTCATGCAAAGATTGACCTAGAATGCTTTGTAAATACATTTTGCAAGCCAAGACGTTCCTTTGTAAAAATTTCCTCTTATTTTCAAAGTTGCTGGTTCTACGTACAGTTTAAAGACCGCATAGAGTGATTTCTAAATTTAAGAACAGTAAACAGTGAAGGTTGGTAGGGCTGACTAGGTCACTACATCTTGACTCTTAAGTGTTTTTGGTGTAGAGCTCCTGGCAGACATTTTTCATACTGTGCCTTTACACAAAAACATAACTATTTGGTACCAATGATTTAGCTTTTGTACTAGGTGTCAGTGCAATAACATAACAGGGTAATAATATTATGTTGTGTTGTTCAACTGAGATAAAATATAATTCAAAAACTTTCTTCACAGGATCAGAATTGTCCTTCCACAAGTTCAACAGTGGTAGGTAAACTCTTGCTTATTGTCCTTCGACTAAAATGCATGTGTATGATGAATTCACAATTTGTGTGAACAGGAGGGACGACAACCCCTTAGCCCCCCACTGTCCAGCCCCAAAGTCATCCTCAAGCTATCAGCTGTTGATGAGTCACCTCCAATATAACAACATTCCAATGGGAAGTATACATGCCATCCATTTTATTGCACTCATTTATTCACAGCTTTTTCCACAATGGATGTATTTATGTTATGAGGTGAGAGGGCATATTGCTCAGAGAGTAAGTATGTGGCGCCAACAATAACAGTGTGCATTATTCCAGTGCTAATAACCTGTCCTGCTGATGTCCTTTCTACGTATCACAGATGGGCTCAGACAGGGGAGAGCGGCAGTATTATGCCTCTGCAGAGATCCACCACTGAATATATTACCATGTGATAGGGGGAGATGTCTCACTCCCTAACACACACAAACACACACACATACACACTTGTAGTTTTGGGCCAAGAGAGCTGCATATGCCCCAAACATACAAGCATGGGCTTCATTAATGACGTGCCAGGAGGAGAGGGATAGAGAGAATGTGTGTGTGTGTGTGTTTGTAAGAGTGTGCATGTGTGTGTGCACTGAGCAGCCGGGGGGGGATTTCCTTCTTTAAGCTTTCAGCTCCCACTGGGCTTAGCTCGACTGTATGAACCCTGATGTGGGCCTGCCTCTAACACATGGCGTCACACACAAACACACACTCTCTCACACACACGCATGTACACACAAAGCATGTATATATTGAAGCTCAGCAGGGGGGCAGCAGTGCAACACCGGCTCCTAAACATTTGGCGGTGGACGTCTCATTGACAGATGTACATGGAATCTAGCAGAGGGGGTCAGGTCATCGCAGCGCCCTCCTCTTCCTCCTTTTCCCCTCCTCTCTCTATCTCTGTCCCTCTCTCCTTTAACACAACATGCCATTTGTTCTTTCTATCTCTGGCTGGTGGCTGCTGGTTGTGTCATGTATGGGTTGGTGGAGTTCAGGAAAGATGCGTGCCAATTAAGCCACATGGTTGAATATGTGATGGCTCTGTTGGCAAAAGCAGCATGTGGTTATGGTGAGTCTGGCATCTGATGCAGCTCAAATAAAATTTCTGGTGGACAGTGAGCAGCCTGTTTCTGAGTGGAGCTAAATGGACTAAACAGTAAATGGATTGAGCTTGTAGCTTTGCAGTCTTTTTGGCCACTCAAAGTGTTCCAATACCAAAGTTCACATGTACCACATATATGATCCATAACTATTGGCTATCACAGCCACACTCTTTCATACCTATTTATTCTTCACTAATGCAGCAGTGACAGCCACTTGAGTTATGTGTCTTATCAAAGGACACATCAACATGTGACAGAGTTGAATTTGACCCATGACAATCTGACCAATGAGAACCAGACTACTTCATGACACCCTGGTGCAATTGTCATTTTTCCTTAAGCCCCAAAATAAATGCTTGGGCACTTTGGCAGCAATTAAAATCTTCAGATTTTTGCATTCCAAATAATACATGTAGCTAGAGCCTCTACCTGAAGGTTAGATTCCCCCTTAATGTACACCACTGAGCAATAAGAAAATTTGGCAGGTCTTGAGTGAAGTTTGTAGTGCGACTAAGCAGATGCATGGGTTCATGTTTAGCTGAAAAACTGTGGTAAACTTAACCTCCATGTTGAGCTCATACGTGTAGGGATATGAACTGATTATATTGATATCCATGCAGTCATCAATTCTGCCTGTTGAGCCAATTCTTAATCAATTTGCTTATCGATTCCTGTGGATTTTTCTGTATGGAAGAAAGTCAACTCTAACAGGTTTTTAAGGTCAACAATGTCAAACACATGATACACCACTAATCTAGTGCTGTCCTTGCATATAAAAATGCTTCAGCAGGTTTCTGGTGCAAGTTTTCATTTGCAAGGCATCTCTTACAAAATTTAAAGCTAAGCCTAAGTCAAATGATAGTGATTCCCATCTCTACTTCAAGACATTTTAAAAGTTTGAAGAAAATCCTATAAAGTAGTCTCATGAAATTGCGCTCATAAACAAGGCATGAACAAGAGGCCCAAAGACAATTGGACAATTTATCAATTGTGAAGATAGTTTCTCAAAGCATTTTTGTGATATCGGATTTAGTCGGGAAAGATGACCATGATGCAAAAAATCCTTAACCATTGCCTTCTAAAATCTACTACGGAAATCTCTGAGTCAAAGGAATTTGGTGCAAATACTAAAGAAAACCTTTCAGAGTGTGCTTAAGATGATCTCACACAGGAAGAAAACGAGGCCCAACGTTCTTGACTTTTGATTTCCAAATTCTAATGGAGACATCCCTGAGTAAAAGTGGACATATGTGCAGACTAGGGCTGCAGCTATCGATTCTTTTTGTAATCAATTACTCTATCAAATATTTGTCTAATAATCGAGTAATCGGATAACAGTTACATTGCGCTTGCTGCAATTTTCTTCTACACTGAATCACTACACATTATTATTATTATTAACACAAAACAGAAAAGCCAGGTCACTTAAATCAACAACTTATTGTTCTTACTTTGAACATTCTGAGCATAAATGGGATCTCAAAATCAAAATCTATACTTTTATTTTTCCTCTGGGCCATATCTTGCTTTTTTCAAGATTTTTTTAAAAGTTTGGTTATATTTATTTTATTTGTATTCATGCTTATCCCTTTTGGCTAAATTATTGCCTTTCCTACTGTACCATATTGATGACCTTATTTGGCTTACTTTATTTCTAGGACCAAATTATATCATACTTAGATAGTAAGATAATTTAACTAGCTAATGTACATTTCTATAACATATGAAAGCATTCCCTACACCTGCTTCCTCTACTCACTGTCAGTGTTTTCTTTTCTACTCTCTGCAATCAAATTCAATGTAAAGTTATTGGATGTGAAAAGTATGTGAACAAAATACACATGATTCTGGGCAAGTTGCCTCGGCATTGATTTACGTTCTGAACCACCCTTTACACAGAGCCATAATCAAAGTAGGTTATTTACTAGCCCATATCTCAGTTATTGATCACATTAGCTGCTTCTGTTGATGTATCATGAGTGTCATCCTGTTGTGTCGTTCTAAGGACTTGACACACAGACCGGATGTTTACTGTTGACGTGCTGCAGCAGTGACTACGTGCTATCATGCTAAGCTACGTGCTAAGCTAACTCTGTTTGACATCAGACATACTGCACTGTGTTTTCTAGCAGGCGCATTGTGCCACAGACAAGACCATCCGTGCCAAACACTGTGCACTGTATAGTAGTCCAGATATATATTTTATATGTTTTATTAAATATATTACGAGGCTTCGAGGCACACAATTTGCCTCAAGGATAGTTTGTAATCGAATAATCATGATTATTCGAGGAATCATTTCAGCTCTAGTGCAGACTTTAAAAAGCTTTCCACCTTTATCTTGCTCACATGACAGTAATGTACTTCAAGTCAGTGTGGGCAATTTAGCAGGGTGTAAAGTCCCTTGAACCATCTTGATAAAAGAAGTTAATGGATGAAAATCAGGCCAAATGAACTTGACCTAAAAAATATATTCAATTAATTCTTTAGTCAGAGTGGACATTTGCTCCAAGTACTGAGAAAATTGTTCTCAAGTTATCACCTTTGTGAACAGATAGTATGGGAGATAGGGCAACTCCAAAATAAAAGTGCCTGTTTTTGTTGCTGTCGCTAATTTCTTAGGGGTATGTATTGGCAAGAGCCTCGCGATTCGATACGTATCACGATACATTGGTCACGACATGATAATATCAGGATATATCACGATATCACAATATTGTGATATATTGCGATATTCTACAGTAAACTAGGAAAAACCTAGAGACAGTGAATATGTAACTTTTCCATTTTATTGTTGTTGAAATATGTCAAATGCAGCGTTACATACAGCACATACACTCAGGGCTTGACGCTTAGCATTTTCCCAAGTAGCACGGGTGCTACCAAGTTGAAAAATCTAGTAGCACACAAATATTTTTAGTAGCACGATGAAAAGTTACCAAGTAGTCAATAATTGTTTTTATATCATGGACAATATGTGATGGAGGAGACCTCAGGATGAATTCATAATTTAGAAGACAGTTAGTGAGTGAATGAGAGCTGGGCTGATGAAGAATGTTCAGTTTTGATTCATCCAAAGGCTGACTCTTCGTTCTTGTCTTTGTGTTCACATTAAACAGCGCGCACGAGCTCTCCAGATACCGTTTGAGTCATGAAATCAGACAAAGTGACCGATGATCCCTCTATGTCTCAACGAAGCGCGTCTGTCTGCGTCTTTACGCCCACCAGGACACGGAAGAGCGCGTGCCCAAAGACGGCGAGCGATTCAGGAATTAGATCAAATGTTCACGTGCATCGGCTGCAATGCGAAAATACATTACTGGCAGACAACAACGGTAACAGCCACACTTTAAATGGAAAATGTCAGGCCTGTAGTCCACATCTTGGCTACATCAGACGGCGGAGAATGCATCCTCGTGCGTAAAATGGGGCTCGTGAGGGACAGCGCTGTGCGTAGTGGCATAATATTGGTAGGGACGTGTCCTCGCTGAGGCTGCGTTAAGGAATACCACCGGCCACAACTTCCAACGTATTCAACACAAGATAAAACATGTTTTGAATGGTCATTTTTCTTAGTCGCACGGGTGCTACCAAATGCAAATCATTACTCTCACTGTATTATTTTTGTTAGCAAATGCGAGTACCTACTCGCACTGTCGAGCCCTGCATACACTTAACACAAAGTGCATCAAGTCAATTAAACTAGTGTTGCAAAGAAATTATTCTTGTTTTCCCTTTAGCAAAGTATTGAAATCAACCTAACCTGTAGCGCAGCTCAGACTGTAATTAAACACATGATGAACAAAGAGCTTTGAGTTACTGATAGCACAACAGTAAGTTAAAAAAGTCACGTATTTCTCTTGTCATTGTCTGAACTGAATAGTGCATGAAAAAGAAAACTGTGCATACATATTTATAAGTTGTATTTTGTTTCCAACTCTAATAAAATATGAGTTTTTATTTTTACAAAAATATCGATACTAATATTTGAAATATCGATATTATATCGGGAGTCAAAATATCGAGATATATTGCAATAGCGATATTTTTCCACACCTCTATAATTTCTAGGCATAAAACCAAAAATAGGACATTGTTATCAATTTCTGACAGACTGATTAGACTGATTACTTAGCACTTTAGTTGAAAAATATATAATACTTTTAAGGTTGGGCACTTCTTGAGATAATCACTAAAAATGACAGAGGACTGTTAACTTTGGGCAACCTTACAGCTGCTCTGCAAGATTAAACTTGCTACCAAGGTCTCAAATAAATGTCAAAGTCAAGATTTCAGAGTGAAACAGATCTGTGTGGAACCAAGACTTGACTCATCAGTCTTTGTTCCTCTCTCTAATCTCTGTTCCCTTGCAGCCACCTAAATGCAAAAAAAATCTCCAAGACCTTAGCAGTATTAAGTGTTTTGTTTTATGTAAAAAAAAAAAATCCCTCTCCAGTGTATGCCTTGATTGAAGCTTTAATTTTCTGAAGTGTTTATCATTGTTGCAGTCTAATCTATAAGCAAAAAAGGTCAGAACTGACCAATTATCACAGAGTAGACAGGTCAACTAATCAGAGCTGACTGGGCAAAGGGGCCTTAAAGGGCAGAAGCTCTGACAGTGTTTCAAACAGAAGAAGAATACATCTGGATCAGGGGAACTAAGTATATAAAAAAACAAGATTCTTTTGACATTAACATACACAAAAAGACAACGAAACGGAATAGGTTCTTTAAAGGATAACTTCGGTTCCTGCAGCTTTTACATTGTTTATAGAATGAAGAACAACAATATACTCACCCAGAAGGCTTTCCTGATGCAAACGGTGCTTCGGGAGATATTTAGATCCAAAATCAAGCAGCGGACACCGATATAATGGTAGCCTGTAGGGCATGGATCGCCGCTCCTAAAAACTGCATTAATCGTCCAAAAACTCATGTTTTTCACCAATATTCCATCATGATTCGCGCCGAATGGACGGCCATTGCAGCCTGTGTCTCTCCACACAGCGCTGTGTGGCTGAACCAACGAGTTTGTTTACATGCTCTTCGCGCATGCGCAGTGCGGCTCATTGTTTCAGGGCAGCTACAAATCGACTTTCTTCTTCCAGTTTTGTGCAAAATGGACGAATATCTATGGGATGAAGATGTTGTGGAGGAGGACTTTGAATATGATGGACGTCCTTACAGTTTGGAGCCAGATTATACAGATAAGGAGCTGATAGAAATGAGGAAGCGATCTCAACGCTCCAGAGAGTACTGCGCATGCGCGAAGGGCATGCAAACAGACTCGTCTGTTTAGAGGTTAGTTCAGCCACACAGCGCTGTGTGGAGAGACACAGGCTACAATGGCCGTCCATTCGGCGCGAATCATGATGGGATATTGGTGAAAAACATGAGTTTTTGGACGATTAATGCAGTTTTTAGGAGCGGCGATCCATGCCCTACAGGCTACCATTATATCGGTGTCCGCTGCTCGATTTTGGATCTAAATATCTCCCGAAGCACCGTTTGCATCAGGAAAGCCTTCTGGGTGAGTATATTGTTGTTCTTCATTCTATAAACAATGTAAAAGCTGCAGGAACCGAAGTTATCCTTTAAGTCTAAGGCTTTTATGACTGTCCTTTTAACATTTTCATTTGTATTTTTTCTTTTTATATTGGTGTAAGGTACAAAGGTGTACATGCAGTGCACACAGAGTGGAAGAGGAAATGCTGGCCTGCAGAAATGAGTAGAGAGCATCTTTATGACTTGTACCCAGATCACACCAGCCCACAGGATGTAAACATGACTACCTTCACTTGCTTGCATCCTGTGAACATTTCTTGCTGTGATCACACTTTGGCTAATGTGGCAACTTCTGTAAATGTAAGTGGAGGGCTGATAGTAGCCTGATTCTGTGAGGTAATAAATGTAGGTGTTTGCTTCAACATTCAGTCGGTCATATTAACTCACAGCAAGTGACTGCATACTGGAAAACTGTCTATACTTTTGAGAATTTTTCTGAGTTATGTTCTTGAAAAGGCTTTGACAAATGGGCTAAGGGCAAGCTCCTGATCTTGCTTGAAAGGTCATATATTACAAAATACATGTTTGAATGGTACAGAAGACAATGCAACAATGTACTGTCTACCAAAACATGAGACAAATCTCTTCTTCCTGTATCTGCTTTTTCCACCTTTCAGAAAATGCACTGTTGGTTGGAACATATTTCCCTTGTGATGTCAAAAAGGAATTTACTTTCTCTCCAAGGTGGGGGACACTACCAGAGCCACACTACCACAACTGCATCAAGTGGAACGAACAGTCCTGGTATGTTCGTGTGGCCACGGTCAATTTAATAAAGATTAACATCCATAGATATGGTATTTCTAGCCCAAAGAATTTAAGAATTTTGGTGTGCATGTAACTTTCTTCATTGTCTTGCCACAGTAAACATTAGAGCACAGTACTGGCAGTAAAAGTCACCTCCATTTCTTGACAGGTACATGGTTAGAGACAGCTAACAAGATTTTAAAGCTAAAGACACTAAAAAAATTGGCACTTTAAAAACATGTTCTAGGGGCATCCAGGACCAATGAAAACATGTTTAAAAGGGGCAAAATAGATTACTTTTACGATTATCGAGTTAGGATACATCTGAAGTATGGCTTAGATTTCAGCATTATTCATGTTTTTATCAACACGACCTTGTGACACATTACATGCTGTAATAATAATAGAAAACTCTCTGGCAGCTTTGGAAGACAAATTCTTTAGATGATCTTTTCAAACTTGATCAAAACTAAGAACTACTTAAGCAGAAGGCCTAATTTGTCTTTGCAATAGAAAGCAATATGGCTCTTTGACCGTTGGGTTACACTTAATATTATACTGCATGTAAAACAAGATGAAACATCTTGGCTGAAGTTGCAAGCTTAATCTGGCCAAGAGAGAATTTGTTGGCTTCTACATTAGAATATATCTTTAGAGATGGCCAAAGTAGACCTGATGAAACTATTTTGCAACTTATTAGCACATATTTTTTTAAGACATGGAGCAATAAAGCCTCCAGGAAATGAAATTAGGATAATAAAAATGACACCTTTAAATATGAACTTTATATACAACAGGAAAGTATTTCAGTTACTACTCATTGATCATCCATCTTGTGTATATTCCAAGTGTCCCTGAAGTGGACTGGCAGTGCAGCCTTGGTGCAGCTGGCTGGTAAATCTCTTGGACGGAAACATCTGTAGCTGAAACCACTCCTGTCCACCTGCAGCTTGAGAAACACAAGCAGCCAACAGCTCTTTACTCCACTGCCAAAACACACCAGCACTCTCTTTTTGCCAGTCACTGGGCGCTTGCTGGAGAAGATGTGAGCAACGGCGCGTAAAAACACTTCCCCAGCTTGCCTCTTCTCTCTCCAACCACCACCCTGCTTCTCCCAGGAAGCCAGCCCAGAGGTCAGTGCAATCAGGACCCATGAGCAACAAAGGGGCCTAGTTAGGCGTCCAGCTCAGTGCCCGAGCCAAAGGCCAGCTTAGCGGGGCGAGACTGTCCATTAGGCAAGACCCTGGAACACCCGAGGGACACGAGGTGAACAGGGTTAGAAAGAAGAATAAAAACACCATCAACCCAGACACATACACACACATCTCCTCAAAGACATACACAGATCATATGAGGCCTTGTTTGACACCGCTGTCAGGGTGCAGTGAAGGGGAAAGACGAGACCCAGTGACACACTGAGACATCACACACTTACATGTACACAAATACATGCACACACACAGACAGACAGGCCTCGACACACACAAAAATGATAAAATTTCCATCTCTTTCATCTCCTAGTTTCCCACACCTTACACTTTGGTGTTACAGCTCTCAAAAAGTGGCTAAAGCAGCATGCTGACAGACTATGCTAATTCTCAGAAGCTCACCACAAAACATCTACACTTTCTGTCACCTCTCTTTTAGGAGGATGGGGGAGGAAGCTGGTTTGTTCTTAAAAAGGTCTTGAAGACGTGCATTCCTTTGAATGCCTTTGGCCATCAGACAAAATCTATGAAGCATCTTTAAAGATATCAGAACATCTCTTTCTATACTGTTATCACCTATTGTGGCGTACCTAAAGTCATCTATTTGCCATTATGTAAATATAGAAAATTGAAGTTTAAAGATCAAATAGTTGAGGGTCTTGTTCAGGGATGATATCAAAATCTAGTGCAGATGTGTGGTGCTAACACATCAGGTATCTGCTAAACCAAAAGTGTCAAACCTTTGTCTTTAAGGGAAACATACTAAAAAGTTCAAGAAAGACTGGGCCCCTTTGAAATACCTTGCTTTAGTGTATGAAAATCAAGAAAATAAGGACTACTGATCAGACTTCAGGTGCTCTGACTGACAAATGAGTTCCCCTGTGTGAACCTGTTTAGGATAAGAATGTCTTCATGCTCCATAGAGCAGAGGGTCAAATGCAAACCAAGCATGTCCACTTTCAGAAACAAAAGAAGAGCCAACTTATTTAAGTAGCAACACTTAGTCAGAGCCTCTGTCTTGAAGATGATAAGCACTCAATGCTTAAGGATCCCCTTGGAACCCCACAGGAGAATCTAGTAAGCATTTCTGGAGAGGGAGATGCCTGGGTCAACTTGCTTAGCCTGCTACCATGTGACCCCACACTGGATAAGCAGAAGGGGTTGAACTGATAGACGAATGGATGGATGGATGGATAGATGACCAACTAGACAGACAGACAGATAGATAGATAGATAGATAGATAGATAGATAGATAGATAGATAGATAGATAGATAGATAGATAGATAGATAGATAGATAGATAGATAGATAGATAGATAGATAGATAGATAGATAGATAGATAGATAGATAGATAGATAGTAGGGCTGGACGATTATGATAAAAATAAGAATCCTGATTATTTTAAGTGATATTGAAATCACAATTAATATACACAATTATTCATTTATTCAAAAAATTCAGTATTGATTTTAACACAAAGATCTAACGTTTGATGATTTCACCTATATGGCATGTGCCACAGATGCCCTGCACACCCACCATTACTCCTTCGCCACAATTTCTCTACCTCCAAAGGGTCAACACGCTGCTCTCCATGGGCAAAAGCCACCAATCATGTCCAGCAGCTCTTTTCCTTTCCCTCAATCCCACAGACCCCTGCTTCCTCACCCACCAATCGACCTCTCCTCCACTGAGCCCTCTTCCCTGCCTCCCCGAGCTAGGACCAGCAAAGAGCCACGGCCACCAATCACAGCATGTCAGGCAGCCTGTCCTGATGGAGCACAGTGTCGGAGCAACACTCAGAGTTGCTGAGGATATATTCTCCAGAGACAGCCCCCCTGCCTCTCTTTCTTTCTCTCTCTTTGTCCGATTATCCATTTCTCTCTGTCTGGCTGATGACACAGTGAGCATCTGAGCAGAGATAGATATACGTGAACAGAAAATAAGTCAAGTTTAGCCAAAGTCACAACATCTCAAAATTCTTGTCAGCTGTTAACTGCACTGAAAGATGAACTCGGGAAACAATGTGAAACTTTGATGAAATAAACTTGAGGAGAAATACAAGCTTATTTTTTAGACAGATTTCTTTCACACCCGTTCTGCTTGTGTTGGCTGCCCTGTTATACCGAAGTTATATGCTGACATACAGTGCTCAGCATAAATGAGCACACTCCTTCAGATTTGTCTGAAAACCTTCAATTTCCTTTCAAAATCAACATTTTGTATGGCATACCATACCACACATACTCACCCAAATGCGGGCCATTGATTGCAAACAAGATTTTTTAAGTTGCAGACAAAAAAAGTATTTTTCTCAATTTAAGATCTGAATGCAAAAATGAGTTCACTCCAATCAAAGGGGTTGGAGCATAGTTCAGTTTTATTTATCATATTACCTTTATTTTCATTATAAAAAAACATATGTTAAACTCAGCTTTGTCAGTTCTTTGGAAAGATGGATCTTTTCTTTGTTCATTTAGACATTGATTAAGACATTACTTTTAATATGGGCTGTATTCATTTATCTAGTGAAGAGGTGTCCCAATACTCTGTAGGGCTAAGGGGAAGGGCTAAGACAAAGCCCTTGAAACGTAGACAGATCTGGACCTCACTTGAAACAAAGTGGTGTGAGATTTTCCCATAATACGCCACACCCACTGGCATGAAGGCAGAGCAGAGACCAAAGAAAGCGCATAATTATAAGTAATTATTGAACCATAAAGTAAATATTAAGAATGTTTTGAGTTGTTGGTCATATTTTAAAATTTCTCTTTACAACGAGCTAGCTTTAGCTGCAGCTATTGCCACATCTGCCTGCAACACAGCCAGCAAGTGGCTTTGGGTGATGACGTAACAGGAATCAAGTGCCTTCTCGTTTCTCAGAGGGTGTTTTAACCCCTTCCACTTGGCCCTCCAAACAGAGGCAAAAGGGGAAGGGGCAGACGAAGGGGTAACACAAAGGGGGAGGAATAAGGGTTAGAACTGGGATTCATCCCAAACCAATTGAAAGCAATCTTGGCTACAACAAACTTTTATTGACAAAATATGGCTTATGTACCACTTTCCTTTGTTCTATTCTGTTTCTGTGTTGGCGTTGCCTCTCATTTTGGTACAATGCATGATATTTGATTTTTTTACTTTCTTTTCTTTGACTAATAGGATTTAATGGATTTTTTGCTAGCTTTATTTGTTTTTTGTAGCTCCTAGGTGAGGTTTGTAAACGAGCCCACATTGGGTTTCTACCTCACTTGTACATGTAAGTTTGTCTTATTCACTATTTTATTTGACTTCTAAAGAAAGATGTAGGAACGACACAGAAAAATTAACACAAAAAAATAAAATAAATAAAGATCAGGTTTATTCCCCATAAGGATGTTGTTTATAATGTTAGTTGCTTAACACTTCCCATGTTTGAAAAATTCTAAGCTCCAAAAAGGGGGTGCCTGTCCTGGTGTCACTGCAGTACTGAGGCTATGTCCACTCCTAGGTGTATGTTTTTGAAAATGCAGTTTTCATTTTGGGCATCTCTGAATAGACATGAAACACAGTGCATTAGACCTCACACATTACACTCTGCACCGACTTCTCCTCAGGGTGATGTCACACTATACAGCTTCGTCACTGTTGCTTACATGTGACGTTAATAAACAGTACATATTTTAAGTGCTGTTGACTGGATTATTTACATGCCAGCACATGCTTTCTGGCTCTCCCTCATGATAATGCTGCTTTAAAAGCACTCTTGACAGTACAACACTGCTGTTTTGGACAAGACCTGGAGTCAATGTTTCACAATTGAAGATAGTGTCAGGTATTGAGATACAAAAAAAGAAATATTTACTCAATACACCTGCTTTCACCTGTTAAAACAGTCACAATTAAAACCATAACCCCAGCCAGACAGTGATTGAGAGCCTTGACTAGAGATGAAAACAAAACTGCTTTTTTACGGGAATCAAAAAGGAAGTTGCATATCATGGACTTCATGCTCAGAAAAAAAACTGCATTTTCACATGCATTTATATATTTTCATGGGGACAAAGATGTTTTCAAAAACTTAACTCAAGGGCAGGAATATTTTTGGAGTAAACCTCAGTTTTCAAGGGACTATTTATAATCTTAGAAAAAAGATATAACACTGTAGGATACCTCAAGGGCAAAAGCGCAAGCGGAAACCTTCCAATGGCCCTTTTCCACTTGCACGCCTTGGCCCTACTCAATTTGCAGCGTATTTTCACTAGCCCGGTACCTCCTAAAACAAGCGAGTTTTAGTACCTACTCCGCTCTGGTTCTAAGCGAGCTGAGTCAATACTAATAGATGACGTCACCGACTGCCGGCTACTGATTGGTCAGACAATGTCGTCATCAATGAGTCATGAGCGTGACAACCTAGCATGCTAGCGGTAGCTACCATTAGCTTACCCTCATACGCCTTTTCTTTGCAGCTCGATTGCTCTCGTCCTCGGCTTCATTCTGTTGTATAGCTTCCAAAACTCTCCTGTGCTTCTCAAGGGGTATTTCTTCTTGCCACCTGCAGCCTTCTTCTGCTTTCCTTTTTTACTCGGTTTGTGACAAAAACACACAGATTGTTGTGTCGCACTAAAAATGACATCACCGCAGAGCCGCTCTCTGTTTACAGCGACACTGCACGACATTGGGCAGGCCACAGGGGCTAATGGAAAAGCAGCACAAGGCGAGTAGAGTAGAGCTGGGTAGAGTCCGGTAGAGTCGAGTAGAGTAGAGTAGGGCTAGTGGAAAAGGGCCACAAGATTCTCTCAGTCTTGACCTGATTTAAACTGTTATCAAAGAAATACCATATCTATTGACATTTAGAGAGACAATATTAGCAACATAAAGAAGCCTCAGACAACATGACAGCGCGCTGCTTTGGATGCTCTCCACATACAGTGCTGGTTGTAGTCAGGAAGAGCTTATTGTAACAGCAAAGAGGGAGTGATGCTATTCCAAGAGGTACACACATTGCGGGGCAGATCACAATCATAAACATTACTGTTGTACTCACTGTACTTATTGTAATTTTAATTGTTACTAACTATTACAATCAATCAATTTATTTCATTTTGTTTTACAACATTGGTAAAAACTAAGGCTGCACTTCACAATAGCAAATACTTGTCTCATCCACACAGTGAGAAATGTAATTTATCAATATGTTAGACTGATATTTTGCATTGGAAGCCAAGGTATCAGATTGGTATCATAACACATAAAATTGGATCAGGAGGGTGCAAGTAGCCAGGAGGACAGTCAATGAGAGCCAAAGGCTGTTTTCCTCAAGCAGGTTCAATCCAGCCTGTAGCTGCTTTCCTGAACATGATTTGCCAGTCTAGCTATGCAAAGCTGCTGGTTTCATCAGCCATCCTAATTGAAAAAAGGCATAGAAGCTACAAAATAAAAATAATCAATAAATTAAGTTGGACGTATTATTTAAAAATCTTTAAATGCATCTAGAACAAAGGAAAGCTCTCTTTTGGAAAGTACAGATGAAAAAGAAGGATAAAAAGAGTAAGAATATGAAGTTGTGGAGAAAATATCTTTAGAAAAAAAGTATATCGCTATATCTTTCAGCAGCATGAATCTTGGCATACCATAATCATCACAAATTGATGGTACATACTGATGCATATGTCAATATCAAAGCATAGTTTTATCCTTTTAGTCCAGAATCAGTGACTGTAGCCTTGGCATAAATGAAAAGCAGCATGTTGTACAGTTAATCTATGCAGTGCAAAGTAGGGAGATCAAAGGTTTCCTATTAAAATGTGTGCAATGGCCACAGAGACTTAACATCAACTTTAGTTCAGAGTTAAGAGAAGGCCTTGGAGTAAAATGTATTCATAATTCAATATTTTCTTTATTTCTCTCTGGATTTTAGAGCTGCAACCACCCAGGATGATTAAAATATTTGGGTTATGCTTAATTTGTTAAACCAAGCAACTGTTTCCATAGAGGGTAAATATGTCATAAGGTGTTTGGAGACAGGGAGGATGACGAACCAGCAGGGACCAAGTGTTTCAGCAGGACAGACAGGACAGGGCAGGATGGGTATAGCTACAATACATGTGCTCATAAAAAGAGATTTATAAAGGTTAACAAAGAAAATGGAAGCACAGAGAAAATGTTTAAAAAGTATCTCTGCCATAATGCTGATAAAAACAAAGCACTTTATCTGAGAGTAAACATGCGTGTATAACATGCAAACACAATGTAGTTTTATTACAGTGAAAGCTGATTATACAGGCAAAACTAAATTATTGGCCATGAAAAAAACTGGTGACCAGACATACATTTATAAGATGAAAAATAGTAAATATCAGAGCAATACATATCTGACTTAGTATGGATGCAGAAGTACACAAAGTGTTTCAGACTTGTGACCATTAGCTGTCTCCTTTTTAAACTACTGTTCTTTATTGATACTGAAATGATTCGTTTCACTGACGCGAAGAAGTCACCCTGACATATATGGCCTTAGATACCTTATTTCTTTTACTGCTTTAGGTATACCAATATACATTTGTTTATTGTTTTTATGGTTTTATGTTCTATGTAGGGATGGGTACCGAATTCGATACTTTAGGAGGTACCGACCGAATTCTGTAGGTACTACCGAGTACCGATTCACGTAAAATCAAACAGTGCCATGTTTAGGTACCTAAATGCATCCTTGTGACTGTGAGGGAGTGGAAGAAGCAGGCATACTATTGGGTAGAGTAGGTGAATTTCCATACCGAACTTGAACGCAGCACAGCAAGAGCGTAATGATGTCAGCAGCCACGGGCTCAGTCAACAAAGCAATCATGGCTGAAAGAAATTGCTCGAAAGTATGGCTCTACTTTATTAAATGTGGTGGAGATTATGCTCGCTGCAATATTTGTGACACCAAGTGTAAGGCCATACTTCAAATCTGAGGAAGCACCTGGTGATGCACAAAATTTTCATTAAAGCTGAAGAGTGCACAATTTTTGATAGCCTCAGATCTACGACCACAAAGGATTCATTCGGCACTGTTAGCACACCAGTGTCCACGTGACTAGTCGTCTGCAGCCAGAAACACAGGAAATGAAATGGCTTTAACATTTGGTGATGGCAGCAAATGCGACAAGGAGGATTCCTGGTCCAGGTACATAAGCTTCGTGTTTAAGATGGTATTAGCTTGACATTTTAATGTGCGACAGTTATCATTATCAGGTTGGTTCCTCGTACTTTGTAACGTTAATGTAAATGCTTTTTTTATTTACAGCTCTGTCGGGCCCATTGTTAAACTGCCCTAAAGTTAAAGTGAGGGCTGCAGTTAATTCATTAAGTTGTGGTTCATTATAGTTACTGGTTTTCATGTCGAAGAAATTATTGGAACAACTACAATGTTACGATACAGTTGATTGTTGTTTTGATATATATCAGTCAAATTTTATATATTGAGAAATAAATTTACATTGAAAAAAATTGAGATCTTAATATTAAACAAATTAATATTTATTACCCCATAAACACACGCAAAAGTACCGAAAATTTGTACCATTGAGTACTGATACCAATTCCCAGGTACCGGGCATCGGTATGGTATCGGTTCAAATGTGAAAGGTACCCATCCCTAGTTCTATGTACAGCACCTGGGGGATGTTTTTGTTGTAAAAATGTGCTATACAAATAAAGTGGATTGGATTGGATACAGTTTTCAAGCAGATTTTCTTACTTGCTAAGGCTAAATACAATGTTTGAGACTTGGAAACACATGCAACTTCAAAAAGACTTTCCATGAATTAAATTGTTGGACCCCTGCAATTATCCCTCGAGTATCTACTAAACTGGTAAACCTATGAAGCCAGGGCTACTCAAACCAAAAGGCCTGGATTCAACCCCTCGTTGTTAAGCTAGCATACTTACAGCAGCAGATGGTGCTTTTTCAGAGTTTACTGTCTGTTTTTATAAACATTGCTCTATTGGGGTTGATACATCTTAGAAACAATCATGGTAAAGTCAGGAGATAAACAGGTCTGATCATTTATACATTTTGTACTCCAAAATGTCTCTTTAATCAAAAGTCTATCTAGATCAATGATCTGTACACAAACCCCTCTTTGATATATACAATATGATAATAATAATTCAACCAGGAGTTTAAATAGAAGGGATTTTCTGATAGGCCCCCAATACTCACACCATTGTTTTGAATTACTCTACTGATCATACCAGGAGAGGTTGAAATCAGGTTGGGCTACAGTGAGAGTTTGCTCTGTCATAAGTTTTAAAAAGTCTAATCAAAGGTGTTTTACTAACATCCACGTGGATGTCCACAGTCCTTAAGCACAATCATAATCACAGTGTTATAAGACTTTAGGGTTTGTATTGGTCAACAGACAGCATCATTTATACTCTAAGGAACAGCATGAGGAAGGTGCACTTGTCATTTAAAGACTTTACAGTCAGCACATGACAAAGCCGTCTCATTGACTGAAATATGTTTGAGAAATAAACATAAAAAAAAAAAGCTGAATTGATGTTTGACAGTCTTTTCATAAGGATACAATTTTGTCCTAACTTGAGAGTAACTCCTGAGGCGTGTAAACACTACCCTCCTCCCCTTCAGATCCATGGACATTGTTTTTGAGTAAATTCTGTCTTCCTCAGATGAACCAGTCCTCTTCATATAACATAAAACAGGATGTTTATTGCATCACCGCACTCCTCACCATTGCACTGTTGTCTTTAAAAACTTGAATATGTTAGCTCGGACTTCTTACTTTACATTTGTTTGTATACATCTTATTTCTTACCTTTATTTTTTATTAGAAAGTGTAATTTCTTTTTTTCTATTCTTGTTGTATATTTTTATATCAACCCTATAAAGCCAATTGTATCATATTTGATTCATACTTTTATAATACCTCTTTCTACTCAATATGATCAACAAATTACAAAAAAAACATCTGAATACAATCAGATAAATGATAAAAATGTCCTCAAATGGATTATCAGTTGCCAAAAACACCTAATGTATCAAATGAGATACAAAAAAATCTATATTTTGAATTTTATTAACATTTAGATTTTTATGGATTTTAGCAGAACGTGCAACAAACATTTCAGCTCCAAAAAATTAGAATTTTCTGGCTATGATCTATGGTCTTGGGCCTTAAAGGGTTAAGTCAGTACTTAAAGAGGATAGTTAACCAGAGTCAGATTCCTCATATGTCATATCTTTTGAATAAAGTGTATTCTGATAAACCTTTTTTGTTTAATTGCATCTATTGGAGACAAATACATATAAAAAGACATCATTTTAAAGCTAAATAGATCAGCAGACAGACAAGGCCACATACTTGTGTTTTCAAGAATAAATGATGATTACATTCGTAAAGTATTATACTTTAGGGTTGGAGTTTAAACCTTAAAAAGTTTGAAAACAACATCAGACAATGTAGAGGGGGGTCTCTGATTGAGTGACATTTTTGAACGTTGCCGAGTTTCTCCCAGTCTCTGTCAGATTAAAAATCTCTGCCTGTTTGTGTAACTTGCCTCATGTTTATCATTTTATCGTTTGTTCTCTACAGCGGAGTGGACCTCATACACACCACACTGTGGTTAGCTAGCGGTAACAGGCAAAACCATTTTTCTGTTTGTGTGTATTTGTGTCTGTGTGCTTTCAGTCTGCTGTGTTTTTTCCACAACTTTGGGATGAGATCTGAGAGGAAACGGACAGATTTCCATCTGTCTGCTTCATTTGCAAAAAAAAAAAAAAGAAAAAAAAAGAGGCCCTTCTTGCGATTCAAATATATGCTTTAGCCACCTCTCTCTTGCCCTCCCTCTCTCTCGCTCTTCCATCTCTCTGTCTCTATCCGAGTGGCATCTGCGGATGACCAGGGCATCAAGAGTCTCAGGGGCCGAGGGAGGAAGCAGGGGAGTGGGAGGGAGGAAGAAAAAGAGGGGAAGAGAGAAAGAGGGAGCAAGCGCCTCTCACTTCACGTTTCCCCAGCACCACCCTGGCGTGCCAGCCAGCCTGCAGTCTGTTCTCCTTTGAGCTTTCTATTCTACCACAGCACAGGAAAAAAAATCAATTCATATTTCCATAATCCACACTTCTGTCTGTCTTCATGTCTTTGCCCCCTCCCCAACCTCCACGTTCTGTCCCTCTCTCTCCCCCCTATCCCCTGGGGTAGGCTAACCCCTCCACCCCGATCCTACGGCCTACAAATGTCATTACGCAGAGCAACAATAACCGCCTAAACAAAAGGGGGCCTTGCTCTGAGCCTTGAGCCCCTCCACCGAGACTGTTGGCTGCTGCTGCCATATGCTGGCCAGCTCAGGCCGCAGAAAGAGACGGAGGCTGTGGCTACAGAGGACTCCAGCCTGCAGCCCCACAAAGGAGGAAAGGAGCCCTAATCCTGGTAATGAGGCCCGTGAATACAGCCTTTATGTATACGGGGGAAAGGGCCAATCCCCCTGTACACAGCACGCTAACTAGCCATCTTAAGGGCCATCTTATCCACACAAACGATCTGGTTGACAACAGAATGAAAGAGAAGTGAGGTTGTGACGGGGAGGGGGGGGGGGGGGGGGCTGCTAACAGAGACATGTTGGATGAGAAGGATGAGACAGGCCCATGTCAACACATACGCTGTTTACACTATTTATTTTTCCTTCTCTTTTGGATTCAGCTGCTCTTTTTTCTTCTCTCTTCCATCACTTCCTCATCCCGGCGCCTACCTCTGTAAGAGTGTAATTTCTCACTCACACTCTTTTTCCCTCACTCCCTCTACCTCTTACTCTGATAGCACGCTCTGGTTCTTGTGGGGCAGGCAGACATCGCCTGAAGCGTCTTTCTACAAGCCCGTTTATTCCTCAAAGTGGATCAGAGAGGCAGGAGAGCTGTTTAAACTCGCTGGCTCGGCTGCCGTGCAGGGAGATAGTTAGCCTACGCACATATTGTTGTCTTTTTCTCTTGTTTTTTTTCTCCCAAGATGACCTTTTTTTTTTCTCCCCTCAGTCCACAGATGGGCGGCTGCAGTCATCTGTCCGGTGATTTGCTCCAGGACTTGTTTTCTGCTGTGGCCACTTTAGAAGCAAAACAATATGCTGCTTGTCTTGTTTTTTAACTGTTAAGAAATACAGTTTGTCACTTGAAGAAGCATCAAACAGAAAAATGCCTAAAAATGATCTGACTGCAGAGTAGGGCTGGGTGGTATGGACCAAAATCTTGATGTTTTTTTCTTTGCTGAAAGGCAGTTTATGATATGCTGTATGTCTCCGTACTTTCTGAATAAAGAGACTACAAATGTTTGTCGCAATAACAAATCATAAACAGCAATATGATCTAGGAATAATTCATCATTATAGCACAGTGGCTCTTTAACAAAATCGAAAGATAAAAAAAAATTACAACAGATAGGAAAACAACAAAAACTAAGAGAACCATTAAGACAGCAGAATGTCAAAACATTACAAAAAAATAAGAAACAAAACAACGAGGGCTCTAATTTCGTGGCGCAGCGCAGGGGGGCGCAAGCCTGGCGCACCCCGCGCAGTGTTAATTTCGTGCGGCACACCGCCATGCGCTGCCAATTTGACAATTTGGTAGACCGTCTGCGCAGAGGTGGGTGTGACGGCGCACCAAGGGGAGGTGATGGCGCACCAGGGGGAGGTGACGGCAGATTCATGTTGGCGCAGTGACAATTTCGTGCCAAAAACAGTGCAGAAAGTGCGCTGAAAGCTCGCCAGCTGCAACCTGGTCTAACCTCGGCGCAGGCCTCAGAGGCAGGTTTCCAAAGTGTCAGGCACATTTTAAAGCAATAAACAATCACAGCAATCGCTATTTAATGTCCCCGTCTGAACCAGCATATACATTTGTATCTATATTAACCTTCCCGTCACATCTGATGTCGGATTAAAGCCGTTTGTCATAATAGAAACTTAACCTGACGGCAGCTGGAAGTTTGATGCACATCTTACAAGTCAACAATAAACAGACTTTACATCTGATACTGAGTAAATATCTGGCTTCTCTCATTTCATTAAATTCAAAGAAAAAAAGGGGAAAAAAGATGAAGAAAAAGGAGAGAAAATAAATGTATGTCACTCAGGATTTACCTGTTATTTCCCATATTCCTCTATTTTAGTCTTTATTTTTAACGTGCTCTAAAAAGATGGAGAGCATTATTGCAAGGAGGATGAGGAGGAGACACCGGGAGAGTATACAGTTTATCACTAAAGGCTCTGCTATTTGGCGATGACAAACCAGGAGTGCAGGTGGATCACAAGTATTATGAATGGATAAGCCAGCGGGTGTGAAACCGTCTCTTATTTTTTTTGCTATTAATGACAAAGGAAGAGATTACATCTGTCCCGGGAGCTGGCCCACACGGTGACGCGCCCCGCTGTCCATTCTCCTGCTGAAGGGACAGCATCTCCACTGCTGGGTCTTTCCAGCACACTGTTTCATGTGGCGGGATAATTCAGACCAATCAGGCGCTTGCGCCGTCGACGCGCATTTAAAGGCGAGGAGAGGCGCTCATTTGATTGGTGAAGACAGCGATCGGCTGTGTTAATCCCACTCACGTCTATTCTCCTCCTATTCTGACATTTGCGCGGAGAGGCAGAGACGTGGGCGTGGATGCGCAACCTCTGCACCCCTGTGCGCCATGATTGCGCCTCTCTTGGCACTGCAGGAAACTTGCAAAGTGCGCAGGTCACACCCAGTCCGCGCGGCGAAGGCCGGCGCAGGCAGGTGCGCCTGCGCTTGCGCCTGGTCTACGAAATTAGAGCCCCAAGTGTCAATCAGAGCAAAAATACAAATGCACAACATCAAATCAAAAGCACAATAAATGTAAAAAATATCACAAACAACAAAATACCACAAAACAAATTAAACAGTGGTGCTGTGGCCACTTAAATAATAGCAATTTAACAAATATAAACTGAATTTGATTTTTAACCAATTCATCATTCCAGCTCTGGCTATCACAAGGTAAACTGTTCTTGGGAAACACACTTAGCCTCAAGTTGCTCCCACTGCGGCGTCAGAGGCGTGTAAAAAGGTATGAAAGGGCATGGATATGTTAGGTAGGGAAGGACATCTTGCAAAGAAACTCTGAAGGTGCTATGATTCAAGAGACTAGAAAAAGCTGTTAAGGCTCAAGTCCACGTTAACATATCTATGTTCTCAGACTGTAGCCACCATGTCTGTTTACATGAACTTTAATAAGGTTTCTAATGTGTCTGCAGTACGATGGTAACATGTTTCTGATATGGAATATCTTTGAACTTCATAAATGTTAAGTGATGATTTGCAGCCCAATAATGTACAGTTCTGGTATGTGGTGCTTCAATGTTATGGTGCATAAGTGATGATTCCACTACTAACAAAGTTGATTTATTACTGTAACTGGGGAATGCCCCTTTACAAGCTCCTTGTGCATTTTTATCCTATTCTTTTTTCACATTTTTATTAGGGCTGCAACAACTAATCGATTAAATCGATAATTAAATTAGTTGTCAACTAATATAATAATTGATTTTCATCAGCAACTAATCACGGGTGTTTTGGTGCATGAAATTGTAGCTAACAGTTAGTTAGTTAGGAGGAGATGTGCAAGATGATCTCTTGCCGTAACCTACTGTGAGAGGTGCGCATGCGCACTAGCGATTGTCACTGCACAGAACAACATGCAGAAGGATTCACAATGGCGACGTCCATGGCAGCATCACTTCGTGAACAACCTAAAACCTCCAAAAGCTGGGAGCATTTCACGCTCAACAAAGCAAAGCAAACGATCACTTGCAAACATTGCAAGGCTAACTTCCTCTGGCATGGGAGCACGACCTCTATGAAAGAGCACTTGCTGAGAAAGCACGTCGGTGTGTTCGAGACGGACGAAGACTCGCCTCGGTTTCAAGATTATTTTTATTTGTTACATTCAGGAGCACCTTATTTTATTGAATACTTTATAGACATGACTGCTACTACTTTGCCTGCTTTGTTTCAAGAAAAAAAAAGTACGTTTGTGAGCATTTATTTAAACAACATGCAAACAAGTCTATTGTAACGTCCGTCGGACGTAAAAATAAAGGTGACTTTAAAGCTTGCAAATATACCTGCTTTATTTAACAGTCACTGTGGGCCGTGACCACTCCAATTACAATTTCAATTCACGAACAAAACAGTGAGTAGTAATCTCTAGTCCTCCTGCTAGCAGTTCTCTCCCTCCTCTCTTCCTCCTCCTGGTCCCTTCACTGACCATGAATTTTCAGGAAACATTAACATCCACATTGAACACATAAACAGTAGAACTGCTACACTATTAATGTACTTACAGTGTTGCACAATGAGTCAAGAAAGAAAAAAGCTGTAACAAAATATAATTACTGAAGGAAAATTGCTTTTAATTGCCTTTATTGTTGTTTAGAAAATATCTAAGACAACTTTAAGCTGAATTGTAAAGGAAATTGCAAAAATGTGTCATTATCCAGTTAATCGATTCATCACTTAAGTAACAGTCTGCTTAATCGATTATGAAAATAATCGTTAGTTGCAGCCCTAATTTCAGAGAACTTCACGAGTTAGTCAGAGCCTTTCTCTGTGGAGACCTCATTAGGTTAACTGGGGACTCCAAATTGCTCTTTAGTGAGAGTGTGTGTAAATGGTTGTTTCTCTCTATGCGATGGCCCTGGGCTTGGCTGGTTGGTTTTGATATTTTACTTGCTTTACTGTGTCTCTTGATTTTTCTGTTTTATTCTTTTCAGGGGATGTGTTGTTTTCATTTTGATGTATTTTCTAAATTGATGATGTCTTTTATGGTTCTATATTCAACATGTACATATATTTTTTTTCTAATTTGTTTTCTGTTTTTCTTCTTTTAATTTGTTTTGTGTATTTGATTTGTTTAAAATGTGTAAATGTTAAATTGTTGTTAAATCTAGACTGTAAATTGTTGCATTAATTATTTGATGTTTTTAAAGATGCTTTCGTGTTTTATAGTTTTAATATTTGTTTTGATGCTTTGTAATTTTTTGTTGTGGTGATGTCTTTTTGATATCGTATTTTGTGATTGTTGTTGAGTTTATTTTTGCGTTTTTAAGTTTGTTACTTCTCTTATTTCATTTGTTGTTGTATTTCTGGCCACCATCATTTTTGATTAGTTGAGTTAAAATTAACATCATTTTTTGTTTTTTGATCATTGGAAGTTGCAGACAAACTCCTATCACTGATAAATTGTGAATTAAATATATGTTAACAATTTTGTTTATTGAGGCTTTTTAATCAAGAGTTCTATACATATGTATATATTAAAATAATAAAGCCTTCATTATTTTATTGATCAGCGGTATCAATATTTACAGATATTTAAAAATCATAATTTGTATTTCTAACTAGAAGAGAGAGAACACTGACCAAATTGCTGAAATGAGTTGTCAACATTTGGACAAGTGATAAAGACTGGGATGAGTTTTGATCATTTCAATTCACCTTGATTAACTAAAATGATCCTAACAGTATTTTCCTATCCTGCTGTACATATTAAGTGAAAATATATTACTTAATATTAAAACTGAAAATATTTCCCAGCCCTACATCAAAGCCATGTGCACAACATAGATTGACACACATTATTAGACGCTGCGTGCTCATTTTGATCAAGTTGGATCTCGACTGTTGTTCTTTGAAGGTGAAGCCAAAGAAAAATAATAAAGACACCCTGCTGTGCTGCTGTATTTTTCCAAGGGTAAAGAGCAAAGCTTCTCATAAAAGGGATATTAAATCTATTTAAATTACTCCAAAGATTTTGTTTGTTCATGTATGTGCACACTGTCCCCCCTGAGACAGCTGAGAAGATTTGGCTTGAAGGAAATTTGGGTCTATGACAACTTGGGTCTTATTTTGTAGTTGAGGGCTGTCATTTATCTAAAAATACAACAATAAATTTAATAGACCATATCTGATAACTGAAAGATGATGTGGACATTTATCAGACATTGAATGGGCATCAGATTTGTGTGAGAAAAAACTAGGTGTGCATCGATAAACATCTGATACCACTGATAATACTTCAACCAGTTGTAGTAATTAAAACCTGGTACTAGACCAATACAGTGCTTTTGCTTTTTCCCAGTCATAAAATCAAATGGGTACAATATGTCCGAATCTCTTTTTTTACTAAAACCTTTTTAACACACCGGCAGCTCATCAATCTCAACACAGGCTTGAAAAACAGATGAATTTCATTAATATAGGGTTTTATGAAGAGGGTTCGATATTTGTTGACTACTAGAAATGACTTATCTGCAAAATTTAAGGTTTGTATTTCCGAAGTTACAATATGTACACTTTTCAACATGAAATCTCTCCATTAAATTCAAAAAGTGGAGAGTTTATCTACTTCTTTTCTTTTGTAAGGTAAGTTAATTTGAACATTAACTCAAAAATTTCTATCAATTCCTATGCAAAAAACCCCTCAAATTTCATAACTGTTGTGGAACATGTCACGACATGTTTGTCCTGTCATCAACATAACATCCAACCATAGACCCGTGGTTTCCAACCGGGGATGCTGGCTCCTCCAGAAGGTCTCAGGCGGATGAGATAAACAGATGTGTTAAAGACTGCCTTACATTAAAGTGGTAACCGCTATAGGAAACTGTAGTGTTGTTTACAGAAGTTACTCAGGTTTTGTGCAGTAAACTTAAAATGAGCCACCCTTATTCTCTCTTATAAGCTGCACACGGCTGGAGCGTGGTGACCTGGGCAGAGATGTTGCCAAGAGGGCATGGAACTCATTCATGACCAACTCAGGAGTGGATCAAACATTCTTAACAGTGATTGGCTATTTGCCTTGTCAGAGGTGGGATTACAGTCTTAACAGTATGACTTTCTACCTTCATCCTCTCTTATAAGTTCAAAGAAACAAAACTTGAGGATTTGAGGGGGCGTGAACAGGTATGGTCCACCAAAGGGGGCACAAGGGGAAAATATTGGGAACCACTGTTAAAGGGAAAGATGAAGTGTAGCTTAAATTATTTGCCTGAATTTTCAAAAATAGTGGTTCTGTAAGCAATTATCATTCTATGATGGGGTTTCCTGTTCCGTCAGAGTTCTTACGTCAGACTGCTGGACAGTTTAGTTATGGTTTGAGTTTCTGGATTTAAGGTGCTCTTCTTCTTTGTGATACTTGATCTGTTCAGCACTGCTTGGTGCCATATTGTCAACAACTCTGTTTTCATTCTAACATCTAATCCACACAGTGGGCTAGCAGAGCCGATGGGCTTCAACTGATGACAAAACAATGGTAGGCTGTCACGCCGGTAGATCTGTTCAGGGGGAGCGATAAGAAGTCATGGGCATCGGGAGAAGTGCTGAGGCAATAGGCTTTCGGTGTTATTCATAGAACTGTGTGTGAGTGGGGGGGGGGGGGGGGGGGGGTGTAAAATAACTCACAGTATCACCTGTATTCTGACTTTGTGACTGTGAAAGGTGCAAAGGACATTGTCTGCGTAGGTTCTTATTCATCCAGGTCATGGTTATTGAATTCCTCATTAACAGGACAACTGGACTGGCTAAGAAATTGGACATTGGTGTCCTTTGCAACTTGGTTTAAAATCCTTTTGTTATATTCACTTTCTAAGGAGTAAGAAAGTAATTTGTAACTCAGAAGCAAAGTAATTAGTTACTGTTGACACAGTGACTGTTCATTTTGTTACTTCTTTTGAAGTAATGAGTAAAAAGTGCTAAATTTTATTACTGACTGATATGCTAAACACTGACCTAATGGTTTACAAGGGTCAGGGTGGCAATACATTGCAGGATTAACAATTTGTCCCACCCCTTGTGTGATTGTAAACAATAAAAATAAAAACATGAGCAAGAAATTCCCAGTTTTGACTTGTTGGCGATTGGGAAGTGTTTATAACCCTGCAATACTTATCTCTTGTTAGCTTAAAACATATGGTATGCCACAAAGGGCTACAAACCGCTCCACTTTGGGATTAGAAATGCACCCAATAGAGCTATAAATTTTAAACAATGGGAGACAGACAATGTGGCACAATGAAAGAAAAGCAAGAGATATAAACAGAGAGAGAGAGAGAGAGAGAGAGAGAAGTGTGCATTCCTGTCACGGTTGCATGATAATTACTGATTCGTCGGTTATTGAAGACCTGCTCACTGCTTTTCATTACCAGCAACAGACGTACAATGAGACAGAGAGAGACAGAAGAGGAGGAAAGGGAGAGGAAGAGGGAGAGGAAGCACTGATGAGGATGAGGAGGAGAGCGATGGTGGTGGTGGTGGTGGTGATAGGTGTTGGGGGAGGTTACCACAGGATGGCAGGGTGAGAGAGGGCATCAGGCGAGGAAGGGAGATGGGAGAAGAAGAGGGGGAGGAAGGTGGTAGAGGTTGTCTGTAACAGTGAACGAGAGAGAGAGAGAGAGAGAGAGATTTGGAGAAAGAGAGAGAGAATGAAAAAGCAGAGTGTGTTCCAACCTGGTCTGTGTGGTCCTGGGGGAAGCTCCACAGCACGGTTGGATCTAGAGGTAATTGACAGACAGCATTAATCAGCGGGTGAGAAACACACCGTCTTCGCTAGCTGCCTCAGAACACATACATATTAATGAGAGGGGTGGGGGCAAGGGGTGGCTGCTGCGAGCCTGTGCAAGCACGCACACACACTCACACGTTTACACTTATATACTTACTTATACACACACACATACACAGGGAAGCGCACAGTGAAAGACAAGAGAGAGGGTGTGTGTCTGGGCTGTATGCGCTGTAAATATGCTAATCTATAGTCTCAGTGTAGATATGATAGCTGATATTATACACCAAATCAGTCCGTTTAAGAAAGTCATACCAACACATACACAGGTTCATTTGCTTAATTATTCTTACATAGATACAAGCCTGGGTGTTTGCAGCAGAGATGTAATATCTGAGTGCAATGGTTTATCATTAAAACAACAGGGGTTGGATTGACTATTTTACCAGAGCAGCATTAGAAATGATGACACCAATACTGCCGCTCAAAGATTACAAAAACAGATTCATTTATTTATCAATTTACAGGAGATGAACCATCTGATATTGGCAATTAACATCTAAGAAACAACGGAAATGAGCAGGGTTTAAAAGTGTTTAAAATGTCATTAAGAATATAAATTTGATCGGGTTTAGGTTGTTGATCCGATTGGCAATAGACTTTAAGATTAGATATTTAGCAAAGATTAGCTTTAATGCGCAGTTGCCATATTTTTGACAGTATTAAAACTAATTAAGAAATATAAAATAAGTAACATATTTGCTGGTAGTAATCCTTGTATAGTAGTTTTCAACTTCAAGTGCTAAGAGAGCACAAATCTCTGTCACAGCATTTCTGTCATTCATAGTAGAGTTTTTAGTGAAAATATAAGAACCTGAGGACTTTTTGAGTTATTTTGCCCAGAGACAACCCAACAGACAAATGCCATCAAAAACATAACCTCCTTGATGTGGGTAACAAAGACCCTCTTTTATTCCTTAGATTTTTTTTTGCATTGAGATCTGGGCTGGGTTGTGAGTGTGTGGACAGCACTCAAGTGTGTTCTTTCACACTTTCCATCAACAATGCATCTTAGTGACAGCCTACTTTTCAGACTCACGCTGAACAAACCAGCAGCCCAATGAGTGCATTACTAAACAGTATTTAATTGTTTCCATGGAATGTAATTATTATCTAAAAATAGGGAGAAAAGCTGTTAAAATTGCAGCTAGCAATTAAGCTTGGGTAGGCATCCTCACCGGCTATTTGCCGAGACATCGCTTGCTGTACAAATGTAAGGTGAAAGTTAGCCACAAGCTAAAGGCTTGAAGATTTTTTGTTAATTCAACTTGATTCTCATTTAAAATTTAATCAACATCTGGAGGCAATGCAACATGTGGTCAAGCTTTCAGATACTGCCAGAAATTCAGAAAAAATAATTGATGAGAAATTAAATCTTAGATCATTTTCTGTAAAGTCGGCGTAACTCTTAACGTTGGTCAGTCTCTCAGCTTGGACAACAGCATGCGGCAGTTCAGAGGAACTCCATCCCCAGGCTGTGGCTGTCAGAGCATCAGGTCATTGTATGAAGAGCATAAATGAGTTTCAATAGTAAGATAAATCACTTACTGTGAATCTTTGAAGACAGAAAATGCAATAAAGGCAGATCTGTGGCATTTTTACCTGACAACTGCACCCATATAAAAGCTGTAAATAAATGATCAGTCCTGCCACTGATGATGTTATTTACTTCAGTGGGTCATAATGAAACATCAGAATGATTAGAGGCTGTTATTTGACCAGCCAAAAAAATAAATAAATTTTTCAAGAACTTTATAGAGGATAGCATTTTATTGAAATTAACTGATTAGCTACATCTGAAATAAATAAATAATTACAACAAACCCCAAAAATTCCAAACAATTAGTCACATATTCATTATTCAGCGGTAGAAGGGTTGGTAAAATGACCAGAAACTGTTATTTGCCTTTGTATGCTTCTTTCACAACTGCTTACTTTGCATCACTTTTGCAGCATGTTTGAATTTCTCCTCAGAAAATATATTAAAAAAAAAACTCTCTTCATTGAGGGCTCACAACCATGTTTGAAAGAGGCAGCCACCGAGCCTCAGCCTGAACACAGGGGTCTCTGCCAAACATGACTTCCACAGCTCAAAGGTCATCCCGTGACCTCAGTCAGAGGAGTGAGGGGCTTAAAAAGACAAGAGCTCACAAGCCAGGTTCACTGTCATGGACATTCAAAATACCTACAGCCCCCAGAACACACACCAGCCTCTGATAAGCTGGATCTCTAAGTAAAAATCATTTTTCATTTTCACGTTTCACTTAGAAAAAACAAAGATTTTTGGATCAACTGGTGTGAACTTCTAAGGTTGATCTGAATTTAGACATGGACTGCATTTTAAGCCGACTATGCCCTTTGAACAAGCTGAAAAAGAACCATGCAGACATTTATGGAGCCAAAGGAGAAGGTGACGACTTTGGAGAACATGCAATTACACACAAAGTGTAGAATAGCTTCATGGCTATCACACCATGCAGCCTGACAGAGGGAGAGTGAGGGTACAATAGACAAACGGATGACAGGGCGCAGCAGAATCCATCATGCCTTACATAATCCTGTTGGATAATTTCATGGGCCCCATCTTGAAAAGAGTGGCACAGGAAAAAAAGCAACAGAGTTTAAAGCTCTTCGCTCCAACTGGCCCCCCTTTTCTTCTCTCTACCCTATGATCTGCCTCTGTTAGGGCAATTTTATGCTGATTTTCCAGGTGAGAGGATGGGAGCTGCTGCAGGAGTCAGATGCAGGACAGTGTAAGAGGGACGAGAGTGACAGAAGAGAGAGGATAAGTAGTTTGTAAATGTTGGAACCCTAGCCTCCTTTATAAGGAGAATGAACATAGTTTTTCCACCCTGCACTGTGACTGTGTACATACTGTGTCGAATAAAAACATGAAAACTTATAATTTTTTGTGCTGTATTAGTTTAAGCAGACTGTGTTTGTCTTGTGATGTGACTTAGATGAAGATCAGAACATATTTTATGACCAATTTAAGCAGAAATCCAAGTAATCCCAAAGGGTTCACATACTTTTTCCTGCAACTGTATGTACACAGGTATGAAAATGACAGGGTATGACTTTACCTGTGCCATCAGTCTAAGCTAATGGTCCTAAACTGACAATTCAGAGTGACTGGCTGTAGTATTCAAGAGGCTAACACAACACCAGAAGTGTGACTTTCAAGTACTTCTTGTAAAAATAAATTAAATTTATCCCAGTTCGTAGAACCCTACAGACAAAATGGGAGACAAATGTACACAGCGTTGGTCAACATCTTGGAGACCAAAGGGTGGCTGGTTAAAGTCCAACCCAGAGAGCTGTCAGCTAATATGTTGTGCATTGTCAAAGTGCACTTGAGCAAGACACTGACTACATCACTCTCACTGTCAGCATGATAGTTGGACCTCTTAGTGCGTGAGTTCAAAAACAGAGTTAGAAAAATGCATTTCCCCATCGGGTATTAATGTAGTTTGCTTTTCCCTTTTTCTTAAAATTCTTGTATTCTGTCAAAATTGGACAGAAATGTTGAAATTTTATACATTTTGAGCGTGTGCTTGCTTTGTTTTGGCTTGCTTCACTTCTTAGAAAATCTGTGCTCTGGCTGTCCATCTGAAAAAACAACCATAATAATGTCATCAGGGGATTTGCCACCTCCCCCAGATGGGTGACACTCCCTGAGCCAGGTGTTTAGTCCACCCACATCCAGATCCAGTTGAGGGAACATGTCCAACTATCCAGGCACAGTAAACATTAAAGCGCAGCACTGGAAAGGAGAAGCAATATCTAGGGGCATGGTTAGACACAGCTCATAAATATTTACACTGAAAAATAGGTGTGCATGGATGTGATGATCATTACAATGTTGGCTTAAAGGTGCTTTGAGGAGAATCTATTTTCGAAGACATAAAGACTCTGCTACCCATGAGCACGCACGGTGACTGTCGTAATGCTGTGTTCCAGTAACCTCAGAACTGGGAGTGACATCATCTCCGACTTATTGGCATTCCAGTTGAAGTCGGAAAAAACATGCCGATCTACCAGGCTATTTTTAGCTGTTGTTAGCACGCCCTGCATTTTGTTCACAAATATCACATGAAGAATGTGATTATCACAATGGCAGCATTTTTGTAAATATAAGTCTAACAATACTATGTATACAGCTGATCTAGAGCAACACACCCCAGTCAGAAGTGCAAATAAATTGATTATTACAGGAGCTAAATAACTGTTCACACTGGAGGCATCCATCTTTGATTGTCAACTCGGGGGTGGTGAGGTTTCACCGAGTTCCCAGTAGGAAATTCCGACTTCGGGGGACATTCCAGTTGCAGTTTCCTATTCAGAACTTGGAAATTCCTACTTCTGACTACAACTGAAGCGCACCAAAAGACGTGACCCAAGCCAAAGCTTGGTTTTGTTGTGATGCTAATAAATGAAGCTTGGACCTTCCTCAGAACTCTGCATTTCTTCACAACTTTTTTTTTCAACAACTTACAGGATGCAAAGCGACGAGATAACATATCTCTTTCTAGTTACATAAAATACTAATACTCTAAAATACAGCTGCCATGATGTATCATAAGCAAAAAGGCACTGTTGAATGACATTACGTTGCCGTCAACATAACAACATATTGTTTTGATTTACTCTGCCTGTGTATTAAGGCTATAAGCTTAAATATTCTCAATACGACAATATTGTGACAGAACTTATACATTTCTGCCAGTGTATGCTGGTTAACTGCAGTAACTAATTTATTTCCAGCTGTTAGTCTGGACAGAGATAAGATGTGTTCATTTTGCCTCTAAACTCAGAGGCTGCACTGTATATAAAAAAGAAAACAGAAAAAAACATGTTTTCCTTATTGGACAAATGAAGTTAAAATATCATATCTTTGAAAATATTTCATTTAGTTGGTTTACGTCTCTGTGCGCAACCAGACTAAGACACAACATAGGGTTTGCTGTGGACTTTACACCAAAACTTACATAAAGTTCGTCCAGCAGGTGACTGGAACCTGTGTTTACTTGTGAATAAGGCGTAACATACAAATGGCCCTTCAGAAAAAAATACGGAGGTGCAATATATTTGCTTTACAAAAGCTTCTTAAAATATAATGACACATATAACAATCCATCAATTTGTCTGAAAGCCACTCTGCGGCGGTGGCATAAAAATACTTTGTAGAAATACCAGTTTTTCTGCTGATGGCCTTGTTTGCTCTTTTGTCTCATAATTCAGCATCAGTATTCATTACAGCCTGTTCCATAAACACCAAAAACTCTTCACTAGGACATTAACTTTTCATAGATAAAAATCCAAAGACAGACTTTCATTAGCATTGTGTGATTATATCAACTGCCTTTGCTGAGTCATGTCAGTGAGTCATAATTCCCAGTCCTTGCTGCTGTGGGTTTGGATGCATGTCTGTAATCTTCCTGTAAATACAAAAGATCTGCAGTTAAAAGCATCCATAAAGTCAATACACACTTACTGCAAACTACAAAATGTATCTGTACACTACTTATTTAATGCCATCATTTATTCATGATGCTCCATCTTCTCTACTACTCAGTACAGTGTTGGCTTTTATATTCCACTCAGTGTAATAAAGGCTCTTGTGCTTTAATTGTACAGGTACAATGCATCGTTAAATACTTTACTTGCATATGGTGGGGGGTTCATAAATTATTAGTAAAGTAATACATCATCATCTTTACTTGCACAATACAACTATTATTTTGACAGTGATAAGAGCATGATATTGATATGAAAAAAGTAAAGAGTGTATGGTGCTCCGAAAGGATTTCTCTACAGGTTTAACTCCTTAATTTATGACTTTAAGAATGTCACTTATGACATGAATGAGGCTGACATAAGAGAAAGGTACAGTATGTGTTCAAAGAAAACAGAGAATATATATTTCAGTTATTCAGGCATTCTCATTTCCGATTGTCTGGAAGTATAGATTATCGACGAGTTGCTGTGTCATGTCATTTCTATTAAAGGCAACATGATGCTGGGCAGTAAACTGGTGTTAATACTACACAAGTGTTTTGCTGTTTTACTATCACCCACACACGTCGCGTTGTTGTGCTCAGAGATGAAACAAAAGGTGCCACTAACAGCGCTTAACTTACTAATAACACTTTAAACAATCAGCCACTTTGGCAGTAGAATAAAATAAGCACAACTGAATGATTTGTGACTGACAGTTCAAATTGAGGCCAGTGTTCTGTATAGTTACCTTCTGGCAAATCTCACCTCAGTGAGAGTGAGAAACATGCAATCATTTTGACCAAGTGACACAGTGGCACACTTTGTACAGAGTTGTTTGTGTTGATAGGGAAGCTAAGTTACTGTACAGCTATTTGGTAAATGTCTGCCCTCTCTTCTCTTAGTCTGAAATGTGCAAATTATAGCAATTAAGTGTTTGCTTTGCACCACTTTTCTGTCTTTTATTTTATCATATGAAATGGATCAACACAGTCTGTTTTGATTTAGTGCTGCTGCATTGTTAATCTTCATTATCCTGAGATCAGACTATACCATTTTCTTGTCAATTAAAAGGGTTTCTATATCAGATTAAGCAATCACAGGGCCATAAGACCATGCTGTGACTTGTAAGGTGAGCTTGATAATAAATGCAATATTTCTTTTGCCAAGTTCCTAGGGTGGCACTTTTGTCTTTGACAGTCTGGTGGTAGCTTGTTTACAACAAATCATATGTAGGGATGTTGTTTTCAGAACTAAACAACCTTCTTTTTCTTTTTTTAGCTCTCAAGGCATCAACTTTGGTCGGATTACATTCATGAATTACATGCAGAGCTCCCAGTGCTGGCGTGAGGAAAGTGGCGTACAACACTGTTGTCTGTTGCATGTCTTGTTTTTCACCCTCATTGGAGCATAATTCCATATATAAAAATACAATATACTGTATATACTATTAATTAAATTATACTGTGTACAATTTGTACAGTAACAAATCAAGTAATTAAACAAAATTAGAAACATAAAATATCAACCTTACAATTATTTCTAAAAGAAATTTCATAAATATTTCCTTGTAAAATTTTGCCGCTCCATTGCCTCGTATCACCATAAACTTAAAATTTCTGACTGTTGGGTATCCTGAATAATACAATAAGCTGTCATGTAACCAAATGGACTTCAAATCAAACATTTTGTAAGTGTGATAGATTCAGCATGGAGTGGCAGAGAGGGAGAGGCACATACAAAAACAGCACAGGAGCCAGAAAACAGGGAGCTGCTACAACACACAGAAATACTTTTTTCTGTGCAGCCGAGGACATACAAGAACTTCAGAGCGCTACCAAACACCTTCCTTTATCATTCACATCTCCCCTTTCCTCTGCATTCTGTGTGCACTTTCCTTTTCCATCCTGCAGGCTCTTATTCTGTCTGTTCTGCTCCACCTCCACATCCCTCTGCCAATCACTTTGCCTCTTGCTTCTCCTCTCCCTCCGTCGTCTCTTGTATACATTCTCCTCTTTTTCTGCCTGTTTCTGCCTCATTTCAAGCCCTCCTCCTCTTAGCCTCTCTCTGTTTCCCATGCTTGCCTCATTTTTTCTGTTTCTTCCACAACCTCTCTTTTATTTATCCCACCCTTCCCTGCAGCTCTCTGTCCTCTTCATTTCAGCACTCCCCTCCCTCCTTTTCTATCCCTCTATTTTTCTCACCCTCTTGCGTTTGTGCACCCCTCCCTTCAGACGTGCTGGGCGTGTGGTGGGCGCAAGAGGGGGCCTGAAGGGGGTTAAGGCTGAAAGTTGAAGGTTACGGAGGTGAAGAGGACCCCTGCTGCTCCGCCGGGGGACACAAATGTCACCATAACAGATCCTGCACCGGTTAATCCCCCCTCCCCCTTTTCAAAAACGTACACACAGATACTAGAGCAACGTAACACTGACCAAAAACAAAAACTACATCTCCAAGAAACAGAACACTGATTCCAGTAGTCGAATTTACAAAAAAAAAAGGTTGTTTACTTTTCAGCTCACAATATTTGAAGCAGTTCCTCAAAACGTCCTTAATTTAAATGTTATTATCATTTTTTGAGTCTTGATTTGAAAGCAAGAGTCTCTTCGAGTCCATAACAAAGGCTTTCTGTGAATTTGGATTCCTTAAGATCTGCGTTTTCAAAACACACGCTGTGGCTTTGCAAGTGCATTCTTAAAATGTTTTGTCTCCCTCACTGCATCGTAAAACATATTCTGCACGCAGCAGACGATGTTAGCCGTCACTTAAAATGAAATATGGCAACGTCAGAGACATACTGTAGAGGACACGAGCAATGTCATGAGTAAGCACAAACTCACACACAGCCCCATTCACGCATTCACAGAAGTCCAAACAAATCATTGAAATGTATCAATTAATGTTTTTGGAAAGGTAACAAATTAACATTTTTAAATGACTGTCTCAGTTTTAGCTGTTTTGCTAGGACTGATCATCTACTTCCTGCCTTTGTGATGGACCAACAAATTCTGCCTGCAATCGATTAGCTGTGATCTTCTCAAACCATCTTGTTCTGGGTCCAAAAAGGAGGAGACTGGCTGACTGACATTGCACCCACCCATAACCCAATCCATGGTAAATTAATCAAAACGGCATGTTGTCCGTGGATCTGCTGCTGTCAGTGACAGTGTAGTGGGCACACTGTGGCTGGCAGTCTGAGTTAGGTTATTTTGGGAGCAAAATATCAATCACCATGTTTGCTAGCTTAGAGCAAACATGGTCCAGTCTAAATGTATTTAAAAAATGAGCAAAACAAACTTTCTGCATCAATGTTTTAACCTAGCTTTGTTGAACTGAACTAACAGAGGATGGGAAGGAGCAGCAGCAGTAGCATTCAAGTATTATCTTTTATTTATTATATAATGCAACTGGAATCATAATTTCCCTGAGGGAGTTTTCCCAAAGGGATAAATAAAGTACAATCTAATGTAATCTAATATTACACCTGCCTCGATTTGTATGATTTTAACATTATATACAAAGAGGCACTGGTGCTGCAGTCTGATAGTGCACACTTAATCCCAAGTTGACACCACTGCTGCACCAGTGGTGTGTGAACTGGTATGAAAGGGTGTGGATGTGTTGGCTGATACTGATGGACAACTGACAAAGACACTCCACCCACCAGTGAGAGTGAATGGGTGTGATGAGATGAGCTGTGACCTGCAGTGAAAAGCTGCTATGAGAAGTCAAAGAGACTAGAAAGGCACTCTCAAAGCTCAATCCATCTACCATAAGATACAGTATTTTTCATTTGATTTCGAAATAACCTCTCTTTAGCCAGGTTAGCCTCACTGGGTTTAGGGTTCTGACCATCAGTGGCAGCAACACACAGTTTAAACAAACACACAAACTTATCCAGCACACACTGAATACTGTATTTAATAAATAATTAGTTAAAATAGTTGCACTCTCAAAGCATGGACAAACTGCTTCATCAGTTTTTAACCCAACCCTTGTAACATAGAGGCTTCCAGTGTTAGCAGAAATTAATCCAATTGTATATTATGTAATGCTACCATTGTGTCGGGCTGTACAATGCACTGTTTAAACATTAAATTTGTGAACAGTTGCATCTCAGGATATTCAAAAACAGTCACAAGGCTTCAAACAAATGCTGTTATTTGTGTGTTATGAGATGTGTCTCCTTGATTGTCAGCAATAAATGTCCATCCGGCATCACCATCAGAAGGTCTGCTCACAAAAAACAGCCCAAACTGCATGCAGAGTTTGGGCGTTTCCTGCATTTAAAATGTGTGAGCAACAGACAATGCCTGCCACAGAAACACTGGCTTTACAGTTAACAGAACGTTCATTTGAGACTACTGACAGATTCTTCTTTTCTATAACCTCTTCTTCAATATGCATTACCATTTTTTTGCTAATACTGTTCATTTCAACTCTCTGTTATAATAAATAAATGCTTCACTGGTGGGGGAAACACTGGCTGCAACTATTTTTCAAGTTTAACCTGCATGACACTCTCATGGCCAGCTCAAGCTGTTGTTCATTATTCTAAAATAAATGCTGCTGATGTCAGGTTCAGTATCAGTTTTGAGAAATATGTCTTATCTGTCAGACTGTGCTGCTTGGTCTTCCTGCATACAGCACTGGCTTGACAAATATCAGCCTCTTCCTCAATTCTTCTAAGCAGAAAATCCAAATGACTCAAATGTGTTTATTGTATTCCCCACAGTTGACAGGATCTACAAAGAGCTGTCACAAAAAGCATAAAAACAATCCATATTTTTAAATGACGCCAGTGACAAGGGGAAAACAACCTATAGCATATTTCACACCAGTGGAGCGTAAACAGATCCAGTGGGTGAGAATTGAATTGAAATCACCTATCTGGAGTAAGATTCCTCCATTCACACCCTAGAAAGCTGAGGTGGGCAAACATGTGATGACAAGTGACCACTGGTCGTTGATGTGTCCTTTACGAGTACATGCGTGTTTACAGATAGATACTAAGCTCAGGAGTGAATATTTACAGTACGGTAGCATGTCCATTGATCTCAGAGGGCTTCAAGCGTGGCTGACCTCCAGCAGTCACGACGGGGGCAACATGCAGGAAGCCCCTGAGCCGTGACACAGATACTGGGGGAGAGATGGGAGGGGTAGGTGTTGGCGGTGGTTGGAAATCAATGTTTTGGCTATTCCTGAGACGCCTGTCTTTAAAAGTCGGAGGCGAGGAGTGAGCGAGGAGAAAGGGGGGTTAATAGGTGAAGGGTGCTGGGAGCTGAGAGCGGGGCAACGGGAAGGAGTGGGAGGAGGGAAGCAGGAGGAGGTGAGGGGGGAGAGATATGGGTGGATTACCTGCAGAGTGGGAGGTAGACCGCTGCCTCTCTTAACTGACACCACTTCCTTCCTACCACACTCAGGTGGATCATTAAACGTGATGGGATTAAACAGAATAAATTAGTCAAGATATGCGTGCGCTGAAACATGAGAGAAATAGGCCTACCCCTTCATCTCGCACTTCTTCTATTCTCTGCATAAATCTATGTCTACTGGCACTTCCAAGTAGGCTAAAAAATGAGAGATGCTGGCATCTTCTTCTTGGCAGAAATCTCAGCTTCTTGGGATTTCCAAGTAGGCTAAAAAAGAAGCTGTTGGCAGAGGATGTCATTCCTAATGCTGCCCTAATGCTGCTGGCTGAAAGAAAAAAGTTGGCGTGCAACACCAGTGTGTCAGAAAGCTCATACTGCCCAGCGCCGCACGGCAACTTATTCAACTCTTAGTCATTTTGTCACTGAGCTGAAAAGTAAAATCCAACTCACTTGCATACTTTCAATGGCATAAAGCTTCACAAAAATAGCCCTGCAAACCAGTGGAAGAAGAGGCCTGTGTTGGTGTTTCTATAGGATCACCTTCACAGCTCAGTAACAGGTCTGAATGCATGAATCTGGCTTTAAAACAGAGAGAGACTCCAGTAAAACACCAAAAGACCTAACCCTAAGTCCAGGGTGAATTCACATTTAGATGAAAGCCTCTTGTTTATAATTCTCTATACTATGTGAATCAAACGCAGACTTAGAGCCCTCATGGCCATGCAATGTTCTAAAGGCATAAAAAATGCACTTTTTTCACCTTATTCTGTGAATGTGTGTTGTGAGTGAATAGGGGGCCTGTTTGTTAAGAGAGGCCAAATCCCATATGGTGAACAGCAGCTCCTCTGGTGAGAAGAGAGGCTGTGAAAGCCACCGGCAGCCCCTCTCCTCCATCCGTGCTCCGGAGATGAAGGGATGTAGTGCCTGCCTCTCCTTGTTCCTTCTTTCTCTCGCTCCCTTTGCCTCCTCTCCTCCCTCTTTCTTGGCCAGGGGTTAAACTGCTGCACTCTAACCTCGTTGGCAGTGATTTCATTCACTCCGCTTCTCTTGCTTGCTCTCTCATCTCAGAGAGATTTATTTCACAGTATGTAGTGGATTAAGCCCCCTCGCATGCCCTTGGACAAAAGCATTGTTTTAGCGCTAGCCTGCTCGCTGTAACGGGAGGAAGCTGCCGCTACTAAGAGTCCACAATACGGCCATTGTGGGCGCGGGGCTGGAAGGACCCTGCCTCGGAGGCCGTCTAGACTTTGAGCCTGGGCCGATTGGAGAAACAGAGGGAGAAAATCCCATCAGGCAGTGGAGTGAAAGTTAACTAAGGTAACCTGCTGTGAACCTGATGAAGATGTCAAGCCAACATATGGCAAAAAATGTCTATTGTCAGAACAAGGAGCTTTCTTCCCTCAGAGGGAGGGTCTGCTGGAGGAGGAGCAGACCAAAGAAGACTAGGGGGGTTGCACAACCTAAAGGAAGGAATAACTGTGGTGGTCATCGTTTTACTTCTGGATCAGTAGCCTTATTCTGGCCGGGAGGAGGCCCAGCCCCTACACTCACAATTAAAGGAGTAAGCAGATTAACTGGCGTCTTTCAAAAGGCCAGCAGAAAGAAAAACACACTCACAGGCGTTTAAAACTTTTTTCCCCTTTTGCCATGCCAGTCTCAGGCTGCACACTGCAAATGGTATTACATTTCATGCTGATTTACTGAGCAGGACTTTTCAGAAGGAGAAACTACACCAATGATGATATGCTCCTTAAATTTACTGGTACAGATTGGTCACAGTTTGTTGTTAAAACGGCGACCTGGGGACTGAAACAGAAAAAGTGAAGCCTGAGTGTTGGGCTGGGCAATACTGACTGAAAATCATATTTTAATACATTAGTTAACTGCAATACTTAACAATTACCTTCATTAATACTTAATTAACAATTAACACCTTGTTTTATCTAAAATATATAGATAAGTTATGTCAGCACCAGTATACTCAAATTCAAATGTTTGTCTGAATCAGGGTGGGTTACTGGCGGCCTGAGGGTCACAAGCAGCCCTTCTCCTTACTAAACATGGGCTGTGAATCAATTTCAGGTTTTCAATATGTTAACATCATGGTGACAATCTGCACTGTGTTTTACACTGATATGCCTCCACATTAAAATGTACAGAGGCAAAATGAATCACAATACAAAAAATGACTACTACTAAATGAAACTTCTATTATAATCTCAGGTAACTGGTTTTTGTTTTGTTATTTACAAGAAATCAACAGATTTGTTTTGCTGTGATGGTATCTGTATGTTCTGTCATGAAACATTACTAGTTTGAGTAGGGATGTATATCATTATGATTATATCAATACCAATACAGATACAGATACCGATACTCCTTATCGGTATAAATACTTATCGAAAACACAACACGTAATTTTGTGTAAAAAATAAAGACTTTACAAGATATTAAAAGATTCAACCTTTTTTTATGACCCCAAGGTGATAATAAAGCTTCAACAGAATAGAGGTAATGTATTACAAATACTTCTCAAAGGCAAAAAGAAAGCTAAGGAGATGGCAAAACCCCTTCATGCCGCTCAACAGACTGCATGTACAGACAGACCCATATATCTTGTGGTGCTAAAACCGATGCTGTAATGACGACTACTAGGGCTCTCACTTTATATTCGATATTCGAATAACCGTTCGAATATGGGGATAAATATCCGTAACCGAATAGTAAATAAATATTCAAATGTAAAATATTGAGTGTAGCAGCACATCAGGGCGCCTGGAGCAGTGGACCATTTCATCCAACAGAGGGCGCTGTGAGCGCAGCTTGACCGTCAGTCACATCCGGTGCTCTCTTGACCTCAGTAAACAAAGAGTTTCCGCTCCGAGCGGACATTAACAGCTCCGATTCATCTGAGGAGAGCTGTGCCGTCGGCTTTTCATCCAAGTTATACGGCTGAGTGCAGCGGCGCTTCGACAAGAGTTTAACCCCGTGTGACTGTGTTGTTTTCGGCAGGGGTACCGAAGGGGCGGATAAAAGAGTCTCTGTCGGTGTTGCAGTCTTTAGTGTTAGCCGGGCTGCTAACTCTACTTGTGTTGCTATAGCAATCAAACAGCCCACACTCCTTTAGCTTTATACTATGCGCATGCTCCAAGTGTTTGGTGATGTTGCTAGCATTTCCCCCCTTGGACGCAACTTCTCTCCGACAAAGATTGCATCGGGCCGAGTTTTCATTAACTTTGCTAAAGTGAGCCCAAACCTTCGAGCGCTTAGCCCTCATCGACATGCTTGAGCCAGACGGCAGTAGTGTCATAACTACGTGACAGTTGAAGAGACGTTTAAGTACCGATAACAGTACTGTTTTTCCAGATTCTTAACGGTATTCGGGCACTGACCCAATTACCAGTACATGAAAGTACCGGTCCACGGTATACTTCCTTAAATTTGAGTACTGCACTGCATTGAAAAAATATCTTCAACTGACTTAAATTTCATTGAAGTTCACTCAACAGAACTTCATGTTTTTCTTTTGTGCTCAAAATAATAACGTTGGCATCATATAAAAAGACATATATCGTTACCCTTCTCATTAAACCTAACATCCACAAAATTACTTAATTATGAGAAAAGCAAAAAACCTGAAATTCTAGGGTAAATAAGCAGTATAATCTGATTTGAAAAATGTTTTCTGTTCTTGTAGTTGATAAAGAATTTGTTAAACACGTCACAGTCATGAGGGATGAACAAGAACACTTGTTTATGGAAATTTGTCAAATGTAACATTTTCAACAAAATTCAGGAAGTTACATTCTTCTTTATGCAGTGTAAAACATGTGCAGTGTATTAATAAATGCTTCAAACAAGAAAATCAAGTTAATGTGGAGGTGATGGTGGTGGGACTGAGTGGGTATGCTGCACTTGTCCAGGTAAAATTTACCTCCCCTTCAATTAAGTCTTCACACACAAAATAAACAACTCTGATGATAAATGTGTCCCATCAAGGTTTTAACTTATCTTATTTTTCTCAAATGTCATTTCATTTTGGAAAGATAGACAGAGATAGACTAAAACCCTAAAATAACACCCATGAATGTACCCATTTGCAAAGCATTTCACAGCTTGTTAAAGTGGAGGAGAACTCTTGATCATGTGGCTCTTAACAGTAAAACACTACATGAAACTGTATTAATATGAGTGATAATGTCCTACCTTTAATTAATTTAACAGTATTTAAATTTTTCCTAAACTTGATATGGCCATTCCTGTGTGTAGTCCTTATCAAATGAGGTAGAATTTTAATAGGCTATGATTAATATCAACCTGTATTTTAAAAATGCTGCTGAGCGACACTCTGAAGGGTATACTATTTCTTATTAAAGGCATGAACAAATACACCATCGTTAGTCTGAATTAGGTTTAGGAATCAGTCTAAATCTGCAAAACAGAGACACATTTTAATTCCAGTGCTTGGAAATATGAATAAAAGAAAAAGAAAACAACCTCTAAAGGTAGAGCCTGATTTACCAGCCAAAAAAAAAAAAAAAAATCAACTGGCAGGCTTCACATGTGAGAGATGCTGGCCTCTGGGATTTCTGAGCCATTTCTACGGCTTCATCTGAAAAAGATAAACAACAGCCTCAGCCACTGGAAGGAGAAGAAAGAAAGAGCTGCTCGGAGATGATGTGACCCTATTAATGCCACATTAGTTGTTTCGTCTTCCCAGAAAAATGCTTCAGCGGGATGAGCGGGGAGCGGGAGAGAGAGAGAGAGAGAGGAGGTGGAGATACAGAGAAGTGAAAGCGATACTGTCTCCAGGCTAGTTGGGATGCAACCCAATTTCACAGCTTCACGAATGAGTGGCACAGCATATGGATGCAACCTTTGTGACAGCCTCTGTGTATCACCACATATCAGCGTTGATATTCCCAGTCAGATTCCATACTGGTCCAACATTATGTCAAACAGCAGCTCCGCATGACTGCTTCTTCAACACAACACAACACAACACACAGGCTGCCTGTTTGTTGGAGTGGGGGGTGCTGTTAGCCTCCAAAGCTAAAGAAAAACAAACCAGCATCTCCCGAGACAGACTATACTCTCCAACTTTTCCTTTGCCGTATGATGTTCGGTTGCCGCAGAATAATAAAATCAAGCACTCACTTTAAAGCAGTAATGTGCCCTAAAATCTGAGGTATAACCTGAAAATGAGATCCCAGATATGACCCAGATATGTGTTTCCAAACAGAGAAGTGGCAGAGAGTGTGCAGTGTTTTGGCTGCAGTGAAACAAGTTAGCAGAGCTAACTTCATCTCGGGCTGTTGGCTCAAAAACCAACATTCCTACACATCATCACATACCACTCTCCATATGGTCCAACCATCTGCCTCCATCAAAAACAACAACTATATAAGTAGACATGGATTCATAACACCTTTACTAAGCTGATAAGCATAAAAGACATGGATAGAGCCTTCAGAGACAGTAGCTTACCTGATGTATGCAAGCATTAACTATGTAGAGTGGTGACATACATTTTTACTTTATTTATTGTTTTGTTCTATTTTATTGCTTTATTGTTTTTATGCTTTTTACTGTTTTAATTTACTACCTATTGTAAAGCAAATTGGTTCACCAAAAGGGTTGTTGTAAAGGGCTGTGTACATAAAGAACATTTACATTTACTGATTTAAAAATACATTTACATATTAAAAAAAAAAAAATCTAATTATTGATTATTATCCAAGTAACCATAGATATGACTGCACCTTGTATTTTGTAGTCATAACCTCATATTAATTCCTTCACACTCAATGTTCAAGCTTTAGAAGTGGACTTTTTCGCTGACCTGCCTCTGTAGCTGGTGGATTGACACTGATTTTAACCCACAGCATTGTGTCATGACACATAATTTGAAAATAACAATTAAGCTATTTCTACAACTGCTAAATGATATTTGGAAATATTTACATTGCGTTTTGTTCATTCTGAATTTTTAACATTTTTTTGTGTTTAACTCTCCCGACAGAGTCTCCTTCACTCATAGCTTGCATTTCCATTGTTCATATTTTGTTTTTGTTTTGTTTTTTACCTTTTATTGTGATGTTTAAAGATCTCTTTCCACGAACAACTCTGTTTTCAACTTCCAAAAACCCAACAACAGTGTAAACGTTATTTTAAAAATCTCAAGTAAATTCTCTTCTCTTTTAATGTTGTTCGAAAAGACTTTGGGAGCAGAAGAACATGAAACCTTTTACTAAGCTCTCTGTTCACAGAGAAATGTGCTTTGCCACTTTAAAGAAAAAGCCTCTGAAAATGCTGTTTTCCATTTGCTGGGTTTATTTTGTCATAGCAATACAGCCTCCACCTACATGTGTGTTTCTGCTCATCCCAGGCAGACGCCATGACTGCTTTCTCAGTCCACCCCTCAGCCTGTTATCCCATCGCCCATCAGATGCTGTTTGGACAGCCAATCAGCACACAGCTCAAATATCTTAGCCTATTGTAGCCTCCCCACCCCTCAGATCTGAGCAGGTATCGAAAAAAGAGCTACGTGTGACACTCTACAGAGACAAGAGTTTTCCGTTTTTGTTCAACTGAAATCAAATCCTTTCTCAGCTGACACCCATGAGATGATGTTATCAGTCAAACACACCAGGACATGGGACCTTCTAATGGAAAAATTCCAAACAAGTGTCTCTTTGTTTAGATGTTTACTCACAGCAAAAACACTGAGAATTTTTTTAACGGAACTAAAAGCAGGCCAAGAAAGAAAGAATCTGCTAAAAGTCTTAATTTAATAGGTCACTCTTCAAACTGTAACACCTCTGTGTTTTTGATTAGTGCCATCCGTCGCTGGGATAAATTATGTGCAGGAAACATGAAGACTGTTTACCATGTGGTCTCTGAGTAAGCCTTGTGATGGTAACATTGCTGACAGTCAGGGAAGTATGAAAATGAATAATAGTAATAGTAGCACAATATGCCTTGAGTTACAAGCCCAATAAAAACACTGTACACTCTGCTTTGCAACTGAGATGTCAAAACTACTGTCATTTTTCAAATATAATACGCTCCCATTTATAACATGCACTCCGTTTCTTCATGTCTATTTCTCAGCAAAAGGGCTGTATTCATAAATAACACGTACACACATTTTGCCTAAACCTTACTCTCTTAGACAACTCAAAAATGACCTTTATTCAAAGTTTTAATCAATGAAATTTCTGTATTTTCAAAACAAATATGGACACGATTTTCTCCCTTAAAAACACCTTCTGCTTCATGCATGCGCATTTATGGGGTATCAGCCAATCAGAGAGCAGCTATTAATATGCCAATGTCTTTGACCAATCACAGCGCAGCTATTTCTATCCCCTTGTTCACAAGACGGCAGTGCACTGTCTGTTTACACATTAGTGGCACCGTAATGCTTGAGAATTACATGATCATTACACAAGGGTAAACTAATCAAGACCCAAAATGTTGGATTTGAACAGTTTGACGGTCAGCTTAATAAGAATTACACTTTGGCGGTAATGTTTCGCAAAGAAAGAGAATATTTCTGCTTTCTGTATCAGATGTATTGTGATCAAGATGTTGGTGAGACAAAATTTTACATACTTCACTGTGCATAACATGCACCTGAAAATTAGACCTTATTTAAGAGCAAAATTACGGTATGTATTGTACAGCTCTAGTTTCTACAAAGGGAAGTCTGTGAGTAAGGACCTGGACCTGGAAGTTTTCTGCTAATGTGATAAATCAGCTTTTGGTATCTATCTACGAACAGCACAGCAATTTGGTGTTACTGTGCTTATGACTTCCATTTCCAACTGTGTAATAATGGTGTATGCATATACCCAATGCATGGTTTCACATTGGTTATGGTGAAAGGCACACCTGAATACAGAAGGAGCTTCACTTAGAAAGAAAATGAGGCACGTGAACAGCTCTCCACTGTTCCACTATGCTGGTTCAAAACTCACAAATGTCAGTTCCAGGGCAGCACAACTTTGAACCAAAATTCTGCCTCCAAGTGTTACACAAACAAGGTGTAACAGGTGAAATAAAATCCCATCTATAACCCATGAACAGAACAAGGGCTTTGCCAGAGTATAACAAACCATGTATTCCTTGTTTTGGTCTCATGTGACGCAGACGGCAGGCTGATAAGTCTGTTGAAATTTTCTTCCCGAATGTTTATAAACTTTGAAAGTTTGGGTGATCAGGTCATTGTCACTCAGCTACACATGCTTAGGGGAGAGTTCCTTTTTCTCGTCTTTGAAGAGGTGGTTGTAGCTTTGGAGGAAACACTGTGTAGCTCAGCAGCTCCTTGAGGTGTGGGGAGGATCGATCTCAGTTAATGTCATATGGCACAGCACCCAGAGGCAGCCGCGTGGTGCTGATGACAGTGTAAAGCCTTGCCTTTGGCGGCTACAAGCTCGGTGCTGCAGAGGTGTGATTTGAAGTTTACGTGCAAAGGGCTGACAGACAGACAGCTCTCAGTCAGGCAGTCAGACAGTCAGTCAGACAGCAATCTTTCCACAGGGATGACAATACATCTGTAGCTCTTAAAAGCCAACAATACCAAATACAAAACACACTCAGAGGGGTCTCTCCTCTGCAGGCCTAAAGGATGAAATGCTGTCAGGGAAATACAGGACAAAGACTATCTGATATCCTGACTTTACATTGCTGCAGGAAAGGAACAATGAATGTAAAGACACAGAGCTGACTTTCTTTAGGATTGTAGTCTTTAATGCAGCTAGTTTGTCCCTAGTATTTCCTGATATTCAGTTTTATGTCAAAGAGAGAGGATTAAAATTATTATTCAACAAACTGACTCCAGTTTTTAATGATAAATCACTGTTTTAAAAAGTTGACAGTTGACTTTGTAACCAAGAAGCTTTTCCATCGGTTCTGTAATCATGGATTTAAGCTAACACAGAGAACAAACTGTGCAAGCAGCTCACCTTTGACCACGTCAATACTAACGTTCAGTCTAAAAGGAAAAGTGCAGCGCTGGCAAGTGAATCAAGACGAAGACCTGTCAGCAGAACTAAACCTGCTTTCCCACACAAAGCTGTGATTAATGCTGGTTAATAAACACACACTCTACCCTCTTAAGCCTTTTATTTTCATATTGCTGTTATGACTTTTATCCTTTAAAAATTCACACAGGACCTGAATTTACAACTGCAGTCAAGAACACAGTGAAGGTTGCACATCATTCTTACCCAGAGGCCAACTTTTGCTACATTTCTGTTTTATTCAACAACAAAAAATATGTTTTTCATTTGAATTTAGAGAAGTAGCAATTCTAAAAAAAGAAACAATAGATTCTTCATCTTAAAACCTGATCAATCTTACACAGCTTTGTTTATTAATTTCTGTTGAACATTAAATGTTAACTATTGCACAATGTTGTATTATAGCACAACTCTTGTTGCTTAATTGTGTGTCTGTCATTAAAATGGAGCTCATTTGAGGTGGATGCTGCTCTGCCAAGAATGAAGGCCGAGTTATCAAAGTGTCTTAAGCCTTAGCAATATCTTTGGAAATCAGTGTGTAACCCTGACAATCTGTTTTAATGGTCACGAAAAGAATGAGCCAGGCAAACTCCTGCACACTGACCACATTTCACAGTAACCTTAGTAACTTTCCACACTGACACAGCAACAACCATTTTTAAGTGCAATTTAGGTAGTGAGCAGAGATTTGCCTGATTTTCATTTTTATGAAAAAACATTATATCAACCATTATTAATGGCAAGAATTACTGTTGTTGATGTAGTACAATTAATAGACCTATTTTTAAAGTAATATATAAAGTATAAGATTGCACGAGATATAATATTATTATAACCAGTTTTCTCAAGTTACAGCTTATTCTTCAATTCAAAATAAACCATAATTATTGAATATCATTTGTTGCTATAAAAGAATCTTAATTGCTGATCCATGATCTTTGACAAAAACAATCACCATAACTCAAGATGAAAGTTAAGAAGTGAAGACTTTGGTTATAAAAAGTCTACCAGTTCATTTCAGTTGTAATCAAGTGCAAACCCTGCATTGTTCAAGTTGGTGTGAAATTGATGTTTGATGTCTTTCCTATACTTATCCTTTTCAATGCAAATCATTAGACCATGTAATATTTAGAAAATACAACAAACAAATAGTGGTCAACATGGTGATGGTGTTTGGAAGAAGAACAAGGCTTAAATGTGTGTGTATGTGTCTTCATGAAAACAAAGGCCTTGTGGATAGATTACATGACTTGCAATGATAAATGGTCACAGACACTCACGCAGACATCAAGATTGACCTATATTTTCTGTCTTGAAAAATAGGCCAGAACCCAAATTAAGGGCTAGTTGGGCCTCTGCATGCATGTAAACGCCGTCATCTCCGCAGTAATTGAGTAGTGTTAGGAAACATAGGAGCAGCCCTGGATGGAGAGACATAGCCTGAGGGCATGGCTGTTGACATGTAAATAGCGGGGATAGAAGCCAAAATGACAGCACAGACAGTAAGCTTGTACCACTAGTTCTGTTGGCTTGGGTTTGGCCGTGGCCGTAAAATTTAGGTCTAAAAGGACAACAGCCTAGATGTCAGGATACCAGTACTCATATCATGTCAATAAGTAGGCTGATTCCCTTAATTGCCGAGGAAAACACATTTCTCTCTTTCCATCCTTCATCTTCTAGATTATTTTGCATCAGTCTACATGGCAGCAGCCCTGTCATGTCACTCCCTGTCCAGCATGCAAACTGAGACTTCATCCTTCATAACAATCTTTGAGTCTCACTGCGCCTTCAGTTTATCTTACAGTGGAGATGTAACATGCTGGAGACCCTCGAGAAGCTCCTGAAGATTGAAACTCATTATTTAGATGTTTTCTTTTCTCAAGAACTATATATATATACATACAAAGACATATTTATACATTTTCCTTAAATTAAATTTCAAATCTACAACATGTAAAAGCTGTTATACAAAAATTGTTTAATATGTGGCAGTGATATGCAAAATCTAGAACATCTCAACAACAACTCTTAGAAAATGTTGATGCTATAAAACATTTCCTAGAAATGTTCAGCAGGAAACACCTGCTTTTTGATAACCAATAGTGGGACGCATTTGTAACTAGAGTAAAATCACTGTTTATGTTGAAGTGCTGTGGGCTCATATCAATCAAAAGGCAGAGGACTTAAATCTATCCAGATGTGGCCATGTGAGAAGATGTATGTCAAGACATCTGCAGCCTTCAGGTTTTGGTGGCTCACAGTTTAAAATCTGGTATAAAAATGCTCCAATGGCAAATGCAAGGTTTCTCATATTCATCACTTACTTCAACCCTATTTATTTTCCTCACGCTCTATACCAGTGAACATCAACTGGCAGCCCAGGGGCCACATCACACCCCACACAGACTCTAATCAGGCCCCCTGTGTATAATCAAAGTTAGGAAAAGTTCAGGGTAAGGGCTGATTGTGGTTCTAGGGGGAGCTGTCGCCATCAAATCTTCCTACCAGACAATATTAGCCAACACTTAACTGTGAGAAGTAGAGTTAAGCCAGCAATTGATAAGGTTAACCCCCGAAAAAGTCTAAATTGCCCCATGTGGCTGTCTGCTGGACAGTGATACAAGTCATAAATTCAGAATCTTCAGCTAATATCATGTTTGTTACACTTCGAAAAAAGGTGTTTTTATCATTATAATTTTTCAATCTGGCCCCAAACCAAATTTCAAGAAAAAGACAAGCCCCTGTACAGATTTAGTTGATAATCCCTGGTCTACACTTTCTTCAGTTTCTCAATTTGAAATGTAGAAACACTTTGTCAAAACATGTGGATATGTGCTTAAAGATTGTTGGAGTTCTTCATGAGAAAAGCATCATGAGCTTAACAGTGATCATTTCCTCAGCACGCAACAGGGGATGTAGTCACAGTTGATGAAGTCATGAGTCAAAGTAAGTCAAACCCAAATCCCATTAAAGTCATGTCATCATAAAATCCGCCCTTACAAAACAGCCCTAAAAATCAACATATTCTTGAGCACCGCTTTTTCATGAAATCCAATTTGCCAGACTAGAACAGATTAACATCACTAAAGCTACATTAAAGCGGGCACTGCACTAATCCTGTTCATTTGTGGGCCAAACTAGGCCACATTGGTATTACATGCACAAGAACCAGCCAATCATTGTCCTGTGACTCACATTAATTGCTTGTGTGGGTTTGTGAGGTGGGGGGTATATTTGATGGTACATGCTTGTGCCATCTGGTAAGCTCAACTTCTACTGTATGCATCTATTGTCATTCTCTGACGTGATGCGTGTAAGGACAGCTTAGCTTCAAGATGAAAACTGGCAGTTTTTGGAAGCTAAATACAGCTGGACATGATCCTAGCCTTTGCTTCGTGGGTTTTTTATTTTTAAACACATAAAATTCCCACAGCTGTCTGCAGCATAACTTAAGAGCGGTCACAAGGGAATAAATTCATCTGCCATCACACAAGATGCACAGCTTATACACACACTCTCACACACAAAAGAAACAAGCCAGTGACAACAATGCTGTGAGGCTGCAAGTGAAGGTGATGAGATGAAACTCCTCTGCATTCATCAAATTCATCTCATTTTAAATCATTGATCGGGTCTCTACTTTCCCCCACTTTTTTTGCCGTGGAAAGGGGAAGTCTAAAAATAGCCTGTGAGCGTCAGTGCCTAGAAGTCTTTCCATGTTCTCCCAGTCTGGCAGCATTAGTGAATTCAGATGAGCCTCCTGCAGCTCTCACAGCCTCTGTGTCGTCCTCGTGCACAGCCGCACAGTCGTGCACGAGCATACACACAGCCCTCTGTGCACACTATACACCTAAACATGTACCTGCTATCACACATACACAAATGACAGTTTGCCCCTGGAGTTTCAGTACAGCGTCAGCGAGTGGGAACGCTCCGCTGCCAGCAACCTCCACAGAATCTCACCTTTCAGTTTGTACGCTACTGCCATCAGCACATCCGCCACTCGCTTCATCCCCCCCATCTTCCTCTCTTTCTTCCTCCCCCATCCTACTTTATTTTACCCTATATTTCTACATGCTAAGGCTAATAATACCCTCTGCTCTGAAGAAAAAGTCCACCTACACTAAGTCCAGGGGATATGGAGCAGAAAAACATATCACAGTATTTATAGGCTGATGATGTTAAACAATATATTTAAATATTTTATCCTGCAAGGACACATATGATTGTCACAATAAGGGACGTGCAGTATTAGCTGGTTAACTGGTTCAAGTCAAACACTTTTTAGTTTTGAGGATGCACACATCTTACTGTTTAAATAATAAAAACAAGATATCCCTTACCAGATCTACAAGTTAGTGAATCTAATTCTGTATGGTGTATATACTTAAAGGTGCTACGAGGAGAATCTATTACCGGCGACATAAAGACTCTGCTACCCATGAGCATGCGTGGTGATTGTCGTAATGCTGCATTCCAGTAACCTTGGAAACTTGGAATGATTATGTCAAAAGCATGAATGTTCAATGAAACAATGTAGTGTGTTTTTCATAATCAGAGAGTAATGGTGTTTCATAATCGTGATCTCCATCTGTAAAAAAAATTGTGATAATGATTTTTGCCATCATCGAGCGGCCCTGGGTGCACTAACACTGCTAACAAAGGCATCAATCATACTCCACTCTGCAAACCAACTTCACACTGTTGATGAATAAAGAATGTTATATGCTTGTGTGATTTATTAACTTTAGCAAGTTGGTCAATACATTTTAGTCTGCTTTATGCCTAATTTGGAATTATCCAACTGGAAACATTAATATGCAGTAGGTATGCAACAATACACTTAGTCCATGTTTCAGAATATACCTCTTTTTTGCCATAGTTTTTCAGTGTGGTTTAGGGTTGACAGCCTTGGCCACTGGAGAGCTTAAAACAAAAAAAACCTTCCCATTGCTTTAAGGTCCAAAGTCCAAATCAAACAGAACAGCAAGGGGTTACTGAGAAGAATTTATAGATTATATGGCAAAGAAGGAAAAAAATTTGATGTGAAATTGGGAATACAACTTTTAACTCTGTGCAAATTTTTTTTTATTTTTAAATGTTGTAAAAACACATCACCAAATTTAATCCCATAAAGTTTGCTAAGCTGACCTAAAATGAATCATAATATATCTATTGCCATCCACTTATGGCTATTTAAGGCCTGTAAAGTTTTCTTCTACCTGTTATCTTCCCAAGATCAGCAAGGTCTTAAAATTTCATTTTAAAGCAACTGGACTGTAAAAATCGAGCACCATCGAAACAGGAAAATGTGTCAGTAGTTTGGTTAGTTTGGTCTGGAGCAGTCAAACCCACAGTTTAGATGGTGCAGGAGTTTGCATGCAATTTCTGGTCATTCAAAATAATAAAGTACTCAATGTTGAGTGTCTGGTACAAATTTTTGGTCTTGCATGATACATTTTACAAAGCAATCGACATCATTTGATTTCTCCTGAAAATGTTAATGCTCCTTCAGTGATAAAATTACTAAAATGATAACCCTCTGTTTAGACTAAATACTTCAGAGAGATTGTGTTTGGGTAGCATGCATATGTGAACGATAGTTTTATGAAGCAATATCCTGACTTTTTCTTTTGAATCTACTTTAATAAATCCATATAAATGGCATTGTTTCACCCTGCATCTTCTTGCAACATACACGGATATATCTTATGGTGTTTAGTCCGAACACACAGTTGTCGTCCTGGTGGATGTGAAAGCATTCTGTTTGTGAGTGTGTCTGTGAGGCAGGTCAGCTGAAACAGTCCCATTGACCTGAACACTCCCTCTCTTACAGCTTCACTGTCAGGCCCCCTGTCACATCCAGTGATAATCAGAAATGGGAGTGAGAAGGATCACACCTTGTTTGTGACTGTGCAAAAAATGTGTGATTTCACAAAGAAAGTTGATATGTAAGAGGAAGAGAGGGAAAAATGAGGATGTGTGAAAAAGACAACTGTTTCTAGGCAGGCGGAATAATAAATAACAGAGAGCAGCGATAACAATGACTTTTATGTCCAAACAAACGGAGATCTGTCGTTGAAACTCTACTGACACAACAATGAAGGAAAATAGCAAGGTCTCCGGTTCGATCCCCGGGTCGGACAGGGGCCTTTCTGTGTGATATTCCCGTGTTCTTCCTGTGCATGCGTGGGTTCTCTCTGGGCACTCCTGCTTCCTCCCACAGACAAAAAATATGCTTATTAGGTTAACTGGCAACTCTAAATTGCCCTTAGGTATGATTGTGAGCGTGAATGTTTGTCTGTCTCTCTATGACTGCTGGGATAGGCTAGGGCATCTCAGGTGTGGGTGTGAAGTTTCTGCTTGGTAGGAGGACTTGATGATCTGTTATCATTTCCACTGGTCCCTAAAACTAAGACATCAACCACTCTCTCCATACGCTCTTCTGTGTTTCATCTCTTCTGAGTGATTAAAAACAGCCATGTGAGTGACGAGGGTCTTTAATGGAACTGACTTTTTGTCTTGTTCATAGAAGTGCTGTATTCTGGGGAGGAGAAATGATAAACACATTTAAGAGCCTTTAAACTCAGAAAAGCAGAATATGGGCTCTTAATTCAAATAATCCAACAATCTTTATTGTGTGGCTGCATTTGTTGCTTTGGAATGAACATGTTTGACTTTTCCAAAGCAGCATATCAAAGTTTAAAAGTCTGATTTCATGACAAATCTATTGGTGTTAGTCAACTCTTTTCTGTCCACAAACTTTGGTCCAAGAGTGGAAAATGTGGCACATATCTTTGTCCACAGATGTCTGTTTTTTCAGGATTAATTATAAAAGAAAAAAACAACAGTGTTGGAAAATTAAACATCACCACCTTTGAAAATGTTTAACACACACAGTTTTTGACCATTTCAACACAGCCTAACAAGAAATTACAAAGAGGTCAATACAACCATCAGTGTTAGTTCATATTTTCACATCTGGTGCATCTGTCATCTGCCAAAGCAGAAAATCTGATGACAAACAATTCTCAATGTCTTTATCCATTTTTTCTTTTAGAAATATGAAATATTAAGAAACAAAAAAGGCTAGAATAAAATGTGCAGACAGCACTTCCTCCCCTCTCCTTCAAGTGGGAAAGAGTTGGATCAGGACCCAGTACGCAGCAGGCCACTAAACAGTCACTGAATGGATGAGTGATTGCACATAGGGAGCTACAAATGACTCCAGTCACCAACAAAAGAGCAACACTGAGGAGCACAGACAGCAGCAGTTACATTAGCTGGCCAGCTCTGGACAACAAAATCCCTATACCAACACATCTTCATCTTCAAAACTGGACAAACTCTGATTATAAACACAGGCAGTGATCATGAAACCTAAATCCTTCTGGAGTTAAGACTATAAATTATTGTTATGTGAACAATGTATCAATAAGAGCATTTACATCGAGAGTCAAGCAACAGTTGTGGGTAAATATGGGAATTTTAGAGGGATTTTGACTGGATTTAAAGCTCTGGGGCTGAATTGATTTTTTGGCATAAGTCTGTCAGAATATGACAGAAGGTGACAATAGGACCACTTTCAGCTAGCTGCTGCTGGACCTTCATCTGGTTGATCTATTACAACATATACCAAATGAATAATAAAAACTAACCCATGACACATGAAATATTTTACATCTCTGTACACTTTGTATGTGCTTTAAGCTTTTTTTTGGTACAAATGTGATGTGCACAATCTTTCGGACTTAATTCAACATCCAAACAGATGAAATAGCCCACCTCTGTGTCACTGCTGCATGGAGCAGCACTGATTTGTATCTCCATAACAACTGGTCTACCTGCTGAAGGTGTTTTTAAATTGAGGTCTTCCTTGTACAAAGTTAAGTTAGTTAAATGAAAAGGGCTGTCTGTTAGTTGTGGTTTGAACCAGGTAATACTGCTAATCATAGCTCCTCCAAAATGAAGTCGATTCAAAGAATAACACAATTAACACATTTGATTTCCAACGTATTTCAAAATAAAAGTACTTGGTTAAAGTCTGTTGAGGTGCCTTTGTCAAACAGAAATATCAGTGATTGAACTTCTTGCAGCAAAAAAACTCAGGGGGGATTCAGTGAGCTATACCGGAGTGAATTATAGGTGGTTTAAAAGTATTTTCAGTGTAAATAATGTATAAAGATTGTAAATAACAGCATTAGTATCAATCTGGAGTGTGTTTCTGCCGTTCTTTCGCTGTTTATTGGCCGTTTACTCGCCGTTTACTCGCCGTCATTCGTCATAATCGATCGTCTTTTTCCGTCATAGTTCGTGTTTTATGGATTTAACTAATGGTAATTTGGAAATAGTAAATAAGGACATGTCGAGGAGATCTGCCAGGGAGAGGGGAGACCAGAGGAGAGTCATGAAGGGGTCTAACTGCTTCAGAGTCTGTCGTTAGTAAAACAAAAAATAAATAAATAAAATGGCCAGAAGATGGTCTAATGTAACGAGCTGTAACATGGACACTAAAGCTGCAGCCAAACAAAAACATGTGAGTGTTTGTAAAATAGGTTAAGTTTATTTTTGGCCATCTGGAAACTTTTAACATGTTCATTTAGAACTGTTTATGAAGAGAAACCTGTTTAAAGTAAACATCTGATTTTTCTTCTATTCTTGCAGGCAAATTACACACAGTTTAAGCATTTATAACAAAATAATGACAAATACAATACGTTTAAACAAAGTTACTTATAGGACATTTCCTGACACAATTATTGACAGAAAAGACAAAGAACTGTTAAAATTATAATATTAACGAGTTAAATGATTTAAAGACTGTGTTAAAGTACTTTTTGAACATTCTGAGCGCACTGCAACAATACTGCGATAATAATGATAACCATGATAATTTCTGTCACAATAACCGTGATATGAAATTTAATACCGTTACATCTCTAATACATAGACAAACTTTTTTCACATAATATTAAAGAACAAGGTAGCATAAAGGGAAAAAAAATGGGAATTAAGTTTTGGAGGCTTCACCACTGACAATAATTAAAAATTTGACTCACACTGACTTGACATAACATTTTATCATAGTATGAAAGTATGTAAGTGTTTACAGAAGCTTCTTCTTGTTTGAAATTGAAATCATTAATTTCTTTCCTGTGAAACATCGACCGTTTTCACAGTGCATTTAAACTGAAGAACAGCAAAACAGCTTTACCTTTATTACATCTTAAGACATTCTGATTGGGTTTACAATGATGTGATATTTATGTTGTTTCAGAGTGAAACACTGCTTTGTTGGGATGTGAGAGAGGGTGACTTCACAAAAACAAATATTCACACACACTCACAGTGTTTCTACCTTTGGAGATGGAGCAATGCAGGGTCAATTTTGTCCCTGTAATGGTGCGTTCACACCGGATGCTACTTGTGCTACCTCGGCGATCAGTCTCCATGCAAAGTCAATGTACAGCCGCGATGGGGCGGGGCTAACCCTCCCGCGATGCGACAGCCGCTTCTCACACTGCCACATAGCTTGTCGCCCGATATGAAAGTTAAAAAATAAAAGTTGATCTTTTCAGACAATGTCGTGTGTGGCTGTGCGGCAACAGCCAATCAGCGGTGCGTGTGTGTGTGACGGTGCCTGTGACAGACAGTTTTTCATCTGGACTACAGAGGAACAATTTATGTCCATGTGGGAAACATTAGTCAGTGAGGACATTAGTTCCACCTCGACGGACTATGGGAAATTCACAGATAAGGCTGCTGCAGGGCATCAGCTGCAGTGTTTAGTGTTTGATAAGTGAATGAAAAGGATACAGCTGGAATAATGTCCGCTTATACATCGTATTATATGATATATCATATGATGGAGGTGAAACTCAAGCAGACGTGACGTCATCGAGCGACAGCCAATGGCAACGGCGACCAAAATTAGGTATTTATGGACGCGCGATGATATGTCAGTGGGCGACGCAATTTTGGTAGCTGGGTGGCTTGCGGTGTAAACTAGAGCTGCACAATATTGGAAAAAACTGACATTGCGATTTTTGGGGGGTTTGCGATATATTGCGATATATATTGCGATATTAAGAATAGAAGAATTTTCACCAGATGACTTGAATAGCTCTGTTTGGGAAGAATTTGGTTGACTCACAATGACACCATTGTATTCGTATAATGCAGTTTAATCCAGGCTAAGGGGGTTCATCTGTGAATGATGAAGATTACTGCGTATAAAAGGGATCCAGGAGGCCATGTCTCTGTACAAAATAGAATAGGTTTCAATTTCAGTTGCTTTTTTTAATTTCCCCAATAAATGGGGGAAAATGCGATAGTCACATTGCATGTGCGATATAACTATTGCGCATGCGCACATTGCGATGGCAATGTTCAAACGATATATTGTGCAGGCCAAGTGTGAACGCAGCATAACATTCACATTGGAGCAGAAACGTCACAGGAGTATAAATATGGGGCTAATGAAATGTGAAACCTCTATTCAATTACTTCCTGATCTCTGGTTAAATGATATGTCTGTAAGAACATATAAATACCATTATCTGCATCATGTTACTTGATTATCAACAAATGTCCAGTTGTTACAGTGAACATTACCATTCAAGTTAAACAAATATGACCACTCAGAGGAGGGGATTTCTCAAATTCCCTCTAACTACAGTCACAGCTACGGTATACTCTGGAAGAGAAGTTGTGAGACTTCCTTAATACGCTTCAGAGGAAAGAGTTAGAAGACAACACAGACATGTTGAGGGTCTGATTCGGTAAGATGGCTAGTTTAGCAGTCATACGGGTGAGACAAAAGAGAAAGATAGAGGGGTTGTGCCATAAACAGAGTGTGAGACCCCAGGGTCCTCTCAGGAGTGTAAGTGGAGGAGTGTGGCCTCTCTAATGACCAATCAACACCCTCAGTGCTGCCATGGCATCTGTTAGTACCACAATGGCCTTCCGTCTGATAGTGGGCCCACCGTGAACTCGACACGCAGCCGGGATCCAATCAGACTGCTGATACGGCAAGGCTCGGGTCAAGGAGCAATTCTGACATTTTGCAGAATGTCAACGTTCAACCTTTTCTAAAAGTTCTACAACATGGGAGTTTTGCTCTGCGGATACAAAGGAGGGGGAAGCAGGAAAAGGTGAAAGCAAAAAGGAGAAAAAAACGAAGCATTTCTGAGCTGCTGGAGGGGGCTACAGCAGAGAGAGAAGCAGACAGATGACTAACTAGTGAACAGTAGATGACACAGTCAGACCTCCGGGTCTCAGGGAAAATGTTCTGAGGATCTGGAACAAAAGTAACTTTTCATAGTCGGACGAAGTGGAGCTGTGAGGCCGCGTGAATCAAAGAGTGAAATGCGTCGGCTCTGTACTTTTGCTCTCTCGTTTTTACTTTAAAAGGAGGAGTCTTAAAATCTATGTAAGTGCAGTTTTATTTTGACAGTTAAATCTCCCGCAGCATTATTTTTCTAACACAAGCAAGAAGCTATCTTGATTGACTGAAGATGACTTATCTCTTATATCAGACAGAAAACAGACACGCTCAGTAGTATACAACTGACAGACAAACATGAAACGGAAACAAGATAACAGCGTTTTCATGCATCCTCTAAAGATGGAGAGAGCTAAGTGCTGCACAGTTAAGAATATCATCCTTCTGTGGAGCACACTCAGATTTATTAACCACATTTGAAGATTAATTCAACCATGAAATCAAATCAGCTGACAAAAAACATGACTTTTGGCAACACTGAGCGTTCATGCTTAGAATTCATGCTTACATACCAACCACTAGAATATTATGTGACATTTTGATTAATATTGTTTAACTTGCAGGTCAAAGCCCAGTGTAGAGACTATAACCTTGCAGTGCAGTTGGATCTTCCTGATCCATTATCTGTAATCATACAGATCCATCTTACAAAACTCAAACCAGAATGACTGAGCACGGTCCACAGAAGCAGGAAGGGGAAAGAGCGACAAGCATTAAAACAGCCAGAGGTAGCTGCCTGTGCAGAGATTAGCATACGTGCTAACAGCTTCAGTGGCTTATTGTCAGATCTGGACAGCATTTCTTCATTAAAAGAAAAGCAAAACACGTAATCCAACTACATTACAGTCCTACTTCAAGGAACTCAATCCAGAGTAGATTCTGTCCAGGTAACTTTAACATGCATTTTAAAAGTTGAGTTTTATTGGACTTACACTGAAATTTGACTTTCTTTAGCTGCATATAAACCTAATAACTATGTTTACAGTTTATTTATGTTGCACTTTCCTTACATAAAGAGAAACAGAACAAGCAGAGGCTGGCTGAGGGTGGGAATAGGAATTGATAAGATATTACTGATACCATTGCAAGTACTGAATCTGCTTATTGAGTTGGTTTTTTCAAATAAATTCCTGTGGATTTTCAATGTGAAAAATGCAGGACTACACGTAATATTTTAGAGTCAACAACATCAAACACATGGTGCCACTGATTAATCATGACTTTTGGACATATCTGTCTCTTGTCTGCTCTGACAACATTTTTTTTTTAATTTGATGAGAGCTTAAACTTATTGACTTGCAAGCCATCAAGAACTTTGTGAAAGGGATTGATTTGGAAATTGTTCAGCAAATGATGATATTGATTTCTTTAGCTATTTGTTTACAATTCTCATCCTAATAATGAATTAACAGTCTTCCATTAAAGTCAGATAAATCATTTAGTAACACTTAAAAGAAAACAAGTCAAGCATTATTAATTTATTTTTAATGCTAGATAGACTCTATTTCCTATAAAGTGCTATTACCCTCTTACCATGAATAACATAAACATTGCCTTGCAATCCGAACTCAGTCAGAAATGCTAAGAGGCATTTCATACAACTTTTCCTTCCACAGCAAAAGCCTTTGGATCATCAGAGCAAACATAGCTGCAGGAGAGTTAATAAAGTGTTTCTTTATTATAAAGTGTTGCTACCATAGATCAACATATACCTGACCTGCATATCTGAACTCAAGAGCGAGGGAAAGCTAAAAAGCATTCAAAGGAATTTAAACACTTTTCAAAGCACAGGCCTGGGGATCATCAGCACAAACAGAGCTGCATGAATATTTTTTATATTCTATCACAAAGTCACATCCCTAATTGCAGCATGAATGCTGCAGTAAAACTGATATGCTGTTCTATTAAGTTTATTGCTTTGTTACTGGCAACAATCTGGCTGCAGGGAGCGGGCGAGGACAGGTAGCATCTGTCCCCACCTACCGCCTTGGCAGCGTTAGCGTCATCTGCTAGCTTTGGCAGCATCTTGGAAGCACATCAATATGGCTTTATGTAGCCAGGGCCGCTAGTAGCTAGCATGCCAGTCACGCTCTCAGGCAGCGCTCGCTCACAGCCTGAGCATCCACAGAGCAGCGAGCCAACAGAGCTAAGCGGAACTGAGCTGGAGCTGAACAGGGAGGCCAGGTCTCTGTGGACCTGCATGAGGAAAAAGGGCCAGTGTCTGTCATCTCTCCACACATCCGCGGTTAGAAGTGTGGGGCCGAGTCCAGATTTGAAGCCTGCCATCATTGTAGCAGTGTGAGCTTTATTTTCTTGCTTATTTTCTCCCCAGCAACTCTTATGTTGTGGAATGCTGATACTCTCATCTTCTGAGAGGATTTGTCCTGTATACTAAACAAACCCGTGAGGTGATGGACTTTTCTGTTCTTACCTGCTCCACTGATGTTATGTTGTTCACACAAACATTTGCCAAACACACAGGAACAATCAAACCTGCCCAGGGGAATAATGATGGGCCTCTGTCCAATGCGAACAATCTCTGAACACTGGCAGGGGTATCTGTTCTAAATGACGAGCTTTTAGTGACACATTTGCAAAGAGTGAAACAATAACCCAGATCTGTATGTCTGTGAATCTAAAGGGATGTGAAGGCTGAAAGGTCAAACATCAGAGCAGCAGAGTTGACATCATTCAGAGCAGTTCAACAGCCCGTTTTGAATCCAACACATTTTAAAGAATCTGATGGAGGGTCTACAACAGTCAAACTGGGATGTTTTGAGTGAGTTCCCTCTTTAGGTGATGATGCAAACTGAGAGATAACATCAAGTCCGTTGCAGTGACACCGAATAACAACACGAGGCTGACTTGCAAATACATTCTACAATGGGCCCCTCATCTCAGCCCCTTTTTCCCCTGCATGCATTACTCCATCCATATATTTTTTATGAAAAATTTCACATAACTCAAACCCAACTAAACAACCATGAGGTGCACGCACAGACAGATTTACACAAACAGGACAAACTGTTAAAAAACTGCACCTAAACAATCGCATCGCTGAATTTAGTCTGTTGAAAAACAATAATTCATTTACTAAACCATCTTTAATTTAACTCCAAAAGATAATGCAACCCATTATAAATTTACAGTATATAGTATTGATTTGACGGCGCAGCCTTGCTAAATTTTTTAACAAAGATGAGGTAGAACTGCGAAACTGAGCAAGTTTACAATCACCTATTGCCACATGTTGCTCTAACATCACCCTGTGTTCTGTTCAGTTGAACACTAAACACACTTCTTCAGGAATGTGAGCAAAATCAAAGAGAAAAATGCAAAGAAACCACCTACAACCTACAAAAAATAGTGCCATTTGCCAACAAATTTATCAGTTCCACCTTTTATTAACAGACACACATGGTCTATGAGGAGGAGAGAATTGCATCGTGTGTGGATTTAAAACGAACTGAACAGCTGAAATCAGAGAGCTTTGGTGGTTTCCAAACATGAGACGCTGAACCGCAGTTGGTGCATTTATGTCAAAAAAGTGTAAGAAAATGTCCCTCCACTACAAAAATGGTGATTAAGTTTTTGATTGAAATAAAAAAATCTTGATGACCCACCCATGTTTCGACTGTGTGGGAGAATAATAATTTCACCAGGGCTCTGTATGTCTTTCCCACATACAAACTTATCCCAAATTAGAGTCCATGATCGTAATCTGAATAAATCTTTCAATCCTTTTGACAGAATTCCCAACCGCTTTGGTTCTTTTTTTCAAAAACAGAAACATTAAGGACAACGTTTAAAGCATCAAACAACTCAAAACACTTACATTTAAAGTCTTCAAAATTCTTAACTAATAGAACATTTTAAATATCCGCTGCAATATGTAGTTCTGCTTCTACTGACACCCTTTGATTGTTTTTTTTTTTTTTTTTAATTTAGAGTTTGGGTTTTGAATATAAAAATTTCATTCAAGATATAATTTTTAAAAATTACACAAAATGACAAACAAAGAAAAAATAATAATATCAATAACTAGAGAATTTGCATTTCCATGAAGGAAATGCGTTGAAATGCTGAGTGTGCTGAAAAGTAATGCAAAGAAAGTTGAAAATGTGACATGAATAGTTGAAAGCAGTAAATCAGGGCTGAAAATGTGTGAAATGTGCAACAAAAATGTTTGCAGAACATTATAGATACTGGAGCTCAGGTGTGCAGGTCACGTGACCAAGCTCTAACTTCAAAGAAATGTGCAAAAGTTGATGCTGCTTCAACAGTCATATCTCAGAAACTGTAGCAGATAGTGAAAAGTGCACTAAAAACTGTTTGCAGTTGTGAAAGAAAGCAGAAAATGAATGACTGTTTTGTAACATGGTTAAATGTGTTGATATTTGTAGGTGTACCTAATAAAGTGGCCAGTCAGTGTAATACGACCAAGGTAAGGTTGAGAGTGTAAAGACAAGAATGATTACGCCATTGTAAAGAAGAATCTGTACTAGATTGAGAAGGAAAGTAACTCTGCCTCAACCCGGATTTGAAACTCCCGTTTCGTAGTCCGCTGTGCTGAATATTTAACCACAGGGCTAAATATGCTGAATCATGGAAAGCACGGTATTTCTCCTCATAAGAGCACTGATAACGCTCGGTACTTCCGGGTAATCAAACGCTTGCTGTGTACAAACTGGAATAGATATGAGGAAAGGGATTTCACCGTGAGCATCCCAAGAACCTGCTGAAACGTTTAATAAAATGGCGAGTTAAACACGCGCTTCAAAGTGAAGCACTCGGCTGTCCAGAGCGTCGGTCTAAAGTCACGTGACGCCCTCTAACAAGAAGGATTACTTCAAAAGTTGGTGTTGCTTAAAAAATCATATTTAAAAAACTCCGGAAGCCAGCAAACAGCTGATGTATAACTGTTAAACCTGTGAAAAATACAAGCGCACTTCTCATGAACATGCTGCATATGTCAATTTTATTCTGTGAAAATCTGTGCAAATTTGAAGCCTGTGAAAGGTGCCAAAATCTTGAGGAATAAGAAGAAGAAGAAAAAACAAAATGGAGTTTAGGGAGAACAATATGTTGAAATACTGACTCAGCATTTCAACATAATAACAGTCATGATGAAAAAAATAAAAATAAAAGTGACATGTGGGTAACACTGGTGTGCAGCAGTGAGTAGGGTATCTTGCAGCTTAGTTGCTGCTAATTTTTACCTAAAGTCTGATCTAAGAGGTCTAATAAACTCAATCCAGTTTCTCCAGTAGTCTTCAAATACATTGCTCTTCAATCTCAAAGTAAAATTTGATTGTTTTATGAATTGCAACATGGATGATATTATGGTTATCAGTCCGCATAGCCATGAATAATCAGTATCAGCCTTAAAAAAATCAATATAGTCGACCCCTAGCTGAAATGCTTGACAATGCAATAAAATATTATTTATATTATTATTTATTATTATTATTATTATAAAATGTTTAATATTATAATTTTTAAAGGTGCAGTCTGTAGAAATAGGCATTTAGCGACATCTAGCGTTCAGATTTTGGAACAAGCCCATCCGTGATTAATACGTCACATTACTAAGCGATGAGAGCCAGTGAAGACCAAAAAGGTTCGTGAACAGGGCATCATTTACAACAGTTAGGAGGTGAGGGTTTTTTCATTCATATTTGTAACTAGTATTTTATAGATGATAGATCAGTGAAGATGATGATCATAGGTTTGATAAACTTTTGTAGACTTGTCTTCAAAAATTGCGCCCTTTTTTGTCCCCAGTAGACAACATGGCGGACTGTTACGTCAGCCTCCACAAAGGGGAGACCTACGGTACATAAACATAAAAAGCTTTTTCTAACTTAATAAAGAGAAAACAAAAGTTTTATGGGATGATTGTACATCTATCTCAACAGACTTTACATCCAAATAGAAACATAATGTCCTATATTTACCATTTCTGTTCAACGAAATGCTGCCAACTTCTACACACTACACCTTTAAATTTTAAACATGCACCTCCGCAAAGAGCAAATACATACCTGAAAATAATGAGTAGGTCATATTTTTTTGTTGCCATTCTGTAATAACTACCTTCAGCAGCCAACAGGTGTGGCTTGTAGAAATATTAGTAAGCGGACATGATCTTTGCACTGTTTCTGAGTCAGATTGTTGACTGAATACTAAGTAATCTCTTCTGAGAACATGGACTTGAAAGGTTACAACTTGATCAAAAACGCCTAACTGTGAACATGTAGGTGTCATTTGAACACAGCTGACTACAGAAGGTGTGAACCCCAGTTAACACAGGAAGTTGAGGGACAGGAGTTATGACCACCCCCCGGTTATTTTAGTCTAACATCAGTGAAGGTTTCTCTGCAGTTTGATCATTACTATTACTAACAAGGGGGACTAGCCTGTGTGCTAAAATGCTCTCATGTCAGACTGCTGCACATGGATCGAGTTTCAAACCAGCAGGACCAGGATGTGGTGAGCGTGGCATAACAGCAGTGCGGCATCAGCAAAAAGCACACACACCAAGCTTTACAGTCAGTCAAAAAGGAAACCCTCTCAGCCTGTGTACAGAAAGCTAATGCAAACTGGAGGGAGTGCACAACAACTGAACTGCAGCCAAAATCAATCTAAAATTACACTTTAAATTCCCCTAACTGTGAGGAAGAGATTTGAGAAATGAAAGCACACTGAAGCCTACCAACACTTCTTCAAATGTTCTAATTTCTTAACACCGTGTTGCTATGACAATTTAATTATAGTCTATCATAGCCGTCTCCTGCTTGTTTGTCTGTGTGAGTTAGTGGGAAGATAATGTGTTAATGTGAAGTGATGCTTTTTGGCTCACTACCTAAATGTTTGGCTGGAGGAGAAACAGCTCTTGTTTGTGGTGAAGGGCTGTGGAGGTTTCATAGCTGGCCGAATCAGCGCTGTTATGACTCATCATATTAACCCTTTAAGCTCTTAATGGAAGCAGAGAGACTGACGCATACATCACAACAACAAGGGTCAAATCAAGAGGTTAACACATGTATATATAGGGATGAGAAACATGTAGAGCTGAGCATGATTATACGGGTAAGCCAACATACTTTACAATAATAAACTTCATATAGAAATAATAATTTGCCACCTCTAATGCTCAGAGAAAAGATTGTTTACAGTGGATCCACTGACTGGCATGTGCCGATTGGCCATAATGAACGTATTTGAAATATTAATTAGAAGTAAGGAATTATCTTTACAGTTTGGGAGCAATGTAAAATATACAAATATTGATGCATGTTTAATACCACAGCAATAACAAATATAAGACCTTTACAGTCAATTTAAGAACAGGCAGAAAAAATGAAAAAAATATACATTTTCCATAAATAATGATTCGTTGGGTTTAACAGTGGATATTTGGTGACAAAAATCAAAGACGTTTTAACAACAAAGCAGAAATCAGAAACCAAGATTTGATTTTCAGACCACCTTGTCCAGTCCTACTGCCAACAGCAATAATCACCATTTAAAACTTTTATCTACAATCACCAACTTTGAGCAAATAATCCTGTATTTCCACTACAGGGGCAATGTCAAGCTCACTGAACGTCATGTTTGTTTCTTATTTGTGAACGTGACTACTCAAGAGCACTTTAAGTTATTTTTGTTCTGCACAGACATTCACTCTGACTCAGGAATAAACTGATTAGATATTTGAGGATGTGGTTATACGACACAATGTTCTGCTTGTTAAGATACTTCAACAATTACCCCTAAGTTCTACATAGTAGGGCTGCACCGCACTCTCCACAGTAAATTTTTCTCTACTCTTGTCAAGCACAACTTTCCACTACTTCAGTGAAGTTACTGAGTGAGTCTACTTTCATCAAGAGCTGCTTGAATCCCCTGTCAATCTCCAGTAGATCAACTCCAACAGGAAACAAAGATGGCAGTACAAAGGGCATTTGGTAACCTTCTTAATAAAACTCCATGTTCTGCAGACTTCAAACACAGACCTGGTGGTAGAGGGCACACATCAGCACTGCACAGGCAGCAGATAGACTTTTGGGGTTAAAGGAATTCAGACAAATGTTAATTCTGAGTTAAGGAAGAACTGATGAGCATCTGTAGTTTGAAGGTCAGGCTCTTTGGGCTTCATTTTCAACCCGCACTTACAAGGGTTTTACAGATCATGCCACCACAAAACAACCCGGCTCCTCTTCTTGACCTACCACTGATCTTTTACTGTCCAGCCATTGTGTATCTAGCTAGGGCACCAAAAACCAGGAGATAAGGATTAGAAATAAAAACCACTAAATACTGAGTGTAACATGTCTTTTTGTGATAGTTCAAACAGGTTTGATTATTACCTTACAACGAAATTTATTCAGGTATGATTTTGGTCTACATCACCCTGTTCTAAGTTTACTGGATGATAAATGTAAAAAGAAAAATGTACATTAGGGCTGGACGATTACGGTAAGAATAAGAATCTCGATTATTTTAAGTGATATTGAAATTACAATTAATATACACAATTATTCATTATTTAAAAACTTAAGTATTGATTTAGACACAACTTTAAAGAACCAGCGAGTGGCACATACAGTATTATTGATCCAAATAAGTCACGCACACTCGCTGTGGCTGCACGTGGAACAGAGAAACGCGATGAAGCGCAGGAACTTGCATACACGGCACTCCACACTGTGTGGCATATTAATTGTTTATCTTCGATTATAATGTTTTTATGATTGTCAGATGGCAAAATTGAAATCACGATCAAAATCCGATTAATTGTCCAGCCCCAATGTACATCCAGTTCAAGTTAAGAACAAAGAAGCATCAACATTATCTGAAGCCAAGTCAAAGAAAAGGAAATTGATCAGATTCAGAGAGAAGTGGTTCATTCCTCATGTGGTTATCTGAAACCTCTCCGTTTCAAAAACAGTCTACCACAAACGTAAGCTCTGCTAGCAGTCAGTACACATCTACATCATAACAGGGACGTTTTTTTAGAACCAATCAGGAGTCGGTATAGAGCAGAGGGAGAGCACTTTGGAGAAATGACTGAGCAGAATGTGAATTTTCCATTTGACCTGAGGGCTGTGCACACGTTGCTCTGTAGCAGCGCTCCAGGGAGCTCCAGTCCGGATATGAGTCTGACCCTGGATCATACGTGGGGGGAAGTCAGTTATTATAGCGCAGGCCGGTGGTTTATGAGTTTGGTTTAAAATCCAATATCAGAAACTACATCCAAGGACAACTTTGAGTCTACTCCGGTCAGCTCAGCAGCTGCACGAGTGAGCCGTCCACATAACACCTCTTTAACGTCAAACTGAGGGGGCAAAATAAGACAGCTGCTGTAATGTGCAGCGAAAATGTTTTTACATGATATTTGACTTGAGGCCGACACTCGATAGTGATGTGAAATATAGCAGAGTATATTTCCCATATTCATGCAGGTAGAAAATGGTGTTGTTCCTCATTGGCCGCAGTCATTTCCTGGGACAGTCTGGAGGCTTTTTGTCTGCTGGTTTATTTGACCGCTGAAATCATTATGGGAGGTAATACAGCCAAAACAATTTTTGTGGGCTACAAAAATTAATTCTTGCACTTGTTCCCTTTTTCTTTGGCATAAAAACAGATCAATTAGCTGGTGATATATATAGTATTTATGCTTTAAATCTTCACATTTGTTACTGCAATGAAATAAAAAAGAGCTCAGGAAATAGCAAAGGGCAATGTTGTGCACTAAACTACATTTTCCAACCATTTGATCATGTTGCGCCAAACATGCTTTTTAATAACCACCATTCAGCAAATGTGTCTTGAAGGAATGTCATCTCAAACTTAGCAACTGAATCATTACCAACACACAACCAACATGCAGGATTTCTGCACTCACACTGTACGATCTGATGACTCTCTGACTCCAGTGTCCACACTGTGTGATCAATTTAAATAAAGTTTCATCTGAAACTCATTCCCACATGTTTATGTCAAATGCACACAGCTACAAAAAAAGTTCTTGCCATGGCACACACACACACAAAGCATCACAAACGCACACAATAAGCCGCTAAATCATTACACATATTCTCTGGCACCTCTATGTTTCCTACTCAGTCACACATTCCCTGATATGAAGGGAGGACGCACCACACACAGGTGTATTTGCTGTAACTGTGGGGGAAAAGGGAATCAGGCTCTGAAGTTGGGGACTTTGCTCTTGGCTCTGCTCTCACTGTGTTAGTGTATACAGTAGGGATGTAACGGTTACCGGTAAAATGGTAAACCACGATAAAATTTCCCACGATAATCATTACCGTGTCCAATTACAATTACCGTTATACCGTGCTTGATCACCACACTGCCTCAGTAACGCACGGTGATGCTGCTCTTTGACTGGAAAAGCCTTAACTACGTATCTGTCCTCGATTAAGGAGCCTCACACGAGGTGCACATGCGTAGTTTGCATTGTTTGGCCTCTGAGTCTGACACATTTATTGACAAAAAAGACAAAAGAACTGTTATGAATATTATAATAAAGGGGTTAAATGATTTCAATTCTCTGTAAAAGTACTTTTTGAACATTCTGAGCACACTGCAACAATACCGCGATAATAATGATAACCGTGATAATTTTGGTCACAATAACCATGATACAAAATTTTCATATCGTTACACATCTAGTATACAGTTGTTTTGATAAAACAGCTGACATGTTAGGTATCTATCCAACAGCCTGTATCATCTCCTGAACACCACACAACAAATGATACATGATTACATTTTAATCCTGTCAGACTTCAAAACCAGTTGTGTAACTAAAAAATCCGACATGCAAAATGCCAAAAATTGTGTTTTTTCTTAACTAAAATCAACATGTCGTATTCAAAGTGACAATCTATTTGTATAAGGAACAGATCTCAACCAAGAAAAAATAAGTTCTCTCTTTAAAAAGTGATACAAGTGACAATGAAACGTAACCATGCAGTGATGATAATGTGAAGCACTATGGTACATGTGTGTATTTTGTCAATATTATAGCTGGTAAATGAGATGTTTATGACTAAAATGTATGGCTGATATAAAGGCTCTAAATAACTGCAGAAAATACTGTATCTGCTGCTACCAATATTGAACTTCAATGACAAACTTTGTCTGTTTCAATATCTTACTGTTTTTATCCCCACCAGCTATATAAATATGAACAATACTGTCTAACCATATATCCCCTTAAGAAATAGATCACTCCCATGCATATCAGAAAAGTCTAGAATCAGATCCCTGTCCATTTTCTGAGCTAACCTCAGTGCTCATCTGCTCCAGTCTTCAGGGTCTTAACAGAGCAAACAGAACAACGCCGCAAACATAATGACTGCTTTCATTGTCCAAGACTTAAACTTAGTCATGAAGTGTTGTTTTGTGACACTCACTGTCAGACTTTAAACACCTTGACAGTGCATTTGGTAAACACAGCTGCCAAGGTTACATAACATTGACTGCGCAGCCTTATTATTACTATAATTATACAACAAACAGCCATGTTTACAAACACACAACCATCAAGGGATGAAAACGCAAAACCATTCACCCAAAAAAGGAATTGAAGGCCTAAATAACACCAACATAAATTATTACATCCTAAAACAATAAGCAAGGCACATTCTTACTGGTTACATGTTTAGCATTCTGTGAATTTCGGTGATGGTCAAAGTTTAATATTCTGGTACCATATGAACCTTCTAAGCTGAAAATCTTCACTTCTTACTGAAAATGGTTTACATGGCTGTCCAGTTATGAAAAATGCCACAGATTACCTCAGAGCTATTGGACTAAATGCTTGAGCTCACACAGCTGTAAACAGAGTTAGATTAAAGCTCCCTTGAGGAACTTGGGAACAGAGCATTTCTTTTGTCTGTTTATTTTGTGTGTTGCAGCGACAGAAAGTGTATTCTGACAAAAAAAGTAGAACATGATTCTGTTTCAGTATGTATAGACATTACTTCCTCAACAACCTGTGAATGATTCCTAGTGAAACCTGCTCTGTTAGCTTCCACAGGTTTTCAAAGTCACTTGACAGAATCCATCAGTCTTTATGTTTCTGGAAGTTATCATCAAGCATCAGTTTAATCTTCAGTCTGTTCTATTTAAATTGACTTACTCCTCACAGGAGCCTAATGTGAATTTGCTTTATTGAGGCCTGTCTGTCCTTGTTATATAATTTACAAACCCAGCACAAATCCACTATGAGCACAGTCCAAACAGCATTTACAGTGGCACAAAAAGACCCCGTTCACATAGGTAGAGACCTCCAGCAGAACAAGACTTATGATGAACACTATCTGCTGAGACAGTCATGACACCTTCTTCGGGCTTCTTTAAATAACATCCTCAAATATCCACTAACGCTGAAGTTTTTCACATCTTTGATGGTCTGATCAGCTTTACCAAACCCAAACCAAAAAAAGACCTAATGATGGGAATAGTATGTTTTAGACATGTTCAGTTATAGAAAAGGTGTTTCAAACTACTTCTCCATTAAATAACATGTATATAATTTCATGTAGTAATGATAAAAGAACTAACCAGAACTGAAGCGGATGACATTTTTGGTTTCAATAGAAAGCAGCCAGTTTGAATGAACAAAATAAAGAAAATAAAAATATTAAATACCTTCATTTTCAGATGCTGGACATGCAACTTGTAAAACCAGATCGAATGTTCTGTCTGGATTCTCCCTGGAAAACAAAGGATGACACAGAAAAACAAAGAGCATCTGTTACTATCAACCATATCAGATGACAAGTTCATATCACACAAAGCAGCAAATGTTTTGGATTGTGTATTAGTTTTTAAGCATGGCTGCAGAGTTAAGCTTCAGCACTTTTTGTTGCCACAGGTGATTACAGTAAACAAGACCTTAGCCCACTGAAACACATAGAATGTGAATATTGAAAATTGAATTTTAAGCACAGTTAGATATGCCAATACATCCGGAAATATTTTCTCCAACACCAACATGACCAAAAGACTTGATCGTTTTTTGTAAAGAACATAAACTTTCTTATACATAAAACAAACCACTTACTCCTATTCTCACAGTCTGATTATAATTTATAATAAAACAGAATAAATAAAACCTTAACACTGAATGTCTTTAAATATTTTTAAAAAGAAGGACATCTATTTGATAATATTTCCACAACCCAGAAATGAATAAGTGGAATAGAAAATGGATTTATGGATAAATAACATGGACATTACATTTAGCAAAGTAGTATTATTGACAGTTAAAGTAAAATTGTTCTTTGTAGCAACATGGTGACAGAGAGTGCACCCTGTGGTGTACTTTGAAGAAATATGACATTTTAGGGAGCTTATACAATCAAATTGAAATTCAATAATAGCAGTTGATATCTGCTGTTACTTTTGGTATCACTTGATGTGCACTACACACTTCTATGTAAGCATTAAATATGCATCAGTGCATACTTAACCTCCTCTCCATAGAGAAAAGATCTGCAGATCATCTGTAAGCAGACAAATTGCTTTATTGATGCATCGATAAACTATAAACTTGGTCTTAGGGAGCCGGTCTCTCGGAATCTTTCTTAGCACAGGCTGAAGGCTTTGGAGGAAGGTGCAGCAGGCTGATTTTCTGCTCTGTGACTATGAATAGATGGGTTGATATACATGCATCTGTGACTGTAATAGTTTTATGACTGTAACTTTGTAAATGTGCTGCCGTTTTCTTGGCCAGAACACTGATTCAATTGGGATTTTTAATCTAAATGAGGGCCTTCTGGTTAAATAAATTTATCATGTCAAGAACTCTAGTGCAGATGGACAGTCAAAACCTCTTAGACCGCAATGTCAAAATAAAGACCTTAAAAAATAGAAAATGTCTATTTTCCAATTAATTTATGACATTAGTGTTAAAATAAACATATAAGGCATGTACACATTTATTTATAAATTAAATATATTTAACATGCATGCTTATGATTCACTGAGGGTGAGTTAAGTAGTTACTGATGCTGCACTGATACATATCAACTGTATCAATAACACTTCAAAGATGTCTTAGTGGATGATTTATGACTTAATTAACTGAGCATCATATATAAGTATTTGTTAATAAATTTGTAATGTAATTGTGTGAAATGCCAGTTGAGTTTTAAGTCATATTTACAATTGCCTCACTAATATTTTAGTTATATTTAAATCTGTAATACAGTTTTCCAATAGTATTAACATGATATCAATAAAATTGTGCATCCCATGTATGGGACATATTGACAGTCTTAATGTATGAAAATATCAATGTTTTTGTCAATGCAATACTGAACAGACATACCAATGAACTGTTTATAAAAAAAATAATTTGCTGGATAATGACTTGTTACATTATTGCTAGAACCATGCTAAAGTTAATAACTCTGAAATTGTGGCAACCTTTTGGTATTAAGAGTGCCCCAGTGGTAATCACAAAGACATATATTTTGTTTATACATTCTGTAACTAATGTCCACACATTATGTCTTGTCCATGTTTCCCAGCCCTAGCAGTAAGTACAATGACAAGTTCCCCCTTTTGATAACATATCTGGTTAACTCAGGGTCACAGGACTTGGTCAGTCGGTGTCGTGTCCACATGTAACCTATTTAAAGCTGCCTGCTGCTTGGCTAGCCGAGCTGCTAATTGCTGGTCAGCTAGTAGACAGAGCAACAGACTGACCCAAATGCTGTGGAGCCAGCTGGCCTGGCCGTTAAATCCACTGCTGGAGATGGCTCACATTACGCCGCACATACCTCCGCATATCACGTTAACGTGGCTGAAGCACACGTTAGCAGATAGCTCAACAGCTTCACATCGACAAGCACACAAGTCAGGGGTCTTACTTTATTCTGCTGTCCATGGTTTAGCTACAACATCGCGACAACTCCTCCGTGCTGTCGGCGGCTCTGCTGTGCTGCTCTGCTGGCTGTCCCGGGTGATATTTCCCCCCCTCGTCCGTCCTCCAGTCCCGGCCGTCACTACTTCTCCTTTATCCGAGAGCGATACCCGAAAGCTGCCTACGCCGCATGTCTGGAGGTGTGATAGTAGTAGTAGTCTGCTGGTAGTCCGTCCTGCTGTCGTTAATGTAGCCTGAAAGCCCAGCTCAGCAGCACGGTGTTATTTCCCACAACAAACACCACTCCAGGAAGTGCTGTCAAAGATTTGGTGACGTCAGCACGTCAGACGGGCACCTTGCTGCTGCCGCTGCTGATTCTGCCTGCGAGCATCTTTGAGTAACACAAGCATGCAAACACACAGACCTGAGCCGGATGATTCATGCCTATCATATAAAAGCGTGCTCCCCGGTGAGACTGCATTAGTGCTTCAGTAATTACGGTCGAGTTCGCCGTTAGCATTGACTCCCAAAGAGGGGTCCTGCGACTAGTTAGGGGGTCTGGAGAGGGCTGCCAAATTGAGAGGAAGATTTAACCTGTGGTAATTGAATATTTTGGCCGTTTGGGAGCTACATAACATCCTTCAAGCACATCTTAAACAACAAACTATCACCTACAGACAGGGGTGTGGGCAACTTTCAGTGATCATTAGAGCCACATTAATGTTACTGGACATTTTGGATGATGCCGGCCACCCTTTGCACACCTTCATCAGCAAGTGCAGGACCAACAGACTTTTACCGCTTTCACATTAATATAGCAGGTCAACATTGGTTTCTCCAACTTGGGTTAACCCACTATCAATTGGCAAGTGACAGCCTTCCCGCTGATAAGATAAATTATATATCTTTTACCTAGGAATGCATGATACTGGATTGTAGCAGAAATTCAATATGCTGATCTTTCTGAAATCAACATCCCCGATACTGACATTTTCCTTAAGACTGCAAAGTCTTTAAGCTAAAAAAATTGACTAATTGCTTTCAGTGTGATAGTCGAATACTTTGTAAGATATGGAACAGTTGAAAACAAGTAAAACAACATTTAAGTCACCCTTGGCTTTTAAATTTGCTCATGAAGTGATGGTAAGGTGCAGCAATTTGTTACATTTATGTATTTTTCCAATATTACAGCCCATATATGGCTGATGCTGTATGTATGGCTGATGTATTTGCTGTTAATACCAGCAAAAATTTCTATACTGGCATGGATGAGATTGAAATTTTTACCAATAATCTTGTGCATCACTTCTTTTACTATAATGTTATGACAATTTAATAATTGGAACTCAATAGCAAATAGTGAAGCATAATTTTATAAACCAAATATGGAATTAAACCAAATAAAGGTGTGTTTTCAATACAATTAACTTACAACAACTGGTTATTGTGGTGCAATTAGTATTGCTTTATGAGAAAAAAAACAACGATCTGCTGCTTTAAATTATTAGAGAAATGTTTTCATATTCATATGCATAAATGCATTTTGCAATCTAGAACTTCAGAGGCAAATCAGACTGAATCACTTGGCAGACTGTCACCCTTATGACTTTATCCTGAACATTGTGGTCAATGGGACTACAAAGTCACATCTATATGTCTTTACAGCCACAGTAAGCATTAGAGCACAGCGGCTCACAGTGGTATAAGAGAGGTTGTACATAAAAGTTTTTTAAACTTTGATTTTGTCTATGACAGCAGTAAAGTGATAGTCTGCTGCGTACATCCATACTATTATTATTTTGAAGGGTCTCTGACTGAAATGTTTAGAAACCCCTGCACTTGTCCAGACTTTGCCAACTGGTATAATGGAAATTTAAAAAAATCAATGTTTACCCTGCTCTCAGGTTAAGCAGCAGAGCCTTTGTCTTCCTGTTCACATGTGAGTACCTGATCAGATCATTGACCAGCAGCAGAGTTGTCTTTCTGTCCACATGTGAGTACCTGCTTAAATAATGTATAGAAGTAACTGAGCCCTCTGTCTCATGCTCCACATGTCAGGGCAGGGGTAAATGGTAAAAGTCTGTCACACATCACTGCTTGTCATGCTGTATAAAAGCCTGTGTTATTCTTAAATAAACTGAGAGATCTGACAGAGCCACGCACTGGTTTGCTGTCTTGTCTTTCTCTCTCTTTGATCAAAGAACGTTGGCTGGGGTCTACAGCACATATGAGGGCAAGGCCCACACAACATTTAGGCAAGGCCTAACAAAGTATTATTGTGCACAGCTTATGATGCACTAAAACACTAAAACAGCCTGATCTAAGCAGGGCTGAAACACAGGGGTTTAAATGCATGCCTAAATACAATAACTGAGGAGATTTTAGAGAACTGAGAACATGTTGAAAAACAGTTAAATATGAGACTATCAAGCATTAGACACACAGGAAAGAAACCATCATAGGGTAAAGTCTAAGTATTAAATCATGAAGCTGCAAACTGACACAATGACATTCTGTGCCATTATTCCAGCACAGGAGTGCTCTGGTTCTCTCTGTAAGCAGAGAGGCTGCCACGTGTTGCTACTGTGTGCACATGGAGGTGACGGGGCAAACACACAATGAACAGAGGCCACTGTTTGCACTGAGAGGTCAATAGGAGCCAAACAGCAATCTAATTTTCTTCAGCAACAACAGGTTCGGCCTGTACTGGAGGGTCATGATCACAGCTTATCAAACACAGGGCACACATAAAATAAACTACAAGAGATGGATTAAGGATTTAGCCAGTTGTAACTGAAATAGAGAAAGAAGGAATTTATTGTGTGCAATCAGACTGTGGTTGACAGCAAGAAAACAGGGGAAGAGTGGCATTCATTGGCTTAAATCTCAACACTTACAGCCTGTCCTGAGAAATACTTCTTACTGTAGCCTGTGTGAGAACTAAATGCTGAAACTACATCATTCAGTTTCATGAGCTTTTTAGATTATGAAGAATACTTTATGCCAAACACACAAATGCATTTTAAGTGTATATAATGCTATTGCAAGCTGCCTTAGAGCTCTACACCTTACTTATGACTTACTACTCAGCTGAGTCATTGGCCTCCTTAAGGGGAATTTTATTAACAAGAAATAACTTTGAATTGTGCATAAAACCACCCAAACTGACACCTGTTTTGCCCTGACAGGGTTATGATTCTGTGACACACATGAAATTGTTGTCATAAAATTGTTCCACTTATTTTCAGAAATAACTGAGACAACTGTCCACTACTTTGCAGAATTGTCTTTGTGTCAGATGCAGATTCAGCCAACACTGAGCCAAAGTCCCCAGGTGGACTATTTTGGGGTGGATTCTAACTCCTCAAGCGACAACTGAATCTGCATCTGCCCCCCAAAAAGTGAGACTGCATGGTCAGAGACTTCAGAGCACCAGTGTGGTGCAATAATGAGTCCATAAACAACAAAATACATTTTAGTTTATGAATCTCTGGTCCCGTCGTTTGAAAGTCTATGGGATTTCAAAGGCTAGTCTTCTGTTAGAGGCCTGAAATAAGCTTTATGGCAAATAAAAGCCTAAGACAGTTTGATGTTTTTTTTCTGCCACATAAAATCCATCTGGAAATTCTCCACTTGTAAATTATGAAGCTTTTTTACACTGTGCCAAAGGTTGTTGCTCAAAGGGATGGGTACCAACACATCCAACTTCTGCTGAACTGATTCTCAACAGGAATTTAGGTTCCAGCCTCTTCTGCTCAGTGAGACAGTCGATGTTGCCCTGAAGCTAAAGAATCGTACTTTTCTTGTAACAGAGGCATTATAGCATGTTCTTCAACAAGAGAAAACACCTTTGACCTTTTTCTCTTAAAACTACTGGTTTGGGAACTGTTTAAGCCGGAGCACTGCTAAAAAAAAACATTGATTAAGTTCTGGTGTTGGAGGAAAACTCATTGAATTCCAACCACAGAAGTTAATACATGCTATTTATGACTCCATAGATTTTCAGAGACATAAACCATCATCCTTTTGATTGTTAAAGAGCACATATTACACTTCATTAGGCTTCATGTGCTCATTGGAGGGCACAACAGGTAGTGCATATGTCTCACAGCGAGAAGGGTCCTAGTTAAGGCCTTTCTGTGTGGAGTTTGCATTTTCTCCCTGTGCATGCATGGGTTCCTCCCATTAATCAAGAACTTGCTTGTTGAGCTAATAGGTGTAGGTGAGCGTGAATCTTTGTATCCCTATGTGACCCTGACAGTGGCTGGCAACAGTCCAGGGTGTTCTGTTTGTGCAAAGTCAGCTGGGACAGGCTCCAGCCCCCTGTGACCACTGAATGGATAAGTATAGATCATGGGCGATAATCTTAAGAGTGTTTTACACAGTTACTCCAGGTGACAAAGTACGTATGGATGTGCACAGGACAGAAAGTCCACAGCATTAGTACTTCTCTCACTCCCCCTGTGATCAGTGCCAGTAGCTGCTTAAAATTGCTTTGCCATTGCTGTTAATTCTGTACCGTCTTCTTCCGCTTATCTGTGGTCAGGTTGCAGGGGCAGCAGCCTAAGCAGGGAAATCCAGACTTCCCTCTCCCCGGCTACTTTGTCCAGCTCTTCCTGGGGTATCCTGAGGCATTCACAGGCCAGCTGAGAGACGTAGTCCCTCCAACGTGTCCTGGATCTTCCTCCAGGTCTCCTACCGGTGGGATGTGCCCAGAACACCTCACCAGGGAGGCATCCTGACTGTATGCCCAAGCCACCTCATCTGGATCCTCTCGATGCGAAGGAGCAGCAACTCTACTCTGAGCCCCTCCTGGATGACCAAGCTTCTCACCCTATCTCCAAGGGAGAGCCCTGCCACCCTGCGAAGGAAACCCATTTTGGCCCCTTTTCCTCGCTGCTAATTCCATGCATACCATTATCATTATGGTCTTTGTACCCATATAAAAGAAGATAGATTTCAAATTTATGGCCAGGGCATCCATACATTTATCTCATGTTGTTGTCACTCTGTTTGGCTTTAGCTGCCCCTCTCTTCCTGAATCTTTTTGAGTCCCCTCACTTCCCCAACACACTGAAAGCAGATGGCTGTCAAACATGAGTCAAGGTCTTTGCCAGTCAGAAGAGTTTTTGTTCTTGCCACTGTTTCCGTAGAGCAGTGCACATGATGGGTGAATCTAAAGTCTGTAAACAATAACAGAATACTGTGTCGTCCTGCTTGAAAAACATCAAGAGCCATCAATGAATTAGTACTCTTCAAATGAAGATTGAAGATTTACATTTCTCATTTTTCTCTTCATTCATTTCTTAATGCTATACGGAGTTTAGGCAGAACTGCAACATCACAATTTGTCAAAGACTAAAAGGGCATCCCAGATCCAGACAAACTTTGTTGTACTTGACTTTGTTTTTCATAGTCTGCATGTTTAAGTGAAAGTTGTCCCACTGTAAATTAAAACCACGAGCGCTGATGTACTCCTCTCCCCTCTCCAGAGAGTCTGTTTGGATCAGAGCCAGACTTCTTCAGGCTGACTGGAAGGTAATTAAGTGGCAGCAGACTGGGGCATGCTGTTTCATGCATCCGTATGAAATGATAATAGCATTACTGCTGCCTTAACAAACAAAATGCAAAATGACAAACATACGCACAAAGAAGCACATTCATATATCAAGCTCCCATGAGTCTTGTGCAATGGGACCACAAAGGTTCTCGTGTTGAAGAGATCCGTTGAGCGTGGTGGTCCATTATTCTTAATTTTTAAGACAATTTTACGCCAAATTAGAGCACTGTGAAGTCTCATTGCCTAACAAGGGATTGGAAGTATGTCACTCTGGCTTTTGTTAAGGTGAATATGGTTTAGCTTTCTGTACCAAAATGTCACTCCAAAAACTGCTAAAATTAAGAGCTTTGCACTTTGTCTGTGAAAATAACCTTATCATAATTTATCCAACAGTCACGGACTTCACCAAGTCCACAACACTGTCAGTCTCTCATATATCTACCTCATTTTAACTAAACCAGGCTCATTTTTCTGTATCCCGATCTTCTCATGTACATGCATACATTTTCACCCTGATGTGTAATTTGTCTTTGGGTAAATTGACCTCACAATGTCAGTCAAAAGACACTTGTCAGGTCTCATTACCCAGAATTCTTAGCAGACACATCATCAGAGGTGGCTTAAAGCGGTGGATAACCTTGGCAGGACTCATTAATGTCCACTCATCAAACTTGCAGTGCTTTGTCCAAGACACTGTATTACTTTAATATACACTATATTTGCTTAAATATTATATGAAGGTGACTTTGTTTGTGTGACTCTGTCATTGCAGCAAGAGCAGAAGTACCAGTCTGTTAGAGGAAAAGTGTAAATAAGGCACCACTGGCAAGTCTGTAACAGAGCCATAAGTATACTGTTCAAACAGAGAGGTAGGTTTTTGTTGATTATTATCGTGTTTTTAGTCAATAACTTCTTTAGAATTAGGATTAATTTAACAATACAGCACCCCACCAGTAATATACTGTTTGCTGAACCACTGAGTAATGAGGCACAGGTGTAATACTTTGTATAATAATTTAGCCCTGTATTGTTTATCTTATCAGTCTATCTATCTATCTATCTATCTATCTATCTATCTATCTATCTATCTATCTATCTATCTATCTATCTATCTATCTATCTGTCTATCGATTAATGGACATCTATCTATCTATCGATCGATAGATAGATAGATAGATAGATAGATAGATAGATAGATAGATAGATAGATAGATAGATTTTTTTGTTCAGTTGTTAAGGATGTAGATAGAGAGGTACATAAAAAAAACCTTCAGCAAACATGCTTCATGTTTGCTGAAGGTTTATGGTATTAAACGTTTCTTACAATAGCACTCATCTTAAAAAAACAGACACAAATAACCAAAAAGTAGTGTGAAAACTCCTGTACATATTTATCTCCAGTTTTTAGTTTGATTTTCATTTGTTTGTACAGTAGAAATAAAGCGCCACATTAGAGGAATGTTTCTTTTTCTTTGTCTTTGTCTTTTTTTTTCTTTTTTTTTTGATGTGTGTGGTGTTACCCCAACCTTCCTGTGTGTGGGACTCGTTTGGGGCTGGGATAAACAGCAGGGGCGCTGTGCATGCCCGCAGATCAGTGCCGTGTACGTAACGTCGTCATCAGTGTGACGTACGCACCAAACGAGGAAGTGCAAGCAACACATTTGTGAGCAGCAGACAGAGGAGACGGAGGGAAAACGTAAACATGCGGCGGAGTCAGCGTTTCAGATGATTATTTCTGTAAATATTAATGGACAGTGTGCATGGGCATCTGTCTGCTGACATCTACACAGTTTGGAGCGATGTTAAAGTTGATCTGCACAACTTTTACCCGGTTTTGAACCACACATGAGCATGTTTCACCAGAAAAATTCAGGTAAAGCGCTCGTCAGCAGGTTGGTTCTCCTCCATGTGAAGTTTAACACACGACTATTAACGATGTCAGTGAGGAGTCAGACAGAGAAAAACTCCACAGACAGCAGCAGTGCGCAAATCAGTGCAGACAACAGAGAAACAGAGCTTAGGAGTGAAGCTGTGACAAACAGCCCAGAGGGAGGTCAGAGCCAGACCATCCACAGAGTCCACACAGAGGAGGAGGAGAAGACCATCCACAGAGTCCACACAGAGGAGGAGAAGACCATCCACAGAGTCCACACAGAGGAGGAGAAGACCATCCACAGAGTCCACACAGAGGAGGAGAAGACCATCCACAGAGTCCACACAGAGGCGTGTCAGGTAACACCAGTCACTGCACAGACTGTTCAAAAGTCTTTACATGGATCTTTTTTCTAAAGAATACTCCAGTTTCTCTCTGATGATAATGTTTATTGTTAAGGACGCACCACACTGGATTTTTGCTGATATTTGATCTGCTTCTGAACTCATTTGGCAGTTATCAATACAGACATGTTTTGTCAGGAGCACAGAGCCTCCGCTTTACTTAAACTGATCTATTCCTTACAGAGTCACAAACTACCAAGCATAGAAACAGATGTAAAACAAGAAAAACTATGTAGGGTTAATGAATAACTAACATTAATAACCAGCCAGTTATGTCCCTTTTCTCTAAACTCGGAATCCTGTTCTTACTTTAATAATGGTGCGGTATTAAAAAAAAAAAATCACTGCTCATACAAATGAGAGCACAGGCTGTAGACAATTGTTTAGGCTGTGCAAAATATCAACTTCCTGCACACCATCATAGCACCTTCAGGGTTCCCTACAGTCAGCCTCAAGTGGACACTTGAGTAACTACAGTTTTTAGCACGCCACATGGGCCCTTCTCTTTTCACCCAGAGGTTCCTGCTACGTCATTTCAACCTCTCCATCAGTTGGTTGATCCAAAGTTTAGTTGAAAAAGTGTTGAATGTATGGTTGCATCAATGGATTGGCTTCCATGATGCTCCAAAGCCTCATTTGATAATCAAATGGCAGACAGCTCACAGCTTCATCCAACTGTTTATACAGTCCATTAAAAACAAACACAAGTTACTTTTGCTCAAATTAAAGGATGATTGCCCAGCAGAAAGACCCATGACCTCAGCTCTGCCCTGGTGCACCCAGGGGAGTTGCAGAAACTACCACATGGTAAACAGTTGCTGCAGTAATGCCACCTTTAAACAAAGCCAGGCCCCTTTAAATAAAGCTGCAGATGGTGCTAGAGCTGATGCTTCTGACCTCGCTATAAAGCCCCTCACAGCCCCCCAACTATAAGATTACTGATGGGCAGCAAGAGTCTGAACATCACCTGAGTTATTGAGTTCCAACCGTGTTTTGTCAGATGGGTCAAACAACACATCAGAGACATAATGCAGTGAACTCCAGTGTCTCAGAGAAACTCCTCTCCACTCTGACTCTCACCAACCACCACACCATACAAATATGCTGATTCTGCGTACACGAGCCCAGCTTACTTAAATTAACCCCGCACAGCAGCTTGACCTGCCTACATCAAAGTCTCAAATCAGTCTGATCCTTTCTGCCAAGCTCAAATCTATAATGATTGTGAGCAGCCCAAACCAGCATGACCCAATGAGAGTCATTTAGAGCAGGAAGAGGAACGAGCTATGAGCGAGTGTACAGCAGGAAGTGACTGCACAAACTGGGATTAGCACAGATGCTAATAGCTTCAGTCCAAGTTTTATCAGATCATGACTGCATTTCTTTAAACAAAAACCAACATTACAAACCTCTCTATAGTTAGGGTATTTTCACTACTTGACATGTTCAGACCATAGTTTGTTAAACAAGTGGCTCATGTTCTCTACCACAGTAAGCCTGCCTAGTACATCATCTGATTGGCCAGTAATAAATGATGATTGACAGACTGATTGTGCAGTCTCCTGCTTGGTATTCCTCTGAAAAGTTAAGCCCTGTCAAACACTCAAACACTTTCTATGTGCTCTTTCCCAGACGGACTAGTGAATTATGTTGGACGGTCTATCTGGCGTGTCCTGTTATTCCCAAATGACCCAACAAATAGATATTCATGACATACTAAAGAAACATGAACATGTTAATCATGGGGAAATTTAGGTTAAAGTTAGGGGTGTGCGATACGACGATATTAAATCGTTAAGGATTATAACGTGGGGATGATCTCATAAAGCAGAAAGATTGCCAGATCGTCTGTGTGGGCACAGAGACTTTGACGCGCACCCAACTAGTCAATCGTAGCACATTACGCGCAGTGCATGGTGGGATCTCCTATTTGGTTATGTAGCGTGAAGCCATGGCGGAAAGAGAAAAGGAGATAAAGGCTTGAAGATGTCTGAACAAAAATCTGTTCTAAAGCAGCTGTATTATTCACTCAGATTATAGACATTGCAGTTAGATAACATTTGTTTTGAATTGTTGCACTTTAAGAGATATTGTTGATATTGTTGTTCATAACCTTTTATGTTGACATTTATTGCACATTTTATAAAAACTGCCCTATTTAAATTAAAACCTGTTCAGAAAGTTTCTTTGGCTTTAACTGTCATTTTTTTTTCTTTTAGGGTTTTACATGTTTTATATGTTAAACATGGGGGAAAATGGTCAAACATGCAAATTAGTCTAAAAATAATCTACAAAAAAAAGAATCGTGATAAAATCGTGGTCGTGATTTTATTTCTAAAAAATCGTGATATGGCATTTTTGCCATATCGCCCACCCCTAGTTAAAGTTAATGTAATAAAATGTGTTATAGGGCATTATTTATAAAGGTTACAGGGTTTACAAACATAAATTAAAGTATTAAAGTACTTAGTCTAAACAACACAAATGAAAAAGCAAAAGCACAAACATAAATGAAATGAGAAAATGTATTAGGTTCATTTTAAACCTTTAAAGTGTTGTTTGCTTAGAGAAAGGAACTACTTTGTAGTTACTGAAAAGTTTTAACATTCTTATTTATGAGGATTAGAGGACTTCAGTGAGTTATTTTGAACGTACATTCCTCCAAATTTCAGAGTGCTCAACAGTGTTTAATACGGCGCAATGCCAACAGTCCACATCCTCCCAAGGTATGGTTTCAGACCTTACAGGTGTAACAAGATGTAACGTGACTCGTGTCACGTGTACTGAATTAGCTGAACCCTGTTACCAAAAGATATGAAACTTTTGAGAAGGACATTATTATTGTTTTTTTTTTTGGGGGGGGGGGGCAATATCACTGTTTATACATTTAGATATTGGCATGTTAAAAATGCCAATTAAAGATGAAGATTTTTTAGTAACATAGCACCAAACAAAGCATTTCATCAAGCCTAAAGACCTGCATTATTCCAGACAAATATCCTGCTGAATCTTAATGGCACCTCTGCATAAGCATATATTAATTTTATTAGAAAAACATCAACATAAACAATGTTTATTTAAGCTAATGTAAGTGGTGCTTCAATAATGCACCAGCTGTTAGACATCTCCAGAGCAGCTTGTCTCCAGGGCAAGGTTCCCCATGGGTCCTTGTCAGAGTGATATTTCACTTAAAGTTTAATTGCAGTGGTAGAAAAAGATACTGCCATTCTCTCCATTTATTCCTCTTGGTGTCTAACATTTATTTTTATTTTTTAACAAATTAAGTCAAGGTGCAGGGACCAAGTTTCCTAATTTGAAGCCTGAAGATGTTTTTGGACGAATTAAGATTTTTCAAAAATGTGTGCGAGGTCTTACACATTTTTAAGAACACACTGAAGTTTACAAACCACAAAGTGGGGCTAGGCCATATCTATTGTTTTAGATACAAATATAGGATAAATTAATGTTTTTAAATCAATATATTTTATGTTGGTGTTTATTTAAATAACAGGAGCCATGCCAAATGATTGGTAAAAAGCTTGTTTCCATGAAGAACTACTAACAGTTCTACGCTTCCTCATTACATGATCATTTGAAATGTCTTTTCATTTTATTAATTAGGTTTCAGTACTGTTTGAATTTTCTGGAATTATATTTAAGTCAACAGTTTTGGTTTGGTTATAAAGCTTGCTGTTTCATAACAGAATAGAACATCAAAATTTGTATTGTGTTTGGCTATTTAAAGCTATGGTCTACGATTTGGAAGCTTTGTACATGTTAATAACACCGTTTATAAGGCTGTTATGGTCCTATGGTCCTATCTACACAGTATAAAGACCAAAAAGAATGAAAATAATCCATTCAGTATATCCGCTGAAAAGCTGCATACTAGCTGACCAATCAAACCTAAGAACCTGCGACTATTAATTGGTCCGTGAGTTAGTCCATGAGTCCATCCAATCCTCGCCTCCTCACTCACACGATGCGCAGCGTCTCTTGCCCATGGTCCCGCCTCCTCCCTCCTACCTCCGGTGAGCAGCTAAGCTACGTTAGAACTATCATGGAGCCGGAAAAGCCTAAAAGCCGCCCGAAAAAACCCGAACCGCAACTCCGGGCCTCTTGAGGGCCAGCTTGAGAGCTCTGCTCGGGCAGGTAATGGCTTTGTTTACTACAGTGGGAGATGTCTGCTGAATAACTGTGGTTAGTTTGTGCCTGCACGGGCTAATAACTTGTAGGGGAGCGGGTTAGCCTGTTAGCCGCTAATCGTTAGCACTGTAGGCTGAGCTGTGGAGGACAGGCTGAGAAAGATAAATCCTCCCCCACACTCGGCTCCGCTCTGGCGGCGCCAAACCCACATTGCCGCCGGTCCAGTTGAAATGGCTACTGCTGTGTGTTATAATGGAGATGTCTGTCGTGTTTGCTACTTTCAGTTGAGCTGAGCTGTTTTTGATTGAGTTTGCTGCTGATATATTGTGCTAGTCGCTCGTAGCTCAGTCCGAGGGGGCTTTATGAGGCGTCACGAGCTGGGGGCGGGATCTTCGAACACGGAGGGGAGAGGTGAGGGAAGGAGGGGCAGGCTGCGGTTTCAAATCGTAGACCACAGCTTTAACTAAAAATGATCAAACTGATTTTTGGTCCATGGAACCCAGCCCTTCAGAAAACCCTGCCCCGTGTTTTGTATTCAGGAAATGTCAAATAGCTTTTTGTCAAATCCTCACTTCCATCAAACCTTTCCCGCTCCTGCATCGAGCAGCTCCGGTGAGCTCCGTGCTGATGACAGCGGTGAGTGGGTGTCATCTGCGTGCCTTTGGGCGTATCTGTTGTAAATATTGCGCTCCTGAGTGAGGGTGAAACTGAGGCAAGTTGGCTGCGACCTGAGTGGAGTGGTAGGGCCTGGATGGGAAAAGCACAATACAGAGAGGGCGCCCAGCTATGCCAGCTTCACTATGTGGCCCTGGACTGCCATGTGAAATGACAGGCTGTGTCACTAAAGAGCCCGGGGCCTTTTTCCCTTTGTGGCCTGTCAGAGCTCTCCTACTCGTGGGCTCTCATTTTGAAACAGACTGAGTGGTGACATTTTTTGAACTTCCTGAGGGAAGGCGCAGGAGTTAGGTGTTTTTCACATACAGAAGGTATTTTTTGTTCCATAATTAGTCAAAACAAAGGAGCAATTGTGTCTAAAATATGTTCTTTAAGCATGTGAAGTCTATGAAACAATGCTGCCAATTGATTTATCATTGCAGATCCTCACCCACAGACTGATAAACAAAGAGCACTAATTAATTATAAACATCATAAGAGTTAGACCGTCTTGCATCTGTTTCTATGCATAGAGGTCATGCATTCCCTCTTACCTTGACCCAAAGCAATCTGTCTGCATATATATGTTCATATTCAGTACTGTGCTTGGGTGTGTATATCTGCTGGGTACAGTTATGAATGCGGGGGTCACACACCCGCATACGTGTTTGTATGTCATGCTAATTAAATAATAATATCTTCATTATGTTCAGGCAAAGAAGCAGATGTACGTCGACCCTTCCAGTGGGTACAAGGTGTTCACGGAGTATGCCCACCTTCAGAGAGGAAAGTGCTGTGGCAGCGCATGCAGACATGTGAGAGCTTTTCTTTTCTCTGTTATCAGGATGTTTGTTTGTGCATTTAACTGTTTTGATCAATTTGTTGTTAAAAGTTTTGTCCTTTTCCCTTCTTCGTTACTTATCTAGACTCTTTTCCAAAAGTTTTCTCTTCATTTGTGTTTCTGTGCACCAACATGTAATAAAGGAACAAGATTATGTGCACATTATCATCATTTTCTTTTTTTAATGGGGCGATGAAATGCAGAAAGGGGCTAAAAAAGCCAAATGATATGGGCCAGAAGTCAGATTTTAGTCTTTCCTAACTTAACTCATGTCAAGGTCCTTCTACATAGCTTTTGTTTTTAACAATGGTCACTCAGTCAAGGGTGACAAAAGAGCCATAAAAACGTACTGTGACCTTTCCACCTAGCCCGACAGACTGATTGAAACCAACTGCATAATGACTGAAGTCATGATGTTAAGAGATATGACACAACTACTGAGAACTATACCTTTGTTTACTTTCCAACATTATGATTAATGCTATGTTGCCTTGATGACAAATGAAAGCAGTCTCTCAAAAGGTGCCTCACCATTTCTCTCCTTTCACAGTCTGGTTGTAGTTCCTTTTTAACGTACCTCAAAAGATGGGACGTTGCTTCCAGACCTTTGCTTAACTTCATATCTGTCTCATGACTCTCAAGGCGTCCACCTCGTTCTGTTGGGAAAAAAAAAATCGTAGGTATCAGAGCAGAAATCCAACATGCTGGACTTTCCGTTGTGGAGACATGAAGCGTCTCAGTCTGATCTTCTTTTTTTTTAATTGTTTTGCCGTTCAGTCACAAAAAAATAAAAATTTCAGGCCATTTTGCCGTGGATAGACATATTAAAATGAAATAAAATAAAAAAGTACAAAATAAAGCCACAAAACAAAAAATAGAACAGAACATAGGGGTGTTTGGGCGGTTTAACCGAACACTTACTAAGAACATTTGATTGTTCCAACCCGTTGTAACATCTTGAGGTGTCTTTTTATTATAATTCAAGATATAGGTGTCTGCAAAGATTTTTTAATGTATCATCCAATTGCCCTCAATTGCTTGGCCTTAGTTTTCTCTCAACATGAAGTTTGTACTTGGAAAAAAATCTCAAAAAATCCTTCTCCATCAACCCATACTGGTCCTTCATATTTTGAAAACTTTACCTGATAATTGATGTAAAAAAGTGCAGTAGGCTGTTAAGCCTTTGGCAATCCATCCTTTAAATCTTGCATCCCACTTTTTAGGTACAAAATCTGTATTATGCACACACCATCTCAAAACTTTGACTGTTTCCTTTGAATTATTTTGACTTATAACCGTATTCCAAATCTTTACTGGCAAACCAATCCATGGATTAGCCAGAGCAATTAAAATAGTCATCAGTTCCTTTTACCCTACTGCTGCTTGAATTGGAAACTCCTCTGTTATGGCCATTTACATCTCCTTCCATCTAGCAAAGTAATTTTGGTTACACCAGCATGTTAAAGGTCATAGCTGGTCTCATGTAATAGTCTTGACAGGAGTTTAAACCCACCCCTATTTTGTGATCACTGCTCAGGTAGTTCTAATGGGATCTACTGGATCTACTGGAAGAGATGCAAATGTCTCAGTAAACTAACCATTTGCATTGATTCAGTATGAGATCCTTAGTTTAGGAAAGGTAATGAGTCCCTCTGTTTATGTCTTCCCTAATCTTTTTATTCGGGGGGGAACAAGGAACAGTTAATTCAAATCTACTGGTATTTTGATTCCCAGGTAGATCATTGTTTCTGTCCCATCTCCACTGAAACCCTTTCTACATGTTTGGACTGGGAACATTCAACTTATAACCAGAAAAAAATATCCGTATTGCTGCAGTAGTGAAATAAAATGGCTAAGAGATTCTTCTGGGCAAGACAAATACATTAACATATCGTCAGCAAATAATGATTTTTTTGTGCTCCCTTTTCATATCTATTCCTCTAATGTCCTTGTTCTGAATAATCCGTTTGTTCAGAGGGTCACTGAAGATCGCAAACAAGAGCGGGCTAATTGGGCTGCCCTGTCTGGTTCTGCATTGCAGTGCGAAGCAGTTTAAAATAGATCCATTTATTTTAATCCTTGCTCTTGGACCATCTTGCAGAGCCTGTATCACACTGATGAAAGCGCTATGGAAACCAAATTAATTTAAAACTCTAAATAATAAGGACCAACTCACGCAGTCAAAAGCCTTTTTGGCATTTAGCCCCAGAATAACTGCTTCTACCCTATGGTTTTTCATGTAGTTAAGTACATTTAAAGTCTGTCTAATATTGTCATGAGTTTGCCTTTGGTAAACAAAGCCCGTCTGATTTTTGATTGTTGGTTATTATGAAACAGAACATGACACAGAATGACAGATTTCCAAGGCCAATCGTGCATAAATCACGCAGTCTGACCTCAGCATTAGAAACATTTATATGAGATAAGTGTAATTAAACGATATCGATAACTGTTTGATACCTGGGCAGCACATGTAAGATGTACCATCAATGTATAAACAAAAATTAAAAATGTTATATTGAAGGTCTGCCCTAATAAACCAACTTTTTTTGATTTGGTCAGTGCATTTGAGCAATCTAGACAGTAGGAAGAGTTAACCCTTTATGATTGATACCTGAAAAACGCATTATTGAATGTATAGGACTTCTGTATTGTTGGTATGTTGTCAAACAGATGTCCATATGATATAGTTTTAGTAACAATATAAATGCTCCAGACATAAAATACATCAAAAGATTTCTGTCTGACTATTTTAAGATATTAATTTTTTATCAATAAGCACAGAACTTGAAGTGTTTTTTACTGTAAGCAGTCCTCTTATTAAATATAAGGTCTATCATCATTAATTTAAATCACATCATTCAACATTGCCCTCACCAGTGGCTGGAGTCAAAAGAAACAAAGTAATTATAATGCAAGATGAACCAGAGAAGTATGAACAGCGCTGTCTTATACTTAATCAGAAACTTGAAAGTTTTAAGAGACTGAATTTAAATTTAGAACAACTAGCACAAACCTGTTACCATACTGAGATTCCCCATATAATAAAACACAAATTCTCAGAAATCCTTTTGTCTTGTTATGGAAATGTCTCTCTATTTCTTGTTCAAACTTTCCCCAGCCTTCAGTATTGTAAATACTACTTTGTGGAATTAATGAATTAAAACATGAACCATACAGTATTTATCTAATTTGTCTGCTGCTTCAAGACAGATGTTGCTTATATGCACAAATGAGGATAGCTTATGTCTCGAAACCTTGAAATTAATCATTTGTGAGGTTCCTTAAATTCATGTAGGCGTTGTCATTCTGTTGTTGTATTAACCCTCCTGTTTACAAACTGTCTTACCTAAATATTCAGTCCTATAACTTCATTCTCTGAGAAACACCACTAAAGGAAAAATGCAGTAAGTGAGAAGATGGCATTTGTTTAGTGTTTTATTCTATTTGTTGCTGTACTTTTCACTTCGGGGCCCTCAGTCTTGTAAAGTAATGTTGGAGTTCAGATATCTGAAATTATACGTTGGTTTGCTAGTATATAAATGCTATTAAAGTGGGCAGCTCGGGGTAATAACCTGCCTTTGACCCCTCCCACATGCCAGTCCCACCTCTCTGTCATCTTGGTTTCTGGCTGAATTCACTGTCCTGTCCAAAACAAAGGTGCAAAAGGACATAAACATTTTTTTTACTATCTCTATCTCATAGATAGAGCTTAATGGGAGACTTACAGTAACATCAAGACACCCTATGAAAAGCCCAGTTTGATGGGATGACCACCTAGTTTCCCCCTCACAGATCACTCATGTCCTTTCATCAAACAGCCATGTAGGAGTCATTGGTACGTTCTGCCACAGAGGCAAGATTCATGTTTTCTCTTTGGAGAACAATGCCATCTACAGTCACCTCTGCTGTCAGTCTCTGCCTGTCGCACCTCTTTAAACCATCCACAAAAAAAGTTATCAGATGCTGTGAGATCTGTGACACCATTCATTTTACAAGTTAATTAACCAGTGGGTAATGTTTCTCACTCTGGCATAAATTAGACCATGGCCTTCGTGGTGCATGGGAAATTCTTCCCTCACTGAACACAGCCTGACATAAACTAGTTCCCAGAGAGAGGAACTGATTTATGGTTTGCGTTTTACGGTGTTCTCTTAAACATCGACGGGGGAAACAGCTTTTAAAAGCGTTAAATAGTTCACAATTTATTTTACATGTGTTTGAACTTTGTTGGCTATTTATTAGCCTTTACAAGTCATCAAGAATCAATCAGGACTCATTCTTAAGTTGCGCTGACTTTTGGGGATCGGAATCCAAACCCAATTCAGGTTGGGAATAAAGAACAAGTCTATCAATTCACTAATCAATTTTCTTCACCTTCTTCAAATCAAAGACGTCACGCTCTCATCAGAGGTAGTCAGCTGATAAGATGGTAAATGGGCTTGAGCTCTTTTACTGCTTTTCTAGTCTTTCTGAGCACTCAGAGTGCTTTTACACCGACGGTCACATCATCCATTAACACTATTCACTCCCATGTTCACTCTGATGGTTCAGAGTTTCTGTGTAAGTTGTCCATCAGTGTTGATGAACACAGTCGCACTCCTTTATACCCATGTACACACCGCTGACACAGCAGTGGGGTTCAGTGTCTTTCCCGAGGACACATCAACATAAGACAGTCAGAGCTGCGCTTGAACCTGCAGCCTTCCAACTACTGGTAGAATGAACTACCAGACCGAGCCACCGACAGACTTCTTTGACGAAACAAAGAATGGCAGAGATGGAGCACAAGTGGTGAAAATTGTGGCTCAATTTTTGACGAAAAGATGCTTCTACTGCATTTCCACCAAGTAGTCCTTCTTAGTTCAGCTCACTATAGTGCATAATTACAGGTGTTTCCACTATTAAATAAGGGAAAATGTACCCAAGAGACTGATCTGTGATGTACCACCTACCAAATTAATCCTAAATGTGACTGCAGATCAAACAAAAATACATATGATACCATGTTTAAATAATTCATGGATTAAGAGTGATTTGTGATTTGTCAGCAGGAAGCAATTCTCCATAAGTGCTGTAGTCCATTGTTGCTCTGTGTTTACAATCATTCTGTACCACAGATTGCTGTTGCGCTGCTGTGATGTCCAACTGTTGCGTAGCTGGAGCAACCCTCTCTTCCCAGCTCACATCACCGTCCTGAGGTGTCGTGGAAACCCAAACAAGATCAGGGTTAACTGCTCCAAACCTTGTTGTGCTGGACTGAACCAGACCACTCAGTGGAAAGAAAGCTATACTGCACAACTTTCGGGAATTGAAAACAAGCAACTTGCAGAAGCATTTATTAATGCATCATGGTATTTAAATGTTTAGCATTAATGCTTACGAAAACCTGTGTAGGCCAAATTTTGTCCACACAGAAAAGGAGCAGGAATCAATTAGGAAAATGTCAAAAATCGTATCGATAACCAGAATGTTCATGACATTGGAATCAATAAAATCCCATCAATTCCTTTTCTTACTGACAAAATGGAGATTAATAACACAGAGGGGCCTCAAAAGTCAAAATAAAACACCCAGTCTCATTCTGTCTATTGCTTGTGTGTCTCTACACGTCTGTTTTTCCCTCTCTGTGTGAATGATGTTCTGCTCCACATGCAGCCGTTTAGCACCATTTAATTATTTCATTTTCTCCTCCAGTGTCCATATGGCCAAGTCAACGTGAAGGACCCTGCCATGAAGAAACACTTTAACTCTCTGTTTTATGTGTAGGCCTTACATGACGAAGGTAAAATCTTTGTTTGGAACTGTGCCTCACCTCCAGCCTGTCGTCGTTTGGATTGCTTGAGAGTCATATTTTAGAAGTGTACTAAATGATGAAATATGGGTAGTGTCTGTGCAATACCTACCTCGTATGAATCACTATTCCTAGGATTGTTTTTACTCTAAGATGGGAAAGAAGGAGGATTTGTTCACTAGAACCTCATGTAAAATCGTCTTTTATCAAATTGTGCTGTTTTTTTCTAATATATTTCTCCAATGTCCAATGAAATGCCTTGAGCTTCATTTCTCGTTGCTCTTGACGAGTATTTAATATTTTGTGGTGTTCGTCTTCTCTGATGCATTTACAAGGGTGGTGGGAGTATGGAGATGAAAACTGAAAGAGCATTTTAGATCTTCGCCCTCCAGATAAAGGGCATATAAGCGAAAGTAGCTGCAGATAGTCAGATGGAGTCTTGTGCTCTTTTGCTTTGCATCTCTTGTTATTTTTTCTCCCAAATGTACCACTGCATGAATATTAGCATCATTTACACTCCACAAGTGCTCGACTGAACTGTCTACCTTTGACTGAAACGCTGTGTTGTTAAAAATAGGCGGGGGCCAGGGGTCAGCCCTTACACTTGGCTGCGCTGCTTTTACACCACTTGATGGAATCAGGCTGTTAACAAACATGCCGTGGACATCAACAGCAGCCCTCCCCACCGGACCTGCAGCTCAGCCTTCTGGCAACACTTGGCTACAGCAAGCTCTCCCTGCGGCTGCTCTCCCGAGCTGCAGCCTAATGAACTCCTGGGCCCTCTTCTCCCAGCCCTGCAATACATCAGCTCATGTTCTCCAGCATGCTTAGACGCACACATGCATACCAGCAGTCCTACTCCATCACAACACCCTGTGGCTCCTAATAGGCCAATATAGAATAAAGGTTGCACTAAACGCTGCTCTTTGTAGCCCACAGTAATAGCACAAGGTAAGGTCAAGCGCTCATGCAGCACTACCTGTGCGTGCAAGAACTGTTCAAGAAAGATGTGCCACTTGATTTGTGATTTGTGAGTGCATGTTGGAAGGCGGCGCGATGCCTTCGGGCTCTGGCTCTGAACCTGCCACACATACTCAACCATCTCTGCCTGATTGGGCAAACAGCGTCAGGATGAGAGGATGTGTCTGCCGTGGAATTCTGTTGCAGCCGCCTACCGGTGCAGCCACAATTTTCCTCAGCAGGTGGGTCCCAAAGGCAAGTGCTTAGTGATCGGAGCAAAGCCCTGTGAGCAGCTACAAGGAGATTCATGATCTCAACAGTGCTGGGGAGGACAGGTTCTCGGGGACGCATCGTCAGGCGGGATGAGAGGCGAATTTATTTGGTGGTATTCTAAACTGAGGCAGCGGAGCGTGCGGCAGCAACATTTCTGTGGCGGGACGGTGAAGGTGTCACACTCATCAAGTACCTGGGCCTGCTCGCCTGCCGCAGCTCTGCGGGTTTTTGCCTAGGGACTTGTCTGTCACATTAAAGTAGATGCATTGCCATTCAGGGCCTTGGCGGTCCCGCAGCCTGACCATGAAATAGGCCAACTTTCATGTCTGCCTCATCCCTCCACGTCTTCCAGCTCCAGTGATGGCACAGTTTGGATTTTTTTAACCATGTTTGAGCTTAGCAGTTGTTGACGGAGACACAAGCAGCACAGAAATGCCTCCAACAGATTTCTGTAGAAATTTACTTGTGAAGACCCCTGCATATCCCCACCAGTTTGGTCAGTCTTCACTTACAAGTTTTTGTAGAGACCCCTAACCTCAAACATACAAATCAAAAATAGTTCTATTGAATATGTCAAGCAATTTCACAACAAATATAATTTTTTAGATCTTTTGTGCGACTCATAACTTGTTTGCTGTACCTTATCTATATTTGGCCAGTGTAATTGTATTTAATGAGTTATTCAACGTAAATGACAGCTCCTAAAAGATGCTGTAGTTTGAGGGATGCACACTTGCAGACATCTGATATGCAGATATTTCAAACTCATTATTGCCAATACTGATACTGGTATTTTCTATACAGCACAACGTTTTCATTTTACTAAAACCGACCTGGTCCTTTCTTGTCAACAGTCTATTTGTGGTAGATGCAGATGTGAAGCAATAAGAACAACATTTCATTCTTTAACAAATTAAACTTCTGATTTATAAAACTGAGCAGTCTATGATAATGTGGTCAGTCATTATGGTACAGTTTTACAGTCTGACAGTATGCTTTTTGTAATGCTAAGACTGACCTTCACTTTGAGAGGTGATGTATTTGATGAATGTATAAAAGGATGGATTAAGTTCATCTAACTGCATAGATTGGACTTCTTATAAGCATTTAAAATGTAATCCTGTTGGCTCTGTGCTAGACGTAACATACTTTTTGTTTGCTGTACGTGTATGTAAAAATACAAACATTGTAAAATGCTACAGATCAATTTTACTTAGACCAGAAGCTCCAAGAGCAAAACCCCTCTCCAATGCATTTCAAACATTGTCTGGGAAGATATTTTCTAAAATCTGAAAAACTACCCCACCTTGCACTGTTAAGAAATCCTTGAACAAATTCTTGGATTTGGATTACCAATAAAGTCAAGTCACTTCTCTCTTGAGCCATTACCAGTTTTCCCTGGAAATGTCGTCCAAATCCGATGAGAACTCTTTTACTTGTGAAAATGTTGAAAACTGCTCTGTCTAGCAATGTTGGCAAAATCCTTGAACAAATTTAAGGTCTGTATCTGGATTCTGATCACTGCCAAAATCTTATCATTTCTTCCTATTCTTGACTTCTCAAGTTATCTTACTAACAGACAAATGGGCAAATACTGGCACAAACAATACATGACTGGCAGAGGCAATAAAAATAAAATAAGAATATTGGCTGTGAATATCTGCAAAAACTTTCTGCTGACATAAATACAGGTTATCAACTTTGCAGGGAATTATCTTCAGATAGTAACATTGTCCTAATAATACTGTTCATTTCCATTAGTTGCACTATTTGTTTTAAAAAGATTTGATTTTAGCTTTGTAACAGAGTTGTTTGACGTCTGATTAAAAAATTATAAGACTTTTTTTACTGCAAGTCCATAAAGTATCTAGAATGTCAAGCACAGAGAGACGAGAGGACACTTGTATTCCCTCAGTGCAGATGTGCTTCTCAGCCACTACAGCACATCAGACATGTGAGGTGTTTATTTCAGGCGTTTTGGACTGAACGTCCCTGACCTTCAGCTGCAGCATATGCTGAGCTGGAGCAGAGTGGCAGCTATACACCGTGTGCCTTTCTGCAGGACGGTGCCACTAGCCGCAGAGAAAGAGAGAGCTGTCCAGTTTGGAACTGTGACCAGACAGGCTCCAGTCACAACCAGTTGACAGGCCAAAACAGCCCCTCCTCCACCCCCCCCATCACCCTCCACCCCTCCGTCTCAAACAGGCGCAGTAGCCCTGCGGCCAATGGCCCCAACTACAGTCAGTTACAGTGTCTCCATCACTGCTGGCCAGACCAGCCAGGAGCTGACAGAAGAGAGTTGGCGGGGAAAAAAAACAACTTGAGTGTCAGCCGTATGATGGCTGAAAGGAACATCAGTCTCAGCAATTGGCCAGGCACCGCTCTGCACAGTTTGTGTGCGTGCGTGCACATGTGGAGGAGTGCGTGTGTGTCTTGATATTCAAGCAGCATTTGAGCAGCCCCTACATCAACGTCTGGTCTTTGTACACAGACAATGTCAGCTCGCCTCAGGGCAGCAGCCTCCACAGTGGTCATATGGACAACCAGATCCCTGTGGTAGAATTAGTGATAAAAAACACACACGGCTGCTGAGTGACAGTCAGGGCGGCAGATTCCTTTGGACAGACAGGGCTGCAAATAGCACAGACGAGCACTTTCTCCCTCAAACCGCAACTGGTGGTCAGGCTCATGCCAGGCCAAGCCGAGGTCGCCAGATGAGCCCAGATAAAAGCAGAGTTGAGGGCAGAAACGGGCACCTAAGGAGCACTTTGGCCTGTTTATTTCCCTCCTGGTTTCACATCAAAGCAGTCATATCTGGGATTTCTTTTGCATTTAAAAGGCAAGTGATCAAAATTGCTTCTTCCTGTCTGTTTTTGCACTTTCTAACCTCTAACTTATCTCACATGATGTTCCCTGCTGTCTTCAATAGATGGTTGAAGTAGAAAGTGTTTGAAAATATAACACAAGCATCACCTAAATCGGAGTGTTTCCTCACAAAAAGGCAGCTTTGCCCCGTAAGGTTATATAGCGTTAAAAAACATCCATCTATTATGTTTCCATGTCCTTTCTAGTGTGGCCAGATATGGACTAATACGCACACCATTCCCCAGGAGGATATGCTGTCCCCAGAGGAGGTGGTGGGATGGAGGGGTGTACGTGTGTGTGGAGGTGGCGGTGTGCTGTTGGAGCTGCTCTGGAGGCAGGGAGGGGAGGCAGGCAGCAGTTGGTGTGCAGGGAGCAGAGGCTCAGGCTGGCTAGTTAAGAGCTTCCCTCTCCTATCCTCCATCTGCCAGGGACTGGGGCTGTGATTTGAGCTCCAGCAGAGCAGAGCAGGGAGGAGATCGAAGGAAGGAGGGAGGAGGGAGGGAGGGAACAGCGGGGGAGGAAAGGGAGCGCTGGTTGGGAGAGACAGGAAAGGGAAAGTGAAGGAGGAAGATGGGGAAAGAGAGGATGGAAAGTAGGGCTGCTTGGTTATGGTTAAAAAATGGGGCTGATAATAGGATCATTTTGATTAAACACAATTAATGTTTGATTTTACAAAATCTCATCAAATAGAAATACTCTTCAATAGGGCTGGGCAAATGATTGAGATTTAATCTTAAATGCAGTTTTGTTTCTATTAGATAACACTGATAACTGTTATTTTAAGATGTATTTCCTGTTGTTTACTTCTTATTTTTATTTTGGCTTGTTTGTCAAAATGTTCAGAATGTTAAATTGTCAACCACTTAAAGTACAAATGAGATGCAGATGTTAAATATCTTTTTAACATTAGAATTTTAAAAACACAAAATAAATCAAGATAAATAAGTGAAACATATTAATGATAGATAAATAAATGGATTAATCTAAATGGTCAAATTATAAAACCTAGGGAAGCATGATATCGAATATTTGCCTGGATCCATTTCAACAATTTAGTCCCAAATACTATTACGAGATTTCCACAACTTTCATGAACATATCAAAAAAATGAAATTAATGAATTAATGTTTGGTACCAGAATCCTCTTCTTCTTGTCACTGCAGCAATCTTTTTGTTTTACAACGTGAACACACCACAACATCAAGCTTTGTATAAAACATTAAGGATAACAAGAACAGCAATGGCAAAATCAAAGTGTCATACACTCTTTCAATCATGGACTCTGTAGTTATTGGAATATTGATCATTGTTATCACACACTTCATATTTAACCCGCGTCGTGCAGGCTTACTTGTTAGCCAAGCGAGTGAGCACTGTCAAAGGTGACTGAACAAGTGCTTCAGTATCTTTAATCAGTGTAGTTTTGCTTTTCTTCTGTTAACCTGTATTAAAGTGCTGATCGCAATTAGTGCAATGGCATCACTTTCAATAACTTAGTGCATCGGTGCCACTTGTATCCCGGTCCCAGTTTTGATTGGCCCACAGCAAATTATAAAATGAAAATAAATGTGTCCCATTTCAGAAACTGGGATAATAAAATAATGATAATTGTCAGTTTCATCATTTTGATGGCAAACATTTGTTTATTGAAAGACATTGATTTTTATTTGTTAATTGAGTGTCTTTTAATGCAGCCTCCTGCACTTTTCTCTTGTTTTCTGTCTGAATGTGGAGAGGAGCCGTCAACACCTGCCCTCTCTGACCAAGGACAGATCTAGAGGTAGCAAAAAAAATCAGACTGACCGCCCAAAATGCATAACAATGATCGGCTATTTGATTTTTTGTTGCTATTTCAGAAACTTTGATGTAGACTTTTCTTTCTTATAGCATATTAATTTACTAATATCATATCTAAACTGACATTTGTTGGGTTTTAATCATTTTGATATATTAATGTTGACATATGAAGTTGCTTAATCAACCATAAACTTTGTTTGGCCCATACGGGAAAAAAATTGAAAACCCCTGCCATAGATTTTTCTTTTTGGGTTTTAATGCACGATTTTCTCTGTTGGCCGAAATAAAGGAAACATTTCTTGGCTTAACACACACTACAAAGCCTCTGGATGTTTACCTCAGATGACAGAACCTATAGACAAAACAATCAAGCAGAGTAATTATTAATCTTAATTAACTTGTATTTTTCATCATTAGAGGTCTAGATCGTAGTTTATCATTGTTTATTTTCCTTAATCTATGTTAGACGGTTTAATTGTGTATTTTTATGCATTCTGGTTCCTCCCTCCTTCTCCATGTCCTCGCTGTGTTTGTAAATATTTCCAGGATGTCTCACCATCCTCACACACCCACCCACCCCTGCCTGCCCGCTTGGCTCATGTGACTGGGATACAGCTTTTACAGTGCTTCACTCCTCCCTCTGTTCCCCCCCACCCGCCTTCCCCCTTCTCCCTTCCCTTTCCTTCCCACTCCTCTCCTTCATTCTGTCAGTGTTTAGCCTGTGGTTCCTTCCCTGCACCACACTGGATCCTCCTGCACCTCCTTTATTTCCTCCTCTGCTCCTGTCCGGGCCTTGCTGTGGGAGAGACTGAGAGCTCCCTGAGTGTCACTTGAGGTGACCCAGAAATGATAACTCCAGATGAACCCTGGATGTGTGGTAATCTACCCAGCATGCCCTAGGAGCCAGGCAGGCAGGCAGGCATCCCGGTATGATGCTCTGTCTGTGGTTTCACCGCTGCTGAAGCATGCATCTGGGTATCATGCTCGCAGAACGCTGTGTGCAGGGTATGCGTGGTGCTACACAGTGAAATGGATCTCAGTGCCGTTGCATTATTGATGAGATACATTGTGATGTCAGCCCAGGCGGAAGCAGCACAGCAAAATGACTGTTAGCAGTGTGTGTGCAGGCTCATCATCATTAATGCAGGCAGAACAGAGGTGTAATTAATTGTCACCCTTTTTTCTTTTTTTTGTTTGCTCTTGTCCCCGGTGCTCACTCACACACTGTTTTATTCACTGGTTGTCAATTTAAATCTGTCCATCTGCACCTCAGAGTGTTGTATTCTGGGTGACCTCTCTTTGTCATGTTAACAGTGATTATTGAATTTAAAGAGAGGCACCGTCCACGTTCAAGTCTTCTCTATTCTTTCATGTTTTTAGCTCATTGTGTTTAAGTTTTCTAGGATTTTACCTAAAAAATTAGCCTAAATAAGGTACTTAAGGTAACTACATCAAGAGGAATATGATTTATGTTATACTACCTAAACTAAGAGTCTAAAGGCTGGTTTTATTAAAGGGTGGACACAACCAATTCATTTTTTTAAGTCTTTACATAATCAGTGTTTAATAACCCAGGATTATTTAGCACTTGGAAATTTTTCAATAATCAAAATGTCCATGTTCATTACATGTGCGTACACTGAGCCAAATATTAAGATGATACCTATAATTATAAGCATGTCAAATTGGCCATTAAAGTAAGAACTTGGAGTGAATTTAATGTAAAATAATTAAAATATTATTTTTATGATGTTCAACAAATTTGTTAATAACCATTGTAAAAATGGCAAACATACCAAATGAGGTGTACACCAGTGAAACATGTTTACTATTTAAAACATATCTAATTTAGTCGTTTTTAAATAATCTTCATTTTAAATGTTTTTAATTATTTCGTTTGAATTAAATACAAACTTGAATTATCTACTTAGCTAATGTTTAAACGTTGTTAAAAAACGTCAAAGGGAACGTTTTGGGCTTTTTCAGTCATTTCGTGGAGATTTCGTTCACAGGCTTCAAATCTTTGTCGGTGTGTTTGATCCTAAATGACCATGGATCTGTAATTTATTCACACAAACCTCACCTCCCACACCAGTGAAAATTACATAGTATCGTTTTAAGTGGACTAAATACAATAAATAATTGTCTATCAATTTTTGCTAAGTTTGGTAGATATCCGTGCTTGAAAGCACGCTCAATTGTGCAAAATGCGATTTACGTGTCTATAATCAAGTTTTATTAACCGGGTTTTGTTGAAAAGATAACAATGCCACCGAAAAGCTTTGAGACTAACATCATTTAAAATGGAAATGTTGCTTTTAACTGTCACAGGTACTGGCCACTTTGACCAGCACTACCTCCGGATTGGTGAATCCCTCTTAAATATCCATCACACAGTGTATAACCTACATGCTGAGGAGGCCATTGGCTCGTGCCTTTTCCGTTATTGTGCGCGCGCTGAGCAATGCCGAGCCCTGCCTGCCTGCCTGCGTACGGGAGAGGAATATTTAAATATCTTGTGTTTTAATTGACGCTCCAACTCCAAGTGTGAGCTCAGAAAACGAGGAGCAGCCCCCCATCTACCGGCAGCGTCTCCTCCTATCCTTCTGCCTCTCACCGCGCGCACAGTCCGGGAGCTGCTCTGCCTGCACGCGGCTCTCACAGCTTCAGGTAAGTCAGCACCTTTTAAGAACATTTTGGGGAGAAATTGATGACATTTAGGGCACGTTTATGGTTAGAAAATGGAGGGTGGCATGTGGAGACTTGCGCGGCCAATCTGGTGGATGACACAGTGACAGAAATATTCGAGAAAGCAGGGATTTACTGCGGAGTGAAAGCATTTCCCGGGTTTTAATATACAAACAGATAGTCTCAAAACTATAGCTTTAGCTTAACATTAATATTAAATGCGCAATGCCTTATGGACTTGTGAATGGTTTCTTAATCGTGGAGGTTGCAAGGCTGATAAATGCATGATGCCTTTTTCCAAATTTTGCTCAGGTTGTCTTTCTTTTCGTTTTTGTAGAGGGTAAAAATAAAATGAATCTATATTGTTTATTTGTTTTTTTTTTGTATTCCAAAAACCAAAGTCGTGGCCCAGTGAGACCTGACTTTACACGCCATTTTAAAATGGCTGTAAACACCGTCTTTAATTTAATTTTGAAAAGCGTCAGAGGTTTGGAAATTGGGTCATTTTAATGCGCGTTAGTGATGAGATTTAAAGCCTTTCTTTGAGCTAACATTTTCATAAACCAGAAAATAATATGGAGTATTACTCTATAACTCAAGAAAAAGGCTCCGCATACATGATTTTAATTACATGAAAATACTATGATTATTATTAAATTATTTCAAGCCATTGTGATTAAAGGTACCACACACTAGTTCAGTTAGTGAAGAGATTCAAAATTAAAATATTTCTTCGTGATAGTCGTTACTTTTTTTAATTTATTAAAAGCTTGTTTGTCTGAGTAGGATTTGTTACATGTTTATGTGGAGACTTTAAATTGACAAAATGGATGCATAATGAGAATAATTTGACATTTACTTTCAGGTGAATAGACAGAAAGAAAACAGAACGAGAGCACAAAAGACGCCTCTTGGTGCTCACTGACACATTGTTAAATCCTCTTCAGTCAAATGAAATGTCATTGCTGGAAGCAACGGGTCAAAAAACAACTCTTTATCCACATTAGCGGAACGATAGAGACACTCATTTTATAATTTACTGTGCGAATAAATCCAATTTGGACATCCAGGAGACGCCTTTTAAGTCATTGTTGAAGGAGACAGTTTATACACAACACAGAGCTGCTCTCGGGGGATCTTTGTCCAGGTGAAATAAAACCTCGCTGCTTTTTTTGGCGTCACTTTCCGACGCTCTGGGGCGAAAATGTGCTTCTGCGGGTCCAGTAGTCCATCCATGCAGGGAGGAAAGGAGAGGAAAGCAAGGAAGGGAGGAAGGAAGGGTTCAAGTCTCGTCTCATAGCGCTGTTATCAAGGGGCCTCCAATTAAAGTCAACACAACTTCATGGTGGGGGGGTTGTGGGTTGTAGGGAGGCGGGGTAGATGGTGGTGGTGCACATGATAATGTAACACGTCTTGAGATGAAGCATCCACACCTGCACCCCCCTCCTCCTGAGCCTCAGTAAATCTATTAATGGGAGCAAAAAGCGCGTCACAGCTTCAGCCAGTGCAATTCTTTTGTTTTGTACTGATTTTTTTTCAACCATTGAGCGATTATCCGTATTTCTTAACAAAATAAAAGCTTGTGAAATGAGAGTGTGCTGGTGAAAATACAAACATAAAGTAGAGCTGGCTTATATCTCGGTTTGTTGTCACCATATTTGGCCTGTGAGAAGGACAGTAAAGTCTCTCAGGCTGCTCGTTTTATACGAGCTTTCACACCCTTTAAATCTGACTCACATCTTTAGAGGAGCCTCAACTTTGCCTCCATGACGCAAAATGTCTGAATTCAGCTTTATGTCAGTCTCTTCTTTATTTTAAAGGAACACAACTGGTTTGAAAGCCTTTATTACAACTCGCCTTTTTTATATAAATAAATATAAGGTGTATTTGATCTTAACCATAAATTTATTCAATACCCTGTTATTTTATTAAATACATTTTCCTGCATTCACGCAGAATTTCAATAGAGTAATAAGATGCTTATTTTAAAAAATATATATAATCTCAAGGCATCCATAATGTAAAGCTGAAAATGTAATGTTGAAAAATAAATATTCACTGTCAAAGGCTATTTGTTTAATCCCTTTCTGAAATAAAATGCTTAGAGCTTTCTCAAGCATGAACCAATGAAAAAAGAGTAAAGTGATACCATGTGCAACACTATCACGTATTTCCAAGGCCATACACTTAATATATGTGAAGATATTTAAAGATGCAGTGTAATTTTTGAAGCAAGATCCCATTCAAGACTGTAGGATTTTTTTTCCTTCTCTAAAATATGAAAGTAATTGTGCACTTCTTTATTTAGTCAAATTTAGTCTATGATATGCTGTTTGAGGTAGTAACAGAAAACAGGTTTAAGTGGTTAATTTCTATTAAAAATATCTCACATAAATGATGCACAACATTTACTGAAGAGTTTTACAGGTGTACTTGGTTTCTTTATTTTTTAATGAAATCATGCAATACGAAAAAATGCTAAAAGTATTTTGCCCCCGCCCCTCTGGCCTATCATCATCACTGCCCCGCCCCAAATAATATATTAACATCACGCATACACACCTGCAGGCTACTTTAGCACCACACTAAATTAAAAAAGCACAAGTGTAATTTAGAATAATATAATCTCAAACTCTAAAATGTACCATTTTAGAAAGCAATAAAAATGGTAGTTATTCGATTAATTTTGATGTAACAAAAGCTAATTTCTAAATAATGTTAATGTTTTTGTTTTAAAAAAACAGTTTCATTTTGGCAAATAAACCATCTTCTCATATTTTTTTACCTTTACCTATGTGCAAGCTCTTTTGTAATTATGCCTTTACTACATTTAGTGAAATACATTTTTAATGTGGATTACATTGAAAAAAAAAGATCTTAAAAAGCTCCAAAGTCCTTAAACTGCATGTCAAATCCTCTCTTTCATCAATAGGGGATTAAGAGTAATAAAAATGTCAATATCGTAAAATAGTGGACCCTCTCTCAGCACGATTCAGGAGCTTTTTTTTTTTTTAGGAAAGAGTGACAGCTCTTTGTTGGTGAATAGAAATCAGTGGCGATGGAGAAAGAGAGAGAGAGAGTGTGTATGAGAGGAGAGAGAGAGTGAGGGAGAGGGGAACTCCTCCTACCAAATTATTCAGACTGGGCAGGCTTTGCGGGCTCTTCACAAATAGGACACGGTGCTCAAATCCAAGGCAGTCCCAACCTGACCTCCGAGCAGCAAGGAGCACTGACTGGGAAAAAACGGGAGAAAAGAGAGAGAGAGAGAAATTACTTACAGAGAAAAACAAGAGACAACAAACTTTGTCATTATCTCGACGAGTGTGCACACTGTAGCCCCCTCCCCTTCTCCCTCCCCATCACCATTTCTTCTTCTTCTTCTTCCACATCGCATCATTTGGACTATACAGTTTTTCCTGGAGGAGAGGCGTTCACGGGCAGAGAAGGGAAAAGGTGCATTTCTTCAACTCGCACCACTCCTCTTCCACCCATGCTGTTTCTCCTTTTCTTCCAGTTGCCTTTGTACTGCGTGGAGGAGCAGGTCTAAGACTCTGGGGAGGTCGTATAGTTTTTTGGCGTTTGCCTCTCCAAAAGCCCGTGTTTTGGATGCGCTGAGAGAGCCGGGGCGCAGCGCTGCAGTTATTGACAGTATATGGAAGTTGTGAGCTGCAAGACAGAGGCAGGCAGTTGCACGTTGCGTCCAGGACCGGGAGCCATGCTTTTCCACGGGATCTCCGGGGATCACATCCAAGGGATCATGGAGGAGATGGAGAGGAGGTCGAAGACGGAGTCACGCCTGGCGAAGGGCATGCAGCTGAACGGGAGAGAGTCGGTAAGAGGACGGCCGAGGTGTGTCTAAATTTGGGGTAAAAACGAGAAATTCTGTGCGTCAGTGTAGGATCAGTGTGGCACTGCAATGGGGAAGTTTACGGCTCGAAGGAAAGTAAGTGGAAGCCAAGTTAGGAGTAATGCTTGTTCTCGTTAAACAGGAAAATATGTGGGGTTCAACCAATTCGTTTATGTCTCCAAATTTGACCAAATTTCACAAAAAGCTGGTACTATTTGTTGTACACCAATTACATTAAATTATTATAGTTCCCTGTTTATTTTTGCATTGCAGCTTGGTGTTGCTTTGTCATTTAAAAATGCTCATAATAATCTATAAAATACTACACATAAAAGCAAAACAAGCCACCATAACTTTTATTTTTTTAGCCTATACACACATCTTTTTATTAAGCGATTCCAACGTAATTAAAAGGTGTATTTTTGAACAATTGTTTTCGTTACATGAAGTTCAGTTTAAAGGACAAATAAAGTGCTGCATATTTTTTAAACTCTTCTTGATGGGATTTTCATGTTAAAAACACTTTTATGCTAAATGTAGTGGCTATTTCTTTCTTCAAGATAACTTGTAAACACCAAGCCTGCTTTGTGTACCAGCGTGTTTAAACTCTCATTTAAAGGCCTAAAAAAAGCAAGAGCAGGGCATTTTTTTTTGTACAGCACCAATACGATAATCCAAGTGCTTCACACAATCAGAGCACAATGACCAAAAAGAAAAATCACATCCGAATAAAACACTTGTCAAAGATATAAACAATATAATTACAGAGGCCTGCGTCATAGCATTATCCCAGCAACATTTCCCCAGCTGTGTCTGCAAAGCAGTTAGCTGTGGTCTCCATGAGCTCTCTTCTCTCTCCCCCTGCCCCAGACCATGCCCTCCATGAGCCCGGAGAAGCCTGCCCTGTGTGCCGGCTGCGGTGGGAAGATTTCGGACAGATACTACCTCCTGGCCGTGGACAAACAGTGGCACCTGCGCTGTCTTAAATGCTGTGAATGTAAACTCGCGCTGGAGTCGGAGCTAACGTGTTTTGCCAAGGATGGGAGTATCTATTGCAAGGAGGACTACTACAGGTAAGAAAAATGGAGGTTCAGCAGTCCCCTTTACGCACACACGCTCGTGCACGCACACGTTGGCCCTTTAAATCCCCGTATTTACATTATTGACACCACTGTACAGCCAGTGTGCTCAGCAATGACTGTTCAACTGGGATTATGTTGAAGCCTTTTAATCCTATTAGGTCTTTTCTAGTCTGTATAAATCCACAGCAGTCACTCAAGGCCCCCTGCGTGGTTTTAATTACAAAGAAATGATGATGCAAAAAACATCCTCTTATTAAGGCTGCTTTTTTATCATATACAGGAATGGGAAGGCCTGTAAATGTAAAACAAGCAACAAAGATTTTTTTAAAGTCCCATTTGAAGACAATGAGTAGCCTGCAATATTGTTTTATTTAGCCTTTATTTACTGAAATATAAAATGCATTCAGAAAAAAACAATAATAGGCAGCAGCACAGTAAACAAAGTTTCCAAAAACAACACACAGTCATATGAACAAAAAAGACCAAACACATTGACATGCAGTGAAAGGCAATACTTAATAAATATGAAGAGGGCTGTTTGAGGCTGTGACGCTTTTTCAAAGGGTCAGTTTTCTGCTCTAAAGACATCATAAGAGTTGAATTTAGAATATTTAGAAACTAAAGGTAAAATTATGAGTCCAACTAACATTATTTGTTTAATATGTATTTTTTTCTCTAACTGTATGTAATTCCTAGCGACTGAAAGTGAGATCAGTCCCTGTCACCCATACTACTGTAATCCACATATTTTGCTTCTTACTTGGCTGTCCTGTTTTCCATCTCTAGATTTGACATAAATGTTTTTCTGGTTAAGAACAATTCAACAATGGCATAACAAACATACTGTCATCCATGATAAACATATAGCCTATAAAGCCCATTTGTTTGGAGGGTTGCCTCAGTATATTTCTCCTCTCCTCACCTTTATTGTATTTGATAATATTCTTTGGGCCTGATGTGGCCCTGGGGTCCTCAGCTGATGATGTCTATTTGCAACAATCAGAGATTTTTTTTCATTTGAAAATATTTAGGCTAAATAGTTTTGCTAGGCCAGTGTTCTGTGTGCTCTTACTTGGAGAATAATAAAACATTTTCACACACATTATTGGAGCCAAACACAGGGCAGAATATTTAACAAAACACCTGAATAATGAAATGTCGCACGACAGAGAAATCCTGTTGCTTATGTCTTATGTGTATGCTAGCACCATTTTATGAAGCCAATCTTCATTGTCCAGTAGGCCTAATAATTTTAATGTTGACAGCTACGCCAAATGCTTGACAATTTCCTGTTTTATCTACCTATGCCATAGTCGGGGATATTCCATCTCTTTACCAGAAAAATGTAGGCTACTTAAAATTGAAATATTTTCGACTGAAATTTCCTAGCTAGCTTAGCTTTCTCCCGTCTGTTTGTACTGCTGTTAGCACTAACCCTTCTTTGATAAGTTGTGTGTCAATAATTGTATGTCAGTAACAGTAATAATAATAGCCTAATAATAATAATAAAAATAAAAACACGTAAGCGACCAAAAAAAAAGCATTTTAAAGCCTGACTGTAGGTGTAGCATGTTAGTTTTTTTACACCCTCCTGGCTCAGCTCTGTCTCACCTGGTCTCACCTGGTCTCGTGGATGAGGTGTCCTGACGGTTTGTCTGTTCCAGAAGGTTCTCCGTGCAGAGGTGCGCGCGCTGCCACCTCGGGATATCGGCCTCGGAGATGGTCATGCGGGCGCGAGACTCGGTGTACCACCTGAGCTGCTTCACGTGCACCACCTGCAACAAGACGCTGACCACGGGCGACCATTTCGGGATGAAGGACAGCCTGGTGTACTGCCGGCTCCACTTCGAGACCCTGGTGCAGGGACCGGACTACCACCCACAGCTCAACTTCGCCGAGCTGGCGGCCAAGGGCGGCGGCCTCAGCCTGCCCTACTTCAACGGGACCGGGACGGCGCAGAAGGGGAGGCCGCGGAAGAGGAAGAGCCCGGCCATGGGGATAGACATCCAGAGCTACAACACAGGTGGGGCTGCATGCTGGTAGCTGTGACATAAGCTCATGTGGAGAGTAAACATGCTTTATACCGTAAAAGGATTAAAATGGCCGACTGTGTTGCTGTTAGTCCATTGCAGTGGTGAAGGTAATATTTAACTTTTAGCCTTAATAGCCTTAACTGACCGGATAAATGCATAAACACTCCCAGCTGAGTTTTTAACATGTAATTAACACCATGAAATCAGCCAAAAATACAATATTAGTCTTTGCTTTTCCTCATAGGCGTAACCGTTTTATTCAGTACATCGAAATACGAATAGTCAACGTTTAAAACCTTCAATATATCTAATTAATGTTTTTAAATAAATAACAACAAGACCAATAATGACAAAAACTGAACTGACTGAACGTCGTTTGAAAAGTGGGTATACGCCAGCATACATCTTTGTTTAAGAAAAATAATCTTAGACAGTTTTGAATGTTATAATTTCATTTTCATTTTATTTAATTTTGTCAGCTTGGATTAGAAGTAGTTGAAGCATTTGCTGTCTTTAATCCTGCATGTTGTGTTTAGACTGGCCAAATAACCATTGGATACCAGGATAAACTGATTTTGTTATTGTTATTATTGTAAGTTTTGTTTGATGCAACACGCTTGTTTTTAAGTGCAGCTCTTTTTTTTCTTTTTTTAAATGGCGGATCAATGGTCAGCATTATTTGTTAATTTATGCTATTTTCTGCCATGGTTGTTTTTATATTTTGAAATAAATTTTAACTACTGAAAATATATATATATAATATGTTTAGGACTATAGCTATATCTATGCACGTCATAGCTTGATCCAATGAGACGAACAAACATGTTTTAACATTTTTAAACAGTTTAAATCCCGTACTCAATTTTTTTTATATATATATTTATTTTGTTTATCTCTGTATAAAAGCAGCTGCACCATTTCAACCTTTAGTCCTAATGTTGTGAGACTTGGTCATATAATTGTGCCGACCAGAACACACGGAGCCAAGATACTGACCTCTGCAAAGCATTTCATTTAGTGGCTTATTATTACTTTTTTGTATCTAATAATAAAAAACATTTCCACCTTTAGTTATGTTGCTGCTTTAAAGTTAATTTCAACACTTATAATAATTTATTTAATGTTTTTTTGTGTAGGGTAAACGCTGTGCACAGTAGCCATAGTGTTGTAAGGACCTTTCCTCGATAGTCCTTCAAAACAAATACTAAAAATACTGTGGGAAACAAAATTGAAAGTATTTTAATTTTAAAAAATCCAACTACGCAGAGTAAATCTGTTCGTTTAAATAGTGTTGGATACGTCATAGAATATGTTGGTTTGTAAGTGATACTTCACTTAAAGTAAAAAATAGAAATGTAAAAGAAATCCTGTTGTGTGCAGCCCCCCTCCCCAGTGCCCCCTCCCAGCTGTATCAGCAGAGGGTCTTTTCCCCTCACATGTCTGATATGAATCCATCTGTCCTGTTGGGAACCCAAATAAAGGTGAGCATCGCCTGCGTGGCCGCGCGCTGCCCGCAGCCATTGGCTAATTGATCCGCAGCTTCTGTCCACGCGCCGTGAACGCACCGTTTCTTAAACTGTGGCGTGTGTTGATCGAAATTTGACCTCGTCCACAATGTGCCCATCGACTTTTATAATCAGGGCTGAATCAGGTCAAAATTAACGTAAATGTACTTTGGCGTAGAAATGTGTGCGTAATAGTCAAATGGACAAATTACGCGCTGACGGTGGACGCATAGAGATAATGGCAGAATCAGGCGGTGTTTAAAGTAGGTTTCACCAACAATCACGCATTGAATCGCTGAATGTTAGCCTATAACCCGACCCCCGCCACCGCCGCCCCCTCCCCTGCAGCGTCCCCATTTTGTTGTCGCTTTCTGTGAATTAGTGCGCGGTTGAGAAAGTTGGTCATTGTGCGCCAACTTTCCTCTGTTCCCGGTGAATAGGGAGGAATAAGGGTAATCTGCGCGTTAATTGTTCTTCGTTAATTGGAGGTGACGTTGGAATCTCTGGCCTCCCGTGCGCCGGTCAGCACAGTTCTCATGGATAAACACACAGAGGAAGAAAGAGAGAGAGAGGGAGCCGTGCACATGGGGCCTGCTGCAGGGAAACACAACACAGTCCAGTCCATCTCTTAGGCCTCTGGTTGGATATTTGTAAACACTAGTTATGCAAAAAGGAAAGTTCTCATATATGCATTGACAGGAAAATAAGTACTATTGTGCAGCGATTGTTTCCCTTTACTAACAGGACATGCCTACAACTAAGACTAAATTAAATGCAGGAAAACAACATGTACCAAAGGAAGGACCACCAGAGAAAGACATAAAAGCTGACATATTTAAATTTTCTTTCCAGGCAGGTTAAGTCTGTAACATAAAGCGTAAATAAATGTAAAGTGCAGTAAAATAGGTTAAACCAAAATAAGATCCATCAAGAAATACCAAAAATCTCTAAGCTGTTCATATGATTTAATCACCTAAATAGACCAAACACAGTATTTTTCATTTAAGAGTTTTAAAAAGAACCTGGGTCTACATCTGTTGAAACAATATATGAATTTTGATGGAGTATTTTACAGAAAAAAGAAAAATAAAGCATAATGACACTTTAATATCATATATCACAGACTGTCCACAGCAACTCTTTTTGAAAAGCCCTTACATTTTTATTGAATTTATTATTGTATCCATACGAAAGCACTGTCAACACCCTTTTTAAATGTGGATTTTATTGATCATCACCGAAAAAAAATCAATTAAAGGTTAAAATGACGTAAAACGTATTCAATCCTTGTCACATTATTGATGAGATTAATCAAGACTGATTAATCACAAAGCCCATAACTGATCAGGTTTCATAATTGTAATTTTTAAAAATTGGAATACATAGAATATTTTCTTGTATAAAGAGAAACTCCTAAATGCTTCAGTCGTCTTGCTCTTGTTATTGTTAGATGGGATGTTTTACTCAAAAAGCTAAACTCAGCCTGTATGCGTAAAAGAATATATTTTTTACAAAAATACATGTCAGTGATATTGTATTCAGGTAATCTTGGAAAATTATCTATGAAACTGTGCTCTCTTTAATTTACTAGTTAACAGAAAGAGACAAACATTTGTCCATATATACAAATGTTTACAGACAGTTGAGTAAATATGTTTTAATCACAGTTTCAAAGGGCTCTCTCTCCCTCACGGTCAAAATTTTCTTTATTCAGTTAATAACAGAAAACAAATAAAGTAGGGTGATCATAGGTTCATCTTTGTCTCTATCTTTCATAATGTTTCTGTTTAAGAAATTAGCTCTTCAGATTTTTGAAAATGGTTCCTTAACTTTATTTTCGGGCTCATTTAACAAATAGATTTTACCAAACTCTGCAGTGCGTTCAACATGTTATGATTGTCTTCAAAACTCTGATTAATTTTAAAGGCAATACAAATTTTCCCTGGGAATAAAAATCTTTAATCGCAGAAAAGAGAAGTCACTCAATGAAGCCTGAATATTGACTTTTATTGATTTGCATTCTGTAGCCTTTAATCAAATGCTGGGCTGTTTTCCTGTTATTTACAGAGTTAGTACCAGTGCTGAAGACCCTTGAAAGTGCTTGAATTTTAATGAAGGATTTTCAAGGTGCTTTGTTTTCAAATATAGTGTGTGTTGAAAGTGCTTAAAGTTATAACTGTATTTCTAAAGCTATCTGATTTAATAGAGGTAATGGAGGATGAAGCTGTTTTCTTGAACAAATAATGAATATAAACAGCTGCCACAGCTATAGCAAATTTTACAACAATAGGAGGAACAGACAGTGAAGTTACTTTAAAAATTGTATTTTTGTGTTTTTTGGCTGTTCTCTAATTTCTCATCCTTGTATAGACTGCTATTACTAATATAAGCTTGTTAGTGGCACTAACAGAAAAGTTTTTCTGAATGTATAAAGAAGGTAATTAATCACATTTGTAAGGAGCTATAAAAGATTGAACATGATCTCAGGACATGCTTGCAATGTGTTGGAATTTTTCCCAGGATAAGACGTATGCACCCTGCATATATTTCATTATTGAACTTTTCTCAGAAATAGATTTCAAATCTAATCTACTGAACCTAATATCTCGTCTGTTGATCTACTGAGTGCGTCTCACCCCTAAAATTCTGTAGGACTTTCTTAGTAAAATCAGGGAAGAACAGCCACGTCTATTTGTTTCTATTCCCTTCCCCCCCTTTTATAGGCAATAATATGGCCAACATCCCTGTCTCCCCCTCCTCACAAATCCTCTCAGTCTGTTCAGGTTATCGCGTCGTTCTGCACATCAGGAGGCTCGTATTCCTGACAAATAGAGGGAGGTTTTGTTTGAGGTTTTGTTTCTGCTTTAGCGAGCACATTCATGTTTGTTCTCACAGGGGAAAAGGTGTGGGTCCGCTGAGTATTGCACACCACTCTGTAAAGTTTGGTCTTGTTTGGATACAGAGACCCCTAGTGGGTAATATCAAGTGAAACACAATCCAGGGAAGGGCTGGAACAGAAAAACACACATGTCAGTGATTGATTATTTATGGCGTGTATGAATGTAACAAGAAGAAATCGCATGTAACAAAAACACATCATTCAAGCCATGCAGCATACCACAACAGAAAACAGAAAAATATACGTCCAAGTTTATTAATATGCTGTATTCAGAGTGATTTGTTATTTAACCAAGTAATTAATTTTCTACTAAATGCTTGTGCACTGTGCTTGTGGTGAAATGCTGGTTAGATAAATTTTATATTTTGTCAACCACATAGAATGAAAACTGAGCAGGGATACATTTGAGAGAGGCACTAAAATAAACGTAACTTGCTTCATATGTTTTTCACATTATTGACTGGCTGTTTTTTTGCATATATGAAAAATAATATCTTATCAATCATCAACTGCACATTTTCAGAAAAGCGAAGTCACACACAGTTACAGATTTGATGTGTTTTACTATAAATGTTGAAGATTTTACGTCACAGTGGTGCAGGTTAGTGCAGAAAATAGAATTCTATAACAGTGCAATGTAGTGCAGTGATTTATCTTAATCTGCAAATATTCATGCTCTCAGCTGAAGTGTTAGGAAAAAACACTTTTAATAAAGTGCTTCAGTTTCTGCATATTACCAGCTCTAAGTGTTTTGCATTTGCAGTTGTTAGCGACTGAAAAATGGGACCCATTAGGATGATTAGTCTTTGCAAACACAAGTAGAAAATTCAGCTCGGTCCTTGCTTCTGGTTTAAATGCATTATTTTGCTTAATTTCTGGCATTACATGATTTATGTAAACCATTATAAGCACAGTCTCAAATCATCTCAATCATAGTTCAGTTATTGAAATAAAATCATTAATTTAACCTTCTGTGACACAAAATTTCGTCAGTGCTAATAAACTTTCTGTAATCAAGTTCTCTCAATAATTATCCCCTTCTATCCTACTAAACAAAGTCATATTTCATGTTACGGTGTCCAAATAATGATACTTCACTGTTTTTTGATAACAATATAGACTGTTTTTATTCTATTGCCAAAAGTCTCCGCTGTGGCCAACTTTGATTTTATTTATAATCTGATCCATAATCTTAACCAGAAGCTGCAGCAGAAGCACACAACACTGTCATCTGACAGCAGTGTTATAAGATCACACGTTTATGATGTATTTGTGCACTTAGATGGACTGCTGGAATTACTTTTCATTTCTGAAAATCTATCGAAAGAAATGCTCCAACTTTGGGGCTGAGGTTAATGTTACTGGAGAGATACATAATTATTGGTTATTTAATATAATACATTCTCAACCATTTCTGCCACTCAGATGTTCATTACCAAGTCTATTGTATGTCAAAACGTTTTTTTAATCAATTTTCCATTTATATATTTTTTTACTTTTACAATGCAAAGATGTAGCTAATAAGCCTTTCAGTGTTTTATTATTCCAGTCTGTTTCGACTTTACATGTTTATTAACAAAATAGTATTTTGTTCTGATTACCAAACATGTTGATGAGAAATATGTCCTTTAAAAAATTAACGATTTTCATTAATTTTAACATAAAGCTGCTGCATATGTAGACAGCCCTGTGTCCTTTTATTTGGAAAGAAGGTGCTCAAATTGTCGTGCATTTGGACCATGTCTTGGACTTAGATTTCACTTTTTGCTAAAACAAAGAAAGAAATTACCAAATGCTTGGAGCCTTTAAACTCTTTGTATTTTGCTAATGGGTCAAAATATAGTTCAGTTATTTGTATGTTTATTAGGAATTACTGCCATAACATATGTTAATAACCAAGTTAAATGTGATTTATTAAGTTCATTTTGAATAAATTGTCCTTGATACTGATTTACCCTTTTAAACGCAATAAAATAGCAATGAGTTTGCCAAAGGCTTTTACTGATAAACTTTTCTGTAAATGCTCAATAAGGATTTTAATCTCTAAAAGTGAAAATGTGAGCATGGCTCCAAAAAGCTAAAGATTATAGTATTTGTTTAGCCATAACTGCTGAGTAAGACAGATAGGCAGCACTGTTTAACTGACCAAATATGCTGCGGGTGTGTCTGTACATTTGGACAAGAGCTGAAATGTTTAAAAAAAATTGAATTGCACTAAATTGCATTTACTTAGACACACATTGCAGTTTCGATATGCTTTGTAGTAACAAGTTGAATCACAAATCTTCAGCTCAGTTTTCTTCCCCTTCATAAAGAAACAAAAACGATTATTGAAAGACTATGAAAATGATTTGATGACTATGATTTTTTTGCAATGTCAGTCCCAAATAAATATTATTTATTATTTATCTGTGTATGAAACACAGCTCAGAATACTTCTCCTGCAAAATATTCAAATTAAATGGTGTTTTAACCCACATTTGACCCTAAACAAACACTGCCACTCTTGTCACTTTAAAACATCTGGCCACACTGAACTTGGACAGAGTGCTTGAGTTTGCCTGTCATGTTTTTTAATAAACAGCAAGAAAATACTGAATATTTGGTGCCATCAGTTCATGGTGTTATTGAGACGTATACTGCTAGGGTTATTTCAAGAGGCTTCTCAACTTTAATTGAAATTCTGGTTTAAAAATTTAGTCAATACAAAGATCGTTGAAGTTAATCGAAAAACAAAATGTTTCAGTGATCAAGTTGACTTTTTTTTTTATTATCAGAGCGCCTTCAGTACAGACCTGCTCCTTCTAAAACTTGATGATGTTGTTTGGCTTTCATAATTTTCTGTACTAAAATAATCCAGAAATGATACAGTCAGTACTGTTTTTATCCTCAGCAGTGTCTACGAGGAACATAGCTGTAGAAAAGTTAATGAATTTAAGTCATGTTTAACCAAAAGCTGCTCAGAAGGAAAGATCCAGGGCACTGTCTCGTTTGCACAAATATGCAGCTGATGCATTTGTGCATAAAAGAAATAAATGACCAAACATTTGACTCCAAGAACTTCAATTAACATTGCTTTGCTATCAAAACTGTTCTTCCTATTGTTTGGTATTGACCAAAATCCTCTTTTTCATTTAAGTATTTTAACACTCTAAGCCGCAGGAATTAGATTCAAAGTTGAGCCTTAAAACTATTAGAATCAATCAAGTGCTCCCTCAGTCTGAGTGGTCACTGGAAAAGAGAAAGAGGGATCTGCGCCATGACTTTTTCTTTAAAAATGTTGGCCAAAGTTTCAAATACTTTTTAAAAGTATGTTTTATAATGATTAAGTCTATTATTTTAATCACTGGCGATGTCAAAAAGAACAACAGCTGTAAAATAAACTCACTGATTTGTTTTTTTACATTAAAAAAGCTGCAGAGAAAGAAAGGCAGAGGGCACCGTCTTAATCGCACATTTATGTTACCAACAGATTTGTGCATCTAGAGAGTGTGCAGGACTTTGTTGTCAATTTCTCTGAATGGGAAGCAAGTAATGAAGCAATAATTGGTGCTACAGACTTCTGTTGATGTAGCTTTGCTATTGAAAAAGATGAGTATCATTTTTTCACTCATATACATTTGCTGAAATTTTCATGTTGTTACAGCCTTAGCAACAATATATTTGATTTTAAGTTGTGCCTCAAAACCTTTGGATAGAAAACTGCTGTAGTTATAGATAGCACAAGTAAAATAGAGTAAATAGCTGTCATTTGTGTTTGATGATTACCAGGTGCTTCAATGAGGACCTTAATTTTAAATAGCATTGGTTTTATTATTTTATAGCCTAAATCTGTTGTTAAAGAGCAAAACAGAGCACTACCTAACTTCTAAAATTTGGTGACCAATGTGTTTTTGCACAAGAGTCTCTGCTAAATTAAAACAAGAACTCAGGCAACATCAGGAACCAATGAGGATTTGTATTGTGGCTTAGGTACCAGATCAGTTAGTGCAATATCGTTGTTTTTGTTGTTCAGGTTTTTGTGTGCTGACAGACCTTACAACAACATAATGCTTTTTAAGTTGTGCTACAAACCCCTTTAGGACATCATGAATAATGTCATCTAGATAGAAAAGATCTGCTTCTGTTCCACAACTTAAACCCTGACTTTTTCCGGAAAAGAAAAACTTGTGCAGTATTTAGACACATTTTGGACAACTTATTGAGCACCAGTCATACATACAGCCATCTAAGTGAGACTCAAAGACATAAAAACACATTTAACAATAAGCAAACAATTGAGTCAAACGTATGAAAAATGAAAGACACAAGGTCAGAAGTAGTTTCAATATTCAATCAGAAGAAATGAGAAGGAGGTGACCTGTTTTTCAGTGGTTCCTCTCAGACTCTGACCCCCTCCCTGCTCTCTGCTCTCTGCCTTCTTAGGCTGTAACGAGAACGACACGGATCACTTGGACCGGGACCAGCAGGCCTACGCTCCAACACAGAAGACCAAACGCATGCGGACCTCCTTCAAGCACCATCAGCTGCGGACAATGAAATCCTACTTTGCCATCAACCACAACCCAGATGCCAAGGACTTAAAGCAGCTGGCCCAGAAAACAGGCCTGACTAAGAGAGTTTTACAGGTAAGCAGAGAGCCATTTCTCCTTTTTACCTGAATCACCCCTCCCCCTCATAACTGTGTCTGCACCCCTCCCTCTCATTCCACACCACTGCCATCATTCTCGTCATCTTTTCAGTTTGTTTGGTCCATTTAGTCTTTAGATGTATATCCACGGGGTTTTATCTGAAATTTTGTAGAGTTTGAAATGTTATTTTTATGGAAAGAAGGAATTATTTGAAGAGTGCACTTGTTTTTTAAAATTTGTGAATGAAAGGTGTGTAAATCAGCTCTCTTTCAGATTAAACAATCAACGTTTTTTTATTTATTTACTGCTAAAATCTTCATTACTATATTTAGTTTTCAGGAGCTAAGTGCTTTATTATGATCTGCCCCATAAGATTAAAAAACATGTTAAGAATTACCTTATAAAGTTTCTAGAAAAGGGTAAATGATACCTTAAAAGCTGTTATAACTTGCTGTTTTGATATCTTTTTTAAAAATTAATCGTAAACACAAAAAGTAAAAGCCACACTGGGATTGGTTTGCAGGTTTGGTTCCAAAACGCAAGAGCCAAATTCAGAAGGAACGTTTTGCGACAGGAGAATGGAGGTGTTGATAAGGCTGATGGCACCTCACTCCCTCCGCCCTCATCTGACAGTGGGGCCCTGACCCCCCCCTCCAGCGCGGCCACACTAACAGACCTGACAAACCCCTCTATCACTGTAGTGACCTCCGTCACCTCTAGTTTGGACAGCCATGATTCGGGGAGCCCTTCACAAACTACCTTGACAAACCTTTTCTAACAAGCTATCTCTAGAAGACTGATTTTTTTTTATCTGATTTGTTTGTTTTCTTTTTGTTTTTCTTTGTTTTTCTTTTGTCAATCTACATTTTATTTTTTTAAGTAACACCTTTAAATCTACCAGAGACAGCTCCTTGGAACAGAGAGTGCTGTACTGTGTACACAAACAAGAACAAGAGCAAGAACAGCAGCGACCACATTAAAACCATGGAAATCATTTTAATGTGTAGCATCTGAAACCACATGGCAGCCGTGTCTGTAGATGAGTTACCGTTTGCAGAGCTTGATTTGGAATGGGACATTTTTGAAGTCGGACGGATTAGAAAATTTTCTTGGATTCTCCTACCAATTCACCGGGACAAAAATAACTTGAAGCTTGTCTGGAAAATAGAGTTAATGTTTGATTTGACTTGATTTGTACATTTGTCTTGAATTCTGCTAAAGCAAACCTTCCCTAATTTATGGTTAATTGGTAAGCCTTTAAACTAACATGAATATTTTGCCCTCAGAAACTTGTATATGTATGCACTGTGTTCGCACTATCAAATTTAAATTCTTTGTTTTTGTTTCTGTTTTGGAATAATTTGGGAAATAAACTTGTCGAATGTTCTGTATATGGATAATTCCAGAAACAGGCTTTAATTATCACAGAATGTTTTAGTCCTGAAGACCGAGTTTCATGAAATCAGGCATTAAAATATCTCACAGACCTACATGGAAGAAGTCTAAATTTCATTTGAAGCATTTACCCATCACAGCTTATATGGCAGGTTGATGTCATACAACCCGTATCTGTTTTTGTCTTGATGGAAATATCTACTGTGATTCAGAGTAAATAAAAAATCCCAGGTTCTGTGCAGTGGTAACTGTTCAATATGTAATGCAGTCACATTGAGAGAAATTATCTGAGAATCACAAATCAATGAGAGAAATTCTGATTGGAAAACAGTTAACAGACACCGTCGTCATCGATTGTTTTCACGACAGAGCACTTTTTCAGATTTGTTGGCCTCATAGATTAACCGCACTCAACAGAGAAGTCCAAACATATCCATAGATCCACAGCTAAACCTGATTGCACAGTGACAATATACTGCCCAGTGAAAAGTGCATTATTGTTTATATCATGTTGCTCAGGGTAACAATGTGATTGGAAAAGGGAGCGGAGTCGGGCTTAGAGACTAAATGGTTGCGACGTTGCAGATTAGATTTGTAGAGCTGACATGAACATTCAAATGACCTCAGAAAGGCGAAGCCGTTTGGTGAGAGGCAGCCAGTGGGAAATCATTATCCATGTGTTCTCCGTTTTTTGGCCATATTTCTACTTTCTTTAATGACACTTGCCACTGAACAGACCAAAAACATGTTTCTTCTGGCTGAGAGATAGAGAAAAGGAAAAGAGGGATCTTCAATGGAGTTGATACAGTTCATTGTGAGCGTCACAATTTGTTCTATTGTAGGACAAAGTGGTTCTCTAAATCTACTTATTGAAGTAGATGCCTAACTCAGTTCTACTATGTGCCTTATGCTATAACTTGGGAGAAAGTTTGTGAAATTCAGGATCTATGTGTTCTTTGTTAACTGATTCACATCCTTTTGACGCCTCACTAGTTTTGTACTGTTTTGCATCTTATTTCCGAAGATCTTTTTATGGTGTATCCTGTTAAAAAGGGGGCAGCGATGTCATAGAAAGCATTTGTGCACTCTTTCAGATATAGTTGGGTAATCCAAGAACCTTATATATTGATCTTCGTGTTAATAGTTGAGTACAGTAAGTGTTCTATCAAGATTGTCCATGTTTCCCTGTTTCTTGATAAAGATGGTGTATAGAAACTATTTCCCCTTAAATATTTATGGACCAAACGGTTGTTATATATCTTATTAAATTTGTGTGAATAAAAATACTTTGCTTTAAACGGCTTTTATTTTTCATTGCACTTGCCATTTTTTGTGTTCTTCTCTTAAATACAATTTTCGTTCACTACATCAACAAAAGAGGGAGCTTTCAGTTATTAGCGACGAGTTAAACGTCCTCATTTTTGCCTCCATTTTTAATTTCTATTTCCTATTTTATGATGTTTATGGTTTTGAACGTAATGCCCCATGGATTTGCATCTAAACCCTGCAGTCAAAAAATATGAAATTGCTTTTTAATGCATGAACATGGCTTTAAAATTTCAATCCAAGGAATGCTTTCAAAGCATATATTGATATATATCTATATACATTTATAGCATATATATATACAGTATATTTCTGCATAGCATATTGGTAAGCCTAAAAATGAATTAAGAGTTAAATGCAGACCCAGTAAAGCCAGGTTGCTCTGTAGTTAATATATTCTTACTCTATCGTTTCTTTCAGGGAGAACAAATCTTGGGGCATTACAGCCATACATCCCGACGTTTGAAAATTCCCTAAAGTATTAAGAGAAGGGGAAAACTTTGATGGGAATTCATCACCATTGAAGACAAAGACATTGTTAGGATAAGATGATAGCATAAATAAACAACAATGAAAACCCTGTTTGAGTAGCAAAATGTACAACTTTTTAAACAAATGTTTGAATCCATCTTGGAGGAGAGCCCACAATGTGTAAAATACATGATATGATATAAATGTGGAAACAATCACTGTATTGGAATGGTAAATGCACAGAAATGATAATAAATTGTGTTGTAATATAGTTAAAAAAACAACAAAGGGTGCAGGATGTGAATAAAACACTGCAGGCGTCCAACAGTGTGGAAAAGAGACTGTATGGATTTCACTGGTACAAAAACACAAACACAAGAGACACACAACCTCTCTCCCACTGCCCTGCTCCTATGTAAGCTCACTATATGCAGTACAACACATCCCTCAATCTTTACACACACATAGGCACACACACATGAACACACTGCTGCCCCCGTGCATCCCACCCCCAAATCAGCCTGCTAAATAGAAGTTTTCTTTTGTCACAAGTGTCATTTCATAAACACATGGCCTCCTTGAAACTCGGCAGCAGGACGCCCATCAAATGTGATGAGTGTATGAAGACGACTGCAGAGCTGGAGCTTTGCCATCTGGCTGTACCGAGGGAAGGAAGTGGAAGAAGTAAAAAAAAAAAAAGACACACAAAGCAGATAAAGAAGAGATTCTCATTTTGCATGCACCTCATCATCTTGTTAACATTTTTTCTTGAGATGTATATGATTTCCTTTGATTCAATGTATGATTCACTGTCAGCTGCAAATAAAGTCTATGAAACAATGTCCCCGATGCCCATACAGTGCCTCACAGTGGAGAAAAATGCTCCTATAGATTCAAAATAATTATCCTGTTCAAGAATTTTGAACACAAAAGATTTGGAGGGATGGTTACGCATTTGCACCCTAACCAGAATTAAAGATCATATTTTTAACAGAGGTGGACAAAATAATGAATTGTATGGTAGTTCAGTCAGGATCAAATGATATTATATAAACACAATATCTGTATAATAGCCTGAAACACGCTCCGTAAATTTAAGAACTCCTGCTGATATCTGGCCAACATTTTGAACATATTTATCATATACTGGCTGTAATGTTGGCAAAATATGTAAGTTTAGCATTACACTCCTCCCGTTAAAAAGACATTTCTCATATTAAAAATGTTTTAAGTACTAATTTCTTTTACTTCCATGACTGAATATCAACCATCAAAAACAATAGATTATCATATATGACTAAATAACATTGATTACCTTATTTTACGTCTGCTCTCCAACAAAAGGTCAGAGACAATAAAAGGGACAGGAACAGTATAACTATGACTTGGTATTCTTTACGAAAAATATCTATATGTTGGTGTTTAATCTGCTAAAACAAGTGACAAAAAACTGGAATATTGTATATCTACAAATATTCTATATCTCACATCCTTAGTCGGGATAGTTTTAAAACATTAGAGTGGTGTAATATCACTGACATTCTTTATGCTGATTTGACAAAAAATGGACACCAGGACTTGTGTTTTCTGAAAAGATCATTTACAGTAAAACTGACCAACAGCAAAATGTTGGTAAACAACCAGATGGGTCCAGTATGTGGGAGTACGCTGCAGCCGTGCACTGATCTCAAGACTCAAGTCTCCATTTACTGTATGGCTTTGCAAACTCTCTGCTCCTGCTTCCAAGTCTATCAATAAAAGACCCCAAAATAATAAAATAGCTATCTAAAAAAACAACCTGATAATCTATTCTTAAACGTTTTGGCTGTGTGGTTTATATTTTATTTAATTTGAGAAATCAAGTTAACAAAACTGAAATGATATTGATACCAGTTTCTCAGCACTGCTATTAAATGAAAGTCCTAAACATTCAATATTAGGTTATTTGTTGTTCTTGATGATCAGAGAAATGTTGGCAAACTTTGCTCATTGTCTAAATGTACAAATGAACTGCTTACCTTCAGAAAAAGAGGTTGTATGAAAAGTGCCTCCTGATGCCAATGTTTGTGTGGAATGTAGACATTGCACCCTTTTTTGTTTTTCACCAACCAATGGAAATGTATCATTTTGAAAAAAGGGCAGTCCACTCAGACATTGTACTTTGGCATGCCTATAAACCCCTCTGATTCAGCCCTGCTCAGAATGGGCTGTTTTAGTTTAAATCCTCATGAGCTGTGTCTGAGCACACCCCTCACACTAAGTGAATTTTCAGGTGTTGTGCTCTAATGTTTACTGTGGTTGGATAGTCATGTTTTTGGCTAAATACCTGGCTCAATGAGGTGACATACCTTCTTATAAAATTCAGAAGGGAAATTTGTGATTTTTTGAAAGGTGGAACAATCAAGAAGGAGAGGGAGAAATCTTTACAGGTTGAGGTGGGTTAGAGGGTTTAGGCAGGCCATGGACATATAAAGTATATTGATTGTGTGTTTTGAATACCATCTGACCTTTAAGAGTAAAAACATTGTTGAAAATCTTAATATACAAAAATGTTAACAATTAAGCAGTTTATATTTGACTTGTTAAGGGTGAACATTTTGACATGCTGAAGAAACAGGTATTTTTTCAGAAACAAAGTGAATTTTAAATTCTGGTGTTGTAACAATAACTTTACCCTTCTTCACGAAACAAGTATGAACTTATGGTGCAATAATTTTCCATCCATATTCCCATCCCTACTTTCTATTGACCAGTATGAGGATTCAATAATACACACAGACAGTGTAATTTAAGGACTGTGCAGGGCAAAAGATATGATTGTTTCAGTGATGTGTTTTCCAGAATACTGCCACTAAGATCAAACATGAGGTATGTTAAAAAGAGAGTGATCTGGAGATGAAAAAAAAGAGACAGAGAGGAGGGAGGGAGGCAGGGAGACCAAAGCCACATGGGGACCAGTAAACAGGCTGGTGTTGAATTCCAACAATGTGGGAAACAGCAAACACTTCAGTCAGTCCAAAGAGGATTCCTCAGTCGCCAGGGTTCCTGCGCGGCTGTGGCAGCAGCAGGGCCGTGTTTTCCCCAGGTCTGATGGGAAGGACAACGGTGGGCAGGTTGACACCACAGAGCTACAGGAAGCAGGGACCGGAGCAGGAACACAAACAAACAAACAAACAGAGCTGGGCCTGCTCCGCTCTGGAGCTGCAGAATGCATAAAATCCTGGACATCATCACGGCCTGGTGTGGACAAGAATTTCAGGGGTTTGCTGCTGGGCTGGAATGCATCTTATCGGTATAATACATGTGTGCTTGAGCAAGTAATGCATGTTCATACATCTTTACAAATAAGGCTGGGAAAGACTCACATTTATACTTCTATGTGTTTAGCTGAATGCTGATATTTTGTATATCGCTCAATAATTTATTCCAGATATATTTTTTAAGACAGAGCTTTATTAGTAGGGCTGGGACGATTCACTTTTCTCCCGATTCGATTTTTTACGATTTTTTAGGGCTGCAAAAGTTCTGATATTGCCGATTTTTGCTATCTTTAGTTAGCTTTTTTAAAACCAGTGAAAAAGATAAACAATGATGATGCCTACAGACTATATCAGGAAAAATACACATCACATGTGAGTCTGTTTTTAGGATTTATTCAGCAATATATATTTTAACCAGCTGTTCATGCTGTCTCTTCAAAAGCCTGGATTGCATATAAAAAGTGGCTTATTATCCCTTCAGGCAACAGAGTTTTTTCAAGAAATATTCAATTTTGCTATCAAGATTTAAAAAGACTATAGTTTCAAAGTGGTTAGTTTTCCCAGCCATCGTCATCACTGTAATTTACGGGCCGAGCATGAACGCCTCTGCTGCCTGCACTGTTTACCCCCGGCTTCTCCCTCGTCTGTCCAGAGCTCCGCGGTCTCATTCTCCGCTAACACCGTCACTTTTCGCGGTGTTTTGAGCTTCCCTGCATCCCAGACCATGTACCCTCTTCGAGAGTGGAGAGGAAAAGCTCTCGGTATGTACTGCTCCGGGACTGTAATGGCGCGCGGAGCCGCTCCCGCTGCGCGCACTCGCTGCCAGTTTCTTCCTCACTGGACGACTGACCGTCATCCTCAGAGAGTAAATATTCCTCAGATTCAGAGTCAGACAGTACTTGACAAAGTACTCTCGGCATCGTGAGTACTCTATCACTCTGTGTCTCTCTCTCTGCTCCGCTCCACAGCCTCTACAGCCACACTCGCGTCCCTCGGTCCGGTGTGTGTGTTTTAAAATAAATATACGCCAAAACTTTGAATAGAAACCTGTCACCTGTCCACTATCTGCTGGTGAAAAGTAGTAAATCTACTCAGCACTATTTTAACAGCTATGGCCTGTTTTATCCAGCAATGTCGCTTGCCTCAATTTGGCGACTTAAGCGCCTATAGTGTGTGTGTGTGTGCGCGTGTGTGTGTTGGGGGGGGTATCGATTTTTTAATAAAAATATCGATTTTAAAATCGGCAGACAAAAAATCGCGATACTTAGGTGTATCGATTTTTTCTCCCACTCCTATTTATTAGGCTCAAAGTTGGATTGTTTCGATGCAGAGGGCTGCAAAAGTTTGAGCTTTGGGGCTGTAAGTCACCAGTTTATACAGTAACCGTAATGTACTTCATAGTGCAAATGTAAAATGTAGAAAACATTTGTCATACTCAAACTTGTCTGCCACCTGTTTGGCATTCTCAGCAAATACCTAATTCTGCTGCCCATCTGAAATCTAGAAGATGGATTTTTGAGCTTCTTGGGCATTTCGTCTTTCTTCCTTTCCCCACATGTTGGTACTCCTGTCGGGGATTGGGGTGGGTTGTTGTTTTATTTTGCTTATGTGGAGAAAAACAATGGTGGGGAGGGCATTAATGCAGTAAAGAGAAAAAAATAAAGTGGTGGTTCACTTAATGCTTTTAGTGCACCAACAACTGTACCGATCTAAACTTAAGACTTTTCTTGAAAATATATGACTATTCTTTAAAAACACAATTCAGCTCCCAGCTCTGTTAACATATACGTTTTTTTTTATTCAAGTGTTTTTACTTATTTCAATAACTATTTTCAAAAATAACTCCAATGAAATATGTCACATGATTTTCTTTTTGCTGCCTTAAAGCATTTGAGAACCACATCTTTTTTGTTTATCAGTCTACAATAAAGATATTGTGGTGAGATTTACCAAATTAAATGTGTAAATCTGTGTTCTCTCATTGTAAACATGCATTATTTTCCATCTGCAGGGATCTCAACAGGTAAGAAAGAAGATCTTTTATAAAATGTCTCTAACACTGGTGCGTATTTGCTGTATTTTGAAACGGTACAGAGGGTTTTTTCCCCATTTTAATGCTCTAGCTGTGCCTTAAATGGACCAGTTTGGAGTTAGACACAACAGCTTCACGGCGCAATGGGGGCACAAAAAAACGATATATGGAGGTCAATCAAGAGAAGCAGTGCAGATTTCTAATGAAAGGGGAAAATGTCTACTTACTCCATAAGATGTCATTGCCAGAACACACACACAAAATCACTGCTCAAAATTCCACTCACTTGAGTCACTGCTTAAAGTGAATCACTGCTCAAAGTAAATCACGTTTTATTGTTTTATTGTTTTATTGTCGTATAAAATAGTAGCAGAAGCTGTTCTTAATGTAAATGATCAACAAGGAGCTTATGTTCATCAAGCTATCAGAAGTCATTTGGCATCAATATGCAGTGGTTTGGCTTGTTTATTACAGCCCATATCTTGTTAAACATTATTTCATGTTCAAATATGTCTGTGTGTACTTTGTGTGTTTTGCAACTTCTATTGTAAGGATATTTAATGTTAACACATCTCCAGACACAAGCTATTGAAAATCAGCAGTTGACAAGGCTACTACTTGAATCACAACACCAGACCTTACACTGGATCTTTACAAACACAAAAAAAATGTAATAAAGCTAAGTATCTTGCGTCCTGGACATGACCTCAAAGTACAAAACTGCACGATCCAATAAGACTGTGCACTTCAAGTTTTCCCTGGTCTCGTGGCTGGAGTTCCCCACAACTTCTAAGAGGATGGCTGTCCACTGTAGCTTTGTTTAGTTTGGTGGTTAGCCCATTTTTCAAATACAGTGAGTAAAGCTGAGAAACTTTTCCCACATTGCTAAGGTTTAGTCTGCCACTTCATGAAAACTTGTTTCGGCTGAGAAACCGCTCAAATTAACAAAAGTGTCCCGCTGGTCCAGATCTCAGCATTATCAACTTACCACAAGCTGCTGCCAACTTTCTGCCACCAGTTAGGTCTGCGCACAAAATATGTCATCTCTCTGATTGCAAACTAGAAATTCTCAGAGAGCAAGTCCTCTACAAAACATTGTTGGGCAAATTATTATTCATTACTATGATTATTATTATTTGGATCAACACCAAAGTTGAGTCACTTCTTCCTTGTGCCAGGCCCAACATTTTCTGAGAATGTCATCAAAATCACTCCAAATCATGCAGTGTTGTATAATAGTGTATCTTATGGGTTTTTATCACCTCATACACTATCAGTGTCAAATCATTACATACTACATCTTATGGTGTCATGTTGTATATATTTTATCATATCATATCCTGTTATGTTTTATCATATCCTGTCAAATAGAGTGGCACAGTGAGGAGTCCTTAAATTCAGAAGAGAGTAAGCACTTCAAAAAGTCAATGGTGAACAAAAGAGACTTTGAACTGTTTTGAACAGATTTGAGAATATTTTTGATTGTCTTTTAAAAAACAATTTTGGACTCACATTAGCTGAGGTGCTGTGAGACATTTTGGGCCACATTAAAAGATCTCACAGAGGGCACTATTTCAAACCAGCTCTGCACAGTTCTCGCATCTGTCAAGAAAATAAAGATATAAATATTAGTAATAAAAATCAAAACATGCTCTGCTTCTAAACATTATATTTGTAGATGTTTAAGACACAAATATGCACCAAACATTAAAGAATAAAATCTTACACTAAAAATTATGCATGAAGTTGTAAATTTTACTATGCAGTATGAGTCTCTGTCATTTGGACCATTTTAAGCAGTCCTTAATTATCATTTATATTTTAGGTGTGAGCAGTCCTGATCAATCTCAGATCTTGAACCCCAACTAAGATGTCACTTTTTGAAAGCTATATATATTTGTCTAACTTCATAACCTGTTATATTTAAGACATGTATATTTGATAAGCCAGACAGATATGCAGTAATACTTAAAAAAACATAAACATGGTAAAAGGTCAGAGTCAAAAAAGTCATTTATAGAAAGGTTGGACAGTGATAACGTAGTTTGAAGCCTCCACCTGGCAACGTTGAAAGCCAAACATAAGCTGTTTAATCTTTTAATATGTGCATGCCCAAAAATATGGAAGTAGTGTTCATCTGTAAGGATTGTCATGATGATCAAACCATGTAAGTATAATAAACTTTATTTGACCACAAGGTCTATTTTCAGCAATAATCCAAAAACCCAATGTCAGATCCTTTTGGAGTTTTTGAGTAGAGGACCAGTTCAATGTGAACTTTTGGATTTGCCTACAAAATAACACCACTCCAGTGTAACATACTAATCAGACATGACACTATAGCCACTGACAGGTGAACTGATTGTTTCTTCATCATGGCACCCATTAGTGGGTGGGATATACAATATTGTATTAGGCAGCAAGTGAGCAGTTTGTCCTCAAAGTTGATGTTAGAAGCAGGAAAAACAGGCTAGCATAAGGTTTGAGTGAGTTTGACATGGGCCAAAGTGTGATGGCTCGACAACTGGGTCAGAGCATCTCCAAAACTGCAGCTCTTGTGGGTGTTCTCGGTCTGCAGTGGTCAGATCCTATCAAAAAGTGTCCAAGCAGGGAACAGTGGTAAGTAAGCAACAGGGTCATGAGGGGCCAAGGCTCATCGATGCACATGGAGAATGAAGGCTGGCCTGTGTGGTCAGATTAATGCTGGTTCTGACAGAAAAGAGTCAGAGTACACAGGGCATGTCTATCCACAAACCAGGGTGCAATGTGTATGCTTGATTTCTTCTGGTGTCATTTCACCTCATACTGTTTTCATTAAATAATGCTGATCCATATTGTGCTGTATCTTATGCTACTACTATGCATTACATTGTTTTGTATATCATATCCTTGTGTGCTTTATCCTGTCTTATCATGTAATGTCCCATACATTATCTCATTGTATTGTGGCATATGCTTCATGACAAAGTGGCAAATAAAATCTTCAAGGTGTGTGTCTCCACAGTCATAAACACACACGCGGTCACACCAGGCATTATCACACACTATACGCACACAGTGACAGGCGACAGGGTCAAAACAAAGTATGGGATGATCACTGAGGCAGAGGCCACACCTGCAGTTTACATGCTCTGATGGTGTTGTATCTATGGTCACTGCTTGTGTGTGTGGTGTGTGTGTGTGTGTGTGTGTGTGTGTGTGTGTGTGTGTGTGTGTGTGTGTGTGTGGTGTGTGTGATATTCTGCCAGTTCCGCTTCAGTTCCCACCTCTCATTGCTAGGCGCCTATTTAACCTCACCTCACACACCAACCAGGCTGGCTAACACAAACTCACACCAGCACAGACACACAAAAACACATGGGCAGATGTCAGAGGGGTGACGATGTGAATGAGATGCGGCTAAACTGTGATGTGTGTGTACATGTGTGTACAAGTGTGTGTTCTCTGTATGTGTGTGTGAGGGAGAGAGGCCTTACCCTGCTGGTTGATGCAGAGCAGGTGGAGAGATCCTCTGTGCTGGGTGTTTGCCAAGAGAAGACACAGAAAAAACAAATGTATGAACACAGGGGTGCTTTTAGTGATTTAGAGGCCCTTGAAAAAGACCAATAAGAGGCCCTTCTTGACTAAGCAATGGCAATCGTCATAAATTTAAGGATTCCATGTCCTACAAAACCAATTTTCTTTCTTTTTAATGTGTTTTTTAAGGGGCCTGTTGAGGAGAACTGGACACCTTTTTCTAAACTCTGTTCACAGAGAAAAGCACGATGGGTTCCTGAATAGATGGTGAATATGTAAAATATTATAAATATGGGAAAATTAAAAAAAACTTTACTATAGCATGAGGTAACAAAAGAGTTAGGATCAAATACGTTTATACTTCTCTCTACTCCTTGTTCTTAAGCATGTAAACTTGCTGTACAAGCAAGATATTGTTAACAGTTTGCCCTCTTTATTTTTGTCTTTGTTTTGGTCTATGCATGTATTTAATGGTGGGCACCCATGTTTTTGATTTTACATGTTTGAAATAAAGCATTCAATTCCATTAGTATGCAAATCAAAAGAAAATGGCCCTTAAAACATTCTGTTTTTTCTCTCCTGTGGTTTGTTGTGTCATATTGTAACATCTTAGACACCCACACCCACACACACACACACGCACACTTATTTATCATGACAAGGACCAATTTACATTAACATTTTTTCTGCATAAAGAAGGTGTGGTCAAAGCAATAATGTGTTTTTTGTTGGCACGTGTGGACACATGTTTTAGTCTTTGGGTGCTCTGCTTTCCTCCCACCAGAAGCCATGCTTGTTAAGCTAATAGCTGACTTTAGAGATGTTTTTGCAACTTTAAAATATTTTTGGGCAGTATACTTTTGCTTATACCATAAATTAAATTGGACAGACAGTTGGCAACTACTCTCTGTCTTCCTCGATAGGTTTTTCCAGCATAAATGAGCAGGCATTTGGCTGCATTATTAATTAATGATGACACAGTCCAAATTGAACAACATACATTGAACATGTTAAGACAAGTATAAACTTTTTCATTGTGTATTTACAGGGAAAAAAGCCACAACAGAGCTCCACTGTTATAGATCAGTGCAGGAAGGAGTCTTAAACTGCAGAAGTACGTTTTTTTAACTCTACTGGTTACAAAGGCCAAAAGTAAATTGAATTTTAGAATAGCTTTTCAGATAATTTCATGCACTAATCTCTATGATGAACTGCTACTTCTATATTTCAAAGTTTCATTTGAAACATAAAATGCACCTCACGTTGCCCCACTTTTGCATTTTAAAGTGTATTCTGTTTAAAAAATGACAGTTTCCAACAACCTGCTAACAAGGACTACAAAAACAGATGTGGATTCAAATGCAATAATTTCAGATCATTTTTATAAATATCAGTCTATCATAGGCATAGACACGGGCACCAACTTTGTCAGGTCATCCAATCTGGATGAAATTCTCAAATAAGAGGTTACAATGTGGTGTTACAAATTAATTATTTGTTAGTAGAAAGTGGCAGAATGGTCTATTTTCACCTGGAGCTGCTTCAAGATCATGTCAATCCCTGCCAGGAAGACTAACCCACCTTGGGGGAACAAGTGCTCAGAGTTTCCAGGTCATTTTAACATAGAACTTTATAAATAGTGGGAATAATGTAGATGACGAAAGCAAATCAAGATCAGGAAGTTTATCTCAAAAAGTCACATTCACCTTGTGAGGTTTAAATAGACTTCCTGTGGGCGAGATTGCGCATCAAGTCATGGTGCTGACATGACACTTAGCAGTTGGTGGAAATTTGGGGTAACAACGCCTCTGTAACCTCTGAGTCTTATCCTGTCAGTGCTCAGGTAATCTAAGTTTGAATGCTCTGTTTATATTTAGATTTTTTACATTTGTTTTACTCTGGGGTTTCACATAACTTCTATTTTGTTGGTTATTATTTTGGTTTGGTCCACTTTGGAGCAGGGGGTGAGAGTTGTGTTGGGGCTGAGGTTCTGAAGCCCCCTGTGCTGGTTCATGGGGTTTGTATGGACTTTTGGACCAGCAGGCTGAGGGAACTTAGCTCTGGCTTTGGCGGTGAGATGGTATGACTGGGATATTTTCCAATGTTGGACAATTTCAGAAACACTTTTTTGAATTTAGAGTGTTAGGGAATATTGGCCCTATTCTGCCCTACATATGGTTTTTGGGGTCTGTCTTGGTACATGTAAGAGGATCTATATATAGTTACACCTATCAATGCACTTCAGATATAGGAAAAACAGAAAAGTAGATTTACAGAGTGATCCAGACAGACATAAGATGCTGTTTTGTCAGTTTTGTCCTTCACTTTATCACAGACTATCTCTCCTGTGCCTCATTTGTGTAGATCTCTCTTCACACCATAATCCCTTTACTTCTCTGTTCTGTCTCTATTCTATATTTACAGGTATTTGTTGTGTGACGGCTCGCATCTCGACAACCTTGAAAATGCTTCGATCAAGGCTGATAACTACCGGTTGCAATTGCACTTTGAAGACAAAACAACATTAATTAGCGTCGAAAATGGAAATGTAGGCGTCAAATGCATGCTGCCTCCAAGTTCGTTCGGGTTTATGAGGAGAGAAACAACATTTCCAACATATTTTCATCTGTAATCCCTCTCTCTTTTCCTCTGATAGCTGAGCTCGGTGAGGTACATAAACAGGAAGCTCCTCTGCATTGATATACGGCATGTTTCAGCGTGTGACAGGTCAGCTTTGTACTGGCGGAGTGTAACCTCTCAGTTCTTGCTAAACCTTCAGGAAGCACGCAGCTCCTCTCTCCCCTCCATCTGCTGGTCTCTATGAAGTGTGCGCCCGATCACAGGAGCTTTGACTGCAGCTTCTGTCTCCAGCACGCTGCAGTCGTACCTAACCCCTGAGCCAGATCAACAACACAGGGGGGGAATAAAAAAGACATGAGAAAAAACATCAACATTTTTTTCCTTTCAAAGTGTTTTAAAATGTGCTTTCAGCCCCTGGGTGCAAATTTTCTGCATATTTAGTAATAAAAAACACAGGTAGAAATGTGTATGTTAAGGAATTTAAAATGTGAAATGTGTGCATGTTTTACCAAGTGGATACAGATTTATACCGGTCTGTCTTTATACAGTTATTCTGCAATCTTAATCACTGAAGTTCACTCAAACTACTACAGCTTTATGTCAGGAGTCAAAACTCTTTTATAACCAAGTCAATTAAGATCACACAAACATTTCTACCAGTCATCTTGATGTCTATTGTTTCTGTTTTTTAGCTGTTCTGGTATGCATTAGGGTGGCACGGTGGCTGTGTGGGATTAGCATGTTCTTCCTGTGCATGCATGGGCTCTTTGCAGGTACTCTGGTTTCCTCCTACAGACCAAAACACATGCTCATCATGTTGACCAGTGACTTCAAATTACATTTAGGTATGAGTGTGAACATGAATGGCTGTCTGTCTCTCTATGTGGCCATGAGATTTGGTGACGACCGGTTTAGGGTGCACCCTGCCTCTCACCAAATGTCAGGTGGGATTGGATCCAGCCCCCGTGGTAGAGGGCTAAACGTAGAAGAGGAAGGATTGATGGATAGATGGTGTGTATTTGTCTTTTAATCGCTCAACATCTTACCTACTATCATCACAATTACATTGGGATTCTACTTAGTATATTGGTCTCCACTGACCACTCTTATTTGTTTTTCATTTCACCCTCTGTCCATTTTGCCTTTAGTTATATGTTTAAAATAAACTTTTAATTCATTTGCACATTAGTTTTAAGAAAAATCCATAGATTATGTCATTAATTTTTTCTATCTTTTGTCAATCAATTTCCTGCCTCTTTGCAAAGCACTTTCAAGTGCAATTCAGTTTATCTGAAAAGTGCTGTAAAGATTGATTATCTGCTCTACTTATTGACACAGTAAAGTACTGGGTCCCTTATTTAGTCCTTTACATTTTTGCAGGTTTTCTGTGTCAACATCAACAAACACATGACACTAAATAATTAACAGTCCTGTATTAAAAAAATTCAGGCAAGTTTACAAGCAGCCTCAGTAGAGACTACATGCCAAATGCAAACTTACTGCTCTTTCTGGTCGTCCTCCCTTGTGTTGCCTCTGGACAAAAGCATTTTCCAACCTCACGTACTCACCCCCTGGTTTTTCTTAGTATGCTCTGTCTGCTCTCTACCCACTAACAAAAACAAACCCACCAGGACCACTGCCTCAGACTCATCCAAACCACAAAACCAGTGACCCCCAACCTTTCCTGTACTATGACCTGGTTTTATGTAACATAATATAGCCACAGACTGGCCTTCGCGGAGGAGCAGCGGGCAGGGGAGACTTCACCTGTTGTGCATAATAGGCTTCAACTTCACCATAACACGAGATCAGAGGAAGCCATGGGTTTGTTTTCTAAACCCCAGTCATGAGACATCCATTGAGACTCACTCTGTTTTCATCAGTTTCACAACAATGACATTTACAGATGCAGTCAGCTGAAGGTCATCAGTTGACATGTTAACTAATTAAACCACTGCACCGTCTGAGTGCAGAGTAAACTGCTGTTAAAAAGTGCGCACATGCTGCTGATGGGGTTTGTGTCATCCTGGCTGATCTGATGTTTCTGATGCTTATAGATGGGTCTTTAATATGTCCTGACTCGAACAGAATCTGTCCACATCAGGAAGTTGAGAGCTCTCTTGTGCCTCAACTGTCCTGCTGTTACACACATCATGCAGAGTCAAATATTTCTACAACTATGCCCAGGGCACAGGCAGGAGAGTGCATGAGCAAACGCTATAAAAGTAAGTGTATCTCTGGTTGATTTTTTTCGTTCACCACAGCAGTGACATAGACAGAGAGCCTCAGTGGTAAATCTGCACTTCAAAGGTGGATATGAAAGGATCTGATCACCCTTTCAAAATAAAACACTGTTTTGCACCAGTTGATCAGATAATATAATTGAATATTTATGTATCTCTACAGCCTGGTACATAGCAACATTTGCACTGTCAAATTAACACTACTAGAATGAATATTAACACTCCCAAAGTGTATACATGAGCCCACACCACCAGTGTTGATTTAACTCTTTCTAAAGAGATGGTACCATAACACAAACCAAACATAACTATTGAATTTTTCTGGAGTTAAAATAACATGTTGTAACACTAACCAATTTTCACTCCTATGCAGTGTTAGAATCGCACACTCTTTAGAGATTTTATTTCATTGTAAATTGATTTTATTTCAACATGGCGTCCTCAGTCACTCAATCCACAGAGGTTACAGTAATGCAGGACCAAAGTGGGAGGGCACCATGGGAGCTTTGTCACTGAAGGAGTGATAGAGGATGGCAGACAAGGTGCCTGTTGTGCTTTTTCTCATGGAGTCACGTCTTATCCGTCTTTCTTGCTCAGTTAGTTCACAGTAGTCCCATCTTTTGTTATCTCACCTCGAATACACCTCTGATAAAACATCTGGGGACAGAGCAAAGACGGGATCAACTCATTCCCATCTCTGCTGCACTTACAGTGGAGGCAAAGCATCACAAGACTGTTAATGTTACAGCTTGAAATGGAAGTGTGAATTGCGCTTTAAACTTCAGCTTCACCTTTTGTTGAGCTGGCTTACTCAAAGAAAGCCATGGTTTGTTGAAGTTGCTTCACAGTGCCATCTGCATTTGAAATTCTAGTATCTTCACAGCCCTATCTTGATGCCCTCTCTTTATATTCATGAGTAAAAAAACATAAAGGGGCCATTTTGGGAGCATTTCTGAAAGTCATCTCAATATTTGTGGCCGACTTTGTCCTGAGAATGTCTCAAATAATGGTCCAGATTTGCCGTAACACATCAGAGTTAAATGTCACGTTTACAGTAAAATGTCTGCAGCACCTCCATAAATCCAGCACTTTAACCTTCTACATTTCCCCCTGGAGGGAGAACCTTTTCCATTCTGGTTACCTGCAAGCGACACCACAAAGTTTGAGGATGGAAAAGAGCGGAACAGACGACAATACTCTCTTCCTTCTTAAAAAAAAAATCCCAGCAAATCAAAAAGGCAACCCTCCCTTTAAAATAAACAGCATCAGTGAAAAGAGCAGAATAAAGTTTGCTATTGGTTTAAAAGCAGCCGATCAGTGCAGAGAGCCACTTTTAGAACAATGGATCTTCTACACGATTATTAAACAGTTTTTCCACCAAACAGACATGGAGGCATGCGAGCTGAACTACAGGATCTCCGGGTGCAGCTCCCCTCGCAGACTGATGCATTACTTTTTTTTTTCATCCATCCATCTAATTATTCCCTCAGAAACCTGAAATTTGAGGATACAAAAGACCGTCCCTATCTGTCACTGAGCGCCATTGATCTTATTGAAAGAAAATGTGGGTGTAGAGGAAACCCAATATAACTCATGCCATTAAATTCCACACAGCATTATTCACATACAGAATTGACAGATTTCTGTGAGACGTTTCTTTTAATCTTCCACTGTTGTTGGAGAAAAAGGGGGGAGAAAATCCTACACTGCAGGCATCTCTCCCTTTCTCCATATTTGCAGTGAGGTTAACAAAAAAGCCTATTGAAGTAGGGAGAAAAAACACAACCCCACCTAACTTGTTGATTATTAACAATGGGGATGGGAAGCAGACAGATGTGATTCCTGTGTATGGGCGCTGTTTGAATTGTCAGTCGGAAATCAGCGCTGAAGCTTTTTATCAAAGCAACGTAAGCTGATCAATTCCAGATGCTCTCGCTGCCCATGCGAGTCAATCTGCAATACCACTTTTTGTCAATCAACTCTCATGATGTGTGCGTGTCATGGGACGAGTGGTAGTCTTTGTGTGTGATGTCTATGAGTGTGGAAATGTGTGCATATTATCTCGTGTTCAAGAGAATCCATTAAGTCTCTGCTGCCTCTGTCTCTCTCTTGCATATACAACAGCACAGACTGAGACGCCACTGACAGATCATCATGCAAGCTCAAAATCAAGTTACAGCAGATTTGTCAATTTTTTTGCAGTTTGGGATATATATTGCACACAGGAGCAGAGAATAACACTATACATTTACTCATAAGCCAAACTTGCATGTAATTAGGGTCAAACAAGGGTGATATAAACTATATGGAAGTGGAAAATGTTGCTGTGACACTTACAGATGGGAAATGAGAACCAGTTCCAGATGCAAACCGGCATTACCTTGTGTTAGAAGTCCGTATCATTCACCTTTTCAGTTAAGACCTGAAATACAGTATATGTGCTGTTCATCTCTGTGTTCAAGTTTGTATTCGCTGGAATCATTAGCACTTTCAAACATAAACGTGCCTTCATGCAACACTTACTACTGAAAGACACCATTAGAGGGCACACAGAGGGCTCAGACTGTATACAACTACCTGCTGTGCGAGAGGTAAACCACAAACATGGTGCCAATTTTGTTAATTCTGGGAATGAACCTAACAAAAGAAACTTCAGTGATTAATGTTATGATCAGATATGAGTAGGTAACTGGTGACGCATTAAGACTACAACATCAGCAAGTGTGCATTCTGCTTCTATAACATACTCCACCATGTAGTGTTGTAACAGTCTTAGTGTTAGGCTGTATATGGTGCCCCTGTTAGTGACCGTCAGTCAACTGCGTTTAAGATTTTATTGGTGACAGAAAACATGTAATACTCTGGAATGTCTAATTTTGATTTTTTTAATCATTATTTATCAAGATATTGTTGCTGATGGGCAAAAACCTCTTATTGCCAAAATTTCTAGTTTTCATAGGAACGAAAAAAGCTGTACTATGAATAAATACTGTGTTGTTCTGATTACAAATCATGTTTTTGCACTATAAATGGGTTAAAACTTAGACAGCACCGCTTTATGAATAATAACTGCTAACATAATATTCATAACTGATAAACTAATCTAATTAATCTAATTATTAATAATAGTACAGCCAGTAAAATGCAGCAATGGAAGGAGTCGGAAATCTGTAAGTTAACATGGTTAAATGTTGAACTGATAAACCAAGTTTTTACCCAAAACTTTACCTTATTTTAAAATAGAATTTTTCTACCACAAGCTAGATTGACAAAAGTGATTGGGTCTGTGCAGTCTTAATAACAAACTAATTATATATGACAGATAATAGAGTTCATTTTTTTCAGTTTGTCTGTAGCACCACAATGTGTCACAGTTCCTTGTCCCCATAAACACACAATTCACAAAACAGTTATACAAATATGTGTTTTCAGGGACTTCAAATGCTGCTTATGTATGGATACAAGGCCAAAGTGCATTCTTGAAGATACTCACTCACATGTGGACATAGCCTTAAAAAGAGAGAGAATACCGTGTGTTTGGTTAGAGTAATAAACATGGTTGGCCAGTCATTTGTCCAGGTCATGTGCCACTGCCTTTGTTCAGGGTGTATTAGAAGGTTTTATGAGTATTGATGCTTGTGAACATACGCTTGCACTCACAAAACTAAATGGAAGGACCTGATTTAAAGCAAAATAAACCCCTTTAAAACCATATATGCACAAAGCTAATGAAATGTGAAGAAATGTTCGGATTGAGCACAAGCAGTTCAATTTTTCACCCTGCCTTTATCCAGAATTTTTCCTGCTAGCTGTCTTGTATTCTACTCTTCTTTTGCCTAACAGGAAAAACTTCCTCTTGTGAGTTTGAACAAACAACCTTTCAAGGGTGGAACTTCTAAACATCAGGAGTGCATGTGTTAAATCACCCCACTACCACTTTAAAAGCTTACCTTGTTATGATTGCAGATTTTCCACTTTAGACATGGTTTACAAACAGCTTATGAGTGAACTCTCAAGCTCACTGCTTTACTTCCTAACAGGCATGGTGATCAGGCCTTTGTTGGTGCACATTTACATGCAGAGAAAGACAGAAAGGGAGTGTTGTGCTGCTTTTAGTTTGAGTTCCTCTGTTGAATCTCGCGGTATTTGACAGCTTCCCTCCACTCTTTGACACTTGCCCCTCCCCTGCTCTCTGGGAATGCTGGGTTGTTTACATTGCTGGCACACGGGTCAGGAGCAGAACTGATGAGACAGAGGGGCCTAACCAGAGTCAGAGGAGAGGAGACTATCTGAAAACACGTACACACACTCCAGCTGGAGCTCCACCACAGCACTGACTCCCTCTCCCTGTCTGTCTCCGTCAAAAGTTTTACAACATTCGGGAAAGAGTGCCACGCAGGACGAGAGGGCCCGCAGTCAACTCTTTCTCTTTTTGTCGGAGCGACCTTGGACAGAAAGGGAAAGTCAAAACAAAGACAACCGCCATAACCATCAGCAGAGCAGTCTCTACGTGAAGGAGGAATAGCTTAGCAACAGGCTCCCACTTCCTGGTAAGTAACGAAACACCGTTAAGTTAGCACACTGGCAGCTCGTGAAACTATTAACGCTTCACTGGACGGCTAACAAACAGCCTCTGAACCTTTGTAACCGTTGTCTGACTTTATCATGAATTAGCAGCTCAATTTAGCTTTAAATGTGATTTATTCTCAGAGTTATGGCGATGTTGACACTCCTGAAAAGTTTCTACGAAGTTCGTTAGCAGCCTGGGTTAGCCGTTTAGCCCACTAGCACGCGCAGTGCTAACTGTCAGTATTTCCACACATACAGGTTTACTCTGCTGTCATTTTAAGGAAATATCGGCATTTTAACGTTATTATAGCGATATTTAAAGCTCAGTTTCACCAGCACGGAGCTTTTATAAGCACTGACAAAGTCACGGACCTACAACTGTAATGGAAACTTGTCATTAGCCAAATGAAGAAGCCATTTATTCATGTCATGCTACAGAGTTATGATGGTATAGTAAACATGCCGCATTATTACATCCTTGTATGGCCATACTGATGCGTCTGTAGCCTCTGCTCTGTGGGCTGAGATTACATTTATGTGACACAGCAGAAAGCGTAAGACTGTTGTGTTGTTAATCTTGCCTTTTTAAGTGTTTAAAAGTCTCTGCAATATTAAGCAGTTTCAAACAATAATCTGAACAGAAGAGAAATATGGGAGAAGTTTTACCCATATTTCTTTGCTTCTGTTAAGATTATTAATAAATTATATATAACAGTGCTGAGATAATTTTATTATGCAAAACTTACTGTTTAAATTAATCGGTTTAAATGAATGGCCTTGGGATTAGAGCAAATGTTCATGGCGTATAGAAGTCATATTATGCAGTTGGAACTCGAAATTTTGAGATAAAAAGTCACAAGTCTAGGATTAATGCTTAAACTGCTGAGAAATATATCATAATGTTGCTTCTGTACAGATTGGAAAAACATCTGTCCCCAGAAACCCAAATTGCGCAAGGACTGCATTTAGTTAAGACAATGTAAACATCATCATTTTTTACAATTTGAGTCGGCAAAAGTCTAAATTAGCAAAATTATTGAGCAATATACAAACTCCTCACAAAAGATGGAAATGTTATGTGTGATTATTCCTCCTCTTTGATAATAGAAATTGGTATTGTATTATATCATTGGAAAGTCAGATTAGTCACCTTTACAACAAGATACAACTCGTAAGGATCCTGCATTCATGGACTGAGTAACACAACTAAATGTGTGGGTAGTGCCCAAAAAGAAGGATAACTTTCCCCTCTTCCCCTGGAAGAATGCCAGTGCTTCCTCACTCAAGCAAGGATAAAGAACTGGTCCTTTTTGGGTGTCTCCTCTTTGAACGCCCACTTCCCAATCAGTCTCTGACTTCAGTAACTTGGTCCTAAGTCTGAAAAGGTACAGGGACTGTGTACCAGAACATCTGCTTCCCCATTGCAGGGGATTTTGCCTCAAGTTTTGGATGCTACTCACCTCACATGTTTAGCTGTTTTTCTCGTTCCACAAATACATAATCCTTACAAGTTGTACTTCAATATTAAGATGACTAACAAGACTTGTATGATACAGTTTCAATTGGTTATATTAAAGGGGAGAAATAATCAACCAAACTTTATTTTAGGAGGGTGTTTAAGTACATGTATCCTGCTGTTTGAGCACACATGCCTTCTTGCCTGTTTATTTAAGCATCCTGTTGTACAGTTATCAATACATGTACGTAATGATACAGTATTTCATAATGTATTGTGGCATTTCAAGCTGAGTGATATGTCACTTCTTTTTTTTTTACTAAACTGTTTTTTGTAAAAGAATCGAGAACTCATGAAACTGCATGCATAACATATAAAGTTTAAAATCACTGTTATTTGTGTAATGACCCCTGCATCATGGATTAAAGTTATTGTCTGTTCCAGTGTCAGAGTACAACAATAAATGTGTCAAGGACACAAAGAACCATTTGGTTCATTCTAGCTAGCAGCCAGCTAACGTACCAAATTTGTATAAACAAATAGTGTAGGAGCCACAAATTATTTATCAAGAATATTATTTACATTTAAGGATTACATTTTTGGATTAAGGGATACTTTATATCTTGGGGATTATTATTGATTATTTTGGGATAATATTGAGTTGGAGATGACGTGCCATGGGTGACAGGGTCACAGGGTAATGGGCATGTGTGTTCATGATTTATCTCACCCGTCCACCTGTGTGGTCAGTGGAAGGGAGATGTGAGCTGGGTAACTTTATTTTTTTGTTGACCATTTCAATTTGCTTCAGTAGAGCTGAATTTACGCTATTTTTCTGTAATGTAATCGCAATGTGAGTCGGTCTTCCGTTTATTGATTTTTCTTTAAAAACGAATCAAAATGAACATTTTTAAGGATCACTGGTTTTTGTTTCATTGTGTCAGACAACATGCTAGGCCCTCTCTCAACCTCTCAGTGGCTTTTTGGTTTTGAAGTCACTACAAATAGCCAATAGATTATCTGTACTGTGGATATATTGTGGAAGTGACATTGACTGGCAGGGTGCTGTTCTAAAAGTTGAACTATTTTCAAGTGAGAGTGCTGTGAGCAGTGTGAAAGTGGCTCTTGCTGAGGGTATGTTCTTCTCAGCGTGCTCAGTTCCTTAACCACAGGACTTCATTGTTTTTCAGGGTTTTTTTTTTACTGAGAATGAGCTGCGTCCCAAAAAACCAGCAGCTGATGACACAGGGTCAATCTGTTTTTGTACTTGAGCTTGAAAACATGTTGACAACACTTAAGCTGCTCTGCTTATGTTTTCTTAGTCATTTTCTGTAGAAAAAGTGTCAGTCTGAGTTAAAATATGTGTTATTTCCAGACCCTCAGTCTGAAAGAAGTCTTGGCCTAAGTCTTACCTTGAGCTGTTTAACACTGAAAGAGTTTCTGCTACAAAGAAGGAGTCTCTTTGGGGAACAACTAATAGTCAGATAGAGATGGTTTATTTAGAATAAAACAAGGTTTTTCTTTTTTTTCTGAGAAAAATGATTTTTTGTCTTGTGACTCAGTTTGTTTTTTTTGAGTCAGTATAGTTATTGTGAAACCTTTACATAGTGACTGCATTAGAAGTTCTGTTTGGACTTGAGCAGACTATGTCGCAATGGCTCACCTACTTAACAGTGTCAATAATTTCAGACTGTTTTACATTTTAGCATCAAAAGAATAGAGTGACTGTAATGAAAAAGGACATTCCACATAGTAGGGTCAGAGTGTACAGGTGTGCAGACAGGACTCTGCCTCTCCTGGGCCTTCATATTTTGGGATGTACACATAGGTTGAAAAACAGTACCTCATGCCATCTTGCTGTCGCTGCCGATCACAGCCAAATATTTCAGGCGTCATACCATCACATTTGGCTCCGCTGCAGAGAGATGATTCAGACGAGCGTTAGTGGGAACTGACATACCTTGTTGACCCAATTATTACTCACTTCTGTGTTGCCTCATTCGATCATCGTCAAAGACAACAGGCTGGAGTCTGCCAGCGTCATCAGGTGATGGAGACGAACACCGGCTGCCTCTGTGAAGTTGACTATCAAGGAATGTGTCACGAACCGGATGATCAGCAAATGGCTGCCAAATGTTTGCATCAGTCTCTGTGGTGGTGAGGGATTTCTGCCAGTACATCCCGCTTTGAATTTCAGCTGACGAGGGGTGGCGTACTTTTGACAGGCCTTGGCAAAACTTAATTGTTTTGTCTCGTTTTATTGTTTGGATCTATTACAGGGAATAAAGGAAGACAAGAGAGAGGTATAACAGCCGTGTTAAAATGTGAACTGTTTTCATGATGAGATTTTCATGGTGATTAATTAGTGTTTGTGCTGTCATGGATTAAGCAAGAAGCTGTCCTGGAGTGATTCTGGTGTTTTAACTGATCTCATGAGGTATCACAGGAGTCATTATTTTTAATATTTATCAATCCTGTCTTGCTCTGTTATGGTTTTCTTGCTAGTTTGGCTGATGTTTTGCTTAACTAGATTTTTGCACTTTGAGTGCTCAGAAGTGCTTTTGATTTATTTGTCTAATGGTGTTGTGATAAGAGAATCCTTTTTTTTTCTTGAATATGACGCTAGTAAAATTCAAAGATCAGAAAAGCACCAAGATTTATGGCTGCCTTGAACTTTGGGTCTATATGATACTGTTACTGGGACCATATTTAAAGCAAGTGGCATTGGAAATGAGGAAGCATGTGAAATGTCAACAAGCTCTTTATCCACCATGATGAAAGCTTTGTTAAGATATGTAGAACCTGTTAAGGCTACTTAAAACACTCATTACAGATGCATCAGTTTCTCCAAGATTCACTTTCATGACAGGGCAATATGGCAAAACTTGTGATCACAATATATTTTCTTGTATTGATATTTGTCATGATAATTTTCTTTTTCGAGGTTGATGCCAGTTCAGAGAATATTTTGACTCAAGCCTTTTCACCAGAGTTTTAATTAGTTAAACTATATAATTAAGTTCATAAAATCATATAAAATGCATTCACAATATACAGCTGTAAATGTTTTTCTTACTCAATTACATGAAATGGCCTCCACAGGTCAAAGAAAGCAACAGTGACATGTAGACTGTTGGGGCCAAAAGAAAATCTGATTTAAATAATGAATTATATTATGGTAAACTGAAGTAAGGAAAGAATATTGATTTAAATTATCCGTTGTTAGGAATTATCTTGCCTGCCTAATTAATTTGGATTAATTTCTAAGGTACAAAGGCTAAACTTTTGTTTGTTTATGATAAGAAATTGAGCAAGTTATTTTTCACCGTTCTGTCCATCCCTATGTTCTCGAGTCGCTGCTGCTTCAGGTTACTTAATGTGATCAGTGACACCTGGTCTGAGGTTTTGAGAGTGGGAGCGAAAAAGTTTGTTGACTGCAAAGAGCAGATCGGCAGAATATACTTACCTTTACATGTAGTTTTATCCAGAAAGTTACGATTGTAAAAGCTTTTTTGTTTGGAAATAAATCTTGGAAGTGACGCTGGATCCGCGGCTGCTTTTTGTTTGGACTGTGTGTGAGACCCACTCAGAGGTGGTTTTTTGGAAGATTGAAGCCACTACATAGACTCTTAAAGTATACCGTAGTTAAAACAAAGTGCCAGGTGCCAAAATCAAGTTGTATAGACATAAGGGATGTAACGATATGGAAATTTTGTATCACGGTTATTGTGACCAAAATTATCACGTTATCATTACTATCGCGGTATTGTTGCAGTGAGCTCAAAATGTTCTAAAAGTACTTTTACACTGAATTGAAATCATTTAACCCCTTTATTGTTATATTCATAACAGTTCTTTTGTGTTTTTTGTCAATAAATGTGTCTGACTCAGAGGCCAAACAATGCAAACTGCGCATGTGCACCTCGCGTGAGGCTCCTTAATCAAGGACAGATACATAGTTCCGGCTTTTCCAGGCAAAGAGCAGCATCACCGTGCGTTACTGAGGCAGTGTGGTGATCAAGCACGATATAACGGTAATTTTAGTTGGACACTGTAACGATTATCGTGGGAAATTTTATCGCGGTTTACCATTTTACCGGTAACCGTTACATCCCTAATAGACATTAGTTTAGTCGCTAATGCACAGAGAAGATGTCTTTAACTTTGCCATAAGATACAGCTCTCTGTATGGTTTTGATCCTCTTTTAATGTTTTGTACACGAGATACTGGCTGCAAATGACAACATAATCGATTGTTTGTTTTGGTAGCACATCCGCAGCTCTGCTAATGTTGGTGCTGCTAACTGCAGACAAGTTACTTCTTTGGCCCATGCTTGAACGATGCTTGAACGATGCATGTATGAAGTATGAGGTATGAGCCCTTCTTTACGTACTCTCCGTTTAGCCACAGGGATGATACCTTTTCAAGTGGTGAAAGAGTTATGTGTCTCCTGTCATGTGGAGCACCAGCTCACTTGGATGATATATTCTGGAGATGGGCTTGATCTGCTCCACTTCACTTTTGTGATGTATCAACCACACTTTTTTTGTATTTTTTTGTTTTTAAATATCCCCGGCTTGAGCGAGTTAACCTTTGCCCCTGACAGCTCCACTTTCTTTTGTTTCTTTCCTCTTTTCCAACTTAACTTCTCTCCACACCAACAAAAACAAGCTTTGACTGTATTATTCTGCATAACCACTGGCAACTAGAATTAGTGCTGCTTTATGCCACCTAAGTTTGGCGTGTGGGTCTTGGTAACTTCCCCTCAAGGAAAGCACAATGACTGGAAGCTGCTGCTTGTTAAAGCAGCAATATGTAGTTTTTATACCCTAGTATTATATTTCTAGAGTCATGGTGATGGTCCATCACCTTACAACATGTTGAATGACACCTCTGTCATGGTCTGGGGGGATCTGTATCGCCTTCACTGGCACTTTATAACTTCCAGGTGGATGGTGGAAACCCTTCCACACTTAAAACTACAATATTTTTCAGTGGTATACATCACTTCTCTCTCTTTCCCGATTTGTTTAAAGACGGAAGCCAAGGTGAAAGCTAAATGTATAGGCTGACTTGTCAGCGCTAAAGTCCTGTGGATTGTAGCAATATGCCTTTGCTGTATCTAGTCTGCCAGAAATTGAAAAAGAAAAATTTTATTGGAGGAGACAAAAAAGAAAGCGGGAGAGTAACAAGCTAAATGCCCAGTCAAACATTGGCCTGGCAACAGATGCTGATTTGGCCCTTTTATTGTTGGACTTGTCAGCACATGCTGCTAACACCTGATGCTTGAAAGTGATTTATTAAAGCAAAAACATGATCAGATTGTACCTTATCAGTCCACGTGGTTTATTTGTCTCTCGGGATGTCCTGTTGGCTCACTCCTCCTCCCTCAACAAACGCACTTTGGTGTGAGGCGCTCTGTTTTACAACCGTGCAGTTACACTCAACGAACACAGAGGCAACTAGAGAGCTGAAAGCTGAAATCGTATATAGTGCGGCTATAATCCCGCCCTACCATACTGAATAAATACACCCAAAGCTTATCATCTTTATCAACGTGCTTTTTTATCACAATCCAGTTTCCAGATCATTTTATAACCCAGCTCCAGCTCCAGGTGTTTCTTCACTATTCAAATACATTAGGACGTCCTTTAAATTCTAAAGAAGGCTGCAGAATACGGCTTTTGTTGTCACAGTAAATGTAAAACAGCCAGTAAAATCACAAATGAGTCCACAGCATTTCACATGCTTAACTATTTGAGCCCATTCCATGCATATCCTATCTATAAGGGCATATTTAATGACAGGTAGACTTCTTTGCTACAGAGACACTTAGATTGAGAAAGAGAAAGGACTTTCATTGGGGCTGAGAATTCTGCAGCACCCAGAGCAGTGATTTAGCACTGAGGAATTTACCAAATCACTCTTTTCTGTGAGAGTTTCCTGTTTTAGCCCTGGAGCTGGCCCCTCCGCTGCATTAAAGATCAGATGAGACATTTGTCATCTGACCACTTTAACAGTCATATTGCCTTCGGGTTTCACGAAGAACAAAAAAACGTAGCTCATATCTTTTTCTTGCACAAAGCATATTTGAAGGAAGATGCTTCCTAAGGCCATTTTTGAGCTACATTAAACACTGTCTTCTGCATGATGTCAAAGACCACAGCCGAGCATTACACAGAAATGATGCTGGCAAGGGTAGCCGACCACTGTGTGGAATAAAGGCGAGTTTCACACGGTTTTCTTTGTCATTAGTTGTTTGATTATTAACAACAACAAGGAAGAAGAAGGAAGAATGAGGCTTGATGCCTCCCCCTGTAGAATTCAGAATTGAGTCTTCCCAGTTTGCTTAGAGTTTAAGGTCTGTGGCAATGAGAGTGGGCTGTATTTGCTGCCTCTTCTCCTCTCAACCAGTCAGCCAGTCAATATTTTTCATATCCATCTTTCTTTCTTATGAAGGGTCACTGATGTTTCACGCATTCAGATATCCTTGGAGGATGCCTCGCGGCTCGCCGTGTCACGTGAAAGTTCTCAATTTCACTGTGGCATTGATGCCTTTTCTCAGTGGGCTCTCAAGTGCTCTGGGGGGGAGAGACTACAAAGACATGCAAACACAAAATTACTGACCTAGGACCCCTTTCAAAGTTTATGAAACGCTTTCAGTGCCCCTGGGTCAACTTACGCCATGACCGCACTATATCAGTGGTTCATTTCATTGGAAGAAGGCCCAAGCTTTTTTCCTGCTTTCTGCTGTTTTTCACAGCTATGGTCTAGTCACTGGCTTTCAAATCAGACTCTGTGGGAAATGTTTGTGTTATGGAGTTATGTGCCTGTTTGAAAAATATCAGCTCAACCTATTAAACCCCTTTTAAATTCATGTAGGTTCCTATTAGCATGCTAAAATGAAGGTAAAAAAACAACCTGTAAATGCCAACTTCTACATGTTGCAGATCCCCACATTATATACTTCTTATCATCCTTTTTAATCAGTAAATTATTAAAATCATCACAGTATTCCAGTAATGAATTTGTAATTTTTGTAGTATTGAATGTGGTTTGTAAATTTGGCAGCCACAATGCACTCCATTAAAACAATAAACTCTTGATTTTCACTGGGTGTTAAAACCCTCTCTGTGCTGAGCTGGATTTACCTGGTTTGGATTCTGCCTGTCAGTGCATCCAGGGTCTGAATGTTCAGTCCATTAAACCTCCGGTTTGCTGTCTTCAGTAAAAGTCTGGTCTGATTTGTTTTTCTATGAACAGAAAACCCACAATCTCACACAAAGCTTTTATTCTGAATTTGTGTCCAGGGCAAGGAGTTTATTTTTTGATCTGAAAAGTTTCTTATTTTAGTTTTCATGCTAAATAAATACACCAAAATAAATGATGAAGTATATCCAGGCATAAATGATCTTTTCACCTTTGTACCCATATCTATTAAGTTTAAATCATCAGGTTATGTAAAATAACTATTATTTAAGGATCTTTCTCCTCCATGACTTCATTGCTCTGTGTGCCGTTGTTTAGCAAGTGTAAAGAATAAGACATGATTTGGCTTTATAAAGGACTGTGTAAAGAAGACTATCATGCTGGCTGCCAGAGTTGTATTTTGGCAAGAATCTGTGGATTTAATAGTTAAAATCAGCGACATTTTATGTAAACTACAGTCTGTGAGTCATTTAATGAACCTTGTTGTCTGGTCCAGCGACAGAAATAATGAGAGATATGAGACGAATAAGACGAGGAGTCAAAGGGCTGAATTTCTGCAGCGACTCACCTACTAAACAGAAAAAGGTCTATTTCATTTCATGTTTAGCTAATAAGGTATTGATATTGTAACGTCAAATACCTATGCAGAATGGCATTGCAGATTATCCCAATCTTTTGGTCTTTAAATTTGACTTCTTTCACCCTGCTACCTGTTGAAGGTATGAAAATATTGATTTTCTGGACCGGGAATTTATTGGAAATATTTTGGACAGTGATAGAGCTTATTTATTTAATGTAGCACCTTAGTGCCAAAGTTTTACTTTTTTCTCTTTTAAGTAGGGATGCACGATATTATCTTAACCATATCGGTACTAGCTGAAAATTTCCCAAAAGCTGAATAGCAAAACCAGCAGATATGTACTGCTGATATTTTGACTGCAGAATTAAGATACATATATGTATATATATGAAGAATGAATAAATGTGCCACAGTAGTTTACATCAACATCATTGAGTAACTACACTCATGAATCAAAATAGAATAATGTTTATGTGGTAACACGTCTGTTTTTAACAAAAGTAGGATATAATCATAAAAAACAGATCCGTTTTAGTAAATGAGAGATTTTATGTTCTGACAAAAAAAATATTGGCATCATTGATAAAGAGTTCAGACATACTGGCATATTGGCATCCAATATTTGAAAAAAAAAATACAATATGGTTAATCTTTACTTTAAAGTGGTCCTTTTTAGAAATAGTTGTTGTCATAAAGGACTTTTTTTATTAGTCTACTTTCATTACTGCACAATAATTAATTTCAGTACGCATTGTCTAAACCACCGGTTCAAGTCAGATCAACCCAGACCACCTCTGTTTGCAGTTTGAGATAATCAGGATCAAATAGTTTTCAACACAAACGGAAATGTGTCCACAAAGTATTTAGGACAATTATTTGCTGTTGTTAATATATGGTATTAAACGAGCCATGAACTTGAAGCACATCTGCATTGTACTTCAGAATAAACCAAAATGTTGCACATTTGAATGTTAACTCGAAAAAAAAACTTTTTTAAAATTCATATTGCTATTTATTCACTTTCAATATATCTTTTTTATTGGGGATTAGACCTAGCAGATCTGTTTTTTGAAATCTTCCTTTGTACAAAGTTTATCAATATAAACAACATTATTTTCCTGATTTCGAAAACATATCTATACTCTAAAGCTGCATATGTAGCTGTAGCCTGTAGGCCTGCTGTTCATTTCAGATAAGCTGCTGTTTATTGCCATTTAAACAAAGCTACCAAATCCACATTGGCATGTTGTGAACTGTGCTGGAAAGATGGCTCTCCAGCAGCATCCTCCTTTTTTTATTAGAGATCACTCTCCGATCGTCCCCTCTCCGTCTCTATCTGCTTTGATTATCCACACGCAAAAATACAACTCCCCCAGGATACAGATTCACTTTCACAGAATAATTACAAGATGCTATGTGCCACTGTAAACAGCACATCAGTGACAGTGACAGTATGCATTTGTCATGAGATGAGACAAAAGCAAAATGAATTTGCACTCATGAACAGAAAAAAGGGAGGCAGATATTTCTCTGTTTGTGTGTGTGTGTGTGGCGTGCTGCTGACTGTGCTATGGGCGTTTGTTCCAGCCTCATCACAAATGAGCGTTAATGTTTCACACGGGATTTGCTGCAGAAGAGAACAAATTTGTATGAGAGCATCTTGTTTTGACAGGCTGTCTGTTTTATCCTCCCCCTTTACAGCGAGAATTGCCCGGGACATTTCATCTTCTTTTTCCACGTCTGTATCTTCAACTCTATCCCTTTTTTGTGATCGTCCAGCTTAATCAAGGACAAAGGTCACGTTAGGTACTTTTCATTCAGATGTGTCAAGATTCTAACACAGTGCTGCAGGTGACAGAAGATCTTCAGTCTGTGTTGAATAAAGACTTTCTTTTCTTTTTCAGAAACGAGGGGAGGAGATCAGTTAGGAGCTTAGAAAAGACTGTTTTGTTTTTGCTTCAGTTTTAGATGTGCTTTGAATTAGGGTGATGGAAACACATATCCTCCTTCCACTAGATATATTCAAACCGGTAGGTGAGTAAGACTTTCTAACCATCCATCATCTTGACTGACAGGGTTGTGAAATTTCTGTTTAATAACTTTGTTGTCCGAATTTAACACCTAATTAACAACGCTGAATTTGTACAATGTTTTTCACATATAATGATATTTTGTGTACAAAACAATGGTTCAGATAGTGCATTTCTACGAGCACAAAGAGAGACATGAACCAGCTCTGGCGCAGCATTTCTTTTTTTTTGTCATTTTCCCAGACAGTAACAGAGTAGCTTACTAACATCATTTTCCTAAAATAAGGAAGTCTAAAGTGTGCAATTTTAGATAGTTTTACAGTTTAAAGCCTGAAGTTTCCCCTAGGGTTGACAATGAAGAGTGGGTAGGTTTTTTGTAGAGACAAGGAAGCTTCATTAAGTTTTCTCTTTTTGATTTTTAAACAAAAACTGATGCAGTGGTCGACATCGTCCATCCTTTTTTTGCTCTGTAAGACCTGCGTACCTTCATTCGTTTTACGTATTTTGTTTGTACTCGTGTGTATAACCAGGGCTTGATGCTTAGCATTTTCCCAGGTAGCACGAGTGCTCCCAAGTTGAAAAATCTAGTAGCACACAAATATTTTTAGTAGCATGATGAAAAGTTACCAAGTAGTGTGTTTTTCTTTAATATCCCCGCTATAAACCTGGCCTAACATATGAACACCAACTGGTCAATTACGAACAACTACTTTTTCAACAGGGATGACTGCATATGCAGTTAACTGGACATTAAAAAAATAATAATCAGGACCATAGAGAAATTTGATCTCCAGTCCACATCTAGACAGAATGATCCTCTCTTCTGTTTCATACACTGAAGACATGTTTGGCACATTTTCACCTGATTTATACACCGTCCACTGAAAACAGCTCTGAGACCCACTTATGGGCCTCCACCCACAGGTTGAGAACCACTGCACTAGTACATTGTATTTGGCGCTTGATCCTTCAATAATTGTTTTTATATCATGGACAATATGTGATGGAGGATACCTCAGGATGAATTTATAATTCAGAAGACAGTTAGCGAATGAGAGCTGGACTGATCAAGAATGTTCAGTTTTGATTAATCAAAAGGCTGACTCTTCATTCTTGTCTTTGCGTTCACATTAAACAGCGCGCATGAGCTATCCAGACACCGTTTGAATCATAAAAATCACACAAAGTGACCGATGATCCCTCACTGTCCCAACGAAGCGCGTCTGTCTGCGTCTTTACGCTCACCGGCACACGGAAGAGCGCATGCCGGAAGACGGTGGGCATTTCAGGAGGCATTTAGATCAAATGTTCACGTGCATCGGCTGCACCGCGAAAAGATATTAATGACAGACAACAACGGTAACAGCCACACTTCATACACACTTTAAATGAAAAATATCAGGCCAGTAGTCCACATCGTGTCTACATCAGACGGCGGAGAATGCGTCCTCGTGCGTAAAATGGGGCTCGCGAGGGACAGCACTGTGCGTAATGGCATAATATTGATAGAGACATGTCGGAAGCTGCATTCAGGTATACAACCGGCCACAACTTCCAATGTATTCAACACGAGATAAAACATGTTTTGAACGGTCATTTTTTGTAGTCGCAGGGGTGCTACCAAAAGCAAATCACAACTCGCACTGTAATATTTTTAGTAGCAAATGCGAGTACCGCCTCGCACTGTTGAGCCCTGTGTATAACACACACTCGAATAATTGGAGCTTACTTAAAAGCAAAAAAGTGCGTGTTATAATCGAGGAATTACAATAACTGCTCTCTTTACAGGTCACTCAGTTATTGCAAGTACATACTATTTGCTTGGAAATGGACAACGTTTTGTGCCAACCACATTACACCACAGAGCTCAACAGTGACACACTCTTTTTCTGGAATCGTTAACTTGCAGCTATTCATTGTAAATTTGTAGACAAGCGCAGATTTGGCTGAGACAACCCTCCACCAAGGCATTTCTGACACTATTAGTCCCATTGTGTAATGTCAACAAACCCTTTAAAAAGATTCCTGGATCTGCACCTAGATTCAGATCACCAAAACGGAATCATTTTCAATCAGCTTCGTGAAATCAGTTCATGACTGTTTGAGTTGTTTTGCCAACAGACAAACACACAGACAAATGCCGGAAAAAACATAATCTCCTTGGTGGAGGTAATGGCATAATTGTGACTTTTCCTGGTCTGTAGGCCATTTTTTTCCTCATATTTGTCCTCTGTTGTACATTTACAGCTGTAAATTATGTGGCGACAGTCCAACCCAAGTGAACAAACCCTTACCGACTAAACCAATCAGAGACGTAGCTGTGACACTTGAGGACTGTTGGAAGTGTGGTTTGTTTTTCCAAAATCGCAGATAACCCATGTTTGTCCTCAAACAAGGAATACAAAATAAGAATCTGTCTTCTTTTTATACATAGACCAATATACACTCTTTCAAATCCTCTTGTAAATGAAATACAAATTTTGTTGAAACAGCTTACTGCAGAAGCATGCAAGTAAAATCAGGTTCCATCTTTTGCTGATGTTTCTGTGACACTGCAGGAGTGTAAGCAGCCTTGTTTGTTTGCTTAAGATTGGGATAAAACAATGTATTTCTTAATTTGTGTCTCTATCAGGAGCATACGCCGTCATTTTTACTCTTGGTATCTCAACATTAGACTTCATGACATAGTTATGACATTTTGGCCAATAATCAAACACACAAGAGCAGCAGAGGCTGTAAGCTGCAGCAGCTGATGCAGAGGACATGTCTTTGAAGAAATGCACAATGCACTTTAGACAGAACCCTGGTGTTCAAATAACTTTTTAATCATAAATTCAGATAGTCAATAAGTGGGGCTTTTCTACTCTGTGGTGTCAATTTAACTTTTGGTTTTCTATTGGGGATTGTGTCAAGTACCTGACACAGTTTTTCATAACTCCTCCAATGGGATTCCAAGCAAGCTGAGCCTAGACTAAACCTGATATAGAGACACTGGTATTGTATTGCCACAAGTTGGGGGTATTGATACTTAAATGCTATACCCCCTGTCTGTGGCTCTGGGATGCCGTATGACTTCTCAAACTCTCCTGTACTTGAAATTGTTTTGCTACTTGCTTGCTACCATCTTTGGAACAAAATTAAACTTCCAGCAATTTTAAAAAGGACAAAAGGGAGCTGGAAACCCTTTGTTTCCCTCTTTTATTTTTGTGAGGATACCACCGCAGTTTCACACAGCCACACTGTGAATGTCTATACCACCTTAAAGATGTAGTGTGTAGAAGTTGGCAGCATTTTAGGAATTTAGGATGTAATGTTTCTATTTGTATGCAAAGTCTGTTGAAATACGTGTATAACCATCCCCATAAAACTTTCATTTTCTTTTATAATTTTGAAAAAGCTTTTTAAATTTATGTACTGCAGGTCCCCCCGTGTGAAGACAGACATAACAATCCGCCATGTTGTGTACGAAATGCAATTTTGTAAAACAAGTATACAAAAGTTTTTAAAACCTTTAATCATCATCTTAACTGACCTATAATCTATAAAACTAATAGTTACAAATATAAATGAAAAAACCCTCACCTCCTAACTCTTGTAAATGATGCCCTGTTCACGAACCTTTTTTTTCTTGTGATGTGATGTTTTGGTAACAGACAGGCTCATTCTAAAATTTGAACACTAGATGTCGCTGAAATACCATTTACTACACACTGCACCTTTAAAACTACTCATACAGCCTTTACTGTAACGAAAACGGAGCAGGTAGTATCCAAATCAAACCAAGTTGAGCTGAGTTTAGCAGGTGCCACAAATGGAAAAGCACAAAAAATCAGTTTCCATACTTTTTTAAAACTTTTAAGTTCTTTAAAAGAATTCAAGGTTAGAAAGTTCTGGGTGATTGCAAACCTCTAATCCGATCTGTATTTGCCATATTTTCCAAATTCCCTTACCAACACTCTTTTGGGTTTGATGCAGGATTCTGAGGATTTACAATGTTATTATTGCAGTGTCATTTTAAGCAGATGTAAAAGAAAATCAGCAGACCTTTTTCAGCTTACAGTAATTTTTTATCCATACAACTTAAAGGAAAACTTCGGTTCCTGCAGCTTTTACATTGTTTATAGAATGAAGAACAACAATATACTCACCCAGAAGGCTTTCCTGATGCAAACGGTGCTTCGGGAGATATTTAGATCCAAAATCGAGCAGCGGACACCGATATAATGGTAGCCCGTAGGGCATAGATCGCCGCTCCTAAAAACTGCATTAATCGTTCAAAAACTCATGTTTTTCACCGATATTCCATCATGATTTGCTCCGAAAGGACCGCCATTGCAGCCTGTGTCTCTCCACACAGCGCTGTGTGGCTGAACTAACCTCTGAACTGACGAGCTGTTTACATGCTCTTTGCGCATCGAGTACTCTCTGGAGCGTTGATCGCTTCCTTATCTGTATATCTGTATACTGTGGCTCCAAACTGTAAGGACGTCCATCATATTCAAAGTCCTCCTCCACAACATCTTCATCCCATAGACATTTGTCCATTTTGCACAAAACTGGAAGAAGAAAGCTGATTTGTAGCTGCCGATCTTCCCCTGAAACAATGAGCACTGTTTCATGCGCCAAGAGCATGTAAACAGCTCGTCAGTTCAGAGGTTAGTTCAGCCACACAGCGCCTGTGTGGAGAGACACAGGCTGCAATGGCGGTCCTTTCGGAGCAAATCATGATGGAATATCGGTGAAAAACATGAGTTTTTGAACGAAACTTTTAAGTTTTTAGGAGCGGCGATCTATGCCCTACGGGCTACCATTATATCGGTGTCCGCTGCTCGATTTTGGATCTAAATATCTCCCGAAGCACCGTTTGCATCAGGAAAGCCTTCTGGGTGAGTATATTGTTGTTCTTCATTCTATAAACAATGTAAAAGCTGCAGGAACCGAACTTTTCCTTTAACTTGTAAAATGGGGTGCAAGTGAAGTTTTGTGTCTGGACATGAAGAGTCAGCAAACCTGTAGACTAGTAAGGAGAATGATTCCAGTTTGAGTGTTTAAGGTCCATAAATGTCCATTGTATGTTAGGTTGTACAGATCTCAGAGGCTATAGGCTACTGTTCATAGCTGTGTGTAATATTGGTGTATCTTGTGCTGTGTGTCCCATCAAAATATTTAAAAAACAAGTTGAAGAAATGTGCTACTTTTATCCAGTCAGTATCCACTGGTGGAACGAACTGTGCAAAATGCCTGACTTGCAGTCTTGTTCGTGTTCTATGTAAAAAACACTTAAATAACCTAGACTACCAACAGAGACCCTTAATTTTTTACATTCCCTCTAATGTCGTTGTCACTCTTTATTTTGTCGTTGCCCCATTTTCGTGCAGTAGACATTTCCCCCCTCCCCTCCCTGTCTTTTTCCTCCTCTATCTGTGTTTGTACCCTGACTCACAGCCCTGTTCCTCTGTCCCCCCTGATCTCTTGGGTCGGCTTGGGGCTTTGAGGTTGCGGTCAAGGCCTGAGGGCATGGAGGAGGAAGAAGAGTCATAATGAGAAGCTCCCCATGACTCCCGCTGCCTAACCTGCCCTCCAGCTCCTTTGTCTCGTTCCTGTTCCATGTCCGTGCCACCCATCTCTTCTCCTCTGCTTTATTACTGCCTCTTTTTTAAACCCTCACTTCTTTTTGTTAACGCCCTCTTTCCTCACTTTTTTGCCCTGTTTCCACTCCTCAACCTCTGGACTCTGAGTTTGTCCCCCATTCTCACCTCAGCGCTCCTCTACAGGAGGCTCTCTCTCTCTCTCTCTACCCAGGGCCTCCCCTCAGCCTCCTCCTCTCTTCCTGGCCTGGCCCACAGTCAATGGGAGGCAGGCAGCCCGACTCCCTCAGAGCAGCAGGAAGCTCCAGCAGCAGGGGTTAGGCCTGTATGGCGCTGCAGGCCGGCTCTGTCAGAAGTCCTGCCAAGCCAAGGATGAGAGACCTTTGCCAGTGCGGTATATTGGGGCACCGAATAAAAATATTTTGCAGATGTCTCAAGGCAGAAACGAGGATTCAGCAGCGGCTAACTCCAGCCTAGAGCAGAGGTGTTAAATGTGCAAACGATGTGAATGTTTTTTGCATAGTGTGTATGATAAAGTATGAATGAAGCTGAGGGACTTAATGAAGTGGTTGGCATTACAGGAAGGGGGCGTGTGCCAGGAGGAGGGACGTAGTAGGTTGATCTGAGTCTGGATTGGCTACAGGAGACGTGATTGATTCACTTTGGCTTGGTTTAAAGAGGGGGATCATCCACTGTTACTGTACTGTGAAAGCTTGGCTGGGATCCCAACCAGCTCTGGCTTGACAGTTTAACAGTGAATATTTAACATTGCGCCACACTGCAGGGTTTGGCTGTAAACAGCAGTCAGCAAACAGCAGAGCAGCAAAAGCCTGCGTGATGCTGGGCCTTGGTTGTGAAGCCCACCAAAAAAAAGACAACGCACGAGCAGGAAGCACATCTTGAAGTTCCGATTTTAGAAAAAGGCAGATGGCACTGGCTGGTGGTGTCACAGTGTAAAAAAAACACCAGGATCCCCTGATGAAAGCAGCTCCCGCTTGCTTTGAACAGCGAGTCTGTCATGGTTGGTGTCTGCTGTGTGGCTCCGGGTCAAACTGTGATACGCAACTCCTGGAATTTTCGCTTTTTAAGTTTTTCATGTTCAAATCGTCTGAGGGGGAAAACAGAGGGGGGGAGGCGAGGGGACAGGAAGTTTCATTAATATTAATATTCTAATATGTGCAGGAGGCAGGGAAGACCTCTCTGGTTTAGCTGCTTTTCAACCCCTGTGGTGGAGCTGTTTTTCTCTTTTTCTCTTTGTCTTCAGAAGATTCCTCATTTCCTTCTGTTTCTGCATTTTTAGTGACTAGTGTTTTCATTTGCTGAGATTGTCAACTGGTATGGAGAAAAAAAACAGTGATAATTTGATGCAATAATTAAGTTACCAGTATCTACGGAGGATGCAACAACTCTCATTAGAAGATTGATCAGTTTGATAAATCAAGGTAATAATAGTTTGGCATGTAAATATCATCAGTGGGTTACTTTGTGGCTCTGCTTTATCTGCCTGTGAGTCAATGTGCAGAGTAAAACTCTTGCATATGTGATGTGATGTGGTGCCTGTATAGCCCCCATTGAGCCCTAGAGTTCAGACAAGATATCACACTTTAAGATGGCAAGTGGAGGCAATTATCTGTTCTTTAAACCTGAGGTGTAGGTGGGGATGGAGGAGTTCTGTATTTACAAAACCTGAAGACCAACACGGTTTTGGCCGATCAGCACAGCAGTCAAGTTTGAGGAGTCCTGTTACACCACGTCATTCGGTTACATCTGGTACCCATGCTATTGTCACTTCTTGTAGGAAGAATCTTAGCTTAAAGCACAACAAGATTGAGAAATGAAACCAGAATGTTTTACATTTTAATCCTTGGCTTGAACAAAAAAACAGATTCTTGTAACACTTATATTTACTATCTACTTCAAGAATAAATCATTCTTATCTGCTCAAAATGACCATGTAAAGCACATCCAAATGTAACACGTCCAGTTCCTTGAAAGATAAATCAAATTTTGATCAACATTTTTGCAATGTGACGTTTAAAGCAGTTTATGTTTGTTTTTTTCTGTTAATTTGAACTGATTTTAAACACTGGACACAAAGAACAAACTGCAGACTTATAAAACATTTTATTGTCACATTGTTTAATACTGCATGTTTTTCACCTTTTTATTAGATTTTTTTAAGATAGATATGTTTTTGCGCTTTATTAAAGGTCAAAGAATGCAGTTATGAACAATAAATAGGGATGGGAATTGATAAGATTTTATCAATACCAATGCTGTTAACGATCATGCTAATCGATCCAATTCTTTAATGATTCCCTTATCGATTCCAGCAACTTTTTTTTGGGGGGGGGTGTCTGTTTTTTGCTGTTTTTAGAGGCACTTTGTGTTGCATCTAAGGATGAAAAGTGCCTTATAGATAAAGTTTCATTTGATTTGATGTGAAATTTTGCATGTGGGCAAATGGTCTCATTTTCAGTGGCAACAATGCCAAACATACATCACAGTGTAGATAACTGCTTGTGCAAGTTGCTGGTGTTTCCACTCTCTCTCTCTCTCTCTCTCTCTCTCTCTCTCTCTCTCTCTATCTATCTATCTATCTATCTATCTATCTATCTATCTATCTATCTATCTATCTATCTGTCTATCTATCTATCTGTCTGTCTGTCTGTCTGTCTGTCTGTCTGTCTGTCTGTCTGTCTATCTATCTATCTATCTATACATATTATACATACATATTATTGAAATCAAAACAATGACTAAAACATAATGCTTTTGATAGATAATTAGCCTTAAATGACCCCTGCTCTGTCTGCCCTTGTTTATTTTGATAACAGAATTTAACAGGAGGAATAAGGGACCATACTTATATGTATGTTAAGATGAGATTGTTTGTATTTGATTTAAATTGTAAAATTAAATAAACACATTTCAGTTTGATAGTGAATCAGAAAAACAAATCAAATATTAAACTGTACTCCTCTGTATTTTACTGTTTTATTACATTATTGATCATCATTTCAGTCTTGATCCCTGTGTTATTCCAGCTCACTATTTGGACAGATTTATTGAGATTATGATTCATTTTAGTGTGACTTCTGTCTGTTTTGTTGTGGTTTTAATGTCCATTTTTTTCTTTGTGGCTAAACTCCTGAATTGTTTGGGGATTTTATTGAAGTCGACTTTGCTATAGCGTCCAGTCATTTAGTGATATCCAGTACAGGGGCATGTCTCTCAGTAAAGTCACTTCCATGACGTCTGTCTGTTGTGTCCTTGCTTGTCGGTCCACAGATTACAGTCCTCTGTCCTCCATCCTCCATCCTCTATCCTCTGAGCAGTTTAAGAGACATGGGAGTGTCCCGAACATGGCGGGTGGGATATGGCTTCTGGTACAGAGGGACGATAAAATAACAGATTTGGCATGTGGCTTGTGCCCTTTCCTGTGTGTGTGTCTGCCTGGGTTGCTCTTTTAAGTATCAGAGGGTAATACATAGATGCATAAGCATGGTTTAATGCAGCTAAAGCTTTGTTAAGCCAGATCTCAGGAGCTGAGGGTGATTTGTGGAGTTTTACAGATGTTTTGTGAGGGGAGGGCTGAGTCCAGCCTCTGTGTGAGGGATGGTGGAGCAGGTCTGACATCTCTCCTGAACTGAAAAGGGAAATCCCTGCAGGCACAAAACAGAGAGGAGGGATAACGGGGGAGTGAGGAAGGGAAGGGAAGAGAAAGTGGAGAGAGGTGCGACCCCTTAGGGGCAACCTTATTCTCCAATCGTCAGCTCCTTACACACACGCTCGCTCACATACTAAGACTCTCTGTCGGTGTGTCGGATGATGCACTCATGCAAAAAAAGAAGAGTGCCTCAGGAATAAAAATAAACGTTGAACTCATTGTGTGCGCATTTGTGTGTCTGCATATGCATGTGTTGTCTTCACATGCTTGTTAGTTCTTTCTTTAATATTTTTCCACTGTTTTGATGTAAAGAATAAACAAAGATGTGCACAGGAAACAGACCAAAGTCATATCTCCAAAATTGTTACTTAATTGACAAGTTGTAGGTAAAGAAATAAAAGCCAGCTAATTTTATTTCTTCCAGTACCAAAAATACAGACAGGATGTTTTTGAAAGTGTCTCATTTCTGATTTATTTTTATTCCTACATTTTTTCCTTAGAGGTACACCAACTCTTAAAGACAGAGCCATATGTCTACAAATGAACGACACACACCTGCCTCAGCCCCGTTATAAATCATCACACAATTTCTACTTTTCAAAATCCAGACTCAGAAACCTTAAAAGAAAGATACTCTGAGCTGCTAATGAAAAGATCCGTTTTCATTAAATTGTATTATTTCTATATGACTTGGTTTAATTTGATGTAGGTCGATTGCTGTTGATTTCATAGTAAGAAATCAGCAGCTTGGCAGTGTGACAGTAGTTTGAGTAAGTACGTATCGATGTACAGTAAGGTACTGTGTTTGCCCTCTGACTGTGGCACTGCTCTGGATCTGGTTAGAAGATTGTATTTGTGTGTATTTGTTTGTGAGTGTGGCAGCCAGCAGGGCCGACCACAGAAGCCACAGCAGCCTGAAACCAAACCAGAGCCCTGGTGGAGCTTGATTTTGTGGAGCCACATTCCCATGGGGCTGCTATTAGTATGTATTCAGTACATGCGTCAAGATTTACATACATTTGTACATCTGCATCTGCTTGTGATTTTATTTCAGGCAGCACAACAACAACTAATGTAACTGAATGCATTAGTGTGCCAATGACACTTGGTTTGTTTTAGAGTGGTGAGTTCACTTTGTATCGAGGGCAGGGTCTCAGAATAATCCTGCCTTTTCTAACTGAGGAGATACTCAGCATAACGCTGGGCAATACGGACCAAAATCCTATCTTTTTATTTCTTTAGCTGAATGACATGATGGAAATCTCAGTATTTGATTCTTCAGGTAAATTTCAAATGGTTGTCACTATAACAGAACTTGAAATGTTGGTGGTCATTAAAACATGATTGATACCACAGCATGAAAAAATGTTTGTCCTGGACACCCAGTGATCAAACTACCACACACTGCTGATACAGCACAGAAACATTACTACCTCTTAAAGTTGATGATGGTTTTAATATCTTGCATGCTAACTGTTTTAAAATGAAATCTTCCCATTCAGTCCCTTGTGGTACCAAATGGTGCATTTCCATTTTTGCTACCATCCCAACTTGGCTCAACTCCACATGGTTCATCTTCTAGCCGCTCTGTTTTCCACTACAGAAAAGACTATAACAGTCTTCTTCAAGATAAGCAGAGTTGTTGTTGCATGGCTGTGTGAAACTACAGCTGCATCCTCAAGACAATAAAGGGGGAAACAACACTAATAGATTACCTACCCCTGTGTGGCTTTTTCTGTAGTAAGTCAGTTGAGTTTCAAAGACGATTACAAGCAGCAAAACTCTGTACTGTTTAAAGCAGGAGAAAGTTTGGGAAGTCACACCCCATCAGAGAGCTGACAACGGAGGACGTGTCTTTCCACACGTCCACGTCTGATTCCCCATACTAACTCACAGACCATCAAGAGGTCAGCGTTCACACTGCACCACATTTTAAACTTGCCTTGCTTGAAACCTTGCAGGAGGTGGTATGAAAAACTGTGCCAGGTTTTAGACACAGTCCCAAATGGAAAACAAAAGCAACTGAGCAAAGTGGAGTGGATACCATACAGTGGAAAAACCCCAAAGTACAAAAAAAAAAGATTTTCAGTCAATTATCCGACCAAAACAAAGAGTGAACTTTATAAATTGCCCAACTTTGTTAGCAACAATCGTAAAGATGTCAAATAAGTTGCTTTAAAGAGGGTTTCCCTTGAATCTTTTCCAGTTCTCCCCACTTTTTTTAAATGTTGCCAATGAATTTGGAGCATTTAGACCACAAAATGGGGTTTCCCAGGAATTTCTGATGATGAAAGGCAACAAATTACTCAGTATTTGACATTTTGGTCCTCTATTCTTGTTGATTTAGGTGGTATCAGTATAGTTTGTTTTTACTAATAATATAAAATCATCCTGAAACAACAAATTAAATGTCTATTTCCCATTTAGGTGAACATTAAATTCTTTGTTTTTTTTGTCTCAAATAAAGATGAGCGTACAGGTAAACCCCTGGCACTTTTTTGATACCACAAGTTCAAACAACACTAGTTATCATTTTATCATATTTTTTAAGTGGAGAGGTACTGTAGGTGGAGTGCATGTTTTGGCAATCAAACTAAGGAGTGTTTGTGCTGGTAAGTCTGCACACTGACGGGGAGCAGAGAGATGTCAATGTCACCTGATCACTAAGAGTCTGTTTTTTTTTTTTGGTTCAAACAAGTGAAGTAATGGTAGTTTGTCCTCACAGCACATACAGTAACGTGTATTTTAATTTTCTTAATTAGAGAATAAGAAGATAGAAAGAGAAGAATAACTGAATTCTTCTGGATCATTAATGAGAAATCATGGGAAATATTGTATTAAAGACCCAGTAAAGCAAGAATAAATTTGTGTTTTAAGTTTTTCGTACCACAGAAACATGTGTCATTGACCTCTGAGCCAAATTTGAAAGATTAAAAATATTGCTAAGTACATAAAATAAGGTCTCAAAATCATGCAAAAACAAGCACTTCTCTCTGCTGCAGAATGCTGGGGGTGTGTCAGGTAGAGGCGCTGGAACCACGCCCACATGAGGGGGGGGGGCTCCATTCACCGTACAGGGACATAACCTGCAGTAACAATGGAAGCCCTTGAGTATGGTGCATTATTATTGATTTAAATATACAAAAGCATGAGCAGATTCATGCAGCACTGACAGTAATAAAAAAAACTAGTTTGAAAGGCTGACATTTCACAGCAATGGTTACTCTTACTTATACTTTCTTCATCCAGTTACTTTTCTTTACTCTATTACCAGCTGTGGAGTAGCTTTAGTTTTTAAATAACTGCATGAAACATGTGCTGCATGCTCACAGAAAATGATAACAGCCTCTTTCTGTATATAAACAACTAATGTCTGTGTGCTAATTTTACACACAAATGTAAACCCCAGTCATGTATTTCCTTGTCACAGCTATGTTGGTGATATAAAAAAATACCTGTGGTTATTCTGCTCAGACTCCGCTCAGTGAATGAAGCCAAATAATGTCATAATTACATGCATAACATTTATTGACATTACACGAGCAAGGCTGGATGCACGATGTGAAATATAAGCACACACTTTTGGTCTATGGCGGGCACGTAATGCCGGTGGCGGAGATGACAGCACCTGCTGTCGACGGGATGGGGTCGGCGGTGTGTACATGACACCGGGGCCGTGATGGCGCACCCAGTCGGCGGGATGGAGAGGGTCCGCGGTGTGTACATGACGCCGGGGCCGTGATGGCGCACACGGTCGGCGGGATGGAGAGGGTCCGCGGTGTGGACAACGCCGGGGCCGTGATGGCGCACACGGTCGGCGGGATGGAGAGGGTCCGCATTGGGTACATGTACGCCGGGGACATGAAATGGCGCACACGGTCGGCGGGATGGAGAGGGTCCGCGGTGTGTACATAATGCCGGGGCCGTGATGGCGCACACGGTTGGTGGGATGGAGAGTGTCCGGGGTGTGTACATAACGCCGTGATGGCGCACATGGTCGGCGGGATAGAGAAGGTCTGCGGTGGGTACATGACGCCGGGGCCTTGATGGCGCACACGGTCGGCGGGATAGAGAAGGTGCGGTGGGTACATGACGCCTGGGCCGTGATGGCGCACACGGTCGGCGGGATAGAGAAGGTGCGGTGGGTACATGACGCCTGTGCTGTATGGCCCACACGGTCGGCGGGATAGAGAAGGTGCGGTGGGTACATGACGCCTGTGCTGTATGGCCCACACGGTCGGCGGGATGGAGGGGGTCCGCGGTGTGTACATAACGCCGGGGCCGTGATGGGGCACATGGTTGGCGGTGTGTACATGACCTTGGGGCCGTGATGGCGCACACGGTTGGCGGTGTGTACATGACGCCAGGGCCTTGATGGCGCACACGGTTGGCGGTGTGTACATGATGCCGGGGCCGTGATGGCTTCACACGGTCGGTGAGCGTGATGGCGGCACACCGTCGGCTGGACGGGGAGGTTCGGTTCAGCCCAGTTAATGGACTCTTCATAAATCCAGACTTTACCATGTGATAGTTTTTCTAACTGTCGGGGGTAAAGTGGGCACTGCAAGGATGCAGGAGCGAATTGGAGGAGAAATGACTGGTTAGCTGACTGGCTAGCTGACTGGTTGACTGCTAGCTAGCTAGCTACAAACTTCATAAGAGAGAAAGAGCGAGTGGTACGCTGAATGTATTTATACTGCTGAAGCAGCAGGGGCGTCATTATGGTAATGGGGGGCCGCGTACCGTAACGCGGCCCCCTGATTTCTGACACGCCAGTTCAGTCCTGTTGACAGAAAGGCAAAAAGCAATTTGTGAAGCCTAGCTCCACAATCAAGTTCTGAATAGTTGAATGGCTTTCACATGTTTTAAAGAAATACATTTACAACCAATTAAATCTGTTCAGAGGAAAATGGCTGAATTTGCTTTACTGGGTCTTTAAGGGTGTCCTATTTATTATTCAGTGTCTGATGACCTCCGCCAAGGAGGTTATGTTTTCGGGAGAGTTTGTTTGTCTGTCTGTCTGTCCGTCTGTGAACAAAATAACTCAAAAAGTAATGGATGGATTTTGATGAAATTTTCAGGAAATGTTCAGCATGGGAAAAGGAAGAACTGATTCGATTTTGGTGTTGATCCGGATCAGCGTCTGGCTGCCATGGCGAACAATGAGATTTTCACGAATGACTACTGAACTAAAATAGATATTATTATGAATCCAATTTCTAATGGTGTGTTTCCATGGTCAAGGAATCTAAAAATTTCGATGAAATAAAGGTAGGAGTAATATTTATGGTGAAAATCACAATATGGGTGAGGACTGTGGTCTGCGCTCTCTGAGTGCTTTTCTAGTTTACATATAAAAACAACAGGTCTACTTTTTTCTACATTTGGCAAACTGTCTCTGCTATCTAAACTTATAATTCTGGTACTAAAACAACTATAAAAACATCTGTTACTAGTTCTCACTGTAAAAATGGTTTTACTCAGCAGTAGACCTAACGTTCATGAGCACACACACATAAGCTGTGTGGATGCAAACAATATGATCTGTCCCAGTATCCAGTTTAGAATATATTGATGCATCTTAAAACTTGATATATTACCCAGCCCGAGCTGAAGGGTTGTGGTCCCCCTCCCCTGTCCCTCACTCAGCGTTTGAGCAGGCTCCGGCCCAGAACAGCCCCACCACGAGCCCTTCACCCTCACGTTAGCACTCAGCTGTGTAACAAGACATGCCTGGGAATGGCTCCTCTCACATTACTAATGATTTGGACATCTTGCTCTTGTCATTTCCTGTTAGTCAAAGTTCGACGCTGACGCAGGGTAACTGCTCCAAACTATCCAGGGAGAAGTGGGAAAGAAGAGATTGCTGGTTTTGAGTGAATGGAAAATAAACTACCTTCACCAGACGCTTGGATTTTTGATGGTTGTTTCTTAGATGGGAAACTCAAATGACGGGCCTCATCGTCTGAAACAGCAGTTTATCCTCGTAATGACTATCCAAAAACTCTCCAGCCAGAAGTGCATACAGGATAAAAAACACCTTTGTAGGATATTCAAGTTGACTTTGGTTTTGCAGCATGTGAGTTCCTCATATTCTCCGTTTATGCTCTAATTTTCTTGTATTCAGCAGAACTGACACACTGAGTCCTCTTTGTTCAAGTCCTCTGTGCTTGTCCTGTCTTTTTATGTCTGTTTAATACATCACAAACAGCAATCTGTATCTGCTGGCTGTTTGCTTTATGCAGTTTTAGTTCACATGGCCTACATCAAGATGTCTCCTTCTCCACAGCTTCATCTCTTTCTTAAAAGATATTACTAGGATAAAAGGACTAAATGGCTAATGTAATTTAGAAATCTGAATGCTGCACAGATAACGCTGCTCACATATGTTGACTACACGCACCCTGATATGTAAAATAACAACAAATAAAAACCTAAAAGAACAAAATTCAGAAACACCCATGTATGGACAATACAACTACAAATAAACATTATAAAAATGACCTTAACAACAAAGTAGAAAAACAAAACAAATCGGAGAACACGACTACTGATAAAAAGCACTATAGTAGTTAATAATTGTATGATCAGGACAATATGGAAGTTTAACGCAATCTATGAGTACAGCAAAAACATGAACATAAAACAACAAATGAAGAAAGAAATTACTAAAACAAATAGGAAACTTCTAAATCATTTTATTCTTTTATTTTATTGTTACCAGTTTTTTTAAACACCTATGTTGTTGGTTTGTGTTTTTCTTCTTTGATCAATGTGTTGTTGATTTGCTTCCATAAATGTTATGCAATTTCTCAGTTGTTATGTACTTAAGTTGTGGTTGTTTTTTAATTGTCTTCATTGTTTTCATTTCTGTTTATAGGGTGGCTAAGTTTGGTGGTGTTTTTTTTATTTGATGCTATGTTTAAATATTTGTGGTTGTGTTTTCTAAATTGATCAGTTTGTGTATGTGGTATTGTCGTAAATGCTGTCGTGCTTTTATATTATTGCCGTGTTTTTTTATAACTTTTTTGGTTGTTTCCTCTAATTTGTGGTTACGTCTTTTAGCCATAGTGTTTTTGATTTTAACATGTTATGTTTTTTACTTTGTTGTGTATTTTTCATGGAAGTATTTTTTTGGAGTTGCTTCCATGTGCTTTCTTTTGCTCTTCCCTTTTCATTTTTTTAAAGTTTAGGACTTTTGTATTTGATTTTTTTTTTGTTTTGCACTCAGGGCCACTGTTGTTCAGTTCTGTTCGTACTGTCACAGGCCCTTATAAAACGTGATGCTGTTTTCATACTTAATTCAGCATTTAACAATCTCATTTGATATAGAGCCAAAGTTAGTATGGCATTCTGTTCTTTATTTATTACGTTACAAAATTCCCTCATTTGTCTGCATTTTCTGTCGTTATAAGCCCTTTAGCCGTGCAGACAAAGGAAGCGCCGGCCCTGTGGTACAGAATGTCACATTGGATATCCTGGTGCCAGAGGTGATGAAGCTAATTTGGTGGTCAGTAAGTGACATGGCTAACAAACAAAGCCCTTATTGGTCCTGGAGCGACTGGGGGCTGCTCTGCTACGGTGTGTGTAATGCTCAGTTTTGCATTGTGAAAGAGCAGGAGCTGTTGCCACGGGGCTCCAGTGCAACCTAGAGCCTGAGGAAGTTCGTCATGCTGTTTTGTGCAATTGTAGTTCAAAGGTTCACATCAACTGAGAGCTGTGCTCCTTAAAAATGAAAAATTTGCTGTAGAATAAATAAAGGCAGGAGTGTTTGTGCCAGACTTTCATGTAGGTGGTGTCCAGGAGTTTAAATAGAAACACATTTCATTGAAGAAACACCGGAGTAGAAGTGGATTTGCTTTACCACTGTGTTTGGACCTCATGAATACCTATACCAACTGTACTACATATTACAATGATGTTTTTCTGATTACGTTCACTGATGTTTAGTTTTAATACAGTCCTACCTCTAGAGGGGGACTGTAGCATATCCGAGCTGTTCTGGCATGACTTGGAAAAACAGTGGATACTAAGAAACTACATGACAATTTAAAACTTAAGAGACAGTTTAGATTTTATTTGAGGAAATTATTAATTCAAGGATCTGTTTGTTAAGGAACTGTTGAGTAAAACAGATTGTTACTATTATTTAAATTGGCATGATCCAGTGCTATGTGTTAGCCTGTCAGTTGCAATATCCATCAAGTGTTTGTATCAAGCCAGCATGGCAGGATGTACTGCTGATACCAGTGCATCCTGCCACAATGCTGGTCTGGATACTTTTTGTTTATGTTCAAATACTTGGTCAGATAACTGGTAACACATAAGAGGTTTGATTTATGAGCCATTGTGTGGTATCAGCTTGTCTACAATCAGCTCTTCATGGTCATGTTGATTTTCTATTGGATATTTTACCCACTAATTGGCAGAGCTTATTGTTTTTGTGTCAAGCTAGCTATTCTCAGACTGAAAGTGTGGTGGAGACACTAAACTAAGCTGTAGTTGGTAGTTTGTATGGCACTTTGAAGGGCTCTTAATGTAGTGAGGGTGTATGAGCACAGCCCAAACCCCAAGGGTCCCCTCTCCTGAGCGCCTGGGGGGCTTCTCTTCTTCACACAACCTGCATCTTCACATACTAAGCTGGTTTCTGAGGGATCACAGGGATGTCTTAAATGCGGCTCTGTTTTGAATACTTTGCCCACATGATTCGTCTTTCTTTACACAGTCAGCAGTTTGTCAATAAACCTTGTTATTCTCCTTGATTGACAGAATGAATTGGTTTCACCTGGAAAAAAGAGGGTGCTGAGGGAAAAAAGAGAGAAGGATAGTGAGTCTGGCAGTCTTTTTGTGACTGGTACCATGGCTGTCTGTCACTTTCTTTTATCATTGAAATTGGAGTTTATCTTTTACAAGCTTAAGTGGAATGTTTTTGTTTTCAAGTGATTATTAGCATCCTCCTTGGCTGCCGTCTCCCGGCTGATAAAGCGAGCACATCAAACGGTGCGCCGCTAAAGAAGGGGGCTCGGGCGAGCTGGTTGGTGGGCTGGCTGCTGCCTTTTTGCTGTAAGGCACCTGCTGAAGTGACAGGCTGGATACAAAGGGTCCCCCCCCTTGCCACAAGTGGGCAAGACAATAGAGCAGAGGTGGTCTGGGCTTTTAGCCACGTGCCAGCTCGTGTCGAATACACCATGGAGCAGCGGAGCACCGAGGAGGAGAATGGCTGACACCTGCATGTGCTTGAGCTCTTTCCTCAATGGTGGACATGTTTACTTTACATAGAGGCTGAAAATGTGAAAAGGAAACGGAGATGGAGAGGGTGTAAATGTGCAGGTGTGTGCACACAGACTCACACACACAGATGAAGACAGAGGAGGGTGCCGTGTGGTTAATGGAATTACTGGCTCATGGAGGGTCAGGTGATAGTGCAGATGTTTTTTTATGGAGGCTGCAGGAGGTGAAATGTGAGCACACCGGAGTTGAGCAGAGCACTGCACTAGTTTTATTTGGATTGTTAGGAAATAAATCAATTCAGGCCTCACATGAAGTGCAGGCTGTTTGTGCTGTGCTATTTACTTCTGCAGTGAAATAATCATTAGCCTATAAAAATCTGAAAGTGAAAAATGTAAAGGAGGCCTATAAATAGTTAGCGAGCCGCATTATGGATCGCTGGCCTTGTGGAGTCCCCGTGGACCTCAGCGGTTTTCTTTGTCTTAATTCCCTTTTTCATCATTTCACTGTGTTCCCTCCACACGGGAGAGGGTGAAGGTCTTCGATTTGTAAGATATCACACACAAACATACACACATACTGTACATTTTTAGTCTTTATTCTTTACCTCTTTTCTTTTTTCTGTTCTCTTTCCTTTCAAACAAAACTCCAAGAGGGAGAGACGGAGGGGGTTAAGACACTTCTGGCAAAGATACTGACAGGTTTCAGAAATGTAAAGTTTAATGTCTCTGCAAGTTGTCTTTTTCTTTTTGTGCCAGCAACAAGATAAAATAGGTTTTATTCATAACAGACATGTCTAAAGTGAAAAGATGTGGGAGCTGTGCAGTCAAATTTATAATGTACCAAAAGGTACTTATTTGGCCAGATCAAAAAAAGGAAACATGTATTGCTCATTTATTGTGGCTACAGAATATGTAACATTAAAAACAATATTAGTGATATACCTGCAAGATGTATTAAGCTGTCAAATGGTCCGCTTGAGACATACAGTTGCCTTTAATGGTCAGATAAATAAGTTGTGATCTGATTATATATAATATTCTATTTGATTTAATGTTATAACTGCAATTTCACACTGGATGCATCATGCTGATGTGAGTTCCACCTCCAACATGAGATGGCTTCCATAATGTGCGTTTTGGCCTGATCTCCCTGCTGTTTGCTTAACTTGTCGTAACTTACCTCCTTTTTTGGTTTTTCATTTGGGGTTAGAGTCTGGCACCGGACATTTTTTCTGTTTCCTCTATAGTGTGGCTCGGGGCAAACTGAGCTGATTATAAAACTTGATGTGGAGACACTGCTGATCACTGGATGGTTAGAGAGTGTCCCTATTAGGAGAACATGAGTGGGACATCTAACAGAGAAAAAAAACTCAATTCTGCTGAATGACCTCTCAAACCCACCTGCCACAAAACAAAAACTCAGTAACCAGACGTGACAGATAGACCACTGGATTTTTTGGATATATGTTTTACTAGTCCATTGGGGCAGCAGCCAACAGAAAGTGTTTTGGGAGGGTAGGACCTTTCGAAACATGTTAGGATGGTTTTGTTAAACACATTCATTTCAGGTCAATCAGATGATGTCGTAGGTGGGAGCTACTGTCAGCTGCACAAAACACTCGCTAAGTCATACAACAGACTCTTGCCAGCACCTGTTGTGAGATGAGCCAAATACATTTTCCAAGTTGTACTTTCAGTACTGTCAAAACTTGTACAAAAGCAGTACAATGCTAATCTGCTGATCTACATATAAACAGCTTTTACCAAGACAGTCCAGCTGCAGACCTCCACTCTCAGCTGACTAGCTTACAGACTCTACACCTCCATCGTCAGAAGGAAGTGACGTCACGATCACCTCCAATGTGAGAAGGAAATGGTGTCAGCGTTTCTGGTTACCGTGGTAACTTGATTCGTCAGTCTTGTTACATTAAAAAACACAAAGTTAAAATTGCGTAATCTCTGTTTGGTGTAATGATCTCGACCGTTTTCATTTCCTAGAGACAATTGCTTTATTTGCTTGACAGTCCTATCACCTATGTGTTACAGTCACTGCTGTTTTAACCGTAACACGGGGACAAAGGCAGCATCAATTCAAGGTTTTATTAGTTAAGACCCTTTCACACCGCCGCGCGGCAGCATTCCCAAAAGCAGCCTCCCTGCCGGATGAGTCCATTAAAAATAAAGTGTTTTTAAAGCGTCTGCTGCCGCCCTGGGACGAGCATAGAGTCCGAGGTGGCAGTGACGAAGAGGTGATTCGGTGAACGTCACAGCAGAGCCCAAAAGTCCTTCATAACACTCTCTCCTCAAACATTCTTAAGTGAAATGCTGTCTCATGCCAAGTTATTCTCCCGATTATCTTTACATGAAGGTAGAGCTGTTTGGTAGGGCTCATTTAATGTTTGTTTTGACCCGTGCAGTCTGCTATTTCCAGGTTCTCTCCCTACTCAGATGTGATTGGCTGCTGCCAGGCGGCTGCCGCCAGAGCTATAGAGATATGGCTGCCGCTAGAAAGTTTCTGTGCGGCAGGGCAAAGTCTATAGACATTATATACGTATATCATAAGTATATAATACATATTTTATACGTATACATAAAATATTACATGTATATGATTTCTATGACAAAATCTGTGTGCGCTGACGTGGGCGCCAACCGCTTCTCTGTCCTACTGCCGCGGTTAAAACTGTTGCCTGTCCGCCGCCCGTCACTCATTAAAATGTCTGGAGGTGGCGCAAACGTGCCGGTGTGAAGGGGGCTATATAATTACTTATATTTACGTCATGTCCGTCTCACGTTGAAGGTGGCTTCCAATTCACACTGGAGCAGCCACTGAGAGTGGAGGTCTGCAGCTGGACCCCTCTCGCTTTTACCTACAGACCTGCAGTCACTTCTCAATGTTGCTACCTTTTAGATCCTGCCTCTTTTTCCTCTGAGGTTGTTAGACACTGCAGACTCTGAATCAGTCAGATCCAGCTGCCCTGCAAGAGGCAGGTACACTCGGACCTTGGCATAGCCCATTGTTTGGACATTACATATTGTGTGCTGCATTGTTATAATGCTGCCTACATTAAGGCAACACCATCAAAGCACATACTGCAATGGTAATAGAAGCACCTACCACCAGAACTGAGCAGAGTCAAGCCTAGTTGAGCCAAAGCCTGTTGGTTTATAATGATGCATCTGTGTTCTGGTTGGTAGGATGACTGGTGGGCTATGCACTTACTGTTCCTCTAGTAAAAAAAACTTTATCATTCACAGTCCCATTTGTAAATTGAGAATAAGAAAAAGCATTTAAAGTCCTTTTGATGAAGTCATTTTGTGAGGATAAACACAAAGGATTGATTTTGGTGTGTTGTGGTATTTACTGATTATACTGGTCGCTGGTGGGTGCTGCTTTGGCAGAGTGGTAAACAACCAGGCACGGCCCAGATATATGCTTCTGCAGGCCCAGGTTCAAATCCAGCCTTTGGCCAGGTTGCAGAGTGTCTTCCACCTACGCTCTTGCCCCCTTTAACAAGCCAGTCCACTGTCTCTCTCACTATAATCAATAAAGGCACAAAAATGCCCACAAAATGATCTTTTAAACAAAGGGGTGACTGATATCAGCAGCCAGAGGTCTAAGTTTTGACAGACCTACTTCCAACATCGCTACAGTTTGGTCAGTGCTCCATCATTTACTTTGTGCAGCTTTATCTGAAGCTTTTAAAAGCCTCTGCACTTTTCTGTGCTCTTAATCATTCAGAGAACAGAGTTATTATCATTCTGAAACGCTGCTCTGAAAAGTGTTGGGTATTACATTTTGCCAATCTGTGTTTGTAATATTCTCAAGCTAAGCTGCTTCTTGATTAACTTGATTCTTCAGTGACCAGATTTGGTGAAAGGACAAAGTGTAAATGATTTGACTCTGAAGTGTGTTTGGCTGAGTTTTCAAAGCTTCTTTTCAAAGCTTCCTCCCTTCATCTTCATGTTGTGTTTTTCTTCTTTTAGTATGCAGGACAATAAAGTTCCCTCTTCATTTTCTATTCCATCAAGTCTTGGACCGTTTCATTCAAAGGGTTGAAAGAGGGGCTCACACGCTGAGGTGTAGTTGGCCCTCTCTCGCTCTCTCTCTCTTTCTCTCTCCACTCACAGTCCACCAATCTAAAGTACTCGCACATTTGGGCTAATGATTCTGAATAGTGATTAAAATGAATTGTAGAGTGCCCTGCTTCTGTAGTACCCAGACCCCTCCATCATTAGCGCCTCTCTTCCTCCCTCTGCCTTTTTTTTCCTCCCTCTGTATCCTCCGTGTTCGGCGAGCAGGGGTTTCAGACGAGGCCCGGGGTGGGCTTTCATGAGCACAGACTCAAAGATTTCCCCACTTCTTGTAATCATGGACACCACTCTTCTAGCACTTTCACTGTCGTCTTCTGGCTCCTCAAAGGTGCCTTTGATTCCCTCACATCCTACACCCGGGCCTGATAGTGTCACATTATATTTTTCCTCTCTGCTTTTTTTTTTAACTCCCCTACAACCCATCTCTTCTCCCTTTTTGCCCATTTCCTTTTCCTTCTCAAGCTCATCATTTTGTCTCCATATTTATTGTGATGATGTGGCACTCTTCTCTTCAGGCCTGCTTAATTCCAGGACCTTTCCCCTTTACTTCCCCATTCATCCCCCCAGTCTGCCTTGATCCACCTTTTTCAAAATCGGCTCCCTCTCTTTGTTTTTTCTCCTCTCCTATTTTAAATGAATAATGCAGAGGAGAGGAAATAGGGATTAAAGAGGAGCTAAAGCCAGTGCCAACTTCTGTGCTACGCGGCTCCACACCGGCTCTCACAGGACCGCGAGCACATCAGGGCTAACAAGCTCCTTTTTTCCTCTTCTGGCATTTTTCTTCTTCAGTTCTACACCCGTCCCACTCTGTCCTACTCCATCCCTGCTGTGCTTTCCTCACTTGTGTTTTTTCTTACTCAGCTCTGCCCCAGTTGACTTAAGATTTGCTCTTTAACACTTAAACTGAATGGCTTTTTGTCCACCATTTTGTAAAAGATAACTTTAACATACTTTTTTCTTTTTTATAAGGCTGGACAAAAAACATACCATCTTGAAAACAGCAAAATGCAACATTGTTGTGGAATGGAAAGTGAAAAAACAGCTGCAAAAATAGCTAACAGGTTGTGCACGGAAAGCAGATTTTATTAATGTTATTGTGAGTTTAAAAAGTTAGTTGACTTGAATCTGTCTGTATCTTTCTGGAGGAACATAACTGATTATGTTTACACTCCTCAGCCAATTTATGAGGTACACCTCATTTCTTCTAGGTGGACTCATTTTTTCTCCAGAACTGCCGTAATTCTTTGTGACAAGGTTTGGCAAACATTCTTCAGAGATTTTGGTCCTTCTCAACACCTTAGCATCATGCTTTGCTGCAGATTGTTTGGCTCTATATCCATGCTGCAGACCTCATTCACATCTCAAAGGACTGAAATGTGGTGGAAGCCACTTGACTACAGTAAACTCATTGTCATGTTCAAGGGAGTAGTCTGAGATTATTTAAGCTTTGGGACATGACACGTGATCCTATTTGAAGATCAGCACATTTTGGCCATAAAGAAGGGGACAGGGTCAGCAACAATACTCAGGTAGGCTGTGGTATCACTTTGGAACCAAAGTGTGCCAGAAAACTATCCACCACACCATTACACCACCACCAACTGCTGATACAAGGCAGGATGAATGAATGAAGGCTTTACATCCAGCATTACCAAAGCAAGAAGAAATGAGTTAAAACAGTTTGAAGGGTGTTAGAACAACATACCCAAAATGGAGCAGAAAGAAGCATAAACTTATTTAATCTTCCCCTTCTCCAGTGCTCAGAAATTACTTAATCATCTGACAACCTTTGTATACATATTCAAAATGAGGAATTTTCAAAATACATATTGAACCATACAAATTTGAACCATATGAATCATAATTAATAAAACAAGAAAATAAGTAACATGTGAGAACACCGTGTGATTGTCACTCTGAGTGTTGTTTCAATTGGCTCATGCTTGGACGTTGCTTTAGCTCCTCACTTCACTCCACAAACAGAGATATCAAACGTTTCGAGAAGTTGTCGGAGCAGAAGAATGTTTAAAGTTGTGTCCCCCCTCAGATTAACCCCCTCTCACATACGTTGTGCAGTATGAAAATGAACCAGATGAGTGAATTCTGATTTTAAGAATCATGGATTTGTGTGATCTCTGTACCCTGTATTATGCATTTTACTGAAGGCTCTTTTGTGCAGAGTGTATTGTGGTTGAATTGTAGATTTAAAAGTACGCCCAAAACTTCAGCACAGTAATTTAATATGGTAGCATCAGTAAGCAGGACAGAGTAAGGAGTAATTGTGGTTCAGAAAGTGTTTTTTTGCCTCATTTGTAACTGAAATGCTATGTTACATTTTATTTTTAACAGGTTAATATGAAATTTCTTGCTTTTTTTGTCATCTATAATCACACACAGGAACTATTCATTAACACACACTAGTATTGTGTACAAACTCTACCCTGGTTCTGGATGGATCTATCCTAAAAGAGATAAATGACCCCCCATGCACTGTAAAATCCAATTGGTTATCATTACTTAAAAAAGCATGCAAACCGGTTGCACTTAAAAAAACAAGTGCAGAGAACTAGTTAATTTTAGTTCAACTAACTAGCACTTCCTTTGTAGAATACACTTACAATTGAGTTTAAGCAACTAAAGCAATCAAGTAGAATGTACTTGATATCTTGCAAACTTCAGGCCCCTGTCCACCCGGGACTCGAACCAGGTACCTTCTTGCTGTGAGGTACATGCACTACCTGCTGTGCCACCATGCCACCATGCAAACACTCCAAAAATCTGAGTGGTTCAAAAATCACACAAGTGAGCTTAACTATTGCAAGTGAGCTTAACTTAAAATAAAGTAATCTTCACTTAAAAAAAATAAGTATTTTGCATTTATTTTGCATTTTTACACATGCAAGTGATTTTTACTTAATAAATACTAGTCATAAAGGCATGTTTTTGTTAACATAGTAAAGTTAACTCATGTTTGCAAGTCAAGACAGCTATTGGATTTTTTCAGTGTGAGACTGTGTTTACTACTTATTGTTGCGAGTGAGCTTAACTATAAAAAAGTAATCTTTACTTAAAAAAGTAAGTATTTTGCATTTTTACGCATGCAAGTGATTGTTACTTAATAAATACTAGTCATAAAGGCATATTTTTGTTAACTTAGTAAAGTTAACTCATGTTTGCAAGTCAAGGCAGCTATTGGATTTTACAGTGTGGTTTCACTGGACATGTCGTCTTTATCTCATAAGTGAAAAATTAAACACACTGGAGAGCTTTGTAATCTAGTCTGAATTTAAGTCACTTGTTCATCAGTATATTTGAAGCTCCAAGAGTGTGTCAGAAAAATAAAAATATAACAAAAATCTCAAATTTGAAATGTGTTTAAAAGAAGAAGGTGAGATGGAGATGTGTCTGAAGTTAGTGGAAGAGAAAAAACAAATGAACAAAATAGAAGTGTGCTGGAAATGTGAGAACAAAGGAGGCTGCTGAATAGTTAATATCCTTTTCTTTCCTCCTCTTGTTCAGCCTCATTGTTTCTCCCATCCCTCCTGTATGGTATAATTACCTACGTGTGATTGGGCCTGCTGTGAGAATGTCAGCCTGCAGTCTCACGTTAGATGGAACGCAGTCAGGAAACTGGGTTTGTTTACACTGACTGGTTGGTGGTCTGAGTGGGAAAGTTGTGTTTTCACTCTCTCCAGCAGAAAAACAACCATCAGGGTGTCAGGGAGATAAATGGTTTGCTTTCTAGCTCATATACTGAAGATGGATCCACTTTTTTACCTGCAAAAATACCTATTACAAATGACAGCCTTGTTGTAATGGATGTGGTAGGAGCGGTTGTGGATAATTTATCGACTTTTGCTTTTTCTCTAAATCTCATGTTAGTAGTTTGTCATTTTGCAGCTGTGAGGGCCTAGAAAGCAGACTAAATGATCAGCCTGTAAAACACTGAGACACCAAATGTTCTTATGTGATTGAGGATGCACACTCTGAGCATCTTTTGAGTGCTTGTACTGATTCTTTTTCCTTTTTTCTAAATAAGGTTGATTTTTTTTTTAGCTTTACTCTTACAAAAGGTAAAGAAGTTCCGCATTGACCTGCGTTGTGGTGCAGATAGTGGTGGTGCTGCCTTTTAGCAAGACGAGTGCTGGTTCAAATTCGCATGTTCTGACTGTTCATGTGAGGGTTCTCACAGAATACTGTATTTTTCCTCCCACAGATTAAAAACCTGCTTGTTTGTTTTAGTGGCGACTATTACTGCTATCATACTCAATTTAGTGGGTCAACCTTTTTTTTTTTTTCAACATGGGTTAATTGGCAGCAGACGAGCTGTGTGGCTGTTTTCTTCCTCTGGCGCATCAAGCTGACGTCATCACATTAATGACATCATCAGCGCGACGAAGCACATCCGTGTAAACAATAGAAAGGAGCACAGAGGTTTTCTTTACTTTGTTCTTTTTTCCATCTTTAAATATGTACAAATTCTGCTCTGATGGAGGGTGGAATTTGTTGCTAAGACAGCAAAGAGTCCCGTAAGTTACAGACAAAGGGGGCGGGTGTGATATTATGCAGCGGGGATGTTACACCAATGTCATCCGTAAATTAGCGGGTTGTCCTGGGTGTGATGTTCTCACTAAAGCCTATCGGAGGCGAGCTGATTAAACCTAGGTCGCTTGCAGGGTCAATTGACCCGGGTTGAAATGTCGATTAAACCCTTTCAAACTGCTGACAGCAGCCGATTGTTACCAGGTTTTAACAGTTTTTTTGCCCAGTCTGAAAGGGATGTATGATTGCCTGTAGATGAAAAAATGGTGTAAAAGTTATGTGGGTGTTCAGATGGTCTTAATAGGTCTCTGAATTGATTTTTAAATGTGTGCAGCTACCTTGTCTTACATACTTTGTTGCATTAATGACACGTCAAGACCATCAAAATTAAAAGGCATTTGTCAATTTAAGCATTGCACTGTCTTATCCTCTTGTGGCAGTTTTAGCTTGGAATATTATAGGGGATTAGATTTTTTTTCTTAATCTTCATACAGCATTGATCATTTAAAATAATGATTATATAATTTTAAAATGTGAAATAAAAGGTATATAAAGCATCAAGTATTCTTTTAATCTTAGACTAAATTTGAGTCTTTCCTGTTGAATATCTGCAGCTGTCTGAGACCAAAGCTCTGAATGAGTCACTCACACACATCTATGAATAGTTAAGGGATTTAGCTTTCAACTACTACTCCCCCACATTTGCCAAAATCCTCAGCAGTTAGCCAGCCAACATTCTTGGTCCCATGATAGACAGCAGACAGACTGGTAACTTCGGTTTTTCTGCTGCTGTTTTTGCCCACCAAAAAGAAATCCTCCCTGCAATGAGAGCAAGACCTTTTGTGGATCAGAGACAATCAAAGAAACAGAGGAGCAGGGTTTACCAGGAGAGAGATTTAGCAGATTTAAGGTTCACATGATGAAAGTTTAAATCAATCTGTGTGTTTGATTCTTTGAGTCACTAGGACAAGCCTCTGCTTTTGATTGGATGCACATAGCTTGAACTGCATGTGAGCGGGAGCCCTGAGAGTGCCCTTGCCTTGTTTGATTGAGTTAGCTTCGTTAATTGTGCTGTTTTCCTGGCGTGCGTTAATGTAACGTGGCAGTCTTAATTGATCTTGTTAACGTGGGATGTGGGAGGGCGAAAGAACGTCAGGGAGCTGGGATGCCCCCTGGTTATTTTGACACGTAGACAGTCAGAAACACAAGAGGGTTAGGGAGAGGAGCGAGGGTGCCAGCACCAATCTAACAAAACAAGAGGCTGAAGTGCAGAGAATCACAGCAAGAGGCGGGGAAGGCACCCGGGTGGATTGTTTGTAAGGTCCCCTGTGATACTGAAATCAAAATGCCACAACAACCAGCGAGTCAGCCATCCAGTCAGCCTCCCTGATAAGCCCTAGTTTCATGCGGTTTAAACAGTATAATGCAGAACGTGTTGTGAAAAAGATACAGATATGAAAGACACATTAACTTACAGAGCTTCTCTAATAGATTTCACAATTTTTTCAAAATTATACACCTGTTTTATTTTTGAAGGAGAGGTCAGCTCATGTTATTTTTTTCAAAACACTCATGGGAGATCTGCCTCACGTAATAGCATCTGCCTTGAACATCGTGGTTGTGTTTCTTTAGCATTCAACATAATCTTTGCACACAGGGGGCTTTCTGAGTATTTATGGACAGCGATCAAGTTGCTGGCAGTGATTAGGGATGGGAATTGATACGATTTTATCTTTACCATTGCAATCAACAATCCTGCTAATGGATCCAATTCTTTAATGATTCTCTTTCTGATTTCTGCAGATTTTCCGTGTGAGCAATTGTTGGCCTGTAGATTTACAGTGGCAACAATGTCAAACACATGTCACAGCATAGATAACTTACTCTGCAGCCTGCTGGTGTTTCCACTCACTTAAGGTTTTGCAGTAGGTGCCTTTTGTAAAAAATTAAGCCACAATTGTGATGCGTCTGAACCCTGTCAGTGGAAGGAATTGATAAGGGAATTGATTTGCAAAAAGACTCATGATATTGATTCTTTGATGGAGCTGTTAATGATTCTCAACTGGAATTGGTTTTCTGATTCTCATCCCTTTTAGTGATTTATGCAATGAGGTATTGTCAAAAAAAACTAGCATTTTGAGGGTGTTGTGTGAAATCAAACCCATATTTTTTTCACTCCAAGAAGAACTGAATGAAATCTTTAAGCACTCATTCATTACACTGCCTATCGCCTTGCTGTCATTGTTTGGCTCAGAAATGTAAAAAATGGATTTTGACAGTGTTCTCCATGGTTTAGTTGAATGTGACATGGCATTAAAACCGTTGGTAGTCCTATGACCTCCATTAAGCCTGCCGTCCCTTTTTTGTGCCCAATGAAAAACCTTCTGAACATTTCACGGTCCCTCTGCCACAGTTCTATCGGCCCTGTAATATCTACCATAGTTCTAACAGGAATGAGTCTGTTCCTTCCTGGCTGTCACCATCACCACTGTAAGCTTGGTCTGCTGACGGTTCGAACGTATATGGCCACTCTACCCACTGTTTCTACCCCTCATATCATTTCTGTCCCAAAAAATTTCTGGCATATGTGATGGTGAGAAGTCCTCTGTAACTGAGTGCAGACTGTCTTCTGGGATACAGTCCATGTTTGCTAACAGCTAGGTGACACCAACATGGGAGTGGGTGTAACAGCATGCAGTGCTATGCTGCTGTGACACATTAGTCCATATTCTGGACAAATCTCTGCTTATGTTTCCTTATTCACAGAACACATGTCAATATGTGGACTCAGACTGACAGCAGTTTAACTGTTGCTTCATCTTCAATGTCCTAAATCTGACTTCACTAAGTCAATAACTTGTTTTGCATCTGTACACTATGCTGTAATTCTTCATGGACAAACAACATCACCTCATCTGAATCTGTGTGTTGTCTTCATTTGAGGAACTGTCGTTTATGAAAAAGTCTCTTCAAAGTCCAGATGCTCGTAATAGTTTGATGATTCTGGGCTACACCATGACCATACTCGGTCCAAGTAGAAGTATAATCTGATCAAGCTTTCAACTGTAGTCATGACACATGGCAACATCTTCTTCTGGTATATTTTTCTTCCATGCCAAAGGTTGGTCAGTACTTTATAATCTGGTCACAAGCTTCATGCTTTATTACTGCCAAATAAAATGTGTTTGTTGGGATGGAAGGCTTTTGTTTTGACAAAAATTGCAAGTTTGGATTTTTCTCTTCATTTGGCAAGTGGAGGATCATATTTTCAGAACCTTAGTGTACAAAATTATGTAAATGCCATAAATAAAGTAATTGATAGCTTTATTTTTGTTTGGGTGCCAGTGGCTTGGTCTGGTAATATGCCCTACAGATGAACTGTTTAGAAAAGCCTTTATTGTTATTGCCTGCATATATATAATGAAATTTGGTATTGATTATTGTAAGGTTGCGGTTTTGAGCCCGGCTCCAGCTGTCACCAGTTAATGTGTCCTTGGGCAAGACACTTATCCCCAAGTTGCTTCCACTGCAGCGTCATCGCCATGTAATTGGCGGGAATGTTTCAGCTAATACTAAAAGACAGCATGTGCAGAAACTTCTGTGAGAGCAAATGGGTTTGAAAGGGTTGATGTGACCTGTGGTGTCAAAATGCTTTAGATATTCAGAATGACATGAAAAGTGCTTTAATCTAAGGTCTAATTACCATTTTGGAGTGAGGACGGGAGTCATTGTGCCCTGATTTAGGGTCAGCATGGGAGCAGCAGGTTACCTTCTGCCATGTTATCACAAGTTATGTGATTAGTGAGGTCAGTGTTCGTCTAAAATTCATCTGCACATTTAATCATCAATTTTCTCCACACTGCTCCATGAACACTGAAGATTACTGTATATTATACTTAATCTATATTCCCTCATGTTAACAAAGGATTCTTGGTTTAAGGTACTGAAGAATCCTGATAATTTTGATTACAAAAACAGAAAAACTGTAGAAAATTTAAGCAGCTACACCAGAGTAAGCCCCACACAAATCAAAGCCTTTACTGACTCTCAGCAGTTACATTTTTGTACTTAGTTTATGTAGTTAAGTATAAGAATGCAAAGATTCAGACTTAGATATTGAACAATGATATCCCACTTTGCTTTTTTGCCCGCAGCAGTGGGTGCTTTTTGATTATTTTGTAAACATCTTTTACATTTGAATTGATTTGAACTCGTTTGAATGTTAATTTAGGATAATAATATTCCCAATATAGTCAATGAATTCCCAGGAGAGATGATGTTGTGCAAACACTTATTTTAATGATCTTCAAAGCTCACACCAAGGCCAGAGAACGAGCGGCAAAAAAAGCTGAACTCATCCAAAATAAACAAGCACACTGTATGCAAAATACATGCCTGTTCATGGACACATTTATACGTTCCTGCTTACATGCACATAATAAAACATCCCTCCAAACCTCAAATACGACGATGTAGATACTGTGCCGTGCTTATATGTGTTTTTGGCAGATGTCTAATTAGCATCATTAGCCTTTAGTGAACAGGACTGAGGACACGAGCAGAGAGACGGCTCCTCTGTGTCATTCTCCTCTCTATTGTACCAAGGGATTTTTAATTGGCCAAGGAGGCTTCAGAGCCCAGAGACAGTTAATAATACACAAATGACAGACTGACAGATCCGCAGACAGACGGCCCTCACTCCAGTGGAAAAACATGCAAATGTCCCACTGTGAAGTCTGTTGTTTCCTTTTCTCCTTGTGTGCCACTTCAGTGTTAATGTCCATTGGAGTTTATACATACGGTTTGTACAGTACTCATGTAAATGAGAAAGAAAGAGACAGTGGATAACAATAGAACCACAAATCTCTGCAGTGAAATATGGATTTAATTAAGGTGGTGCATAGTGTCTTTACCCATACTTTGTGTTTTTTCATGCAGCACTGTTTAGAAATGCACAAAAAATTTGAAGGAAATCATTGGAGTTGTCTGCATTAGCATGAATGGCCAAATCTAACTTGAGCTCCTTGTAAAATTTGGGTAGGATCCAGGTGGACTAAAGTGTGAATGCAGCTGGAAACAGCATGAAAAAAATGACCTTAGTTGGTCTATTAAGGGGTGACAACATTTGCTCTCCATTCAAAAAGTGCAGGCTGGGGTGCTGTTTTGGCAGAGTGGTTAGCAACCAGGCACATCCCATATACATTTCTGCCGGCTCAGGTTCGAATCCAACCTGTGGCCAGTTTGCAGAATGTCTTGCTTTACTCTCTCACCCCCTTTCGCAAGCCTATCCACTGTCATTCTCTCCTGTTAATAAAGGCACAAAATACTCAAAAATATATTTAAAAACAAAAAGTACAGTCCTAAAATTTTGGGTAACATACCCAGAAAATGTCTTGACTTGCTTGTTTATACATGTAAGCCCTCATCACACATGTAACACTGATATTTGCAGGATAATGTCCTGGCAGTTTACCAGGATAATTCACTAAAATTCTCTGTATCTGACAGCGACTCTTTGGATGTGAGAGACCCGGTGGTGATCATTTTGGAGCAGGACTACTTCAGAACTTTGATGTTTAGTTGAAACAGCACTTCAGATGTCCAGACCCACATTTAAAGTTTTTATTATCCCCTCACAAACAGATAAACTTCAGCGGTTTGTTTTGATCCATCCCATCAAGTCTCTTTTCTTGGTTAGAGCAGGTCGCACAGGATGATGTCATCCCTTAACTCTGTGAGTGTCATTGTTATCTGTAGGTGTAGCACTTTACACGTGCCATCTTAAAATTTTCTTTAGAAATAAAGAAGATAGGGTTACCTGTCCAAATAGTTCTTCAATTTCTCAGGTTCTTTTCACACATGTAGCTCTGAAATGTTTGGAAATGTCATGGTAATCTAATTACCTGACTTGCTTGTTCACATTTGATCCACACAGCAGACAGTTTCATGCATGTGACTTATCAGTCAGTGTGGGGTGGGGAAAAGGAAACACAAGGAGGCTCAGTAAGGATATTTCAGGATAAAGTCGGAGTGAAGCGCCCAGTTATTGTAGTTCACACATTCACCTCCTCTGGATACATTTCAGGAAAATTCAGGGGGCTCGCTGTCTAGAAGCGTATCCCACATCCATCAATGAATTTACCTAGAAAATGCCACGATAACCTATGCAGATAATTCCCTTAATCCCTTTTCACACATGTAATCCCACAATTCCCCTGGAAGTTCCTGAACTTGTCCTCACTTGACCCTAACAGCTGGAAGTTTAACATGGAGTCTATAGAGGTTAAATGAAGTAAAAATAAAACACTTTACCAAAGTGGTGTCTTAGTAATTCTGGGTGACAAATATAGCTGTTTGTGTTCCTGCATGCAGCTCATATGAATTCAGCAGTTTCCTGTTTTTCCTGAATGTGAGAATTGGGTTTTCTGCATGTAGTGAGGGTACTTCTACTTTCTTCTTGTCAGTATTTTTCCCTCTCATTTGTTTATTTTGAAAATACATCCCAGTACATGCATGGCATTTATATGAAGGCAACAACCTGTCATTTTGTTCAGATCCTGTTACTGCATTTGGCATGTTGAATGTTGTCCCCTGAGACTACCTACCCCTCTTTTCACGCAGCAAAAAACTGAAACCTGTGAATGTGTGAACAAGTAACTGGGCAGGATTTTAGGAACAATCTGAAATCTAAAGTCACTTTTCTAGTTTTTTTTCCTGTTAGTTACTTCTGGGCATTGATTCTTTCCACCATCAGAAATGTCTGTTTTCTCCACAGCTAGCCAGAGTAAGTGTTAATGGAGGTGTATAACTGTGTGTGCACTCACACCCTCTGTAGGAGTACATGTGTGCACTGCACACCTCTATAGATCCTTTCTGTGTTGCACATCCTGCTTGCAATATATGCAAATTCACAGCAGCACTTTACCCCTCCTTTGTGTTACCTTGTGCATGACACCCCATCAGTGTCATCATGCTGTTTATCTTGTGTAAGTGATGAGTAAACTGGTGTTGATTGTCAGTTTTTGTAATTTCTCGTTTTAATACAGGGATTTATTGCAGAGTATCTGATGAGATATCCTACACAACCACGATCAGACTGGACGCCTTACATTTATTAGATTATTACATGAGTGAATACAGTTTTTGCACCAGACTTTTTTCTTTTATAATAATTGGTGTAAATTATTCATTCAGGTAACATTTCACTCCATGGACCTGCCTGGTTGAAGTGCAGCAACAAGCCAAACAACCAGTGGTGGAGTTTCTTATGCAATTAACTTGCTTCTAGGCTACATGCCAGAACATGCAATTAAACAGCTCTGTGGCATCCACCCATACCCAACACACTCACCTCTGGGTGACCTGTATCTTCTCAGAAAACAGAAGAGGACATGTAGCTGCTTAAATGTTGGTATAACAAGTAATTCCCAGGGAAGGATCATTGGAAAGATTCCAGAGGAATACAGAAAAACATAATCTCTTCTTTGTTTGGATTAATATGGCTGCCTACGGTAGTTCTGCAACCTGAGAGTGACAGAAACAAAGAGTGTCAGATCTACAGGCATGACGTAGGATCCAGTTCTGCTGAAAGACGACACTCAGGCAGTAACTAACACACAAGAGTTTAGTCCTGGACAACAGAGCCCAGTGGCACATCTATTGAGGTCATTAATTTATCTATTGGAATATTTCAGTTTTTTCATTGTTTTTGTTCAGTGTTGTGTATGGTGGTTAGTATTCAGTCAGCTAAGCAATGCCTCTGTTTTGTGTCTTGATTCTCAGAGGTGCAAAGGATCAGGCGCCTGACACCATGGATATGGACACGCAGCCACAGGGACAGCAAGCGGCCGTGCCCGTCTTTCAACCCCAGGTAGAGTTCAAATGAAACACAGACATACATGACCACAGACTTACTCTGGCAGTACGAGATTAATGTAACATTAATTCTTAACATTAACCATGCTATCTGGTGTCCTCTGTGGCCCACCACCACGGATAAGTAGGGCTGAACAGTTTATCATTTTCAGATCGAAATCACAATTTAAGACAACACAATCCTGTGATTGTCAAAGCTACAGTTTTATGCAGTTATGCAGCTGTTATACAACTTTGCAGCTAATTTGCATTTATGGAAGTTATGGTAAGTAGTCCAACAACACAAAGTCTCTGTTCAGGAGTAGAAGTTGAAGTATCCCTTAAATAATGAAAATAGATTATTTATCATCAGTATAAGGTGATAAATGATGTGTTATGTGCTTTTGACCCTTTATCATCTTACTATTGTCTGTACTGTGAACATCCTGAATATTGCACTGAAGCTTGATTTGAAGGAAATAGTGACTCAAATTGAAATTGAGATGTGGTCGAAAAATTGCAGTTAGATCTTCCTGATAAGCATTAAAAGCCCCTCTCTTCATGCACACAGTTTGTCTTCACCTATCGTAAGACTCATATATATATATAAAATAACCTATTATTTAGCCTCCACTATCAACCAGTTGTCTTTGGTAGTCCAGTCAGCTTCCTTCCCATAATTCAGAGCGTGAATCATGATCATATCAATGCTCGCTGTGATGTTATAACTTTAAATTAGCTTAGCCCGTTATGTGACTTGGCTTGGACTTGCCCCGCTTCAAAATGCTGCTTTGCAAACACGAAACAATCCGAAGGAAAAAGGCGCATTTGTATTTTTTTTCAACTCAGTTTGAACAAAACAATCACACTGTAGGAATGAAAAATCAATTTTTTTAGATTTGCATTTCAGTAACTCATTTACTACAGTCATGTGACAAAGCTTTATGTGAGTGGTTTTGTCCAAATTAATATTTTTTTGTGATATTGCAAATGACCTCCCTGTAGATTTATCGACAAGGAGAAGATTTTAAGAATTCATGACCATTTAACCCATTCATTCATTTGTCCCAGTAATCAACAATCCCCCCTTCAAATTTTAAACAGTAAATATACTGTTCCTCTTTTTTTTCTTGTGTCAATCAAGTTGTGCAGGTCTGAGCATCCTCCTGCCTGCTGCAGCATGTGTGTGAGACAGACAGCAGAGGATGAATGTTGAGTTGTTTCTATTGATCAGAGCTCTGGAGGCTGGCAGACACCGGCCTCCCCACATGCCTCTCTTGGTTCGATACACCTCAGGTTTGCTCGGCACGGATGTGGTCACTGTTGGATTTTAATACCGCCCTCCAACATCAGGCCCATTGATTTCTTACCAGAAGGATGTTTTTGCCTCCATAACTATTGAATAGGCTTTAAACAAAGAGGATCATCCATATGCCCCAGAGTAAATTTGGATTTCTTTTTTTATGGAGGGAAACAACACTAAAAATAGGCTTGTATTTCAGTTGTTGTTTTTCTTGTGAATGCAAGGGCATTGCAACATTCACACTGGAATTGCCAAGGGGATTAATTTATCCTAAGATGTATAATTGCAAAATTAAATATAATTGGGTTGCCCACAGAAGAAAGTCAGATAAAAGCTCTAATGATTAATTTCACTTAGGCAACACCCCCTACGCAAAAGCACACGCAGACACCAGATCCTCTGTTGATCTCCCAACACTTGATTGTGTGTTATTGTTCAGGCTTAATGATTTCCCTCTCTATGTTTTTCAGTCTATTTCTAGCAGTTTACATCAGTGTTAATACCAGGCCCGCTCTCTGAGCAGAGTTTATTGGTAGCACAGTGAACTTTCCGTGTTGCGTCAGGCTTTTTCACTCCCTCACAGAGAATGTCTGAGCGCATTTCACATTTAGCCGGAGATGGAGAGAGTCAGTAAGAGTATGAAGATGGCTGTCTAACCGGCAACCTGATGGGTGTCTTTCAACAAGTATCTTTTTCACACTTTCTCTGGGTTCAGTCTGCATGCAAGCACGGAGAGGGAAAAAAACTCCATCCTGCTCCTGGAAAAATCTGAATTGTATATCTGATGAAGGATGTTCTGTATCGCTTGCAATATCATTTCTCTTGGTCCCTGAGGTATGATGCATATGCATTAGGTAAACGAGATGAGCTGGTAAGATGTGCATTTTTAATGGCGCATTTGCTCTTTGAGTGAGTGGGAGGGTTGGCGAGGAGCCCCCCCCCCTCCCCCCTTTAGATCAGATTTTGATAGTCGCAGCAGAGTTTGACAGACACGGATCCGTCTGTAAGCGCTGAGACAACGCACTACCATCGTAGAGCAGATTGAGAGAAGGGGAACGAGAAGCACCTTTGGGGTGAATCCTGCCGATTTGACTGCCTGGCTGGCTCGCCGGCTGACTGGCTGAGGATGAATATTGCATGGTACCCCGCTCAAGGGGGCAGGTGACTGGTGAGGGTGGGAGAGGGAACCCCCCCTGCCTGCCAGTTCCTCTCTGTCTCTCCTTGTATCCCTCCCTGTCTCCCTTTGAGCTGTCATCTGAATTACACTGTTTACACTTGAACATAAACTCAGTGAGTTTTTAGGAAAATGTTTCATGGAAATTCCTGTCCTTCGTAAGTTCTGGCAAGAAAACAAAATAAAAACCTCTTCATCAAAGTGAACATCTGGTTTGCGAGGAGGTAAAATATAGTAAAGCTGTAGGCTGGAGCTCCGTTATTTCAGCTTTTGTTTTGGATTCTTACACAGCTTAGCTATGAATAAATTTGGGATTTTACATTTTCTGTTAGTTTGTCAACTCAATTTAGGAGGGAGCAAGTGTACAGAAAAGAGAACTTGTTGCTCTTAAGTTAGTGAATTATTGTAAAGGGCTTGAGATTCTTTTGTGGTGTTCTTCTGGATGTAAATCTGCTGTTAGAATTTTTCTGTAAGCAACAATGTGTGAAAGTTTTCTGTCTAGAGATTGCTGTGTTTTTAAAGTATTCTATGACCGCCGATAGAGAGAATACCGTCTCTAACATTTCATTATTACTGTCCTGCTTGTGTATGGACAGAATTGACCGGCTCTGGCTGTTTATTTGTAATCTGTGTTAAATCAGCGTGAAAACTGCCACTACAGCATCAACACTGCACACGTGTCATAGCTGAGGAGCAGCCGCATGTCCGTTGTACTCCTGGGTTGTTGCAAGACTGTTATCTCTTAAAGTAATCATTCAAAATTGCAGAATAAATAAGAAGAATTTAGGCATTTTAAATACCCTTAACATGATTTTTGGGTGAACTTTCACAGGTTGCAAAGGCAGTGGTATGTCTGTTACCTCATATCCAGTGCAGCTTTTGTCTTTTCCCCATACATTTTGCCTCACTGTGTCTTTCTTTGCTGGCGTTCTGTTAAAATTTGAGGAGAAAGTCCTGGAATGCAAACTGCAGGCGCTGTAGGTGCAAAAATGTACATTTTACATATTCAACACCCTCCAAACTCACAAGGAGACTACTTTTTATAATGGTTGATAGTGGAAGTAAGAAGACATTCATCAATATGCAACTGAGCTCAGCCATTTTTGAGAAAAGACAAAGCTGGGATGCATATTTAACCAGTGAGCTTGTAACAAAACTTGAAATAATATGTAAACAGCTAAACACCAGGCATCAATCTTCAGTATACCACCTCTTGTCTTTTCTGTTGTTGTTTCTTGAATGTGTGGCATGCCTTTGTGCCTTTGAAACCAGACGGTGACTGTGAGCAGAAACCGTCCATCAGTAGCCGTCTCTGCCACCAGCAGAGCCCTTTCTGTTCCTTAATGTACGCTCCTGTAACTATTTTACAACACCTCTATCTGAGACTTGTGTTATGTTTTTATGGCGGTAGTTTACACACCAGCCTTAGCTCATTTGTCTTAGCTTAGTGTTTGGTTAATGACTTAGACTAAGTGACCGAAGAGGGAATGACAGACCAAAGAACAGGAGAGATGCCATTATCTCTTTTAAAAGTTATTGAGAGATCGATTGACAGTGAAACTACTGTTTTTTTGTTTGTATTTTTTATGTATTTTTGGGCATTTTGTGCCTGTATTGATAGGAGGTAGACAGTGGATAGGCTTGTGAAAGGGGGTGAGAGAGTAGAGGAAGACGCTCTGCAAACTGGACACAGGAGGGATTCGAACCTGGACCAGCAGAAGCAAGTACATGGGGTGCCTTGTTGCTAACCACTCTGCCAAACCAGCACCCCAGTGAAACTACTGTTTTGACATTCAAGAGTCACAAACTGCTGCAGTTTTTTTTGACCGGTTCATTTAATTTAAATGTGGATTATGCTTTGGGGCTACTGAGCTGTTGTGTGCTTGTCACACAGTTTATTTTTGGATTTTGCAGTTCAAACAATTATAGTTTAGTCTCTTTTGGTACCTTTAAAGCTTGTTCAGTGTTTACAGCCTACCATCTGCACAAGCATGGACATGTCCTGAGTTTTTCTCCTCTGTTTTCACTTGCACTCCTCTTTCTCTCCATGGGAGACGGCACCTCTGCACCGCCGCTGGCCTTTCTGTGGCAGCCGTTGGCACTGCTGGGCTGTCACATCACACCCTCTCCCCTCTGTTGCTTGTCTCCCCCCCTCTGTCCCTCTCACTCCCTCTCCCCCTATCCTCCGTATTCCTCTTCCCGCTCTCCATGTGTCTTGTCAGTTGTGTTCGGCGACGGTGTCATTATCGGGCAGCCCGTATCACACTTCCTCCGACGAGCTGTCTGTCTGCTCTCCCTCTGTCTCTCGCTCTCCATCTTCTCTCTCTTTCAGTCCCCCCTGCCAGTGACTCGCCCATGGCGCTTGTATGTCACCTTTATACCCAAGACACGCTGTCCCTCACAGACGTTTCCCATAATGCCTTGCACGGCTGCCACTTAATCCCCATCCCCTGCAGCTTGTCCCTATCAACAACCAGAGTGATGCGAGTGAAAGGAGGGAGCAGAGCACATGGTACAGCACAAAAATGTATGTCACGGATGAAGTCATACTGATTTATGGTGGTTATAATTAATGCCTCCACCCTACCTGATTTTTAAACTTTTGGACTCTATATGTTTCATCCAAAGAATTATCTTTGATTTTCTATATATACAATCTTCGGCCGGACAGTTATCAAGTTTCAAAGGCACATTAAGATCAGGTTTCCAGACAGAATGTTTGGTAACTTCAGTTTTATCAGTTTCCATCCGTCATGTTTTTTGCTGATGACTTGCATTGGGAAAAAGTTTGACTGTGAAGCCAATTTATCAAAACAACACCATTGTTTTGATGGTCCTGAATAATATCGAGACTAACAACTGAACATTAAACAAATTGGTTTAAATCACAAAAAGAGTGATGACATTTAAAGGAGGCATGTAAAAACAGCTTCTCAATATTTGTGTGTGGGTGTTATGACATTATAAAGTAAACGTATGTGAGTGGGGCAGAGTTGGTGGAAAATGTGTTTATTAACTAAAAGCACAGTGCAATTTCATCTTTTTTTTTTTTTTAACAGTGTTGTAGAGACGAAGTGAAAGTGTTGTTAAGATGGCTACCTTAACCCTTTTCACTCATTCAGACCATTTTAATTTTTTCCCACCTGGACTTTTTGTGTGCAATAATACATCTAGGACCTCAACCATTTAACCACAGTCAGGGTCAAGACAGCTCTTTTTAGGACAGCCTGGACCATCAGATTATTTATGCTGTTATAACATAACCATGGAGACAAAACAAATCTAACCTGAGCTTTATCCAAATCCCATACAGATCTATGATGAACAAGGTTTTTGCATCTAATAATAGGTTCTTCAAGCTTAGGCTTTTAGTAGGAATCAATAAAAGTATGCCAAAAAAAGTACTGAATTTTTTTTTACATATTTACCCTTATTCCTCTAAACATTTTGCTCTGTTTCGTGCCACTCTTTTAAAGCAGTTTTTAGGTCAAAAGTTACAAAAAGACACATTACATAACTTTTAATTTCTTCTGGGAACTGACAAGCAACTATTTGTTTTGTGTTGACCTTTGGCTACTCCTAATTGGACCCTTCCAAAATAAAAACAAGAGAAGAAGAAATACAGCACATCCAATTCAAGGTAACAGGAACTTTTTCATTAAGAGTCATAACAGAAATCTAATAATAACATTGCTAACAGTTTTAATCAAGAAAATGTGATGGAATTTCATTGAAAATGTGATTATTACCAATCTCTCACTGTAGTAAGAACTTTCTGAAAAACATTAAACATGGTGACCTTCTGGAGTTCAAACTGAGTATCAGAATGAGGGGGGAAGAGGATTTAAGTGACTTTGAATGTGCTTGTTGGTGCCAAATAGGCTGGCCTGAGTATTTTAGAAACTGCTGATCTACTGAATTTTCATGCACAGCCAACTCTTGGGCTAACAGACAATGGTCTTAAAAAGAGATTATATCCAGTGAGCTGCTGTTCTCTTGGTGAAAGTGTCTTATTGATATCCGAATACCTGAATACTCCTCTTCCACCTCAGATCTCAGTTTGTCTGAAACACGCTTTAGGAGCTCCAGTCTCTTTAAGGCCTCCTCCCCTCACATGGATGCTCTCTTCTGATTGGTTGAGCGGTCAGTTCTGTGGTCTTCGGTCAGCCCCACACTGCTCAGTGAGATGTTTTCAGCAATCTGGTCTCTGCCCTGGGCTGGCCACTCTTGATCTGCTGGACTTAAACTGCTGACAGAGCAGTTTTAGGGCATCACACTGGTAGGTTTCTTTAGAGGGCTCAGGGGAATCAGCTGTGTCACGCATCTGCTGGTGGAGGTAGAGGAAGCAGAGAGATGCTGATGCTGCAGACTTTTTAATCTTTTGCATAAAAGAAGTCCATCATGATTAGGGACATGTGAAACACTGCAACTTTAAAAGTTTCAAATGTCTCCAAAGGTCTAACTTACACTTGTCTCTGTTGTTTTTTTGTTGATATTCTAACTTAGACTGTCTATATCAAAAAGGTTTTGAGCATACTTATGGTTGCTTTTGGCTCTGGCTCTCTTTAGTCTATGTCTCTTCAGGCTTTGAGGAACGCAATACACTTTGATATCCAGATATGTTAAAATGTTGCATGTTGGCTTGTTCAATGTAAGTAAAATAAAAAAATTAATATAATGGTGCTTGAAAATCTAGACAAAGTGTATTTATCAACAGTTATGTTACTTACTGTTTGTTTGGATCAAACTCATCTCCCCTGTTTAGAACTTATCAAGAATATAATGGACGTAAATTCAATTTTTAAAAGCACATATTAACCCTTTGTCTGTTGTTTTAGTCCAAACGGCTTTTGCTCCTGTGAAAGAGTTTATAAAATCCAGTGTTTAATCTTTGGAACAGTTGTGCAAGCTTTACTCATTGAGATAAACCAGAGGAACATTTCTTTTGAAAGGAACACCGTTGAGTAATTATCTAAAATATTTATTCAGCATATAAAGGTCCTTCCAGGCAGCACTCCTTATAACCTTTTCCTCCCACATTTGTACAGACACTGACCTGTGCGTCATTCAGGGTCGTTCCTCTGTGACTTCCCTCTATATATGTGAGTGTGTGTGTGTTTGTCAGGCCCTCGTGCTTCAGCTGGGAGCCCCTGATTGTGTGACACCCGTGTGCGGCAGATGAGACGGCCTGTCAGTCAGCCTTGGCCTGGCTGCCCTTTGAAGGCCAGGCCAGGGGGCGAAGAGGTGCCGCAAATGGCCTGTGAAGTTTACATACACTGCCCACTGCTAAACAGATTAGCTCTAATGAAGTGTCTAATGCCGGGGCCGCCGGCTGACATAATCCTGCCTGGCAGCCCGGCCCCTTGGCTGCCAAAAAAGCCGCCCTCCCTCCAGCCCTCTATTCCGCCCTCGCATGGCCTCTGCTGCCACCCAGGGCGACTCCACATGGGGAGGTGCCCACTGTTAATCATGCCGGACAGTGTGCGATCTGACATGCAAATGTAGGTCATTGCATATGTAAATGTGTGATTACGGGGCCGGCATGCCAGGACACATTAGCAAGACTGTGCTCTCAGCAGGCGGTTGTCACAGCGCTTTAGAGGCTCATGCTAACATTTGTCAAGCTACCACGCAGCGAATGAAAGCAATGCCCTCTTGTCCTCTCTCTCTTCCTCTCTCTCTCTCTCTCTCTGTCATGAACACCTCGAACTGTCCATCTTTTATCTGTACACAACTGCTTCCATCACCCTAATGACAATTCATTGCACAATATGGACACACTTTCATTATCAAACACCTTCTAGCTCTTTGTGTGGATTGGAATTTTATGCATCCTCTCTTTAATATGACGTAATACACAAAGTCAAAGGTAAAATAAACAACTAAAAGTTACAATTGTTGGTATTTTAAGGTAAGAGCAGAGAACAGAAGCAGCAGTTTGAACTTACAGTAGTGTTAAACATTAGTCTGTCAGAGGGACTCAAACAGCATGTCATGATGGCGGTGTCATGCTGGAAAATGCACACACCTCAAAGCTGTGAAGTGTTAATTGGACGGGGCATCTAATTTGCTCACGCCTCCTTTTCTAGACTGTCAGTTTTAACATAAAAATAATAAAATGATCCTCCCTCCTATCTTGTACGTACAATGTATACATAGTTGTGTCCTCCTTTAATTTTGCGTGTTTGATTTAGCTTTTTTACGGTAAAGTTGGTTCAAGTCAGACACTTTATCAACATAACTGAAAAACTTGACCCGTAGTTTCTTGCACCTGTTTAGATAAACAAGTACAAAAACTGTTTATATTATGGAAAAACTTGGGAACAATTAAAAGACTTGAAATGGAAAATTCTCAGCTCAGTAGTCAAAGATGAATGAGAGTTAATTGCTATTTAACCGAATATTGGCCCCTCAGTCCTTTTCACACATACAACCCTGAAATTTGCTGGGAAATACCAACCCTGAAACTTTCTGACTTGCTTCACCACATTTGACCCGACACAGCAGGGAGTGTTGCTGCTGTTTGCATGTCCGTGGTGGAGGCATTGGAGTAAAGTTATGGTTTTAGTATAACCCAGCTGTTTGTGTCACACATGCTACTCACTGAGGTAAATTTAGAGAAATTTCTGTGTTTTCTACAACTGTGAAGGGGCTTTTAAACTCCTGTTTCTAGCTCTGTTTGTGCAGAGGCCCTCTCCTGAGCAAATGTATATTATTATCCACCCTCACTGTAGAAATATAGATACATCATCATATTGTGATAGTTTGCTCACCAATACTGTATTGATATATTTTATGACACAATTAAAACACCATTTATAAAAATCAGTTATCTTATTAGCCGGAAATTTGTTCTGTGTTGCAGTTCTGCCTCTGGACATTAATCGGCAGCAGACATCCAGTCAGAAATCCAGAGTAAAACAAATAAAAAAAATATTTTGACCTTTTTGAAGGCTTTTGTTGTATGGCCTTTTTTCCCCAATACTCAGGCCATTCATGAAAAAAAAAAATGTTTACAACATTAGTAACTATGGGGCAAAATCAAGAAGAGCTGCAGTCATGAACGACCCAGAATTTTAGCTAAAACAAGAAAATTGAGTTGTGAACATGAATTTGAAAATAGTATTTTCTAGGATTAGCACACAGTCAGCCTTGCAGTGTACCAGGACTGTCATGTGTGTCATAGGCAGCGGTACACTGTGCCTTAGTATCTCTATTTAATTAAAAAGAATATATTTGAAGCAATTTTTACAGGTCTAAATGCATGATTTGATGGTCTAATAATAATCTCATTAATAATATATATATATATATATATATATATATATATATATATATATATATATATATATATATATATATAATAATCTTCTTTAAGAATCATACTTCTCACTTGTGAAACGTATTAGCACAAGCTTGTTCATAAAGTTGTATAAGTTCTTAATTTTGTTTGAAAAATTAAAATTGTTTATTGTCAGTATACGTTTGTAATTATGACACCAAATTGCTGGGTTAATACTTTTATTTATCCTGCACAGAGCCCTTCAATAATCTTCAGTTTATCCGATGTCTTCACACCTCGATTGCTAACGATCTTGTCATTTATTGATTATTTCCTCACAACGTATCATGATATTGTCAATATCCTAAACCACAAATAATGTCTTTTATAATGTATGAAACTATTTGTGATTCCCAGCCCTGCTTTCCATTTCACTAGTCTGTGTTGGTTTAAGATGGCTGAAATAATCAGCACACCGGTGAGCAGGGCTAGCATAAGATTAACAGCATTTCATCAAAAGTAGGCTACGTGGCAGAAGGTAAACATTTACTTGCTGTAACACAAAAGCCAGTTTAATTTTGTAGAATATTACCAAAATCAAAGGGCACCCTGAAATTTATAGGACAGGTGTCCAGTGATAAAAAGTTCAAAGTAAAACTTTAACCTGAATGGGGCAAACTAAGTTGATCAACCAGAAAAGTTTGTCTTAGTTTAGTCCTGTTTGTCTTCTGGTCTGTGCTCGAGGTTTTTCTGTTCAATGATTAAAAAAAACACATGCAGCAGTTGTTAGATTGAGGGAACCACAAATGTAATCGTAGTTAAAGTTTTTTTTAGATGAGTTTCTGACCTTCTCCTCGTCTCTTTTTATCCTCCGCTCTGTCCCAACTTAAGTGGGTTGCCCTGGAGCTGCTCCCAGCGCCGTGTTGGCAGAAGCACTGGTGACATGTGGCATTCTGATATCTGTCACCTTCTGTTTGCTCCCGCCGACGCCTCGCACAAGTTTACCAAAAAGGCTTGAAAGGTCAAGCAGCCCGCTCCGTGCTTTATTTCACACTTAATAACCAAGGGGCTCGTCCTGGTTTATTTTTGACCCCCTTTTTTTAAATTGTGGAAGGTGAGTGCCTCAGCCTGCACAGCTGATCGTGTGGTGAGGAGACGTGGGAGTCCTGTGGTTCAGTGCCAGACTGTCAGTGATGTGAGCTGGCAAACAAAAGGAGGAGGATCACTCACCCTTCTGGAGAACTTCATATGCAGATAAATGATTGGATGGCTGTGATTATAAAGAGAGACTCTTCTTTATGTTTCACTATAATGAGTTCTTACCTCTCTGTAACAGAGGTCAGATCCTGCTTTTTTTTAAAGGGCTAGGTGCCAATAAAGTCTGAGGAAAAGTGTGATTTCTCAAGGAACTGCTGATGTCCACAGAGTGAGGCAATATGGGCTAAATATCTGACATTTCCTTTTTTGCAAAATGGTTATAGCCTACATTACATCATTATAGACATTTTACCCTGTAAAGAAATGACAAACTATTGTTACTATACCAGATTTTGAACTTTATTAGGATTCTAGTGAAATATAAGAAACATCGATACTTATTTGATACTTATGCAGCAAATATGGAAGTCTTAAACTCCCAAGGATGGCCACCATATTTTTTAAAAATAACTTCCTGTCCAACAACTGCACACTGTGAATCAACATAAATATGTTTGCAACATTCCCACACATAAGGGCTGTCAGTCTTCCTTCAAATCAAATTTGAATGTTTTTCGTCATTCGTGTTTTGCATTATTATCCACAATGACCTAAGCTCCTGTGGCAAGAGTCCTACCAAGAAAGATGCCATCACATGAGGCTGAACGCTTGACAAAGCAGCTGAACTTTAATGCCTCCTCCTCAGTACTGGGTTGGATAGCTGACATGAGCCTTCAGATTTGTTGTAGACAAGGAGTAAGCCAGCTGTTTTATACAACACAGATAAAAAGCCCGGTCTTTGTTTTTGAATGAATCTGTTTACCTTATTTCGAGGTTTTTTGTGTTACATACTAATGTGATACAAGGCAAACAATCATTATATATTGATAATTATTGTTTGTCTTGTATCACATCAAATAAAAAACCTGTATCATTATAATGAAAGTCTGCTGATATCAACATCATACCCAGATTTTACATACAATATTCTACTATTCTTTATTTCTATAAGAAAACCAATATCATATCAGTGTATTGTGCAAACTTGTAATGTCCAGGCCATGTTGTCAGTAGAAGTATCAAAATTCCAAGCAAATTTGATGAGAAGTTAAACTCTGGTGCCAACAGGTCAGCAACCTCCAAAAATCACTGCCATCCCGCTGCCTGTAAAATTAAAATCAGGTAATTTGTCAACTCTCTTTTCCTAAATTCACACTTTCAAATTGATTATGACAAAAAAAGCAGTCCCAAACCCTGTGGGGCCTTTGTTGTGGTAAATAACAGGAACATGATTGTCTTTGTATGTGAGTATTGTTTTTATTGAGAACAAGCACATTCCTCAAAACCTCTCCCAGCATGACACATCAGTCTAATGCCAGTCAAATCATCAGCAGACTCACGCTGCCTCCCAGAAAAACAAACCACTGAAACAGGGCCTCACCTCTGTCTCACCTACATCTTTCATCTTGCCTGCTTTCCTTGGACAGTGGGTACACTTTAATGCTTCAGAAAGGATCTCTTCAAACAGTTTCTTAAAATCTTTTTTCTTTTTCTGTGTTTTATTTTCAGAAACCATTGCAACCAGATATGGGTCATAACTCACTGGCAAACTTCCAGATTGAGAAGAAGATCGGACGTGGACAGTTCAGCGAGGTGTACAGGGCGAGGTACCTGTTAGACAACACGTCAGTGGCTCTGAAAAAAGTCCAGGTAAGGCACTCGGAGGGGTCACAAATGCAGCCAAAAGATTGATGCAGATCTGAACACAGTTACAAAAATAAGTACAGTCTCAGAAGATAGATTTTTTTTTAACTAGAATGGACCTAATCTTTGATAGCTGGTAATGAGTTAACTCTGTTCAAAATTAATCAGGAGTTAAAATCCTGTTGTAAGGGAACCTCGCAAGACAGCTGGATTTTCAAGACTTTATATTTGTTATCAGGCAGGTCTGTCTTGCAAATCTTTAAGTTGAATGATCAATTATATGGCTAATTTTGAACAGACATTAAAATGGTTAAGAATAAAAAGGCTTTTTACCTTTTATAGTGAAAGCTATGCCTCGGTTTTAAAAATATTTACCAGTGAAAGCTGCTTTTATCAGACTCTTAACAACTTTCAAGTCTTATCTCATACCCTGTACATTTTCTTTATGATTGTGTAACGAAGCAGAGCAACAAGGTCCAGGTAAGAAAGTACTGATGGTTGAAAGGTAACTTGTTCAAGCTGATGCAGATGCTGTTTCTGGAATATTTTTGTTACAGATACTAATACTGAAACCATTAATGTCTTTAAATGCCTCGATAACTATAAATATATACATATGTATGTTCCTAACTATAAAAGCACCTTGAACCCCTCGTCACATGACATGGACAGTTGCTCTTTCTCAGAAACATTCAAACTGGATCATAGACAGACATTTTGTCAACAAACTCATTAAGTATTGATATTTTTAGAAATACCAAGTAGATATTTGGCAAGTATCAAGGTAATGATACTTCAGTATCAGTAGATATTACACTACCATCAGAGGCTGTCAGCAGAAAAGATAGCAAGGAAGTATAAAATGTAATCATGGCAGACAGAGGGCAGAAGTGGTCAACATTGTGGCTTAATTTGCAGCAAACAAATGTTTAGTGGGCTGAAAGTCCAACAACTAGCAGAGGCAGTCATGGATGCATTGGACATCAGGAGTGACACATGTTGCCATGAAAAACATATACATGCTAATGTCGCCCACACATTAAATCAACTGAAATTGATGCTGGCATTGGTAGCAATCAAATCTCACCCATTCTCATTCCAAGCATCATCATGAGGAAGTTTGTTTACACCACAGACACACTTGAGGACTTGCTACCATCAGATGACTCAGCTCTCTGGGTGAATACGTACTTAAGAAGAGCGATTCTCTTATATGCTTTGTTCAGTGACATATCCACAAACACTCACCATCAGGAGGATATGGTGCTCAGCTTGAACATGTTTACACATAAACATACTCTTCACACACCTCCCCAAACCTCACACAGGGGTGTGTGTGTGAGCAACTCAGATGTGAAACACCTGTAGTCACTCCAGCGCCACCCTCTAGATAACAGCAACCATGTTTCCTGTTTAGTGTTTTTTTTTCCTATTTTCACTCCATCTTACCGTTTCTTGAACATGTCATAACACCCTCTCTGTCCTCTCTCTCTCCTTCTCTCTCTTCTTTTGATCTCTTGATAGATATTCGACTTGATGGATGCCAAAGCTCGGCAAGATTGCATCAAAGAGATAGATCTCCTTAAGGTAAAGAACCAGAGAAGTAGAGACGGCGTCGTGTGCTGCGCTCTGTTCTCTTAAGGTGCCTCAGCTGAGACCTTCCACCACAGGAAAACAATTGATCTGCACCAGACGGCTTCAGATTTGTGTGTTAGTGTGTGGGCACGTGCACGCCTGTGCTCGCTGCCATGCATGGATATGAGTGCAGGGGGTTGTTTGAGTTTTGTGCACACAAGTGAGAATATGAATGAGAATGTGTGTGTGACTGTACTGTACATGTGTATTACAGTCTCTTTATATCCCTGAGCATGTGTGTGTGTGTGCGTTTGTGTGTGTGTGTGCAGGGTTGCACCAGTGTTATATCCCCCCAGGCTCACATTGACTCTCTTTTTTTAATGCCAAAGCTTTTGTTTTCATCTTTTTTTGTAATGTTTAGAGCCAGTCTTCGGTGCATCAGCATGGAAATTTAGCCGTCTCCCACATGTGTCTCTTGATGTTTTTCCTCCTCTCTTTCCTCATTTTTGCGTTTCTTTTCAGCAGCGTGGTTTCATTTCTCAAACTACCATAAACACGTGTCAGCTGGATTCCTCTAAAATACTAATGAACAAACTAATGACAGCTCAAATATTTCTCACTGTCTACAAAATCTCAGATGTTGGTCAGAGTTGTGGTTTGGTGCGTGTGTGCAATCAAGCACCCCTGGTTGTATTCCAGTCTCAAATGAGGCCTTTCTGATCATGCGCTTGCACTACAGGCAGTTTAGGCTCATACACATGCTCGCATGTACACATTAAAGGTGCTATGAGGAAATTCCATTTCCGAAGAAAAGACTCTGCTACCCATGAGCATGCACGGTGACTGTCGTAAAGACGTGACCCAAGCCAAAGCGTGTGTTTGTTGTGATGCTAATAAATGCAGCTCGGACCTTCCTCAGAACTCTGCATTGCTTCACAACTTCTTTTTTTCAACAAGGATGCACAGTGACGAGGTAATGTATCTCTTTCTAGTTATGTAGCGGTACTTTTTGATGTGTGACAACAAGCAATTTTTGGAAAACTTAATATCGTAGTTTTGTAGCCGGCTATATATTGCTACTTACAGCCCGGTGCTCCAAGACGTGTCTAAATAATATATAATTTGCTCTAGTTTTAATTTTAATTGTCTTGTTCCCGAAGTTGAGTATCCAGGCCAGTCCAGCCCTGTCTGACCGCGAAACTAAAGAATAGCATTTATAGATAACCTATTTTGATGCTATAAAACTCATCTTAAAGTGTGTATTTCAATCAGGCATATATCTAAAAGCGAGACTTTTTTGTAATTACTTAAAAACTCCTCATAGCATCTTTAAGAAAAGAAAAGAAGACCAATTAGTTTGTTTCAAACATGTCAGTGCAGCCCCAGAGACCCGGTCAGAGAGAGAGCTGTAAGTCAAGCAGTGGATCACTGACCTGATGGCACAAGACATAGAAGTTTGTCTTGCTCTGTATCGCTGACCTCCGCAGAGGGCCCAGGCCAGGGGTGAACGAAACACTCTGACAGAGATGGGCATAGGGCTTTGAATGCAAGTCCAAGTCAAGTCTCAAGTCTCTGAAGGACAGCAACAAGTCTTATCAAATCTCTTGGGTTTCAGATAGTAAAATATAAAATAGCATAAATGGATTGAAGGACTGTTTTTCAGGGTTACAAGCAAATATGCCTTACCCTTAGGGCAGCTTTATTTTGAAAAGAACTATAAACAACATTATTTTTCTTGATTTTTAAATTGCAATCACCAGGCACAATTACTTACTGATCTTACAGCATCAAGGACTTTATATGAGTGGAAATTAAAACATATAGCATTAAGATGCAGCAACAGCTGTGTAACAAATTCTGCAAATTGTTTTGCACTGTCTTTAAACTGTTTTTAATTATTTATTATTTTATGTAATGGGACTGAAAGTTAGGGAGTGATGTGATCCACTAAACTATAATTAGTATGCAAAATAAATATGCTTTATTAGTTTTTATTTTTACAGGTTGTAAATGAATAAAAAACAGGTGGTTTGAGTTGTTTGGAGGGTGTGGGGAATACTGCTTGAATATAACAATTTAATTGATATGAGAAATGTGGACCAACCTGAAAAACCAATACAAAAAACCTACATGCAGAGGAAAAACAGAGAGGGAGACACCTAATTAATCGTCACCCTTATTATGATAATCTCATGTTTATGTCACTGTTGTAATTTATGTTTTGTTGTGCAGAGTTTAGAAAAGACAACACAGAAGCACAACGCGACTTCACAGGTGTCACATAAACAACTGAATAACTTTGCCCAGAGAAAGTTTGACTAAAGGCATCATGAGAAAACAGAGGTAGTCTTGGCATTACAAACAACAGAACAGGCTTTACTTTGAAATACACCACAGAAGTCTTACTGCTATATGTTGAAGTCTGGAGATATTGACAGGCACGTGGCGGACCTGCAGTCGATGAGCTTTGGCACAAACACAGCTTGAAACTCTGTCTCTCAAAGCACATACACTCGTGTTCTGTCTTTACAGTGAACCATGCTCATGTCTCATCAGTGAATTGACCATCAGGCTGTGTTGTCCATCTTTCATCAGATGTGAGTGTGCTGCCTATCCAGCATGCTTTGGCTCTTCTCTGCCGAGCACACAGGAGGGAGGGCTTCACCCACATGGCACAGCGAGCACCGTGTGCAGGGCTGTTATCATGCAGTAACCACTGATTTGATTATTTTAATAGATATTAATATCATGATTATGAAGCATAATAACTTACTGAATTAAATCATGCACCACATGCTTTCATTGAATGTTTATACTTTTGACAGTATTATTTTAACATTAGAGAACAGGTAATACACAGAAATGTAAATATTTAAATAGCTCAAACTAATGCCAGCGACAATAAAGGAAAAAGAAAAAAAAGTTTATTGTGTTACGTGGCACATTAATCTTTGATCTCGGTAACTTTTTTTTTTTAATGTATTTTTGGGGCATTTTGTGCCTTTATTGATAGGAGAGAATGACAGTGGATAGGCTTGTGGAAGGGGGTGAGAGAGTCTTTGCAAACTGGCCACAGGCTGGATTCAAACCTGGGCCATTAGAAGTATGTATATGGGATGTGCCTGGTTGCTAATCTCTTCGCCAAACCAGCACCCCATATTATTATTTTTTTTTTAATTCTGGAAGGCAGTAACTGTTATCATGATTAAAATTTGACCAATTTCCCAGCTATATTTACCACCTGACAGAACCAACATTAGACATGTAATACTGTAAGTTTGAGTATGTTCGTATGATATAATTACACTAGATCCAAACTAACGTTAAATGTATTGTGAATGAAGAAACCCCTCTGGTAGGACTCAGTAATATAACACCATTGCGGTGAGCCCATGTGCAGTATTGCACATTGTACGACTTGCGATGTGCAGCAGCCTCTTCAGTGTTGGTGAAATGGAGACATAAAGCACCCAATTTATTTTTTTAATGAATATTATTCAATGAAGGTCTGATATCAGCCTCATTAGTCTGTTTGAGTTGAAAGCTGCACATGCAGACTCTTTGTGTCTCCTGGATACATGTTTGACAACAACACTGCTCCAGTCACAGGTACACAGCAGATGTGGAGAGTTTATTATGATATGAGGGAATTACATCCTTCTTGTTTTTACATGATCCAGAAAAGATACCTCAAACAAGATGATTTGCTGCAGTTCTCAAACCTTGCATCCAACTTGATTCTGGTGTCTCAGGGGGGAGTCCATGTCAAATCTAAAGTCACCTCTATGTGGGGCTGAGTCTTGTACTCTCGTCTTCATCTGTGCCTGTTGACTTTGCTTCTGCTCTTTCTCTCTTGCATTAAATTTCCTTTCTCTCTTTACTAGGATCATCTTCTTCCTTTTGTTGGACCTCATCAGAAACCATTGTCTGTCACTGTCTGGTATACAACTACAGCCCTGGTGGGAACATAAGTGTGTGAATTCCCTGCCTTCTGGTGAAGCAAAAAAAATAGCGTTAGGCAGATTCCAGGCAAGGCCGTCTTTTCCCTGTAGCTTTAATGTCTACAATAAAACCTCTGTAATGTCTTTGTCCACAACATCCTGTTTTAGCATTTGTGCATGTGCTCAATATCAGTTCAATTAAAGATTGTAAGTTTTATAGCAACTTTACTCTGGCTCATTGAACAGAAGATTTTCCTAATGCTATTTATATACCCTTTAGAAGGATGTAATTGCAGAAATAATAACTTCACCATGGAGACTTGTATATAGTATAGTGTACTGCCTCCACTGATGGCAGTGTATCTGTTGCTTCCTGACAGCTCAAGATGCTGTCTCACCATCACTTGTTGAAACTTTTTTCAAGCAGCTTGTAAAAATAAAACTTTTTTTGCATCCTGAAGGTGTGTAAAAAGTCCAAAGCATTCTCCTAAATCAGAGGTACAACTGTTTTAAGGGTGTAATATAAAGTTTCATTTTCAGCGCAACTCTTGCACCACTGTGAGGCAAGAGGGCGAGCATAGAATTATAGCAGATAGAATACGCCTTGTTGACAGCACTGCAATATTTCCACTTTGGTATTTCGGAGATACATAAATCATTAATCGCATTACCCTGGTCGTGAGTGTGGCAAATGTTTTGCCTGCTGTTTTACCTGTGTATGGCAGAACCTGCTTATCCATGATTGGTTAATACATCTCGGCCTTAATAGAAAAACAAATGGATACCAGAACATTTTGTATTCTGAAAACCATGACCCCTGTGTACAGATTCTACATCTCTATTTAAAAATTATAAATAGAAGTGATCCTTCCCTGTACTTCTGTCCCCTCCTTCCTTTACCCTCACTCACTGTCTGCGCCTTTTTTCACCCAGATGCTACATCTCATCCATTCCTTCCTCCGTCCTCGCTCATCTTTCCCCCTCAGACCTTTTTGCTCTCTCCCTTTCATCCTGTAAGCTGATTCCAAGTGAACATGGAAGTTGAGTCGAGCCCCGTGCTGCCCAGCCAGCCTGATAATATCGGGCTGAGTGTGAGAGAGAGACAGCCCCTCTGCCTTATCCCCCTCTAGACAGGCCAACAGGAGACACAGCCAAATCAGAATAATGAGAGGCACACTGGCATGGACCGACTGGAATGACACACATTCTGGCGCGTGATCACTAACAGGCACGCACACACACACACTCACTCAGTCATGGCCTTTCAACAGTCTGCCTATTTGTTTGTTTGTCTGTACGTGTTTGTGTCTGCTCATTCATCTGTGTTTTCCTGTTCTGGCATGATGATTTCAACTTGAGAATCTCGCCCATCTCTCTCCCTCTCCGCCCTTCTGTCTAAATGTTGGTTTCAGAAAATAGCCTGCTCCCTGCCAGTCTGTAAGTCTCACCGTTGTTGAAATCCCCCAGCTGTGAGTGCTGCTTGCTTGTGGTTACTATCAGTCCTTGGTTGTATCCTGAAGACTAATGATCTGTCCTAATCAGCAGTGAAAAGCTGCAATGATGTCTGTGTGTTCGCTGGTTTGCAGTGTTTCCTTTGTTTTCATTTTTTTAATCTGAGTGTCTGTAAAATGTCAAGGTTCTGTACTTGATCAGATTTTGGATGTAGATTACTGACAATAGAACTGCAGCGAGGAATTCTATCCAACATGATGTTAAAATGTCCCGCCAGTCCCTTTTCCATGTTGTGTTTTATAGTTAGGTACATAAATATGGGACAGGTAGGTCAAAATATTGTTAGTGCCGTCCCAAGGTTGGGTACTGTCATTTATCCAGTGCTGGTGGTATATAGTTCCTTTTAAGGCAGTGGTAGTGCCTATACAGTTCCTTATTCTATACTTTTAAGCGAGAAATAGTGTGCCAGTATTTTTTTTATCTTAAAGTGGCTTAATTTTGTTTTCCTGTCATGACCATTTTTCTGGCCAGAGTGCAATTTTTGTCTGCTTACTACACAAAGAAAACAGAGAAGTTCCAGAATTTTTGGCTCTGAAACTTTGTAAATGTTTCTAACGCAGCAAGCCAGTAAGACCAAGCAGAATAGGAAGCATCACACACCATATATTATTTACTTTTAAAGCTCATAAACATGGCAGCAGACATAAACAAAACTATATGTGTATTCAGGCTCTATTCGTGGCAAAGCTTCAACTAAGACCTGGGAACGTTCCTTGTTCTCTTTACATCCCAAACGTGCTTCATTGGATTGAGCTCTGGTGTCTGTGGAGGTGACGTCAGAATAGTAAAAGGTGCGTTCACACTGAATGCGACCTGGAAGACCACTCTGCATGCAAACTTGATTGATGTATAGCCGCGATCAGCCCTCCCGCTGTGTTGCAGATGCGGTCTTGGTGACTTGGTCGCACTACTGGATCACTTTGGATGCACAACCGTGCCATGTCGCTCAGTCACCAAAGTTCAAAAATTCTAAACTATCTAAAACTTTTCAAGTGACGTCACGTTTGGCTGTGCTACAAAGGCCAATCAGCATTGTGTGGGTGTGTGGTAACACCCACAACAGCTGTCTTTGTTCTGGATCACAGACTGACAATCCAAGTCCATGTGGGGACATTAGTTAGTGAGCACATTAGTTCTGCCTTATTCAATGGAGGTGGTGGTTCTCTGCGGTCCTGTCCTTCATCAGCTGCATTAGCTGCTATCTTTTATGGCTGGCAGATGACTGAAAAGGATGAAGTTGGAATAATGTCTAATACATAGAAGTATGTGATATGATACGATTGCAGTGAAACTGGAGTTGGCATAATGTCACTTACAGTGACAAGATGAGCTATTTTTGGACAGGAGACACGACTCGTGTGGGCGACGCGATCTTGGTTGCCCAAGCCGTGTTTGTTGTGAAGTCATCATCATGTTCAAGTTACCAGTTTTAGATGATTTGAGATTTGTGACATGTTTTGTTACCCTGCTGAAAATAGCCATTAGAGTGTAGGTTCAGTGTGGTGTTAAAGGGATGGACATGGTCAACAGTAATGCTCAGGTGGGCTGTGAAGTTTAAACAATGCTCAATTGTGGTATAAGTAGCCTGAGGTGTGCGGAGAGAATATCCCCACACTGTCACACTGCCATCAGCAGCCTGAACTGTTGTTACAGCTCAAGATGGATTCATGCATTTACATTGATTATTCCAAAGTCTGACCCTCCTTCCTAATCTGGCAGGCCTATCAGTCCAGACAACATTTCCCAATCTTCTGCTGTCCAAATTTGGTGAGCCTATGCATACTGTAGCATCCAGTATGGCTGCTGCAGGCTGTTTGCTTCAAGGTGGGATGTGTTGTGCATTCAGAAAAGGTTTTTGTGCATACCTTGGTTGCAGCAAGTGGTCATTTATAGTTTTTATGGCATAGTTACCGTTTCCTCTTGATCACCTTGTACCTCTTTGACCACTCTCTTTTGACCTTTAGCAACAACAAGAAATTTCCCCCCAGAGAATAACGGATGATCACAGAGAGCCATTGACATGATCCTATACCCCAATACAGAGACATTCAAGAGCACTCACTCTGTTTTTATTAGCAGCAGTAGTTGGCTGTAAGACACCTGTTGATATTGTAACAAGTTAATCTTTTGAACGCAGAGGAAAATGATGGATAAATGATGTACATGCAATGCTGATGGTGAATGTTTCAACCATCAGTCATCAATCTGAGCTGATCAGATGTTTCTCTTGATTAATATTAATGATAAGTGTAATATTGATTTTTTATCTCTAAATTGAATACTTCTAAATCAAGAAGTTGACCACTCAAGTGCCTTAACTGTGCTTTAGTTCCACACATCATGCAGACATTTTTACTGCTATGTCCAGTGCACAGAGAGGTAGGAGTTCAGGCGTAACCACAAGTTTATCTGGAGTTATACTTTTTTGTTCATCACAGTGGTGGCAGAGTCAGAGTGCATGTGCATGTGGGCTGCGCAGTTGAGCCACACATCACACACTCATCCTTCAAAATAAAATAGTTTTTGATTCCTTTCGTTATGCTAACAGTTACTATATTTATTATTTTTGTTTCTGTGCAGTCTGGAAGCAAATATCTTTGACCAGGGGCCAGTCCACTTCCCCATTATTGGGGACCTGCAGTCTAAAGAGCATATAAAGCTTTAAAGGAAGACACTGACTTATTTAATATCCATTTACATTCTTACTCAAGAATTAATTCATTATAGACAGTTATGCATCACCAGTCTTTTTATTTTTTGTGTAAGAGACATCGAGAGCTCTTTTTCACTCTTTATTTTTTATCCACAGTTTTTATTCCTACGAGTTGCTTCCCCTTGTGCCTGTAATTCAGTTTATAAATATACAGTAACCTAATTTATTTTCATGCTTAATTTAATAACATGGGATACTGTCTGTCAGTATCTTGTTCTTCTTTGAAACAGATCATCAGCTAACTAAATATATCACATTGGTTCTTGCATGATTAAGTAATTACACTGGCTGGTGTGTAATGACATAATCATGCAAGTCTCTGTGTGATATTTTCCAATGAATGATCGTTGTTTTGCAGGAGGCTCCCATCCATCATTAATATAAACATTTGCATGTGAGCATATTTCTTTATTTCTCTGTATCCTTTGCCTGAGGTTCAATTTGTGGTAGAGGAGTGTGGTAGGGGCTGGCGTAGTGGAGGGGGGTTGTCATCACTCTCTCTGGCTGTGCTACAGTGTGGAGCCGTGCAGAACTGCCACTCTGAGCCAAAAATACATCTGGCAAGAGAGGACAAGGGAGGGATGGAAAGAAGGATGGAGACGGGGGGGGGGAGTGAATAGAGGAGAGGGGAGATTGTGAAGGGGTGATGCAGGGATGGAGAGGAGTGTAGTGTTGCGTAGTGTACTGTACTGCGCTCTCCTTTCCCCCTCTTCTCAGCATCATCCAGAGCATGAACATTTCTTTAATCACAGCGCAGAAAGCAGAGCAGAGCCGAGCGGAGGACGTGTGTCACACTGCTCCGTCTGCTCGCATCACCCCCTCCCCTCGACACCACCACACCACACGCAGATCCATGTCTCCAGCTCTCCATGCATCACCCTCCTCCCCCTCCTGGAACTCACCTTACCCATCTCCCGCTCTTTTTCTACCCCCTCCTCACCTTTGTTCTCCTTCTCTTCCTCTCACCTCTGTCTCCATCATTCCTTTTGCTTGTCTGTGTCACTGTGTCATTTGTTTCCTACCCTTCAGTGCGTTTCCCTCCCTCCCCCCCTTTCTCCCATCTTGCTCTGGATGGATAGAGACTTTTTGTTTACTACGGGGAATGCTGTTCCTGCCTTATTGACCAACCAACAGGAAGAAATCTCAGCCAGAGTTGAGCCTGGGATGCTTGTTTTTCTGACTGCCAGCCATGTCAGCCTGTCAGGCATGTTTGTGAGTGTGTGCGTGTGCATGTGTGCGTAAGAGTGTGTCACACACGGGTTGTTGTCATCACAGACGGAGGGGTTGTTGTGACATATCACCCAGCTTTGTCACAGCAGAGGACAAAACCGTCTCATTAGGGCCACACTTACCAAATGTGGATTTATTTTATTATTTAATTGGTGGTGAAAACGCTGTGGACTTCAAGATCCATGACAAAAACTCTAATTAGCTGATAGGATTGTTTATACATAAATTGTTTAACAAGTTTGTCCGTCTGTAGCTCTGTCTCCTATTGGATTTGGAAGTGTGACAATGGAAGTTCTTAATATGACAAGTTCCACCAACATGTCCCCCTGTTTGCTTCTTTCTCCCTGACACTTCTGGTTTTTTTTTTTTTGCCTCCCACAGCAATTGAACCACCCCAATGTGATAAAATACCACGCGTCTTTTATTGAGGACAATGAGCTGAACATAGTCCTGGAGCTGGCAGATGCGGGGGACCTCTCACGTATGATCAAGGTATGAAACTCTACAACAGCAGACCCCAACATCAGCTAACACTTCTGCTCAGACTGCTGGAAGTGCAGCGGATTTGTTTATATGGTCCAAAAGATTTCCAAGAAAATGTCAGCAACAGGGGCCTGAGAGGACACAGAGCAGAAAATAGAAATATACAGGGGATGAGTGAGGTTAGAAAAAACAACAATCTAGCGTTTTTTAGTTGTGAGGTGTAATTCTTTAAACAAAAATCTGACAAAATAGTTCAACACACACAAGAATGCTGTCACAAAGGCATCAAACTGCTGACATGGCTTTCTATCACAAAGGGAATAGTTACAGGAGGTCTGTGGTTTGTGGGTTTTGAAGGATTTTGACTTAATGGATACTGAGTCATCTGAGTCATCCACATTTCACTGAAACCAAAAACCAGCTAATATAAGGTCTCCTGCAAACCTCCTTTAATCCATATAGTCTGGGCTGATATGCCTGGAGTGTGAAAAGGAAGTTATAAAGAGTGAAGTAATGATTAATGCTCATAAAGTTGCAGCATGTGTTTTAGGTAGGGGGTATGGGAATAGGTATGAGCACTAAGTATGTTGTATGTTTTCCATTTGCTTTTTACATGTTATGTCCTGAGGTGAGGTTACATTTCAATAAGGATGGGAATCAAGAACCAGCTCCAAGTTGAAAATAGTTTTCATGTGATTTGAAGAACCCATGTCATTTACCTTTTAACTACTTTCTTTACCAGTTACCTCTATTTAGTTCCAAGTGCATTACAAAACAATGGCTATGTGTACATTCTAGAGCTGCAACTATCGAGTATTTTTGGAATCGAGTACTCTGTCGATTATTTCTTCGAGTACTCGAGTACTCTAACAAAATATACTTTTTTGTTTATAAACAAATAAATCAATTGTATACAATGCAACATGTTAGGGCTTTCAAATTGAGCAACCAAATGCCGTTTATTCCTCTGAAAAGGGTTTTATTTTAACAACTTTCAAAGTTTAAACCAGGACTGGCTTAAAACAAAGCCAATACAATACTGATTTACAAAGCAGTAATATAATTCTGCAATTAACACACAAGTGTGTTCTGGAGGGCATTTTGCAGTTTGGATTGAAATCCTTATCATGTTCTTAAATCCTGTGTCCTCCACCATGGAAAGAGGACGCATGTCTGTGATGAGCATATTTAAAATGCTGTAATAGTAATAGTTGCAGCCCTAACGACGTGCTATCATGCTAGGCTACATGCTAGGCTAACCCTGTTTGACATCAGGCAAACTGCACTGTGTTTTCTTTTCGTCCCTTCTTGTAGTGACCACACACTTGTGACACACTCTGCCATTTCTTCTGTGGACTCTCTCCTTTCTGTCCCTCTCTTTTCTCTTCCTTCATGATTGTACAAGCCGCACAGCAGCGGAGGTAGCAGGCGCGTTGTGCCACAGAGATGACCGTCCGTGTCAAACACCGTGCACTGCATAGTAGTCCAGATATATATTTATATGTATAATTATATATTAAACGAGGCTTCGAGGCACAAAATTTAATTCGAGGATATTTTGTAATTGAGTACTCGAGAATATTCGAGGAATCGTTTCAGCTCTAGTACATTCAGTCAATAGCCCTTTCATAACTGGAATATTAGCAATAACCTGACTGTGCACAGCCATGTAAACACCAATAGCCCTTTTGAAAAACTGGGATACGCCCATATTCTGGATTTAAAAACCCAAGAATCACCCCTGGATTACTCCTTTTCTAACCTGAATTTTTGTTTATGCATCACCTATCGGGATGTCTCCATCAAAAGGAGCATTGATTTGTGTCCTGCACATGCTCTTTTTGCAAGGAATTTTGTCCTTTTGAGTACAGGAAGTACTTGTTGAAAAATGGCACAGCTCCGGCTCCATTTCCTATTTCTTCATGTTCTCGCCTTACATTAATGAAGAGTTTGACAAAGAATAGTGTCAAGTACTGGTGGGTCAGAACCAGCACCGAAGCGCAAGTGAAGCCGACTGCCACGTGCCCCAGGCTGTTCATTATCTGCCGTGCTGCTGTTTTTGTTGTTGCTACTGGATACAGAAAGAAGAAGCTGAAATGATGCGCATTGCGTCATGACATTCTCCATGTTGTTCGTGCGTTACTGTTTTGATCGGGATACCACTTATAGAGGAACAACCCTGTTTGCTCATGCATGTAAACGGGATATTATGAATTTATCAGAAACAGGAATATGACCTTAACCTGAATATTGACTGCATTTAACGTAGCCAATGATGTCAGGCTCTCAGAGGAAGCAGTCATTGTGAACAACAACAAAGGAGTTGAAGAAGTAATCAAGGGGAAAAGAAGTCAAAGGCAGGCTGAGGTGTTGCTCAGTATTATTCTCTGATACCAACAAGGCTGATCACTCTGGCAAGATACTCAAAGATTTGCCCATGTAGCACGGCATTATATGCTGGGTTTGTTGAGTGTTTGATGCTCCAAGGAAAATGTGTGTAAGCCTAATATTTCCACAGTGAAAGTCTGCTGGAATAGATAATGGAATCAGTTAAGAATGGAATTGATTCAAATCAATATTTTTATGAATTAAACCTTGGCAGTGTATCAGTAAAACTAGTGAATTCATTCTAGATTTGCAGAAGACTTCAAAAATAAAAATAATGATTTCCCTTGACTTTATAACCACTCATTTTGTGCCCCACGGGCTTCTGTAGTTATCCCCCCTGCAACATTTCCTTTCCTAAAAGACACAAACAAGAACAGGTTAGACATTTTGAACAATTTCAGTGTTCAGTTTAAATAATGGTAAGGCCTTACATTTGGCTGGTGTGTGCTTTTTAATAAGATAAGTAATTCCAGGAGAGTTGATGATAATAAGATGCAGCTTGCAGTGCCAGTGTAGCCTTCTTTTGTCCAAACTATATTGTGAATCATTGATAACAAAATAACATATGCTTATTTCAAGAGGAAAATCCAGTTCTCTTGCCAAATATTTTGCTATCATTGTTTTGTATAATTTCTGTGTCCTTTCCATTCACACATTTTTGCTGAAGAATTGTAATTAAATCTGGGTTTTACAGTTTTTATCAATATGTAAAGTTAAGTTCTTCACAAGTTTTACTTTCGGGACCTTCACAACATTTGTATTCAACAAGATAAAACCTTAGTCTTACTTTAAAAGACACAAACTTCTGTTTTGACCAGGGTCACAATAGAGCTCATGGTTAAAAACAGGGGTGGGCAACCGGCAACCCAGGGGCCACATCAGTGTGGCCTGTGAGTCGTTTTCAGAGATAAGAAAAAACTACATATTCCATAGGAAAACATGAATAAGGTTCATATTTTGTATAGAAAGAGCTGTAACTGGCTGTAATTGTCTCCATAAAAATATCATGAGCATCACAAAGTGAATTTAAAAGAGACAATTTACCAAAAATCCTTTTAAGTCTCCTCCATTGAAAACATAACGTGAACTGTCCGGAACTCTGTGTTTATCTGATAAAATTAAGTATTACTATTATTATTTTGTGTCAGAAACATGAGTCTTTATGTGTGTCTTGTAAAACATACAACTACAACCTGAGAGGGAGAGGACATAAACAAATATAACACCACTAAAAGCTACTAGCCACATTTTATTTCTCCTGCTTGTTTTCAGCCACCGTTGTTTAGATTAAAACTGCATATGAGGCTACAAGCTGTGAAAGTAGGTGAGTAGTTTGCTGTGTCAGTCATCTTGTTGCACACATACAGTATAAAAGCAAAACTGTATATCTGCTTTTGCACTGTGTGTAGATAACTCACTCAAGAAGATTTCACAAGCAGCCGATTTTAAATTTCTGTAATAGGCTTGATCTCCAACATGATTCTAACAGCACAACTTTAAGTAAGTAGAATTCAGCACACCATTTAATATCAAGAATGCCATGTGTTTGACATTATTGTCGTTGATTAGGCTAACTTTTAGCTACACATAAAATCCGTTCGATAATGAAACAAGCAGGTTGATAAGCTGTATCCATGATGGGCCTGTGCTCAAAATATTGATACGGCAAAATATCGTATCACACTCCTTTGGGATACGTGTATCGATACGGATTCTACAGAATCGATACGGCCTAAATATTTTGGCAGTTGTTGTAAATACACTTTGGGTAATGTTAACAGTTGCACAGTTCAATGTAGAAGACAAGCTGCATAATGAAGCATATGTTCTAATGTTTGAACTTAGGTCTACCATCTTTGAGGATCTAAATTTATGTCTCTCAATTTGTAGAACCACTTAAAACTCATCCTTGTTCCTTTTCTTCTTATAAGAAAAAACTAAACTTGTCAAGAATTTTGCTTAAAGCATTGTCAATGTTCACAATTTACGTGTACTGGGATACGTATCGTATCGTGAAGTTGCTGGAAATACCCAGCCCTAATCCATGATGGCATTGGTATCAGTTTGAATGATCTTCAGTATTGGCCTAAATCAGCTGCTTTGGCAAACACAGGCCATCAGCAAATGAATATGAGATGAACGGATGTCAGTTTTCAGATGCTTATTTGTTGTGTCATACCAGTTCAGAGCTGACATCTGGTACAGCTAGCTGCTGATTTAGAGAAAATTTTTGGAGGGTAGTAAAAAAGACCTGTTGACCAAACCTTGATATGTTCTCATGATCAGACAGGTTAATAAAATTTTATTGTACAATTACACCAAAAGAGCTAATGAGAGAAACATTGGGATTGGCTATAATGATTTTCTTAAACACTGGTCCTCAGCATCAGCCCAGACTTTTACAAACAGGGCTTCCCCGCTACTAGAATCAATAGAATCTTGTAAATTCCCAATGCTAGTCAACATTGAAGATAAGATAAGACATTGACATGTTTTTTGAGCCCAAGGATGTATAAACTTGACCATATCTAAAACTCAGACCCACTGTGTGTTTTCGTGGGTGGATGCTGTTGAAATCTGAGCAGAAGAAAGACCAGGGCTGTTCCAAGCGAGAGCAATTACATCCCAGGCTCACCCTGTTATTCAGCTTTGAGTAAGGCCGAAGCAGCAGTTATTATAAAAACCTGCCAGTATATCAAATTAGTGGTGTGCATGTAAAAAGCCCGGTCTTCTCCCATGCATAAATGATGCCGCAGCGTTGTATCGGCACAGCTCGACAAGCTGTTTGCAGTCATACTCAGCAGCTCCACATCTGCACAGTTCAACACAGCAAATTAGGAGAGGCGAGGATTAGTGGTACAAGAGAGTGAACATGGCAGGCTCAGCACACACTCACACACGTTCTAGTGATATAAGCCCCCCCCCCCCTCCCAAACACACACACACACAGGCTGGAGTCTTACTTAGGATACACTCTGTAAGCAAAGAATTTGTAGACACAACCAAATATAACACAAAATTCACTTTACAAAGACGTACCATGGCAGCCTAAAGAGGTAAAATAACAAACCACTGAGCGTCACTGCTATCTCTGCTAGGCTACTGAGCATGCTGGGAGCACTCAGACTGTGTCATCTCCTTATGGCTGCTGACAACATCCAGTCTGATACCCAAGCACGTGCCCCTCCTCCGCCACATTTATCTCTTGCACTGTTCTAAATGTTTTTTTTTTAAATGTAACAGTCCCCGTCCAGAGGTGCATGCCATGGATTAGCGCCCCCTCCTCCCCCTCAGGCCGTAATGTGAAGTAAACACATTCATACAGTGTGCCATATGTAAAACAGACCCCCCCTCAACCAATGCATGAATTTAACATTTCTTATTCTTTTTGATTTCTCGTCCTGCATGCCACACTTTCCTCCTTTCTCTCTCTCTCCTTGTACGCTATTACTCTCTCTCTCTCTCTCTCTCTCCCTGACCAACTCAGAATTCAAATGAAATCAAATGGTCCTTGATTTGCATGCACTTACAGAATATTGCATGTGCGGTGTTTGCTGTAAAAGGCAACGGAGGAGAGGGTGGCGGCTGCGGTGGTGGTGGTGGGCGTCTATGTGCTCCCCCATTGACATCAAACGGTCCTCTGATATGGAAATGGGAGGGCACGGGAAGAATGGCTTCTCAATGAGGCTTTGTTTGGATGTAGGCCAAGGTCTATCCCTCCCCTCCTCAATCCATCCACCATCCCTCTCTTTTTTTCTCTCGCACACCTTCCATCATTTTATGCAACTCTTACCTTTCCTCTGTTTCTTTCCATTCTTCCACAGTCCTCTCATTTATCTCTCTGCCTCTTTACGGTCTCTGTTCCTGTCCGGCCTGCGCTCGCTCACATCTTTAACAGAGCTATAGATCAGCTATTCTCATAGTCCCTCCATTTTTCTTACTTAGCCTCTGACCTCACAAAAGACAGGAGGTCATTTGAATAACATTAAACAAACTCAGGTAGGACTGAACAATATATATTGTGTTTCTCACTCGATTAAGATGTGTACAGGGATGTGCAATGTGAGTCATGTGACCTAAAGCACATCATGTTGCAACTCCTGCTCCAGTAAATAGAGACCCGAAGTGCTTTGTTTCTTTTTTGTGACATATAATCAATGAAAGTGTGTTTGATATGAGCCTCAGCTGTCAGGGAACTGAACACTATGCATGTCTCTCCTGTATTTATGTTGCACATATTGAGGGTGAAGCTCCACTACACTGTCGCTGGCTGCACCAGAATGCTGACTAACAAATACACACCATGGAGTGCAGTTCTTGGCTGGAAACAGACAAGACAGGTGGACCTGTGCAGAGCATCACGACGCAGTCAGCGGAAGTTTAATGGAGCTTCACTGTAGACAAGCTGCGTGAGGAAGGCATTTACATGCAGCGTTTTTTTGAAGGGTCTCCTGCTCTTAGAGATAAAGTGCCCTGCTGACTGTCAATGCTCTGACCAAATATACAGTCTGTCAATGGCACAAACAGGCTGCCTATCAGCTGTAGGTGCACACTGTTGTGTGGCCTTGTGAGCTTTGCTTCAAGTCGTGTTCACAAAATGCAGCCTTTATTGTTGTGAGAAATAACTGATGACATAACAGTGGCTCGGTATCAAACAAAAGATTAGCTGTAAAGATTAATGGCACATCTCCTTTTCACCTTTTCTGTGCCTGTTTGCCTGCACAATTATAAGGGTGCGTCAGGAGGAAGGGCAGAGCACAGGGGGGAGAAAGAGGCCTTAGCCCTGACTGAGGAGAGTCCTGGTGCTTTTCTATCACTACCAATTCTGTAAGGCTGTTGAATGAATTACATTCTCCCATTTTAAAGATAACTATACATTAAAGGTGTTAGTAAAAGTCCAAAAATGAAGGTTTCACCTCAAAAAGTAAATTCTTATGACCAGGACTAATTTCTGATAAATATTCTAGTGATTGGATTTAGAGTTATCTAATGATATTATCTCAACCACTCAGGAACAAACAAACACAGTATATCCGTTGATCCATGCATCCATACATCCATCCATCTATCCATTCAACCATTCTTCCAACCATCCATCTATCAGCATTTATGTGATGCCTGTAATAGCCTTGTTAGGAAGACGTTTCTAAGATGAACAGGGTGAAAGGAGAAAAAGTCCAAAGTGTATCCCACTCAGTCACTGATGGTGCTTTCCACTTGTGTTATCTGCTTAGCTTGACTTAACCTTCACCATTAGGATACTACCCACTTCATTTTCCATGAGAGTATAGACTTTGTCAATACCTCTTTAAGACAAGTGGGGGTCATCATAGTATGGCTGAACAGAACTACCATGGCATTCTCATAACAAAGGAGAAAAAGAGATGATAGAGCTGTTGGTCCCAATGTGGCTTTTTTGTAACATTGAAGAAGCAAACTTTGTTCTAAAAATGGTCGAAAGCAGCAAAACAATACAACTTCTGGGGCAGAGGAAAAGTTTGGGTCATACAGCATTACAGACCTGACAACGGTTGGTGTTACATCTTGTTTCAGATGCCCTCAACCCTTTAAAATACTCTGACCATTCAGTATACAAACAAACAAATCCATACTTTCTGTACATATCAAATGATGTTTGTTTATTAGATATACTCTTTCCTAATTTTGATACCAACTTAAACTTACTAATTTCTATTAAAAATAACCTTCATGTGCCTTTTTGGAGCTACATACAACACCATGTGACTTTTTAACCTGACAAGATACATGCATATTTACCATTACTTCCCCTTACTTAAATGCAGGTTTGCAGGTTTATTTTTTTTGTTTTGGACCAAAAACTCAGATTCCTAAACCCTCTCGAAATGTTTAGGTAATAAGGATTAAAACAAGAACTGGTAGAACTGTTGATTTGCCCTTCATCTGCACAAAGTTTTGTGCATATTGTTCTGTAATATTGTCAGAAATATAATAACTATCACTAATGGTTTACTCCTTGAATTATTATTTGCCAGTACAGACATCCTTGATGTATACATACAGCTTCTGTTTTCCTCTCTGGAATTAAAAGAAGTTATTTATCTAGGTTCACACTAAAACACAACTAACAATTATTATTCTATATCAATACCTGCAATTACAATTAAATTCTCTTTAATGTCCCCTTGAGTTTTTTTAATATTCAGTATCATTGTAGAGCAGCAGTTCTAACAGCTTGTAGACTGATTCACTTGTGATGCATAAATTATATGTACAGGTGGTACACAAATCCAGAATGTTACAAACATGCATAGGGCACTTTGTATTGTAGTCTTTTCTTGACAAATATCTTAAAGCACCTGTAAAAATTCATCTGGGATGCTTAACTGTATAAAAAAATATGAGACTTTGGTTGATTTCTTTACCTCACTGTCCCTTCAGCTTGCCACCCCCAATATGGCAGTGCCAGACACTAGAGGCCCCCCAGTTCTACTGTAGGTGCTTAAAGCATACAGTATATTGTGCACAACCCTTTTTGCTCACAATTAATTTCAGCCAAAATCTTACCCAGTGACTATGATTTTATAAAAGATTTCTATAATTTAAGAGTATTTTTCCAAGTCAGTGTTGAATTATTTATTTATTTATTTATTTATTTGGGGGGGGGGGGCTGAATCCCTCTTTTGGATGTCTTGTAGTTTAAGGCATCCAAATTGGGACCCATGAACCCTAGAGGAGCCCAAAGATATGTCACCGAGGGCACAGTAGGACTTTATAAAAACAATGCTCGCTGTTAGTGCTACGAGTAAAGCATTTGCAAATTTTGTCAATGATATTCCACTTTGTTTGGGGCAAACATTTTACTACAGCAGACATTAGAGTTGGAAATGAAAAATGTGTGTTTGAACCTGTAAAATAGTCACAGTGGCTGTTGTCATTTAAAAGATGTGGAAGTTTTACATTTCAGTATTATTTATAATGGCATAATCACTGTCAATAGTTGCAACATTTTAATATGATTTTCTGTATTTTTTCCAGAAGAGGTTTGAGATAATAACCTCAAAAATATATTAGAAAGTTGTTAACAGAAAGTGGGGGTGTGAAAACATTTTCATTTTCCAAAGGGACCCAACAGAAAAAGTTTGGAACAAAACTATAAACTGTATGTTTCTCATTGTCAGAGTGAATGTTAAATGCTTTTTTTGCCATGTTCGGAGATCAGTGAGGACATGTAAAAGTTCCCAGACTCAAAACATTGATTTAGCCCTTCTTGTTGGTGTTAACAAGGAAATTATAACCACTTCAGTTGTTATGATGGGAATAAAACATTCTCAGTTACAGCCTTGTCATCGTTGTGACCTGTCTGGATATAGACTACAGCCTGGATGACCAGAAATAACTCACTTTACACTCTAAAATGAATAAAAACAACTGAAGGCACTGTGCCACCAACGGCTTTACCTAACAAAAGAACTGCTTGTGAGATTGGAAAGTTTTGGAAGGTACTACAGATTTCTTCCCTCTGTTCCTGAGAGTGCATGTGCTTTCCATTGTAGGCTGTTGAGAAAATGAGACAGAGTTTGGTTAGGAGAGGGACAGACTGTGAGGAAACGGGTCTGGGATGCATTAACGGTGGAGTCAGAGCCGAAGAATCAGTCTGGAGATGGATGCTGTATAATCAGACACACAAACATCTAACTACCATCTGTACTCTGTGCCACCATGTGAGATGTAGTGTTTTGTAACTTTTTGTTTTGATTTAATGTGTGTTTTAATGTCTTGAATTTTTGTTTTTGATTTGCAGCACTTTAAGAAGCAGAGGAGGCTCATCCCAGAGAGAACAGTGTGGAAGTACTTCGTCCAGCTCTGCAGTGCCCTTGAGCATATGCACTCGAGGAGAGTCATGCACAGAGGTACCATCACTGCATACACACATATACACAGCAAACATTCACTCACAAGAATATCTCGATTACTTGTTTTCTGGTAAAAAAAAGAAAGAAATCCAAATTTAGTCCCGTTGCACATTTATACCTTTGAGTTGAATATCTGATGAAATCTTAGATTGAAAATGGAAGAAATATGTAATTCATTAATTGACTTTTTTGTGAACCTAATAAAGTGGTGAGTAATAACAGATTATAATTACAGAAATCCACCATTTAGAAACTCTTTTATCAGCCTTTGAAAACCAGCTTTCCTCTGAAATTTACTTACTACAAAAAAATTGAGCTAAAACAGACTTTGTGTGACAAAAAAACACCTTTGGATAAAGTTTCATATTTTAATGACAAAGAATATTTACCTTTTGTGATGGTAAAGCTGAGGTCATAATTTCACAATATCCAGATACATTATATTGTGCAGCATTATTTCCTACCCAGTACAGTAAAGTAAGCTTTTTGATAATGTTTGGGAGACCGGATTAGATGGGAATAATCCTCTTACCAGAGGAAACATAAAGAGACACTTTAAATTTCTCTGGGACTGTTTGGACTGATGAGTAAACTGTAGTCACTTTAAACATTACAAACACTTAAAAACAAAAAGGATTGCAGAAACATAAACACAACATCAGTAAAATTGAGTAAGCAATCACCCCCAAGTTGAAGTCTTCATAAGGAAGAATGTAATTAACAGCCTTTCTAACTGATGATTGATATTGTGCACTCTGATACATCCACAATATGCAGTTTCTGTGCAGTGTGTTAACTCGTATCGTACTATTTGTTTTTAAGTTTCACCTCTTTATGTTAGCTCCTTAGCCTGCTGTAGACACACATTCTGGGAGAGTCACTGTGCCTACTTACCCTGGCTGTCCTTAACTGAAAGTCTTTGTAGTTGAATCAATACCACAAAGATTTATCTGGCTTGTGTTTTATGTAAGTGTTGGACGATTACTTGATAAGGGATAAGTAAAGTTTAAGGGGATCTATTTAAGAGAGCGCAGCAGAGACAGAAAGTGAGGGGTTGACAAATAGAGGGAGTATGAAGTCTGTCTTCAGCCTTGGGGACCTAAAAATCATAGTCTCTCTACATAGCAGACAACCTAACTGTGAGGCCATCAGCTCCTTTTACCAGGCTCTTTTATTAGTGGAATAATATGGATAGAAACACTAGAGACAGCTATACAAAAAGAATTAGAGGATAAACATTAGGGCTGGACTATTGTGGTAAAAATAAGAATCCTGATTATTTTAAGTGATATTGAAATCACAATTGATATACACAATTATTAATTTATTTAAAAACTTCAGTATTGATTCAAACACAACTTTAAAGAACCAGCAAGCGGCACATACAGTATTATTGATCCACATAAGTCACACACACTCGCTGTGGCTGCACGTGGAGCACAGAAGCTCTATGAAGCGCAGGAACTTGCATACACGGCACTCCACACTGTGTGGCACATTAATCGTTTTTCTTCGATTATAATGTTTTTATGATTGTCAGATGGCAAAATTGAAATCACGATCAAAAAATGATAATTATCCAGCCCTAATAAACAAACAACAAAATTACAATTTCTCGGGTGACTGGGACGATCTGTGATCATTCAAGTGAGTCTAAAATCATTTGCTTGATTGAACTGAAACAAACGGATGCCTGGAAATTTATTTGAACTGTTCCTGTTTCTTCCAAATTAACAGTGTACTATAAAAAGATGGTTCATGGACTACATCTTAATGAAAAAAATGTGAAGAACAGAGCATACAGTCAGTAGATTTTCATCAGTGTGAACAGCCTTGTTGCATCTGACAGAAAGCTTAAGTGCGGGTGTTAAACAACACATAGAGCAGAGAACACAGTGTTTATGGGAACATGTGCTTTGAGTAGGGGCCAGTCAAATCCAGACCTGGATTCATGAGTAAAGACTGCCATACTACACACACACATATACACACACCTTCTTACGGCTACAGGTGGTGTACTTCCGTTGGACTGACTCTGATTATGGCAGAGGGACACTAATGAACCCTGAGCTCCGGGCTTTAATGACCACTTAGCAGACGCCGCCTATTCAAAAGCTGCTTACAATTATATTGGAGCAGTAAATTTCAAAGGCTGATACAGGTCACATTTACATTACTTTAGTAAAGGCAACAGATACTGTTGTTTGGTAACACCAACATTAGCTGAATACAGAAAATATGTTAATAACAGACTTAATGCATGTGTTCAAGTCAAATTCTCAAAGAAAGGGCTTACAACTAAACTCTTCCAAATAATTCTCCATCCAGAGACAATACTCTTAATTCTTTTTTATTTTTCTATACCAGATACATTGTTGACATTCATTGAAAATGTACTTACTTCTCTCTTCTCTTCTGTAGATATCAAGCCAGCCAATGTATTCATCACAGCTACAGGAGTGGTGAAACTAGGAGACCTGGGACTGGGACGATTCTTCAGCTCCAAAACAACAGCAGCTCACTCACTAGGTAATTTACAACTGTGGATATTAGAGATGGGAATCACCAATGGCTCTACAATACGGTATTATCACAATACTTGAATCCCGATTTGATTTTATTGCAATTCCTAATAGTTGACAATATGCTGAGTATTGTGATACTTAACAATGCAGTGTATCTCAGTTTAGGCCTTCTACATTTACATCCCTAAGAAAAGAGACCAAAATTTGATAAAATTTAATAGGAACACATGGCATTATATTCATTCTGTCACCTCAGTTTTATTAAGAGTGGGAGTAAATCCCACAGGTGAAAGCACCCTGCTCTGATGTTCTCAGCCTCTCTTCAACTCTCCACTTTACTGCTCTGTAGAGCTTCAGTGCTGCTGTGTCTGTTGCTGTGTCGATCAAACAATGGCACAACAGAGGCACATACCTGGGCTCCAACCAGCATGTAACAAAAGCCCTTGTTTTTCACAACATGGGTAGGCCTTGAGTTTTTACAAATCAAGAAAGTAATGGATTAAGCAATGTTCTTATCTTTTCTTATCCTTTCTTATTAGCATTTGATTTTTGTTTTTCTCTTAACAGTTTGGCTTTATTCTGGTATTGACATTTTTGTGAGAAGCATAATAAAAAGAAATCTTCTCCCCTCTTTTCTCTGTCTCAGTCTGACCCTGAGCAGGGCTGAACAGTATCAGATTTCACAATGTTGTTTTTTCCTATTGGCTTTTGTATTAAAAGGGCACTACACTAGCCAAAAGCATGCTTTAATTTATATGGAAGATAATTCAACACTGCAGCTAAACAAAGCTCACTGTGTTGGACTTGTGTGGCTCTCATGCACACCAGTGAGCACCTTCAGCTCAAACAAACCATCACTGGAGACGCTACTTGCATTAACAAATCATATTCATAGAGACGAGCAGTGGAGAAAGGTAGTGCTGAGAGTCAGAAAACACACACTAAACATCTGCTTCATTAACCTTCTTGCATGTCATGTTGATGTTAAAGCAACTGGAGCAGGGTCATCATGAAACATACATGAGGGGGATGCACAGACTTTGCATAAGCAGTGATCAGTTCTTTGACACCTGATACTGATATCAGATGTAGGCATTCATTTATTGCTATTGAACAACGCAGAGTTTATGTACTTCAGGTCACATGATGAACAGGTATTGTGATGCAGCTTTTGCACATACCATATTTCATTTGCGGTTAAAAAAATATTCTAGAAAGCACTTGGAGAGCACCAACCTCGACTGAGGTAGCTCACATATTACTGTTACATCTATAAGCAATAGCTTCATGATAAAATCACCATCATAATGTTTCCTTGACACTAATAAACCTACACCTAGCACACAGAATCATATTGATGTCATTATTAGTTTGACAATAAATTAGCAGAAACGATTGTTTGCTAATGGCAGTTTCCTGGATCACCACCAAATTTAATCATTTTTAAGTTGGGTCATTTCCAACATCCACTTAAAGTTAGCAAAATCTGTCCAGTATTTTTTGCGTAATCTTGCTCATAAACATAGAAACAAATAAACAGATACAGGCAAAAACACAACCTCCTTGGCAGGGTGATAATGTTCAGTCTTAGTATTGCATGTTAGTAAAACCAGAATTAAAACTATTGACAAAATATCCGTTGCTTTCATTTCGATACGTGCATACTTCTTCTTTTTTTAAAGGTATGTTTTTGGGCATTTTGTGCCTTTATTGATAGGAGAGAGACAGTGGATAGGCTTGTGAAAGGGGGAGAGAGAGTAGGGGAAGACACTCTGCAAACTGGTCACAGGCTGGATTTGAACCTGGACTGGCAGAAGCAAATACATGGGGTGCCTGGTTGCTAACCACTCCACGAAACCAGCACCCCCGAACCTGTTTTAACCATCTTAACCAATTGTGTCGGGCACATCAGTTTCTATTTTGGATGAAGCAACTGGTTGCAGAAAATAAATGTTTGTATACTGGATTTCACTGGCTAGTTTTGTGGACATTTCTCTAGATTTTTTTTTTCGTGAAAGTTTTTCTTTTATTCTGAAACATTTTACTTCGAGACTAAAACAAAAACAAAAAGTAAAGAACAACTAGGCATCATCACTAAACAAAAACAAGTCTTCACAAATCAGCTTTAGATACTAATTATGTTCAACTGAAATTATAAACCAAAATAAAAAAAGACCAATGAAAAACCCAACACTAACAACGATTGTGGGATATACACTCTAAAACACACACTCCTTTCTTTATGAACACACTAACTCTCACACGGACACTTAGGCACACAGCGGCCCCCAGTAATCACCAAGCGCTGGATGTGTTTCATTAGGTATGGCGAGCACAGAGCCATGTGTCATCTAGTCATGCTGCCCTGCTGCCCGACTGCCGTGCCCCGCCCCTTCGTAGGGCCACTTAGCCACTTCCTGTTGCCTTGACCTTTAAACCTAACACAGATGACGACTGGGCCGAGGCCTTCAACACACAGCTCTCAATTGTGAATGGGTGCCATAAAACAAGCCAGCCAACTTTACAATCACGGTTATTGTTGGCATTGATTGGTGCCTTTGTCACTCAGAGGAAATGAAATCTTATGATGTTATTTTTTGTTTGAGGCAGAAGGAAATGAAGCTCAAAATTGCAACAATTATTACGACTGGTCAGCTTGGCTCAGGTTAAGTCAGAAGTAAGTGTGAGCGTTCAGACTGGACAATCAGAATGAGTCCATGTGTTTAAAGCATTTTCACACATAGGTGTTTATTGCTGTGGGCGTTGGACTGAGGAGGGATTCAAATACTTCACGACTGAAACAGCATTAAAGGTAGAATATGTCAATTTTTTGCATCAAAATAGAGTTTATCAGAAGGACGACTTAGTCTTTTTTGTTTTTTATTGGGTTTGTTCTTTCATAATCTTAGATATTTTTGACAGTTCTCAAAGCCACAGATAAACTTATTTTTTGTTTGTTATCCAGTTCTTGCTTTGGGAGCTACCTTGAAAAGTCACAGCATGTTTCATGCTTCTGGAGGCAATCCCAGAATGCTCTGCTGTTGTCCATAGCAGAAACCAGGCTGGACACTTTAAACAGATTCTGTATGCACAATGATCCGTTTTTCTGACATCTGAGGCTGGCCGTAGACAGATTTGATTGAATATCAGTCATAGAATACTTGAGGTCGTGCAGTTTTGGTTTCTATGAAGCAACACAGACGTGGCAGCCTGACGTGCTTCAGGTCACATGACCAACATTGCACGTCATGCATTGGGATTATTGCAAGTGCACACTTCCCAGTTGTAGAGGAGAAGCATTACATCATTCAGCCAAAGATGAAGTATGTCTGAGTCTATGATTGTATGTCATGATCCTGCTCTGGATATTTGTTACTGCTCATTCTTCCAGTTGACGTTGATTTTATGTTAGCAGGTACAAACCGGTTATGTTTTACAGTACATCATGGACCACTTTGCACTGCTGTATACTTCATAGATGTGCTTTCTGCTTTACTTTAGGCACTTGTGTAATGCATATACTTAAGATCATGGATTTATGCTGTAGCATTCACCCCATAAATTAACTTATTTAAACTGTATGTGAATGGACTGAATTAAAGGCTCTTTAACTTGATTTTACAATAAACAGAAATGCACACAGAGACCTTTTCCACCTCAGCCTATTTACCAGGGTGTCCATAACTGAGATAAAAACAAATAACCTTTCTTATTGTCAAAACTTTTTGTATTTTAAATTATAATTTTTATTTTTCTCAATGAAATCCCTCCAGCTTTCCCCCATGGTCTCCATTTAAACTGTACCAGAGAAAGCTCTGTAAAGGTAAGGACTGGTCATGATAGATGTATTGTTTTAGTCTCAAAGTATCAAACAATGATCTTCAAAGTCTGAAATACCTAAGTCCATCCATCCATCTGTTGTGTGCACTGCTTTAGCTCTTTTGGCCACCATGGGTCCCAGCTAAAGGTTATTGAATATCACCAGTTGACCTAATAAGTATGTTTTGACCTGTAGGAGGAAACTGTCATAACTTTGAGATAACATGCAAACTTTGCACAAAAGGCCCTGTTGTGACTAGGACGACTAATTAGGGCTAGACGATATTACCTAATCTCAGTATCCCGATTAATAGGAGCTCTTACCTCGATTATGATTAATGAACGATTATTTTATGTGATGCTGGAAAAAATTAGTGGTGATACCGACTGTCATCGACACGGTCTTCTGGCAGTATTTACACTTTAACTTCTTTCTGCTCGATGTTCTGTGCACAGACTCCAAAATGTGCCCAAACAGTGGAGACGGTATTTTTCTTAGCTATAAAGTCCTCTGATAGACTGCCGCTTGTCTCCTCCATGGTGGTGGTGCATCCTTTGCTCTTGGCAGAAGTGAACGTAGACTTTAGGGAGGGAGCGCAGTCACGTGACTTACACAGGGAAAATAATCAAAATAATCTTCATGAGTAAAAGTTCTTCGATTATCGGGTCTAAATGTTGATTTCGATTATTTTTCGATTAATTGTCCAGCCCTACGACTAATGATGATTTTTTTTATCCAATTAAAATATTGAAGATTTGAATTCCATGTCAAGGACAATGCTGTAAAAGAACCATGTAAGTCATGATACATCACCAAACAAATCACCCCCATGCTACTCAAAGCAACAATACAAATGTGTTAAGATACCAGTAATTCTGACTAATAGAGCACATTTTAAACTGATACTTTTAAACTCACATTAAACTTAAACTTACATTACTAAAGGCATAACACAAATAAAACAAGCCCACACAAAACAGTTTAAACAAGCCAACAAGAAAAAGTAGTATAAAAAGTATTGGTTCCTTCTTGTCCTGTGTCAGATGATTTGGATTGATCCAATTATTTTGCCTGTATTTCTTACCACTCTCAGTCCCTGAGTAATATATCTAAATTTGAACATTTGGACACAAACCAATGATTTTTTCTTCCTTAGTCATTATCTTATGAGAAAAAAATTCAACTAGTAACTTGCTTCAGAGGCCCAGTGTCGTTGTATTGGCATCATCGTAGCGATGTCATAGGAGATGATGTTTTTCTCTGCTTACTGGGACAATTGCATGTGGCTTCAGCTTCCATCTCCCCACTGTAACCTGCTCCATGATAGAGGATGCATAAAAATGGATCCCTCAAACAGATACAGTATAAATGCTTCCGCTGGTGCTGTCTCACTTTTGCCCATGTCAAACCTTTTTTTTTTTTTTAACCACAAATAGGGTGCTATTCTCAGCGCCTTGTACAGCAGTAGCCCAGCCTCAGAGCAGAGCGTGAATCACATGATCAGCTCAGCAGAGGCCTTATCAACTGAGCAGCAGGCAGTGCCAAGAGAGCTGGTGAAGTAGCCTGTGATAGCTCATTAAATGTTGAGTCCACAGCACCCTCTTTAGGTCGACAGAGGAGAGGCAGCCCCACTCACACAGGGGTCAACTGTAATACTCGTGTCATTCATCTGAAACAGTCAAAGCTTCAGCAAAGTACATGGATTTAAACAGTGATGTTTCCAAAAATATTCATTTGAAGGGGTGGCCCTACTCCAATATAATCCCCCGCTACTGAGAAATAAGGGCATAAACTACTGTGTTTATAGAATTTATGTCATTTATGTGCACTAAGAGTTTGAATTCAGCCCCCCTGCCAACCAATTGGTAGTTAAAATGATATTTTTGCCTGTCTAGCTGTTAATTTTTTTCAACATTTTATTTTGCATTTACTCTGTATGTCATGTGTGACTGTCAGGATTTAACAGCAGGCCAAGACAAAGACTGTGTAAAACAGTTGTAATCCAGAAACAGCTTGCAGGTACTTCTGCACACTGGTATAGGAGTAGGTTTTGATTATTGATATCATCATAATATCTAATACTGTGAGTCTCTTAATTTGAGAAATTCCACTCTGAGCCAGGAGACATCAGAGAACATTGGCACATACACCTAAAAGTAAAGACTATGGAAATTAAAAAAGTAAATTATGAAATGCATGCCTGTGCATAAAACAAATATCAGAAACTTTTGGACCTAATTACATAATGATCAATTAGAGAAAGGAGGCAATGACAAAGAAAGAGTGCAGTGGTGCTTAGGTAAATACTGCTGGGGATCTGGTTATTGTATTTATACAAAATAGACATGGTGTAATATTTATGAATGAAAATGTGGGGCCTTTCCCTTAATGCATTGACCTTGCCTAATCACTGATTTTTTTGTATGATATTAACTTTCTGACACATCAGCCAAATGACAGGTAGATAAGAAACTGCAAAAAACACAACAAATATATCTATTTATTGTTTAATTCACCTGAGTTAAATGGGTATTGTGTTCCATAGATCAGATCAAGTTATCAGACCAGGAAATTAAAAGAAGTATTTGCTTGGCATGTATTTGTGCCTGAGTTGTATAAATATATACTAGTTATCCTCTAGTGTTTGACTTCCCAACCAAACATTTAATCACATTTTTAGCTTGGTGGGGGTCAATTTTGGTCCCTGTTAGTACCAGTGTGGTACTAGTATCTGGTAGTGAATCAGTAAATCACAGCACAGATTGAAGTGCCCTATTTAGGGGCCATTAATTGTTCTCTTACCAAAGAAAATACATTACAGGAACATGAACTATATTAAGAGTTAACATTATTGTCGTACTTCATTGCTCAGTTTTGATTATCTTATCTCGCTCAAATTTGTGAGGAAGCTTGAACGACATAAGCGTGTCAAGTGTTGGCTGGTTTATCAGCAGGGTTAGCTTAGCATTACTTTTGCTGCCATTTGCCTCTCTGCAAAGGGCCAAGTGAGATGAGCCACTTTGCACTACCCAGGGATGGTGAGTATCTCCTGCTGTCACATGTTTTTGAAATTATATGCTTTTTACTTGATATAAAGAACAGTAGGCAGAGTCTGTAGTGGTGGAGAAAGAGTTGGGAATAGCATGTGCCACTTGGGGCGCACAGACAAAATCTGATGGCTGTCCACACCCTGAACACAGATCATGTTTAATTGTAGGCATGACCCACTGGTCCATGAGACTCAAAATTCTTCACTGGTCTCTCCTGAATTGTCATTTAAATGATTTTTATAGCTAACATAGACCTCCTGTCTGTCTCCATCACACATCCTTCAGCCCTCTTTCTTTTTCTCTCTCAAACTTGTCCTCACTTTGCCACTTTTTCTTTCTCCACTTTTATTTTCTTTCCCCTGATGCTCTGACTTTTACCAGAGAAATAGACAAAGGTATAGGCAAAGGGTAGAGACACAGGGTGTGAGAAAAGTGATGGTGAATGGAAGCAAACACAGAGAGAAGAGGGAGAGAGATGAGGAGCAGTGTGTGAGGAAAAGAAGGGAGAAAGGGGTGATAAAAAAAGAAAAAAAGGAAGAGTTTTGTTGTGTGCAAGACAAGAATACATTACAGTTTCTCAAAAGGAGAAAAAAGTAAAAGAGGAGAAAGAGACATGAGAATGAAACAGTATAAATGAAGGAACTAGGAAATCAAGGAAGAGGGACAGAAAGAGCGAATATAAGGAAGAGGATGGTATGTAAAAGTCAGTGTGTCAGTGTGTGCGTGCACTGCTAGCTCGCGTTGGTCTGTAATGAGCCCAGCCACCCAGCTGAACAGTGAAGCAGGGTGCTGGATATGAAATGGAGGTCCAGGGATACAGCCTGTCAGCTCCCAGCAGCCGGCACTCATATATATTCACGCACACTAACATAATAACACACACTCTTAGTTTTTGTCCCTTACACACTTTCACACACTTTCACACACACACACACACACACACTAAGAGACGTTGAGACTCTTTGTCTCCTGTTCAGTTTTTGTAAAATGTGGCTCGTGCACATCCAGATATTCTGCAGTTTAGCAACAAAAAACATGCACATATGTACTTGGAGAAGTGTCCCCTCTACACACACAGTATGGGTCTTGAGTATCGGAACTTGAACTGCATTTTTCAGAACCTTGCCTTAACTAACTTGGTAGTGATTGTATAAGCTTACATTACAAAAGCATATGCATTCTCACTTTTTATTTTAAAAGAAACACACTGTACTTGTGCCATAGTGAAATGATAAGTACCTGAAGTTATCTCTCTTGTGGCTCTTCATTGCCACAGCATTGCTACCTTTAGCAGACCTAGGCTCTGTTCATACATGCTCCAGCTAGTGTAAACATTTATGCTACCTACCCTAAATCAAGGCCTCTTAAAGGTCCAGAGCAAAGCTGGGGTCATCAGATGGGATCTTCCATTTTGAGGTGTTTCATTCATTGAGTCCCCACACAACCTCTAAAAAGCTGTGAACCCTTGCATCGCACAGCCTACCCCTCAGAGTGAACTTTCACCTCCCACCGTGCTAAAACAACTGCTGCATGACCATCACAGCTCTCAACAGCATCACCACTGCCATCAGACCAACACTCTTTACTTGTAATATTGGGATAGTGACCATGCTAAAGCTATGTTTAATGAAGTTGTTTGCAATTTTAAAGAATGTGCAGCAAATTAAGGAAAAGTCTAGAGACTATCAGTGCCTCTTTTATAGCTTTTCTTCCTCGGTTTCTCCAGAACATGCTTTTAAAGTAAATGAGGATATACTTTTTAGCAAATAAACCTTTGGGGCACTGGTTAGAATAAATCTCAGATCCATTTAAAGGGAAATGTGGCCAGAACTATCAGAAATGCTAGTGGCTTCATCTTTTTTGACTCGCTGGAATACCTAACTAGGAGCTAAGAGGCCTGTGGCGTCCCTTTAACAGATCTTTGATAGTCTTTTATCTGTGGCAGTAAAGCTGAGTGTCTACCCACTGTAACCGATCAATTTAAAAGCATTCTAGACCAAGGATTTCCATTTTGTCTTACATTACAAAGGACAAATATGAATGTAAGGTGTTGTCATCATGTTCAATAATTAGGTTATAGGTTTAAGATTCATTTAGTTGATTCTGTGACTCTTGACATTCATGGTAGAAAAAAGACTTCTTTCCCCCAAAACAGGCACATTAAAAAAACAGAGATGCATGCACAAGAAAAATGGGTCACAAGACATTGAGAAACAAACTTCTGTTAAAAACAGTCATATTAAACAAAAACATAAAATAAGAAATAAAAACATAAATGCACATATGCAGGCAAGAGACAAACTTCACACTTTTTCTTTATAATGCTTGGGTTAGTACACAAGGTTAGAGTGTAAGTTGGGCCGCCGAAAAAAACAGATTGGTTTTAAGTGGAAAGCTGATGCAATCATTAGAGGAATGAGAGAGTAGCCAATTGGCAGAAATAAGTAGTATAATATACCTGCAATTAACACCTGTAATGAGAAAGGTGTTAACGATGAGCACCGGGGTAAAAGGAAAGGAGAGAGGAAAGAAGGAGAGGGAGAACAAGAAACAGAAAGACTTCAGGGAGGGTGCTGTTGGAAATAATTATGAGGATTTCGACGTGCATTTAAAGACTTAGTTATCTTATAAAGAAGAGGAAGGGAGTCGTGAAACAGAGAGGGGTAGGCGAGGAGCCAAATAGAGGGCGAGGGCTCAGCAGGACATATAGAAAACCATGAAAACATAATGGGACTATAAGGGAATCCAAAGAATGCCTTCTGACTTTGAGATTAAGTCTGTTCTGGCTCTGCTGCTTCATACAATTTATCGTCTGTTTGTTTAAGAGTGATGGAGAAGAGGTCGCCAGAGTCTCTACCCTGGGTACGATATAAAAATGGAATTGCTGCATTTTAGATTTATTGCTTTTATTTATTTTTTTTCAATTCTTTATTCAGGAAACTGTGTGGGAATTTTGATTGACAAAGAGCTGCACAAAGCAAAAACGAGTCTGCATTGGGATGTGTCCACATTAGGGCTGGGTATTGATTCAGATTTCCTGGATCGATTTGATTCGATATTACAAGGTCTCAAATCGATTTGATTCACGATTCAATTCGATATTTATTCAGTCTGGGATATTTTAGTTAAAATAGTGCTGTTAATTTAAAAAGTGACCTTTTGACCTGGTACATCATTAAAAATTGTTTTAACATGAAGAACTAAACCCAAAGCAGTTACATGAATCATATTTTAATGATATGCATTAATGAATATTCTGCATACTAGTTTTTTGTCCAACTCGTATTTTCCTTTGTACTTGTTAAATCTAAAATACTGTACATCCAAACATCAGCTTTTAAACTTGCCAGTGGTGCCCATATCGTGCTTCCACCATGTTTGTTTGCAGTAGCATCTCATGAGATCTTGTTCGGTAGAAGGCAACGCAAAACGCTGATCACACGAGACTAGCAGGGTTGATACCACAGGCTGCTTCTCTGTACATCCAAGAAGAAAAAACTTCCCAAGTTAAAAGACCGATCTTTGAATTTTATGGATCAATTATGAACCAGTTAAAGGAAAATCGATTTAAATCGTCCACATCTGATATAGCCATTCTGATTTTTTTTCTTATTTTTACTGCCATTTTCAGTTTTTGCAAAGGCATGGTCTATGCAAAGGAATGTGCAAGAGGACATTAGATGATATGAATACAGAAGCATCTGACTGCAGATGTTTTAATAGATGATCTGGTTTCCTTCAATAGTCCAGCTCCTCCATTAATTGCTTTTTTTTTTAATCTTATCTTAGGGTTATACATGTCATGTGTATTTGTATGTGATGCTGTTGTGATTGTAAGTAACTTCACAAACTGTGTTGCTGCTGCTTGTCTTTGTTAAGGGGACTCTTGCATAAGAGATTTTTAATCTTAATGAGATTGTTTTCCTGGTTAAATAAAGCTTAAATTAAAAAAATGTGTAGTAACGAGGGCTATAAAATGTTTACTCAAATTTGTGTCTCTATATTTTCAAGATAAGTGACAGTTTAAAACACAGATTAATGAAGCTTGAAGCAGGATTGTTTTGATGCAGAGGGCAACAAAAACTTGTGATTTGGGGCTGTATCTCACCCTTTCACAAAGTCATCATATTGAATGTAGTGGGAAATAATCAACATCTTTAAGCTTTTTCTGCTCCCTGTTTTGACTTTCTCAGCATTGGCATTTCAAGTGGCGTCTCATTTGATTCTGTTTTCACACATCAACAACTACATTACATCAGTATAACCAATAGTGTCTTAAGTTATATCTTATCAGAAAGTGTATTGTTTTACCCAAGAACTTGATATTTCTCCCAGCCCTAGTAGTAACAGGTGACAAAGACATGAACCTGTGACTGCAGAAGGGCAACATCACGAACAATTTTTAGCGTGATAGAGCCACAAATACAAATGTATGGCAATTGTGTATGGAATTGTGGACATTGGTAAGTCTTGAATTGCAACCTTTAAAAAAAACATCAAAAAGAATAAGATTTAAAAGATCCTACAGAGTAAGACACTTTACTTTCAGGTTTTCCAGCAGCAAAATTGAATTTTATGACATCAGGTGGAGATATACAGCCTCTTCCAGATGGGATGCACTCCATGAGCCAGGTACTTATTTAGTCTGCAGTAGGCTTTGCTGGGAGGAACATGCCTAGGGATATCTGTGTAACCGCAGTAAACATTAGAGCACAGCAATGGGAAGCAACATCCACTCCTTGAGAGGGATGTGGAAAGTCAGAGCTCATGGGGAAACCGGCCCAAAAACAAAGGGGTTTATGGGCATGTCAGAATCTCTTTTGACCCAAAGTGAGTCTAAACCATCTTGTCCTTTATTTTGTTGCCTTTTTAACATGAATATTTGTAAAACAAGCAACAGTGAAATATTTACAAAATGACATTACTACTGAGAGGAAAACCCTTTGAAATACAGCTAAGCACAGAATGGTCCGAGAGGATAAATTGCAGCAAGTCTGTACAATCAAATCAATAAATGTATTTAAAGGGACAGTTCACTTAATAATACACCCAACATGGGAGTTTGAAGTGTGTAGCCTTTTATTCTGTATGGCATCTCACCTCCTATACAGCAACGATTAGCCTGTTTCACAGAGAACACAGTGTTGTCACAGCCATTCACAATAATGGAAATCAATCCCAACATGACTCTCAGTTTATTTGCATGAATAAGTAATGTGCCCTTAATTTAGCATGCTGATGGAGCCCGCCGCCACCGTTGCTGCTGCTGCCTTTTTTTTAATGCAACTATTAGCATAAGAGAGGCTGATTCTTTTTAATCAACTAATAATGAATGTTAGGGGAGCTTGTTCAGACTTCACCATGAGACCTCACAGCTTACACACACATTGGCACACACACATAAACCGCAATACCAACCGGATGACCAATTAAAACAGCAATCCCCAGTCCCTGGTTCCTTCTTCCACTTTCTCTCTTTCTCTCTCCTGCTTCTTGGCTGCCGGCACAGACGCTGATTATTTTTGGAATGACAGGTAACACTTCATTATTCAAAACAGCACATTTAAGATAAAAGAGTGTTTTCTCAACCCAATTAGATCTGCAGCAAAATTTAAAAAAGTGCTGGCTTTCATTTCAGTTCCTGTCGACTTCAAATATAAAACTCCCCCTGTAATAGTTTTCTTAATTGCAATTACATTAGTTGAATCTTCTCGGACCTGATAATATGTAGACTGGCTCAGGAGTGAGTGTGTGTGGAAGTGTGTGAACATGTGGGCACTGCCAGTGAGTGTGCAGTTATTGCTTTTTACCACTATTTCCTTACAAGCAGACTTTTTACCCCTGAGTTTTTTCACACAAGAGCTTTTCTCCCCTATCCAGCTAACCTTAGCTCTAAACTCAATGACTGCTCATTACCTCCTGAAAAAAGCTCTTCTTCAGCTTTCCATCTACCTTTGTAACATCATAATGTGAAGGCCAAGGCATCACTGTCTTAGTATAATGGATGTATTTTTTGGTCTGTTGCTTTGTTCAGAAAATAAATTAAAAGCACATTAAAATGACAGCAAATCAGATTCTTTCTTTCAGTTTATGTTTGAATCACACAATCTAAGGTAGGGGAACAGATATATTATAAAATTGTTTTTATAAAAAAATGCAAATTTTCCTTTTCTGCTGATAAATTTACTGTCTTCATTTGTTTAACACTGTCACCACACAAGATTCACTAAAAATGAAAAATCATCTAAAGTCACTAACATTCAACTGCTCTTGCCACAGAAAACAACAATAGACTCTAAACACAATAATTTAGTTTTATCAATATGTATGGGAAAGGACAGAAATGTAATTTTATTGATTCATTTTAAAACTGAAAACAACAAAAAAGTTTGTGCCAGATTAGTGGAGCCTCTAATTTATAACTTAAATCACACTTTAAAATGACACACGACATACAGTCAACAGCAGCCTATATCTTCCCAAGATTAATGTCATCATAGTGGGTTCAGAGTTTTGAAAATGGGTATTCAAATTATGTTAATATTTGTATTTTTGTTTTTTTTGTTAATTTAAGGCTTTTGTACACAGTTGAATTTAATACAGCTTTCATTATTGTTTTTATTGACACATTTGTCCTCAAAGTTAAAAAACCGCGAACAACCCTGTCCATCCCCAGAAAGAGATGTTAACAAAAACACAAATGGGTTGACAAGACATCATGAAGAATTCATCATAACAAAATCCAAACAGAAAACTTTTGAACATCCTATCTTTGACAGAAAATCAAGATTAAAAGTTATAAATGAATAGAGAAAAAAATTACAAACACCCAAAATGTGTAAGTGTGAGGCAGGGGATTAACAGGCACCCCACATGGCATTCATTTGACACCACTGCTATTTCACAGGTTATTGAATAAAATAACACACATAAGAACTACAAAGTTCTTGCAAAAGGAGTGAAAATATGAATCCTTTATCTTTGATTATTACAAACCCAAGAAACTGTGAATACAGGCATTGCTGAAATAAATATGCAGCCAGTGCAGAGCCATCCCTCTATATTACAAAACAATATTAGATTATTTCTAAAATACTACTTTTGTAGAACAGACATGCATATGATAGAACTAAAAGTACTAACAGATACAACTAAACTAAACTCCCTCTATGCACAGTATACAGGCTGATTTTTTTAAAAGTCTGAACAATTTGGCATCTTCTGTTCTATTATTATTTGGTTCTGAAAATGACATTTGTACGTGACACCAGTCAGGTCACCTTGATTTGTAGATAATCAAGGCCACAGATTTTTAACAGACACACAGATGACAGAGCATCTGTTAACATTAATGTTGTATTTCAACTAACATTCTGAGGTAAAAATAATTTCCTCAGAAGATACCACAGTTGCAATGCTAATTAACATAGCCTGTTACTGGTGATTTCCATCCAAGCTAGGAAACAAAATGTGTACACTGGCACACCTGTTTGAAATTGTCCCAAGCTACATCTGGCTTCATTGCATTAATACTGCAAGCCCCAGACTTTAAGCAATATTTTCAACCAGCATAATGCATTTCAAGTTAGAAAAATATCCAAAGTTTAGCCATCCATCTTGTATTGTAATGAGACTTGCAGTTCAGTTTTCAGTAAACCTTTGAAAGACTGAGAATATAATAAGCAATCTTGGTGCAATACTTAAGTGAGACAAATCAGTTTTCAGGCTAAAACTCAGCATGTATCCTTGGGAAGAATTCAAGAAGGCATTAATTTATTTGGCATATAAAGCACAAACTCTTGAGGGAAGCCTTCCCACTCTGTCATGTGCTTATATGCAGCAATCCTGCTGATGGACGTTACACAAACTCAGCAGAGCCTGAGTGTAGCTGTCATCTTCATATTCCAATATGTCCTCGTCCACGTTTCCCTGAGAGGATTTGGAAAGAGCAGAGTCTGAGATCTGCTCAGCTCAGGTTAGAGGCCTGCTAAAATTTCCATCCTTTAACCATATGTGATTAATATAAAACCTCTGCTGGATTTGCATGATAGACTTTTATATGGGAAATCACAGCAAACAGAAAGCGAATGTAAAAAGCAGCCAGTCAGACTCGGTTAAGGGAGCAGCAAATATCCCCAGCTTCCTGCAGAGCGTTATGGAGTCGATGTTGAGCTGCGGTTCCTCTTTTACGTCCAGTTTGGTGAAGGTCTGATTCTCTGGAGCTCTGCCAGTCGCCGCGGCGGTGCAGGGATTCTTGAGTTTCCAAACCAGAACCAGAAACGGGCCAAGTTTTTAAGGCTCCACGGCTGCTCCCCGGGCGTATTCTCTGACTACTGTTTCAGATCATTACCGAGCTGCTGTAATCAAAACTGAGTCATGTATACTTTGTGTGTGTGAGAGTATGTCTGCTCTACATATGCATGCAACTTTTGTGGTCTTCTTAGATTTGCATGCACTGGATCGTTGTACATGATGATATCTACTATAATCAAATATCATCTTACTCACGCTTACTTAAAATTAGCAGAGACAATTCAATATAAAGTCAAGATTCTGTTTTCGGAAAATCGAGCTGAAATCTGGAGTCTCCAACATTTTTGAATCAGAGAAGTTTTAAGAAGGGGCATATTGAGACTAATTTTCCTGTTGATTAAACAGATGTTTTCATTTATCCTGGTCACCCTGTGTCAAAGTAAAAACACAAAGAATCTAAGTCAAGGTTAAAGAGAATGTAATTAACATCTAACACTGTGAAAAAACTGATTTTATGTATTATAACAAATTTTAAAACAGCCCTTTTCAAACTTAAGATTGCACTAGCTCATTTTAAGTCTAAAAAGTGATCTGACACTACCAAGCTCACAAAAACAATATAGATTTTACGGTGATACTGTTTTCTGGTAAGATAATTCTTCTTTTCAACATAGTCTGTGACTCTAAAAACTCTTCCCTACTAAAACTAGAAGTACTCCAGAGCACAAACCTCCACAGAGACATTCTGACATTGTTAGCTGATAGGGCTGGACAATTAATCAGATTTTGATCGTGATTTCAATTTTGCCATCTGACAACCATAAAAACATTATAATCAAAGAAACGTGATTAATATGCCTCACAGTGTGGAGTGCTGTATATGCAAGTTCCTGCGCTTCATAGCGCTTCTGTGTTCCACGTGCAGCCACAGCGAGTGTGTGTGACTTATGTGGATCAATAATACTGTATGTGCCACTTGCTGGTTCTTTAAAGTTGTGTTTAAAATACTGAAGTTTTTAAATGAATGAATAATTGTGTATTTTAATGGTGATTTCAATATCACTCAAAATAATCGGGATTCTTATTTTTACCGTAATCATCCAGCCCTATTAGCTGAGTAATTATTGAAAACTGCCCTGTCATGTAATCTTGAGAAAACAACAAAATTGGATCACCTCTTCCCTGTTCCATGACCAACATTCCCTGAAAATGTAACTCGTATCCACAGAGAACGTTTTGAGTTATCTTGCTCAAGAATGAGCGGACAGACAGTCACACAAAAATGTATCTGAAGAATGTGAATATTTTTATTTATGAAGCTAGTGGTGTAGTAGAATATTAACTTTAAAGTTACCACAGTAATTCAACAGTAACATTATTGATATTGTTTGTGATCAGATTTTTTGAAAATTTGATTTCCTTGTGGAAATCTCTCTCTCTCTTGCCCAAAGACAACTGGGATAGTCTCCAGCCCACTCGGGACCCCGAAAGGCATAAGCAGTATAGAAAATGATTGATTTCCTTTTGGATGCCTGTGGATTTCCGGCCTGGAAAAAATTACCCCTACACAGATTTTTAGTGGCAACAATGTCAGACACATTACTCTAATTATTTACCCCATTCTACACTGACACATGTCTACACTTGGCATCATTTTGTGTCACATTAAGACACAGTTTTGGGCACTTCCATTTGCTGTTTGCCATGATCACATCTTTGACTTTTTTGTTACCATATATGCTGAGTCCCTCTTTGTAGCATACACGTGAAAGGATTTGAAAAAGAAAAGTTTAAGCATGATGACAAATTATACTGCTTCCTTAAGCTAGTTGTTTTTGATTCTCATCTGAACTTTTTATTTAATTCCCATCCCTAACCATCAGTGTTTGCTATGAGTGTCAACAATTTGGTCTGTCGCTCTGTGTGAGAGTTCTGCCTTAGTGTCCAAATAAACCAGAAAATTGACAACTATTTCTTGGCTGACTGAGAGGGGGACCTTGAGGTTCCAAGTCTGACTCTGGCTCTGGCTGCTCAGACATGAAGGGTTGGATAGGTACAATGGAGCAGCCAGGTGGTGTTTACCAAGTCAGATTTTTGCCATTCTTGACAGCTGAGAGGGTCAGTCTTGCCTGTGAGCAGAGGTGTTTGGGGGCATTCAACAGACACACCCACAGCATCTCAAAGCAGAGATTACAGCTTAATTTCTAACAGTGAAAGTGTCCATTAGGGCCTCTGTGGCAAATACTGTATTTTAGGGAAGGAGAAGGGATTGGTTCCAAGCGATTTTCTCTAACATTTGCACAATTGTCCGGTATGACTCAAGATGAATCATTAGATTTTTTAGGTCAGATTTTAGGATCATTGTGCCTCCTGTTCATCCCTTGCTTGTGTCTTTGTATTTTCTCCACAGCTTCACTTTGACTCCAAGTTAGATTGAAAAATATAGGTTCAAGGTTACTGTGAACTCAAGTCTTGTGACAAAACTTTCACCTACACCTTTAAGGAAAATATTTGTACCCATTACACTGCTGTAAAAAACAGCTTAACCCATCTTTCTGATTAACCACTGGACTTTTATTGTCCTGTAGTTTTGCTCCTCTCCAAAGCATTTAACCACTGGGGAGTAATTCTTGCTACCAGGATCAGAATGGGAAATAATTAATTCCCAAAGGCAAATTTGGTTGTTTCAGTTGCTCTTATAAGTAAAACTGGGAAGTTAAACTGTCAGCATAAACACTATATAGAATATGAACATCAAAATAAAAGTACTTATTTACAGTAAGAGCACAGTTTAACAAAAATAATATTGCTCTGAATATTGCATTAATTTAAGGAGAATATAACAAGTATTTATCAGTACTATGAGGCTTAATCTGAAACATAAGGTACTGGGCAAGTTGCAGTTCCCATCAGGTCCACATAGTCAGATTGATTTGTACATTGTGGCTGATGCCCACATTGCTAGCACATCCAGCCTTAGATCCTCCCTGTATGTTAGTGTCCACATGTCTGTGCTTTATGTGGTCAGTCACTGTCTGGGTAAGCAGTTACATGACTAGTCATGACTAGTTATTTGGCTGTCAACCACGCTTTGCTGGTTTACATCTGGGCGGTGGGGGCATATTGCACTTGAGCAGAGCATTGTGAGCCTACATTGATGAAAATGAAAACAGTTTTGTGTTATTTGGGTAACATTTTAATAACCTCTGCCAAAGAGGTTATTGTGTATTCGTCTATTTGGTTTGTTAGCAAGATTACGCAAAAACTACTGGTTGGATTTTGCTGAAATTATCAGGAGACGTTGGTGGTGGCCCAATGTAAATATGATTAGATTTTTATTTGTTATCCAGCTTAGCAGATGATAGCTTATAATGATAACACCATGATTCTAAGTGATAGGTGTTGGTTTTAAGAGTCATTGAATCATATTTTGATGGTAACTTTCTCATGGAACTATTGCTTATAGATGTAACAGCAATATGTGAGCTACCTTGGCAAAGGTTTGCCCTCTCTGAGTGCTTTCGAGCTGTCTGTAGTCCTCTGTGTGCACTGTCATTTCTGTAGATAAACTGAGTGTCTTACATTTTGAAAGATTAATTCTCAGTCTTTGTCCTTTCTATCACTCTGCCTGTCCTCCCCCTCCTCTCTCTCCCTCCTCCTCTCCCTCTCTTTCTCTCTCTGTTCCAGTGGGTACTCCTTACTACATGTCACCGGAGAGGATACATGAAAACGGATACAACTTCAAATCTGACATCTGGTCGCTAGGATGCCTGCTCTATGAGGTAAACTATGGGAGTGTGTGCGCACAGTGTCACCCTCGCAGCTGACTGTGGGAGTGACGTGCGAACACATTGTCTCAGACACACACACACAAACAAACAAACCACCTCAAAGCCACAGATAATGGAGTGCACCACCTGTGCTTTCCCACATGCATGCACTGTATTTATGTCCAGATTCACTACAGATCATGATTTGAAAAAAAGAAAAAGCACACTTTTTTACTTTGGGGCTGTGCACCTAATCAGAAAATGATCAATATTGAGGTATGAGTGTGTGCATACCCAAAGAAAATGATTTATTATTTTATTGAACAGAGAAGTCCTCCCTTTTTTTTGAGATTATTTATTTATTTATTGACTTATTTGTTACTTATTTATTTATTTGCACATAGTTAAAAAAGAAGTTTAAAAAAATAATTAATAAGATAAACTTGAATGTGCAGGTGAGGTAGAAACCCAATGCGGGCTAAAATTAGCAGAAAAAAAAGACATTAAATTCTAGTTGTCAATGTAAAGCTAACAAACGAAATTCAAATAACATAGATTTTTACCAAAATGAGGGGGCTTTTGTACTCTGGGCTCTCAGTGTTTGCTTAAGAGATCAGGACAGTGAGGAGTACAGATAGAGGGGAATAACATGCAAAGAAGAGGCTTGCGCTCAGATTGAAAACTCAGGCCGCCTAAAGAGGAGACAACAGCCGCTGTGTATGGCTCATGCAGAAATAAGTACCAGGCTATAGGCATGACAATGTGTAGAACATAGGCCTGGACACATGTCCATGTTTTCACACCAATTTAATGCCATCAGATGCAGTTAAGTTCACTATCCAAGGTAAGACAAGATTGCTTTTAGTTTTAAACCTGTTGATAAATTTGGTTTAGAGTGTGTGAGTCAAAGGACAAGACAAAATAGAAGATGATAAAGAGACAACAGTGCTCAACTAAGGGGATCCCTGTTGAAACTAAATGGAAAAACAAGTGTTCTGACAGGTCAGACCTCTGCCAACGCTTTTTTTAATCTTTTTTACGGACAAACAAACCTACAAACACACAAATGAGCTGTTGTCAGGAAAAGCATGTACCCCCTTGTTTAGATAAAAATATGATATACCACAAACCAGTGAGGATGTGGTAACTTAAAAAAAACAAAAAGTAAAATAATCACCAGCTAGAGTGCCATCAGAATACACGAGATACTTACTGTTTGCAGTTTATGAAGATCTGATTCCTTAATCAAACCATACCGTATCTGTAACAGATGTAACCTTTCAAGTGTTTAAGTGATAAAAATTAATTTTAGAGCCACACAGGGAGGCAGAGACGGATTTAGGTACAGTAAATCAAGACTGCCAATATCTGCTCTAGTGTTTTTTTTTTTTTATTAATGATGGTTTTTTTTGTTTTTATGACAATATTGAACAGTAGCACACATCAAAACCTTGTCTTAATTTCTTGTGATAACACATTATGTGCCCAATTACCTTAGTTTACCTGTTATCCCTTTTGTTTCTGTCTTTATATCCACATTTTCGTTCAGCCTCAGGCCTTAAGTCTCCTTCACTTAGTGCTCCTTTGCAGGAGAACCTGCTAAACATTGAAAAGCTGGGGAGTGAAGTGAACTGACATGGCCATGTGTTTTAGATAAGGCCGCCCAGTGACACTGACTAGTTTGATTAGTCAGGAGCGAAACACCACAGGGCTCTGCTGCAGACCACACTGAGTGGAAACAAGCCCGGGAGGGGGAACAAAGAGGGAGAAAGTGAAGAGCAGAACAATGATAGACATGGATGATAGCAGTCAATCTGATGTTTCACCTCTCCAACCTTCACACGCACTCAAATCACACACTCACGCACACTCACTCCCAAAGACTCACTGTCGGCCGAGGCTACACCCACATTTTCCTTCACCCCCCCTTCTCTCCTCTTGCCTAACTCCCTCGAGTTGCTGATCACTTGGGCTGCATTTCAACGCACCAGCGACTACAGCTCCTCCACAGTGCCTCGGGCATAGAGGTGGAGAATGCGTGTGGAAGAAGTTTTAGCTCAGCTTGCAGGTCATGGTTGCTCAGAGACCACAGTCCTTCATGCTAATTAGTTTCCCACAATGCAATGCAGCAATGCACGACTGTGGTTGGCTGTAAGCGACTGCTGCTATGGGTTATGTTTTGTTTTTGTGCTTTTTCAAATATCTGCTGCCTGTGTTTTTGATATGGAGGATGCTGCTTTTCAAAAGCAGACTGCTGTTATCGTTGTTTATGTTGGACAGCTTGTAGGTACTGATGCTGTGTTTCTTAGTGAAGATTATTCTTCAGCAGGTATATGTTTAGAAATTTAAAGGACCATCAAATCTAATACCTGCCAAACCAAATCACTATCAAGATTTGTTTACTTCATTTATCATCATCCAAAGCCAAAGTCAGTGAACAGTGTCTGCCCTCTCTTCTCCGCTAACTGTCCAGTAATTTCCTTCAGCTAAACAAACTGACATTAAAGGCTCGTTATGGCTTGAGCTTTGACAAGAGGAAACATTATTGGTGCTCTTTTTTCTCTTAAAAATATCAGTACAGAAACTGTTTAGGCACCTTTGCCTTCATTTAAAATCTGATCAGCACTGGTCTTGAAATTGAAACAATACCCAAATCTGCTCTTGGCACTGATAGGCTAACAAATAAAACAATGATTTGCACTAACTTAAAAAGAAACATATTTTACTCAATTTTGCCTAATAAAAGGATCATTTAACTGACTGTGGTGATTTAACTGGAAGTGCTCTGAGTGCACAAACCCTCGCCAAGGCATTTACAACATTGCTGGTTGAGTTATTGTCCAGACTATGGGACATTGCCCTATCTTGCTCTGTTAACAAATCCTTACAAATTTTCTTGATCCACATCCGTATTCAGGTCAACACCAAAATCGAATGACTTGTGCCATGGCCAACATTCTCTAAAATGTCCTCAAAACCCGATGAAAAGTAACGCTTTATTAATAAAAATGTGGAATACTGCCTATTTCCATGCCATGTTAGGAAATCTTGCTTCTTGAATCCAAGTCCTAATAATCACCCTGTTTTCAGCCCATCCAGAAATGTATTCAAATTCCATTATCCTGTGAGCTAACTATCTGGATTTTAACTAACAAACGCAGACACAATATTACCTCCTTGAAGGAAATAAAAGTGCTCAGTAAGCTTCTTAAGTGAGGAGAGTCAGATTCAGTTTCTGAGCTCCTCAGTCGTGTCATTGAACTTGACTGCTTTGTACCTGTTATTTAATGTAGGTAAGTAAATAGCTTACTGCCTAAAAAATGGTCATGGGTAAAGGAAGATATGAACACTTTTTTGATTTTCAATTTTATTTGTACTGGCACAAAAGTTCAAAATTGATTTAAGGTATTTCAGGATTTAAGGTGCTGATTGAATATTAAAGTTCTGAAATGATTGTCCATCTCTTGTTATTAAGAGATGGACTGAGAGATTATTAAGTTGCAGTGCAAAGTTAGGATTTAGTTAACGATAGAGTCCAATTATATTTTGATTCCTATTTTTTCATTTGAAAAGTTGACTACTGCTAATTCTTCCATACAACCAACAAACATTATAAAATGTTGTTATGCATTGTCATTATGCAAGTGCAGCCACAACACCCGCACAAATTAAACACAACCAGTGCTGTTAAATGTTTGCCCACATACTTTTCTCCCATTCAGCATATCTTAATGTAAGAAGCTACATTCCTGCTCTAAATGTTTAGCAAAACATTGTGCGATAGAGATGGAGCAGCATTAATTTCTCCATCAGGAAGTAGGAATCCCATATTTAACTGAAATGCTGGTTCATTGTGAGGTAAATGAAACATTCTCCAGGCTGTTAGTGTGCTCTGCATAACACTCCCTGCCTGCTAGCTGTGAGCACTGAGATCTAAACTACCATAGTAAGGGTAGAAGAAGCAAAAGCCAACTTGGTATAAGGCAGCAGTACAAAAGGAACAACACAAATCCACAGAAACTGCATGTTGTAGGTAGCTAAAAACATACTGTGGTTTATATACCAGTGGGACCTATATTATGGGTTTCCAGAGTTTTTATGATTTATTTTAGAGAAATATTTTTTGGGGGGTTTTTAGGTATTTTTAAGAGTAAACACAAAGTTTTTGCAGAAAATATGGACACTCTTTTCTTATCAGTTGTTTGTGCAACTTTTTCTCCCTTTTTGATGCCAACACGTAAGAAAGACATTCTGTGTGTTTGCAGCTAAAGAACTTTTTGTTGAGGAAGCTGTTCATTGTAAAGTTGTGTTTTTAATCCACGCTGCCTGAGCCTTTACTGTTCACAGTTTCAGAAGGAAACAGTCAATTGATCTTTTATGACTGTTAACCTTAGGAAAACTGTAAGGGGTCAGAATCTGCCTCGAATACTGAGAGAGAAAAAGATGGAGGCCAGGGGTGAAGCAGGAATGGACAGAACAAAAACGCACAAGTGAAACAGAATACCGAAGACCTACTACTGAGAAAGGACAGAATAAAGATGTAAGGTGAGAAAAAGTTTAGGTGTGTGTTTATAGCAACAATATAGGCAGAAAGGAGAAGGGAAGGGGAAATAGAGTAATGGTCTTCAGAGGGAATGAGATGATATTTGTGATAGAAGGTTAGAGCGAGCAGAGAGGAAGAAGTGAGAGGGGAAAATAACAAAAAGCAAGAGCAGGGTTATGGATTGCTGGAGAGAAGAGAAAGAAGAGGAGGGGTGGGGGGCTGGATTCATTCAGAGGGAAAGTACTGCAGGTACAAGAGCAGATACAGAACTCCAGCCATCAGGTCAAGGTGAGCCATGCAAGCAGCCTGTGGAGATAAAGATTTTACAAGCTCATTGTTACCAGAGCACTGCTCACCGCGCCATGCATATTCTCTTTGAAGAGCATACTCCTGGTTTCCACTCTTCTTGGTGAGGGGGCTCCACGGTGCATTCTGTGTCAGGAAACTTAGCTCTTTCTCAGACAAACTCCCTCCACTATCTCCTCCCCTCTGCTATGTTTCCCTCCGTATGCCTCCCTTTTCCTCACTTAACCTTCAGGCAGAAGGAATTCACATAGAAATCCACGCCTGATCCCTGTGGTACTCATTGATTTCACTCTGAACATACAGTAGGCGCTGAGGATTGTGCTACTGTATGTTTTTCTGTGTGTGTGTGTGTGTATGTGTGTGTGTCAGTGTGTGTGCGTGCCCTTATTCCAGGGGAGTTTGGTTCCTTGTGTGAGAAACGGCTCCATTTGAGAGCGCCTGCCTTTTTTTATTTTTTGGCCCGGGGGTTGGAAAAGGGTCTGAAGGGTCCGCCTGTCAATACCTGATCATTGTATCTGCGTCTATCTTTATCTCCCATTCTGTTTGATCCCTTTCTGCTCATGTCCGAACTCATTACATCAACCGGACCCTGCCTGGTGCCCCTCACACACCCTACATTGAGGTACACAAGGATATACAGTCACTGCTGTGGTCTCCCTGGGTGGAAAAGTGAGGGTTAGGTCACAAGATTCAATGCTTCATGTAGGCTTGGACAATTTGGAGGCAAAAATTAACAGTATATCGTAAATATATTCAGCTTAAAGATTAAAAAAAACAAATATCTAACACTGTTTCCTACCATGTAACGCTGTATTTGGGTCTGGGTGTTGCAGCAACCTCATGATAAGATATGAATCCTGATACTGAGGCCATGATTCATGTAACAAGGTGTGCAAATTGTGGACATTGACTACACCTTTAACAGAATTCCTACCATCTTTTGTTCTATTTGTGCAAGTACAAAAGAGCAATAACAACATTTAAAGGATTCTTCAACTCAAGTCACTTAAATATTTCAGAATCATCATGAAAATGTGGTACAATGCTCTGTTATCACTGCAGGAAAACTGCAGTTAAGCTGATAACAAGGTAATGTACCATTTACAGGAGGAAGTAAAAGTCTCTTCAGGTGGATGGTATTTATTATTTATCAGAAAAATAGAAACTTATGTTGTACGTATACTATAGGGTCTGGATATGAAAGACATCCCAAGTATAAAATTCATGTTTGTAAAGAAATAACCGTTCATATTGAAACCTGTTTGGTACCATGTTAACAAAAATATGCCATCAACACCCTTATTGTCGACACACGTGCTGATGTTTGGTTAGGTTTGCATGTCTGTTTCTGTGTTGCAGCTGGCTTGAGTCTAAGAAGCTTATTCAATCAAAAATAAGCGTATGAAAAAGAGCTGCAACCATGCTGCTCCACATCTTATATTTAACAAAACAAAACGAACAAACCAAAACAGGTCATTTTTTTAAAAACATGCTTTGTTCTGACCGGTACAAAGTAACCAGGAGTGGCCACAGGCAAAAAACAAATACTTCTCCTTGTGCATGAACACCTGTTGCTTATCGGCTCCACTTAAAAATGACGGCAGCATTTGGTTTACAACACCAACAAATTTTCCATTCTTCATTGCTAAAATCAGTTCTAGGGAACTTCTCCACTAAATGTCATAATTAATTTGTCATTGTGCAACAACCCTAAACAAAAACAAAACCAGTTGTTGATGTATGAAGTCACTGATGATGTGTATTTTTCTAGGTCTATATATTTTTTCAAGGTAGCAGCATCTCTGAACATCAGCTAGTCTGTGCATTCAAAACAGTCCTGTAGAGCTGCTGCAGCTTCGTCCGTCCAAACTTGAACTGTTTTTACTGTGGTTTCGACCCTTTTAGTCAGCTGGATGTAAGAAGGCAGGAGAAGCAGGAAGATGTGGTCTGACTGGCAAAAGGAGGATGAGGGAGAACTCTGCAGCTGTCAGGAACACTGGTGTAGACATGATCCAGTTTGTTGTTTCCTCTGGTGGAGATGTGGACATGCTGGTGAAATCTAGGCAAAGCAGTCTGTGGTCTGTTTGATTAAAATCACCGGCAACAATGATAACAGCACCTGTCTGTTTTGCCATGTGGCTGCTGATGACCTCATATGGTCAACATCTCAGCAGTAAAATCTCAATTCTGCGTGAACATCCTCCGTTCACTCCCACTGCACCTGAACACCAGGCATCATTAATGTACGCACCGAGTCGTCATCCCCACCCTACCGGATTGGTAGGAGTGGCTGGGCAGTGGAACAGCCTCTGGTCCAAGCCCTCCCAGCTCAACTCCAGTCCCAGCTCATTTCTCTAACCTCCTGGGTCAACCATACCGCCCCCTATGATCACCAGATCTGAAGACGCCACGAGCAGAGATTGTCCCAAGGTCTGCCGCACCCAGTCCTATCATCCCACCTCCTTTTCCGATGGCAACAAGTTCATTTCTGTCATAAGTAATACTATTCTCAGCAATAAAAAGCTAGATGATCCCTCCTTTAAGATGTTGTCATCCTGAAGTTTAGGGAGCTACTGGCTACTGCATGGAGATGCGCCGCTGTATAGATGAAATCCTGCAATCCTACAGCAGGAAGTTTTGGAGGGAAAAGTAGAATAAATGCAGGCTGAAGTCTGCCTGGAAAATCTGGCATTTTGAGGTTACCAGTGCAGATCAACAAGGCAAAGTCAGGATTTTTTCAGGGTTTTGTGCAAGTTAACTTTTGCATATACTTTGGTTGCGGTGGTGTCAAACAGATATCTACTGTATGTCATTTGATTTGATCATTTGTTGTTACTCTTTACAATCTGTTTTAGTGTGTACTCTGCCTTGCATCTATTTTAGATATCAACATAAACTGTCCATCCATCTATTATCCATTACCCATTATCCCTGTTGTGGTTATCCCAGCTGACATTAGGTGAGAGGCGGGATACACCCTGAACTGGTTGTCAGCTGATCGCAGGGCCACATAGAGACAGGCAACAATTCACGCCAAGACTAATACCTCAGGGCAAATTAGAGTCACCAGTCAGCCTAGTGAGCATGGTTTTGGTCTATGGTAGGAAGCCAGAGTGCCCAGAGAGAACCCATGCATACACGGAGAGCAACCCTCTTTTTCTGAGACATGTGCACTACCTGCTGCACCACCCTTCACAAAATGCACTGATATGATAATAGTTTCTTACTTTATATCTTCATCCTCAGTAAATATACCAGAACATCATTGATATTACTCTGGCTGTATGTCTTAGTCTCAGTCATGTTCAGTAAGAAGTGGTTGTCCCTTCTCTAACTTGCTCCCCATTTAAAAGGATTGCATTTTACACACACTGTAGGCCCCCAGTTTGTGCAGATGTTTTGTGGTTGCTATGTTTTGTGTAAAGGTTAACAACAGAGGAGAATATCTTGAAAAGCTTTACAGGAATGTGTCTCCTTCCTGCAGGAGCACAGCCCTTCATACCTCTGACTGTGCCTGTGTCTCATACCTCCTGCTTTATGCTTCTCCCTCCCCACTTGTTTTGCCGTTGGTTTTATGAGGCCCAAAAATGCTGGGCTCCGAGCAGCTGGGGTTTACATGCAACGAGTTGGCCCTGTGGCTCACTCTTTATATGTTCTTGGAAATGTGAGTAGAGAGTTTTGAAATGAAGCTTGCTGCTTGGCATCATTTTATCTACTTTATAGACCAGTAAGGTTTTGATGTTCCAGCAGTGCAAAGACATCCAGTGAGTCTCCCTCCAGACTTTAATGTTTATGCTCAAAATGAAAGTAAATGTCTTTTATTAATATAAACCGTCTGTGTTATGTCTATGATCAAAAGTGTATGTGTATCGTAACATTGTTAAAGTCTTAAAGTTAGCTTTGATCTGTTGGTTGTTAAAAGCGTATCACAATAGTTTCAGAATAGCATGTCCAAGTTTTTATTATATATTATCTTTATAGCTGCAATCCAATAACAAACAAGTCTGAAATAGAAATAGAAAACAATAGATTTAGGATTAGATAAGCTAATACTTACCCATAATCCTTTTTGCTCATGAAGTTTGCATAATGTGGTCTGTTTTCTCTTTATTTCTTTTGTGCTTTTGTGTTGTGTTTCTTTGCAAAACAGCCATCAGTAAGTCGATTTTTAGATTTAAAACATAAACATGATAACAGTTAAAATCTGAATCTTCAAGGCAAAATGATCAGCTATGAGAGGCCCCATTCACGCTGCTGTTCTGAGCTGTAATCTTTAGTTCCTGAGAACCTTTGCCTTCACTATGAAGACGGAAATGGATTGACTCCCCATTTGGTCCGTCTTCAGAGGTGGTATGAGAGGCATAAAAGTGGCAAGAAGCAGATTCAGTGCTGTGAGTGAATCCTTCTGCCCTTTCATGGGGAGTACGAGCCATGTCCATCCAAGCCGTACCACATCTTTTACTGAGACAGATACTGTATGTCGTCCTCTGGGTATTAATGTGAATTTCTTAAGGTGTAATGATGATGGAGCGTTGTTGTTGTCTGCATTGTGAGAAAGGCTGAAAACATCTTCTGTCAAGTTTTCAAACATTATTGTGACACCACAGGAGTAAAGCCCTCAGTATGACCTTCCAGTATATCTTTAAAATATCCCAATAAGTTCGTAACATTCAACACAAAAAAAGTTTCCAACATGTTTCAGTAATCAGGATAGTGCTCTCACCAAAGACCTCCACTGGGTCTATGTCCGTCACTGTTTCACTTTGGTTCGACTCTGTGCCACACAGTCAGTCAGCAGCTGCTGCCAAACCTTCAGTGCACAGGGTGTTTATGAAAGATTGAACATCATATGTGCTATTGAAAAAATAGTAAACATCTACTTTCCGTTTTTAATTTAAAGAGTTGAAAAAGGATGGACTAACCTGAATTTGAGGCTGTCTTGAGATATTTGTTCTTCAGCCTTGTGTAAAGCAGGGGTATTGGAAATAATCCTTTAATCAGTGCATCATGATGCAGATATAAATTATTCAGCGTCGGTACAGAGACAATATATAATCAATTATTGTATGTGATGTTGCTAATGACAAATATTAACATTATTGACACCAAGTATTTTCATGACTGAAGAAGCACACTGCCCTACTTTATAGTTTAGTGCTATAAAATAATTTTCCATTTCAAAGGCCGCTGTTGAGTTATGTGCTTAGACTAAATCCATGTTTGCGATGTTTAATAATATAATAACAGATCCTTTCTTGGACAGTTGCTGGAGGCCTCGGCTAAACTTAAGTATTACTTTGATTTTTGAGGAGGAAAATATTCAAGTTTAAGTAGGATTGACCTGTCCAATTTATTTTGGTTTACAGTGAAAGTATTTTTGTTTAAAGTGATTGCTAAAACACTTTCTGCATAATGAAAATGAGTTATATATTAATATGAATGTTCATATTCATTGATTTTAAAAATTAGCAATGTGCAGCCGATTGTGCTGCATAGTAATACGCCGTGATACCAAATCAAATTAAACTGTCGTAAATCATAAATGAAATAAATCCTGGGATAAGACATACAGCCCTAGGGTTAAGTATATATTCAAAGTAAATGTGCCAAACTAATATTCTACCTGTGTGTTTGGAAAGAGTCATATGGATTAACTGGACTAAAAATGCATGTTTCATTCTAAAAAGTAACCAGGTGATTTGATTTAGTTTTAGCATCCAACTTCCCATTTTCTGGACCTACTCCATGTTGTCTTTTTTCTCCATGAAATGACATAATATATTAGGCCAATGCTGAATCAGTATGAATGTCCTCAGGCAATAGGTTGAGTTGGTTTTAGTATTTTTGCAAAGTACTGAGTACTTGGCCTGAGACAATAGTATTTTCCTTCATCTCCCTTTACCCCCAATGTCCTGTCTTGCTATTACTGTCCTATCAATAAAGGTAAAAGGTAACAAAAACTGATCTTCATAAACTCTTCAAAATTCAAAACTATCTTTAAGCTAAACTACACTGAGAACGGACCATTTCTTATTCACTTTTTCATAGAAATCAAACCCACCAGAACAATCTGCCACTTTGATTACATCCCTCCATTTTTCATCTTCTTTTCTTTTATTTCCCTCCCTCTCCTCTTTTTAGTGTCTTGGAGTAGAGCAGTCATGGCTCCACTGGGTGTACGTATATTTTTAATGACTGTCCCTCCACTTTGACTTATTGCCTTGATTAATATATCATCATAAAACCACATGAAGGGCCAGAGAGCACATAAAAAAGTCATGCTTTGCTCCCTCACTGTGTGCCTTTGTATGAGGCAGGGTGTTAGAGAGAACATATACAAAATGTACACTTTTACATGTGCTTATTTTATTTCCATCCATTTTTATTTAATACAGCCATGCTGATGTATAAAAGAAAAAGGTGGTTCAAAGTTAAATCACATTTGATATCCCAAAGATGCAGGGAACACCTTATTTTGCCTGCTCCTAGCTGAAAATACAAATGATCAAAAGGTTTTCTATCCATTGACAAAAATGTCGTAGCCTTTAATACAGTCACAGTAATGGGGAACAACTCAGAAAACACAATCTATATTGTGTTTTAATTGCCCATAAAGCTCTGTCTTTTTTTTTTAATTGTAAATGTAGTCTTCTAAAAAGTTGCTTAGGACTCACATATTTTGACTCCCACCACAAAAGACTCATTTGCCGTCTAATATTCAATAAACACTGAGGCTTCAAATTCAACTTCCTCCGATGTTCAGCATCCTGCAGGTAAACAACAAGCAAGTTTAGCAAACCTGATGGTCATACACTAGAGTTAGCTTTGTACACAATTTCAAATTACACAATGGGGGTGGGGGCCCACAGCGGTGTCGAGGGGTCGAGGGGCCACAGCAAGCAAGATTAAAACAGTGCATGCTATGCTGCAGGACTAGCAAAGCATTGGCAAAGTTTTAGCATGAATTTCATGTTAACTGAGGCCAGCATGTAAATGTACCAGAGATCACAACTACTACAGACTAAACAAAGACAAAAATATGAGCCATACCTCACCCTTTAATTCACCCGCACAACAGTCACAGTGGCTGTTTTATCATCTTTAAATCTTGGAAATTTTGTGTTTGCAGTATCACTTTTATTGACTGGTCCTGTCCTCTTCAGAAGATGATTGTGAAATTATTGAAACATGGGAATATGTTCACAAGAGTGTGGCTGACAGTCTGCTGATTGTTAATTGATACACATACATTTTTTGTATATGTGCTTGTGCTGGTGAGGGGAGTGAGTGGAAGGCTTGAATAGTTTTTCATTTTTTTCAAGTAATGAAATTATCAAGTAATCCTTTAAAGCCAGGGTCTACGATCTGAAGTCCAGTTTGACTGTTAGGAAGTTCCCGGCGGTTTGGATTGGTCAACTATTATGCTGAATGGATTTTTTTCATTCTTTTTAGTCTTTATATTGCGTAGATCGGACCATAGGACCATAACGACCTTATAAACTGTGTTGTTAAGATGTACCAAGCTTCCAAATCGTAGACAATAGCTTTAAGCTATAAAGAAAGTGCGATCTACAAATCACAGAAGCAGCAGTAATTTATCTTATATATATTTGTGTGTGTGTATATATACGCGATATATATATATATATCTCACAGATTTTGTCAACATACCTATACATTGTTGACGTCAGAAAACCAAGCCTTGTTGAACCCAAGACTTAATGCATTAAAGTCATCTAAAATGCATCTTCTTAAAGTAAGACAATCTGCAGCATCGGCATATTAGGACTGAGCGATGAGGCCAATAAATAAAATCCACAAATATTCCACATACAAAGCTGAATTTTTGATGTTTATTGATTTCTTTGTCTCTTAAAGAAAAAACTTCAATTGACACAGAAATGACATATAACAGGCTTAACCTTTTAGCACTTTTTTTTAAATCTAACTTTAATTTGATAAATATTTGTAAATGAAACCACTGAAAAAACGTTAAGTTCCATGACATTGAGTCCTCAGATGGGAGAGTACTGGGTCCTCTGCAGCTCCTTTAACCAGTGTTGAGGAAGAAAGAGGAGAAGAGAGCCTACAATCAGTTTTAATTAGGCTGGAAGACCAAATCCAGACCTTTTACATGGACAAGGATCCTGACTTACATGCCAGGGCCACCGAGAGCACTTGAAGGGCCGGGCCAGCGGAAGAAGATCCCAGGAACAAAGAAGGGAGAGCAAGAGAGAGAGACTGAGAGAGACAGTGTGTGTTTGCTGGACTCTGTGTTTGCAGGGGTGTGTGCAAGTTCTGCCACCAGCAGCTCACACCCTTTAGACAGACAGCAGGCATGCGTGTGCATTGTATGTCTCTCGAATATCAATGAACCGTGCACACACACAACACACACACAGTCTTAAACACACACACTAGGGCCTCAGAGGTCAGAGAGTGAGTCAATCATCTAACCCGTTGCGACGACACACTCTAGAAAAAAAAAATGAGTAAGTGTGTGTAGGTGTGTGTGTGTGTTTGTGTGTGTGCATGCTCAGAGCAGGGGGCCGGCAGCTGTCAGGGGCCAGGAGCAGCAGGCACTAATGAAGCAGATGAATAGTGCAAAAACTCCCAAATACAAACAGGACAGTTGACATTTTTCATCTGTCAAAAGCAGAAGATGCATGAAAATACGAGGGGCTCTTGTTTAACCCTTTGCCTCCTGGTGTCTACAGTCGGACGATTTTGTGTCTTTGTGTCTCGCTCTCTTTTTTCTTTTCCTGCAGAGTTTGGGGAAACACCATCAAAGAGTCCACATGCTGTAGACCCTGAAAATTTAAAGCTGTTCAAATATTTGCTGCTCAGTAATGAACAGTGTTTTCTAGCACTACTCTCCCCGAGGCACTGAAACTAAACTTTAATGGACATTTTTTTTCCTTCATTTGGAGTCTCCCAGTTAACTTTTTGAAAAATAGCCAGCTGAGTGCACCTGGCAATATTCTTTTGTTTCTCTGCAGTTACAGCGCTCTCTCTCCTTTTTATATTTTTACTGAGTATCCAGAATGAAGGTGCAAGGTGACCACTACACATGTCATGATAGGATAATAGGTTTATTCAAAACTCACAGGGCTGATGAGATATGCAGTATACATTAGGCTGCAGCAAACAAGTTAAAAGCTAATTAGCTATTATGTCATCATACAGTACAAAAGGTTAGTCTTCGAAAAGCACTGAAAGTCTAAGTTTGAATATGGCACGAGTTGCCATATTTATATGTTTCTAAAGTAATGTTTTGTGCTGATGTTTACCTTTTTGAATCAATCTGTAAGAACTGAAGCTGCTCTTTGGTCAAGATCACCAAAAGAGTGGCTTTAACTAAGATTTAAGGCACTGACACCGTCATGATACATTGATTCCACAGAAGTTTGTCCGCTCTCTTGTTCGAACTGTTGAATCTCTTTCTGAAGAATTTCTTCCTCTGTTTACTCCAGTTCATAAAGGTAACAACTGATCATCCACAGCAAGAGGAACATCATCATCACTTTAGTCAAAATCACTTATATTTGGTTCAGTATGAATTTACTCTGCCAATTGGTATCTTCCTGAGTCCATGGAAGGATACGACAGATCCGTAAAACCACTGCTTACAGGCAGAAGAACACATAGAAATTCTCAGCATCATACAATAGTGCTGAAAACAGAGACGGAAAAGGAAAAGAAGAAAAATAAAGTCCTCTGAAATGTATGGCCCTATAATACATTCAACCTGACAGTTTTGTGGCTCGTTTTTATGTAAAGCTCGCATAATTATGCAAAGTAATGTACCCATCAGCAGCAGTGTAACTTACTGTTAGTCTCAGCTCATCCTCATTAAAGGTGCAGCGCTGCTTGGAGCCTTTTCAACCTCTTCACTGATTTTGGTCAAGTGCCCGATCAAACCAACTTCAAAAATACTGAATATCTCCTTTAAGGATGAAAAAATGCTCCCTTAAGTATGAGCATTAGCAGTACTTTAGACATTTCATTGTTTTCATTTTTGTTTGTTGTAGTTTCTAAATTCTGTGTAATGTTTATTAAGTCCTTGCTGAAGTCATCAGGTTGCACAGCATCCTTTCAAGAAGCTTAAAGACGCCCTCTGGCCTACACCTAATGCAGGTTATCAGCTCAGAGTAGGGGTGGGAGATATGGCAAAAATATCATATCACGACATTTTAAAAATAAAATCACGATCAAGATTTTATCACGGTTCTTTTTTACTTTGATTTTTCTAGACTAATTTGCATGTTTGACCATTTTTTCCCTATTTAACATATAAAACATATAAAACCTTAAAAGAAAAAAAAAGGACAATTAAAGCCAAAGAAACTTTCTGGACAGGTTTTAATTTAGATAGTACAGTTTGTATAAAAATGTGCAATAAATGTAAACATAAAAGGTAATGAACAACAACATCAACATTATCTCTTAAAGTGCAACAATTCAAAACAAATGTTATCTTACTGCAATGTCTATAACCTGAGTGAATAATACAGCTGCTTTAGAACAGATTTTTGTTCAGACATCTTCAAGCTTTTCTCTCCTTTTCTCTCAGCCAAGGCTTCATGCTACATAACCAAACAGGAGATCCCACCATGCACAGTGCGTAATGTGCTACGATTGACTAGTCGGGTGCACGTCAAAGTCTCTGCGCCCACACAGACGATCTGACAATCTTTCTGCTTTATGACTATATTAAATCGTTATAATCCTTAACGATTTAATATCGTCATATCGCACACCCCTAGCTCAGAGTATGGATTACACATGCATTTTGAACTTTGCACAGTAGCAAATCATTTTTTCTGCAAATAAACTCCTGTGATATCATTTATTTATTCATGTTCTGCAGCTGACCTCCTCTGTAATATTTCACCTAAATAATGAAAACTGACAGCAACTCTCAGAGCTTTTCTAACCACGTTTACACATCATTACTGATATGATATGGAAGCATTACATGTGAAGACACTAAACCAGAGTGGAAATGAAAAAGGTTTTTCAGTAAGTCTGCTGCAGGTTTTGCTTTTTTCATGCACATTTACAAGTGAAGGAGCCTCTGAACTTAAAAATGGAGTGTAATAATTTCATTTCTTAGTGAAGCAAAATGGATTTTTCACCTTCATCCACTCAGCAAAAAGCTCCTTATCATTTACACTCATCCCCACCATATCTGCTTTTCTCGCGTTTGTTTTGAGTATACTGCATCCTCGCTGCCTCAGCAAACTGAAAAATTCTCCTTATATGCACGCACAGCAACTTGCTCCTCTCACACTCTCCTCCTCGTTTTTAACTCTGTTTCCTCTCATTCTCCTGTCAAAGTTTTCCAAGAAGTACTAAAGAAAGTGCTGGCAAACTAGAGGAAAACACAAGCAAAGAGAGGCTTTCATGGATTTTTCTTAACTTTTGGTGAGCTTGAGTTTGAGACCAACTCGTTCCAGTCTGTTGTGTTGATTTATATTTGCACTTAACTTAAAACATATTGACTTGTTGTCTACCTTTTGTCTCTCAAACAGAATTGTTTTTTACCTTTAATCGATAAGTCATCTACCATCATTGCAGTAAAGTTTGCAGTCCTTTCTTAAGCATATGGAACAATTTCACAGTACTGACTTATGTGTAAGGACATGTGCTGCTGACCTCTGGGCCACGTGGCCCTTGTGAATAAGATCCTGATGTCAGTGGGACTTTTACAGGTTACATAAGAATAAATTAATAAATGAAAAACCTCCAGGTCTCTGTCAGCTTTGTGTTGTTCGCTTTTGAGTCAGCTACAAAATGAATGTTGATTTTCAAATCTTACAGTCTTTAAATTATTAGAAATCAAAGATATTAGAGATATCCTTCAATTCAAAACAATACTTTCCATGGTGTTACAGACACTGGTATTTGTACTACCAGCAGATGACTATAGCATATGTATTAGCTATCTGTAAATATCAAAGTTTGCCTTTGTTTGGAAATGTTCTGGTAAAATATGCACTATGTTCGACCAACAACTTCCAAACCAAGAAAAAAACTGTTAAGAGCAAAAAGCAGCATGAAAAATTTGCTTTAAAATTCCTCTGATTCAAAGTTTTTTTTTACATAATACAAGAAGCACAGACATGTTCTTTCTCTATTTTATTACTTACATTCATATGTTTTTCTGGACTTGTTCAGAAAATGTAGTTTAAAGCAATCATATTTTTTCTCTGTTAAGTTTCATCTATTTGAATTCAGTGGCTGCTTGAGTATGTTCACAAGAGCTTTTGTTATGAAAAAACATACCAGGATTCATATACTGAGCACCCCTGATCATCCTCATCACTTTAACCTGCTTCCCCACATGAGCTAAATCTGTTCTGATTGGTTGAGCAGCCTCCTCTGTGTTAATTGGTCCATTCAGCATAGTTCTGCACCAGCTTGTCACTCTTGGTGGCGAGATCCTTTTCACAGCAGATACTGAGCAAGGCAGGGTTCACCCTAGACTTACTGGCAGCCAATCACAAGGCAGACAAATAGACACAACATACCATTCACACCTACCTACCTAAGTGTGCTTTAGAGTCACCAGAAAACCTAAATAGCATGTTTTTGGTCTGTTGGAGAAACTGGAGCAGCCAGAGAAACATGCATGTTAGGGTGATCAAACAAACTCCAGTATGGATATCTGTGCAGAGTTTGATCAAAGTCCTTGAATGAGTTCTTTAGATATTATGTTCGCAAAGAAGGGATGAATATCAGGCCCAGTGACCTAAGAGCTCTGAAATCTTATAAGTGCATACATGAAAAACAGTGGATATTTTTACGAAGTTTAAAAGTGTTTTTTTTTAGATATAATGTTTAAGAAAAGATGTAAAATGAGACGCCATGACCTCAACTTTTTGCTCTTGATTTCAGAATCATATCCCTCCATTCCTGTGTCAGAGAAGATGTTTGTAGATAGAACATTCCCCACAGGATTCATGAGGTTTTGCATTCACAGCAACAGCAAATGGACAAGCCTGCATTTTATCACACACACATTATCCTACTATAGTTAGATTAGGTCCAAGTCTAGTGGTTGATTTTGAAGGGGTCGCTCTATCATAAGCCATTAGTACCCCCCAGTCATTCCTCTTGTCTGTCTCCCCTGACATTTCCCTGACCTGTTTCCTCGTGTCTTTTTTCAGATGGCAGCCCTACAGAGCCCGTTCTATGGGGATAAGATGAATCTTTATTCCCTTTGTAAGAAGATAGAACAGTGTGACTACCCCCCTCTTCCCTCAGATCACTACTCAGAGGAGGTAAGTACTTTCTTCTACTCTTTACTCCTACTGTAACTAGTAACAGACCTGCTGCATGAGCTAAAAATGGCTCTCCTTCAGAATCTCTTTTAAGCAAACTTTGGAGAAGCATTTATTTTTCAGTAAAAGTAAACTCCTTTCATGAATAGTCTTTTTTAAGCAGACTATTTGCTCAGGCTGTGGTGGACGGATTCTCTTTCTCTGTGCCAGTTTGCTGATTTTTACTTGTGTCGACTATTAAACTGTTTTATATGTTAGTGAAATCAGCCCAAGTCTCTGAGCAACAGTACAACATAATCTTTCTCTGTGATCAAAAGGCTGACTATGATTTTAAACTGCTTGAAAATTAAATGCACATATCAAAAGCATCTGGCCGTGCTACAAAGTGAGCCCAAACTAAATTGGCTGGAGTGTCATGTTTCTCGAACTAAAATGTTAAATCATCTGCTGTAATTCTGCGTGGACTCACTCGTGCACAAAAAAATGAAAATGTGGTCGGGCTGTGGTTAAAGATCGCCTTGGTGCTGATTGGTGTCGACATGTGCGTGAATGTACGTGGCTTTATGTTTGTGTGCCCTTTTTGTATGGGTGGCATCTTTCTACTAACATGTCTGCTCTTTGTGCATATGCAAAAATGCTAGTCAGTGACTCAGGCACACGTGCACTGCATGTATCTGATACTTGTAGTATTAACGCTGCTTTATAATGCATGTTTATGTTGTATGTGGGCTTGTTGCTGCTTGGCATTAACAGTGAAATGCTTCCATGTAAAGAGGAGCAGGGTGCTTCTTTGTTTTTTAGTATGGTAATACTTTGAGGGTTAATTTATAAAAGCATTTAGATATAAAACATTTAAGCAACATAGAATAATGTAGATTCTGAAGCTATGGTTCTAAAGTCCTGGATGTTTCTTTTTCTTCTTGCTTTGGTCGTCAGTCCAAAAATAAAAAAGAGTTTTACAAAAATCTGGACAGCTTCACGTTTTAGACATGACAGCTCTTTGATACTTTCGAGCTCTGGAGATTTTGAGGGACATTTTCATGTAAAATCTCATATAAACACGCTGTTTTCTAGTCTTTTTTTTGTTCTAGTGGTATACTGATCCAGTAGCTATACCAGTACAAAATGCTGTGATGCAGCTACTTTGTCCTGTCAAAAAATCTCCCTGCTCAAACAGTGCAGATTAAAGTCTTCTATCATAACCCTTTCATAGGTCATTTGTAGAAATTAGTTTTAATTTCATATTGCTTAGTGACCCATTAACATTTCTAACAGGCGCTCTAATACTTAATGAAATATTGAATTTGAATCATAATTGTTGACAAGAAAGTAAGATCAAAAGATTACTGTGTTTTTTGATCTTTTCCATTTTTATTAATAGCATTTTTTTAGGGGTTTGTAATCTCACATGTATATATCTATATTGCCAACTCTTCAATGTTCACAAAATAGTGTCAAGACTCAAAAATGTATATGTTTAATAAAAGCATGTGATATGTTTCTCATAATCCTGATCTCAATATCTATTAAATAACTTTGATTCTGATTTTTGCTGTAACCAAGCAGCCCCTTGTTTCACTGTATCATCAGTGTGCCTGCACACACGGGTCCAGCCTGACCTGAGTAATAAATCTAGTACAATATGTTCAGTACAACAATCAGTATCAGAGGATAAAAGCTTAAAAGTTAATTAACCATAGATATCAAAATGTCTGCTGCTATATACAACAGATGTATTAGTCATGCATATCAGCCAACTAAATGACACATCAACAGTTATACTGACAGAATGTTTAAATACCATAATGTTCCACCTTGCAATCACTGAACATCTACATTTAAATACCTACCCTACACAGAGGGAGCATAGGCGGCTTACCAACAACAGGAAAATGACAGTTTCCAGCCCCAGCTGTCACATGTAAATGAGTACTTGGGCAAGACACATCCACAATTTCCTCCCACTTCTGCCTCAGTGGCATGTCAGTTGGTCTAAAAAGGTGTGAATGTGTAAGCTAATGCTGATGGATAACTTACATAAAAACAAAGTCATCGCTGAGTGAAAGTGAGAGCAAATGGGTGTCAGTGGGTGGCAGTGACCTGTGGTGCAAAAGGGCTTTGAGTGTTCAGAAAGACTAGAAAAGTGCCTTGTTAGCTCAAGTCCATTTACCAAGTCCAAGTTTAGATAGAGCAGAATCATTTATTAGAGGTTCACTGTTCGCTGGTTCACATCTGTTTTTAACACCAAAGGCCCGGTACAAAAAATGGAGGTGGTCAGTCCTATCGCAGAGGGGACTTGATGCTTTTAAAAAAAAGTGCAGATATATTAGTATCAATATAATTACTAGTAAGGATAAATTTGGAAATATTGACACTCGAGATGTTGTCAAAAATCCAATATTGTAGCTACTTGAATATTTTCTTTAAGACAAAGGTAATTATTGTACAGCAGTGTTTTTTTTATTTGATGTACAAGGGTTAATTTGACGAGGTCTGTGTGTGTGTCTGTGTGTGTGGGAGCAAATGCAAAAGTGTGTATTTTGTTACAACAGCTCCCTTGCACCACACACACACATACACACACACAAACACACCAAACTGAGCTCCTGCATTGCCCCACATGTCACCCCCATCCAGGAGAAAGGGAGACAAAGTGAAAGAGAGAGGGAATGATAGAGCGAGAGACAGGGCGATGGAGAGATGGAGATGAGGGGGGTGCCTGCAGCGCCTGTCTGGATGTAAACAATGCTCCTGAAGGATCGGCAGCAAACTGTCAGCTGCTCATCTTTGTTGTGTCATTTAACCATCTCCGTATCTGCTTCCCCCCCACGCCTCCCTTCACTAACTCCTACTCCCCCCTCCCTCCACCTGACACCCCCCACCCCACTCGCCATGCAAAGAAGCGCATGAATATTTTACATATCTGCATCTCCCCCCCGTCTCTATTCTGTGGGACTAATTCTCAGACTGTCTGAATTTGCATCTTTCTCCCACTTTCTCTCTCACACACACATATAAACACACATATAAACACGGCGGCTGACGAGAGCTCGTCCAAGCCGGTGCCATGCAACAGCGGCCATGAAGACGGCAGACGGTTTCCATAGCGACCTTGCGTGATGCTTTTTTTTCCCCCCTTTCCTCTCCATCTTTTATTCTCTTCCTTTTTTTTAATGATGGCGGTGGCTGTTCCGCCTGCAAGCCTGTCTATCTATCTGCTCCAATCAGCCGCTTCGCTCGGCTTCAAGTGTAAGCGCTGTCTGCGGATTGCAGTGGAGTGGCAGCAGTGTGCGCAGGGTGGGTGTGCCTGTGTGTGAGTGGGCCTCAGGTAAAAGTGGATTCAGCAGACCATTAAACAATTAGTGTGCTAACCTAGCTCATGTCTTTGCCTCAGCTCAATTACTTGTTGCTCTGTTGATGGAATTATCACCAGAGCTCAGTGAGACCAGCAGGTCGTAGCCAGAAGGACTTCACTGGTCGATTGTCTTTGAAAACATTCAATCAGGATCTTACAACAATGCAACTGATTGTATCACTTTTCTCTTTACCTCCCTGCCAACTACCTCTCACCCCTCCCTCCCACCCCCTTCAACAGCTGAGGAACTTGGTAGATATGTGCATCAACCCCGACCCGGAGAAGAGGCCGGACATCACCTACGTGTACGACATTGCCAAACACATGCAGAGCCTGACACAGGGCAGCTAAGCCCGGAGTTGTACACACTTTAGTTTGCAGAACTCGACCCCACTTCCCCCCGTGCTTTTAAAGATGAACTCATACAGATCTATCAGTCCTCTATACAGTTGTTAACTCCAGAGTTAGGCTTCCCGTGTTGGTTAGAACATGTTATAAATTTGGATTCTCAAGGCAGAGGCACTGTCTTTCTTATGATATAAACACCAAACCTTATTTTCACTTGGTTTCTCAGACAGACCCCCCATTCCTTACAATTTTATCATGTAAAGCACTGAAAATAATTGAGCTGGAACGCTTTTTTCACACATGCACTACTGAAAATCAAATTCAAACAAACAAACAGACAGAAGTTCTTTGAGCAGCACGCCTCAGACATTTTCCTGCTTAGCCCTTTTATACGTTCCCCAGAGTGAGGGATTTGTTAATCAGGGCATTAGACATGGTGTGAAAGGGTGCTGTGGAAGTCGCATCATAATTTCTCGAGCAAAATGTGGAAAAAGTAACTGAATGTGATGCTCCAAAAACTCATCATATGAATCCACATTCAATTGGAAGTGTTAACAGTATTAACAGGAGAAGGTAAAGAAACACAAATCTTCTATAAAGGGGCAGTTTTCCAGAAAATACATTTATACTTTAGTAGCTTTTTGTTTAGGCTATGTGATTATCTGGCCCTTATTATTATTATTATTAAACTTCATGCTGCCTTCATGAGTCAGGGCCTAGACTTCCTCTGTCAATAAAAGTCATGAAAGCCACAAAACCCTCATCTTGTTTGCTGTCAAGAGGATGTTGATGTGTGGGCTGCCCCAAAACAACCTTGATATGGATCTGGTTGTTCTTAGCTACATTGAAAGGAGGCTTGATTTGTTTACTATGTTCAGGAGCAGGGCAGAGGTTTTTGTTAATGGGGCAGAAAGATTCTGTGATTGTTATGCAAGACAGCAAGAGCAGGACAGGGGCTCATCTTTTAAACAGGCAAAAGTCTGCCAGGCTCTTTTCTTTCCATCATGAATTGTATCCTTAGTGAATACCACTGAATGTTTCTATCTACTCTCAAAGCCAAAGACCTTTTGCATGTGACGTTTTATATTTTTGTCCCTGTTCAGCTCAACAGCAAAAGTCAGTAGTTACTCATTGAAGATCAGTGTTAAAGTGTTTTGTCCACATGGTTTAGTGCAATCCACCAATTCAGCCAGTTACTTACTTCTGTGTAATGAAGTGCTCTGACATGGCTTTAAAGTTAAGACTATATACCTGCAGACTATTTTATGAAAAGTATTTCACATTAGCGGCTCATTTGCAGTTTACGGCAGCACTGGGTGGACTGACTCAAGGCGGCAACTACAGGTGGTCAAAATGCATCTTTGTGTAGTTTTTCACTTAATATACTCCTGATGAGTTTATTTAAACTGGTTACCATGTAAACAGGGGACCCCCAGCTGACTGTGTTCCCAGATGTGTTGTTGTTACCTGAGAAGATAAAGCAGATTCCTTTGTCAGTTAAAATGCATTCATGCAACGGTTCACCTGACTTTGAAGAGGGAGCTGCGATGAAAAAAATCAACATGAACTCAGCAATATGTATGAAGATTCATTTTGGTAGACCAATGCTGCGTTAAAAAAATCTAGGATGTTTTCAGTGTTTTTGTGCATGTGTGAAAAGGCTATTACTGAAGTGTATTTTCATCTTATGTAGCTCACTGCTCATTAGCAGTTTTCTTGAGCAGATGCTACATTAGATATGTATTATAGAAAGATTTTGAATAAAAACCCAGTAAAGTAAGGTGTTTACCATGAGAAAACAGTCTATGCAGACACCTCATGTTGGCTTTTTATTGGTTTCATAAGAACCTGGGACAACAGATAACACAAGAAAGAGCATAGAAACTTTGAACACAGCAGTAAAGTTCGAGTGAAAAGAGTTTAACTCAATGGCAGGAAAACTTAGATGTTATTAAGTGTTTGACGGTTGAAGCTTTGTTGTGTTGCACTTTTTTCACCCTGGTACTGGAAGACTGGCAGGGTGTTAATGTCTAATGAATGTATAAGGAGAGGAAGGATCATTTTAAGGGAAGACTGTAGTGTAGACGTGCATGGAGGAGAACATGGGCAAATGTCTTTATAACACTCTGAATGTTTGTCAATTTGACGTCTTTGTATTATCTTTAAACAGTCAGAGTTGTTCTTTTTCTAACAGATTAGAAAGAGCAGAATAAGTAACTAACACAGTTGTTGGTTTGTTGTTAACATTAATTACCTACACCAGAATGTTTCCTCCTCTGTAAGGCGTCCTGCAGTGCCATAGAGTGGTGCAGAGGTGACATATTTGTCAGCTAAGCCAACAGATTGCATCCAGCATGTTTCTGTTTTTCATCAAAATAATGTTCACAAATGAACACCACAATATAAATGCTGATGTAACTACATCGCAGTTGACTCACTTCAGTGTCGTGGACACTGTAAGTTTACACGTTTGACGTGCTGATGTTTCATGTCCTCAACAAACTGTCTTTTGTGTGACATGAAGAAAACTTAATTATAAGTGGACACTTTTAAATGTTTCTTCTTTAGTAAAAAAAAAAAATGATGAAAATGTCTTTATAGACCTTATTGGGCATCTAACCAAGAACCATTCAAAAATCCCCAGACAAAGTCACTGGAACCAGAGGTGCTAAGATGTTAATTTAAAGTGTTTCAGAAATGATCACTGCACCACTCTATCAAATACTGTGAGGCATCTAAAGTGTTTTATAAAATCACTATGAAGAGTATAATAGAAAAATCTGAACCAAAAGTTCCCATCATGGTTAAGTAGATTAGAAATAGATACTTTTTTTCTTTTATCTCAGACATCTATTAATCACATATCTTGTCATGTATCAGCTGAAACTTCTGCCTTCATCAGAAGTGTCACTTGGTGGTAGGTGTGACATATCTTATCAGCTGGTGTTATGGAGGCAGTTGTCTTCAGTTTCTGAGAAATAGTTTTGTTATTTATTTTATCGCAGACATCTATTTCTTGGTGTGTTTCGGCCTCCAAAACACCAGCTGATAGGACATGCCACAATTACCACCAAGTGACACTTCTGAGGAAGACAGAAGCTTCCGCCAAAACATGTAAAGGTATGTGAAAAAAAAGACTTTTCTAATAAACTGAAGACATAATGAACACCATTTAACTAAGGTCCTGCAGATGTTTTTGACACACCAGAGTGGTGAAACTTTCATTGTTTTTGATGTTGTGTAAATTTGCTGTCTGATTTTTTGGCAAGAAATAAATATGTTAAAGAGAAGGCAGGTCCACACCTTCTGCAACGGTCCATATCATAAAATAACTTAAAACACAATTACTGAAGTGTATGTCCTCAGCTTAGATACCAAAGAGAGAAGTCACAGTAAGAGAACAGATTTTTCTTCTAATGAAACTACAGCATAGAAAAAGGAAATAAGCAACAAAGAGACTAGTTTTCTTTAACTGTACATGACAAAAAAAGGTTCCTGTTGTTGTGCGTCTGTAATGGCCTTCATTTGGCAGAAGGAAACAAGATACTGAAGCATTTTAACGTGTATCTACGCTACTTGCAGTTCATAGGTTTACACCAGGGGGTCACAAATGACGAGCACTGACTGCTTCTGGTTTACATATTGAAAATGATACTGCATGAAAGGTTAAAGGAGGAAAAACTTTATTTCAGTGCCTTGTGAGTTATATTCTAACATTATCATAGAGTGTGTGAACTGTTTCAAGTATTGTTCAATATGCCCATTTTTCTGTTGTTTTTTCTATAAACAGTAAATAACATGTTTCTGAAATTAGAGCTTTTAGGTGGAAAAATGTAAGTTATTTTGGTCAACAGAATATTTTGATAGTGTGTTAATAGTAGATATTGTCTTGACGTGCAAATACATTGTTTGTAATTTTGTGTTTGTAACTGTGCACCTTGTTTTATTGTTGTGTCTTAGCTTTTCTTTCTTTGTATGATCGGTTTTCTATTTCAACTAAATCTTTTCATCAGATATTTTCTTTATCCTTACCTACAGCTATCTCTGTTTGTCCTCTTTTAAAACCGTCCATATTGCACCAGAACTCTCAGTCATGCTCTGAAGCACTTTGTAGATCTAGTTTTGATGCTAAACAGAAATAGTATTGAATCATGAAATACCAAGTTGTGCTTGAAAACAACATGTGGACACTTTCTCAAGACCAAAGACAGTTGTAAGGAAAATACTTCAGAGGAGATGAAATGGACAGTAAAGAAATGCCTGCATGTGCATATGGATGTAAGGATACACTGCAATGTTATATAAAGCCATGTCTACTCTTAAGAAAAAAGTTCTTGTGTTTTGTTTTTATGAGTTTGGGGTTTAAAGCCAGGTAAAACTACCTTACATTAATCTGTGCCCAAAGATGATGGTGTTTCTCTTTTAGGATAGAAAACAACAGTCCTTTTTGGACCCTGACACAGATGGACACTGTTAAATTATTTTAATTACAGTGGCAGTGTTTTTTTTTTTTTTATCTGTAAACATTTGTCCTGATTTAGTTTACTTTTACAAAAGCTTAGTGACAGCACACTGGACAGTCCAGTTGTGATTTTTAAAAGTGAGTACAAGGCTTTAGTTGTGTTTTTTGTTATTTGAAATTTTGGCTGTTTCCATGTCCAATTGAAGACTCTTATCACAAACACTCTGTATGTAAAGCATTTTAATAAAGCTTTTGGTTTTTGTTTGAATATAAATGCGAGTAATTCAAGCTCCTTACAGGTGAATACATTTAATCTAAGCAGAAGGCAGAAAGATCCAGCTCTGAGAGTGTCCACTTCAGGTTAACTGCATAATCCCTGTAGTCACACATACACCCATTCAAAACTTCCCACTTAAATAAAAGTTATGATTGTAATACATTGATTTCCAAAGTGAAAATGGGCATTATCATAAACTGATTAACTAAGAAGAGGAAACTGAGGCAACAAGGTCTCACCCAAAGTGGACTGTAGATTTGAAAAGTATTGCATGATCTGATCAGCTTCAATATCTGCTATATCGCTTTAATTTGGATTTGATGAAGGGGAATGCTGCTGCAACAAAATGTCTTGGCAGTTTATACAAAGTACACTACTAAAGCTCTAAAACGAAGAATATTCAATAAAACCACACTAAGTTAAAAAAGGCACTTGTTAGAGGATATTCACGTGACAAAACTTTATTCTTGGTGTTCCGTGGTTTGGTTGGAGTTTCCATCCTGCTTGCATGTCATTGGTGCATCTCTACTGTGGCATTAAGATCGAGGCACATTTACATGAACTACAGAGGAAGAACAAAAACAAGGATCAAGGTCATGAGCAAACAAAAACTAACACTAATAACTAACAAAAATAGATGTGAGTGTTTCTGTAAAGTGGGATGGGACTATAGTATGTTTTAGTCGCATTTGGAATTTGCCATTATAAGTATCTAATGATCTAAAAAGTCACAATATTTTTATAACAAACTTATAAAAAGATATCTTAAATAGATAATTAATAAATCAACTTTGTCTAGCATTTAAAACAAGCTTGAGACAGACCAAGCAATAAAGTTTAGCAGCATGTACTACAATATTTCTGTAAAGAATAATGCAGAAAATAAAGGTGGACTTACTTGCTGTTGAGTCAAGCTCCAAGTCATTATTCCTAGTGCTGAAAGAAAGACAGAAGGCTTTTTGGTCGAAGGACACATAAAATATGATCCCCAACATCATATCTCTGTCACCTTTAAACAAAATCTTTGCTATGAATGAAATGTCTGTGCTATGCTTTGTTCTCTTTACTGTATGGGTTAACCACCAGAACAAGTTATTGACTTGGTTTGTAGTATCTCTCATCAGTCTTTCCCAGTATGGCCTGTTTTAGTGTGAGTCTCTGTAAATTCAAATGAGCTCTTCCTGAACCTGCTGTTATCATGAGACCAGCTACGCTTTAGTAGCTATAGTATCTAACAGGAAAAAACACCAAATAGACTTGTAGTTAAAGGGCAATACATTTAAAAGTATGTACCGAGCACATGTAATATCACCCCCACACCATAATTCAAAGTATAGTCAAAACTAAATTTCCAATTTGAATGGATCTTGGATTTTTTTGATAAAAGAAGTGTTAAAAAAGTTTTGGAGACATTTATCACTGTTAGTTTAGGAGGATTACAGAGCAGTAGATGAACAGATGAGTGGGCATTGATGGCATCCCAAAATTGAGTATGGGGGTGAGTGGTATCTGTAGGTGCTTACACACCAAAAGCGACTTGAGCATCCTCGGCCATCACTCTCCATGCAAAGTCAATGCACAGCCGCGATGGAGCAGGGTTAAGCCGCCAGCAATGCGACTGCTGAGTTCAAGGCGCTCACTTTGCTTGTCGCTCGTTGGCAAAGTTTTAAAAAAGTTGATCTTTTCAGGCGATGTCGTGTGTGGCTGTGTGGCAACAGCCAATCAGCAGTGTTTGCATGTGTGACAGTACCCACGACAGACTGTTTTTCTCCCGGACTACAGAGGAACAATTTGTCCGTGTGGTAAACATTAGTTTGTGAGTACATTAGTTCTGCCTTGACATGTCGCAGAGAACTCACAGACGATGTTGCTGCAGGGCATCAGCCGCAGTGTTTTGTGTTTGATAAGTGAGTGAAAAGGATGCAGCTGGAATAGTTTCAGCTAATACATCCTATTATATGATATATGATATGGTCGCACTGAAACTCGGACATGACCGCACCAAGCGACAGACGTCTGTGACCAAAATGAGATATTTCTGGACACGCCATGCGACTTCAGTGGGCAATGTGTTTTTGATCGTGGAGTTGCTTTTGGTGTGAATACAGCATAAGATTAATGACTTTGATCATATATGTCTACCAGAAATGTGCAAATATTAATATGTGATCAATCAATCAGGGTATCTTTACTGTTGACCCAATTAATATAGCAAAAATATCAAAAAGTAGGTTTCCATGATATGTCCCCTTTCAGATAAAACTAAAAGTACAAATTTGTCTGTATAAGTGTAGAATTTTATTCCGTGATTTTTTTTAGTTTATCTTGACTTTATCAGAAACCAATAAACAGTAAAGAAAACTGATAAACTGTAAGTAAAGCAGTGATAAAGTCAAATCACAGCAGAAGTTTAAAAAAGAAGTGATTATTACTTTTGTGACCTTTTTTTCCTGTCACAGATCACACCAAACCCAATGCCGAGGATGAGGAAGGTGACGATTAACCCATTGACAGCTATGTCATTGTCTGTAAAAAAATGAGAAGAAAATAGAACTGATATTACAGATGTTCTGCGGAGGTAAAGATGCACATGTTGTTTTTCTTGTAATAGAAAGGAGCTCATACAGAAGGTGGTAACTTCCTGAGTCCACTCTGGACCCCCACGTTCACTGTTAAAAGCGCGCAGCTGGAAACACAGAAACCTTGTCAGGGACTGAAAAATTTGAAGAAAAAAAGGAATAAAGCAAATAAAATCTTCTGGAAGTAAACATTTGGATCATACAAACCTTCAGGGTATACGCTGTAGAGTAGTTCAGATCTTTGAACTTAAATCCACACCCAGATATATTATACTGTTGTTGTGCAGGTTTGCTGTCATACCAAAGTGTTGCAGTGAAATGCTTTCTAGGTCCGTTAAATTTTACTTTATCGTCACAGATGACTTTTATCTTATTGTGCCCTGGGTGAGACACTGACACTCCAGTGATAGGATCGGGTGCTGTGAAAGAAGAATTTTTTTCTTTACAAAAAGCAGCAAACCGGTGTCCAAATGTGAAGAGAAAAAAAAAAAATCACTTATTTCAATCAAAGGGACACAGTAAATATAAACAATCATTTGAGTTGCACGATGGTTGGAGTTTTTCTGATGATGCTTGAGAAAATGCATTTAGAGTAAGAGACCCTAATTTATTGAGCAGGAGTGAAAATGGGTGTTTGTGTATTTCCATGCAGAGATCAGTATTTATCAGTATGAACATGGGCATAAGATACGCTGGAGTCCTACAGATGATCTGAGCTTTTGTACACGAGTCTTCATTGAGCTTGGTCTCCATGTGCACATGGAGCCTTTGTAGTTGATCATGGCACAAGAAAAAATAGTTTATTAGATTTTGGTGGTGATCCAAATACAGACACAAGGATTGATTTTATGATTTGTCAACATTGCACACAAGGGCAGTTTCCACATTTTTGTTATCACTTAAAAAGTTCACTGTGGATTTTGATGACAGTTTCAGGGAAAGTTACTCATGCCACAAGAAGTGATTTTATTTTGAGGATCAGAACAGGGATGAGAACCCAGGAACATCTTTTATAGATTTGTTAGCGCTACACAAAAGGGTAATTCACATTTTCACTGATAAATTGGTTAAATATGTCTAGAATGCAGTTGTTGAGGTGTGTGCTCTCACCTCTAGTTGCTACTATTACATTGAAGATCTGAGCATTTATTTATGCTTTAATTTTGATAGGATTGGGAGGTTGGGTTTTTTGATCTGAGTATAGACGAGCAGGTGGGATAGGATAAGGGATACCCGAGAAGGTGAATGTTTATAAGCAGAGGCCCCAGAGGCTAAAGATTAGATTAGATTGTACTTTATTACAAAAGACAAAGAACTTAAAGAGCACTAGAATATAATTTTGTTTGTAAGAAAGATTCTTGGAACAGAGAATAAACTCTTTCTTTATTCAGACACTGACTGAATAAGTCAGTGTATGCAAGTAGTGCTGCAGGTAGTGTGTGTTTCCCACAGCAAGAAGTTGTCTATTTGTTCCTCGGTGCCTGTCAGAGCCTTTCTGTCTACAGTTTGCATGTTCTCCCTGTGCATGTGTGGTTCTCTTAGACACTCTGGTTTCCTCTCACGGACCAGAAACCTGCTCATTAGATTAACTGGTGACTCTGAATGACCCTGAGGTGTGGGTGAGTGGTTGTCTCTCTTTGTACCCTACCTCTCGCTCAATGTCAGCCGGGACAGGCTGCAGCCCCTAGTGACCCCAGAGAGGATAAATGGTATAGATAAAGGATGGATAGTTGTTTGTTAATTAACAAACTACTACTTGAATTGATTACTAGCAGAGATTTCCACATCCTAAATCATTATAGAAGCTCCAAGTCCCTTTAGAGTCAAAGACATGATTAAATTCATACTTTCTCATATCTGGTGATTGTGCTGAGATGTAGACCACCACAGCAGTGAAACCATCTGTGCTTCAGAGACGCTCAGTTCTTACATCATTACTGCATAGATATCTTGCACATCTACAAAGCTTTTGTAGCTGATAAGGAGGAGTAGGAGGAAGACACTGGAGACAATTGGAAGAATGACGTATTTTTTTGTTTTTTGTTTTTCTTTACATACAGAACTGCAGTATCTGTTTTAGCTTCTTAACTTAAACAGCAAAAGGGAAAGAGCAGGGAAGACCACCACTGTGGTTTTGTCTGAGTGTGAGCTGATGGGAGCAGAAACAAAATTATGAGACTAAGTTTTCCGCACACTCATTCCCCCACACACAGGACAGTTTAGCTTTAGAGGCAAATGAGTAAATTATCAAGCATCTTGCAGGAAAGGTCTTGAGTTACAAGCTCTCAAGCCTAAGAATTAGGCTGAACTCAGCTGGAGGTAGTTAGCATTGTAACAAAAGTATTGAAGTTACTGTAAAGGATTTTTTGTGTGTTTTTATTTTGAACAGGTTGGCAACTTTTTTAGTCTATCTTGCTCTTTTACTGCCAAGCATGTCCTTTTTATGAAAAAAAAAGCTATAAAAGGATGTTTTAGGCAATCGGCAGCATGCTGCTAATCACATAATTAGACCCTATAGAGATGATTACATGCATAAATAGACATGTAAAATCCTCACAATAGTCTTATTTTCCTTTGTTATTCATATGAAGATTACATTATGATCATAAGTGTGTTTAATTGGCAGTTGAAATCAGTTAAAACAAGCATAAACATCAGTGTGAATCAGAGTTGTCTTGATTTTTATCAAAACATTCAATGTATATAATCCTTTTAAGCACATAACCTGGAAATTTCATTATTACAAATGTTGACTGTAGTCCTCTTCAAAAGGAAAGTTTTTCTACTGTTTTAAAACTTACTGCCAATTGCAGTCCTCTCATCAGCTGTCGATGATGTGCCAACAGGTCTTCCATTGTAGAGGGGTTGGACAGTACATGTATAGTTAGTGTACGACTCTAGTCCATCAACCGAACATTGATTTGGAGAAAAGGGACGTAAAGAGCTGGAACGTGAATCTGCAACAAAGTTGGATCAGCTGTGTTTGACTTAACAACGAAGAAACTAAAATGACATGAAGGAAATATTCACTACATAACATACATGGTTACTTGCTGAATTTTCCTCATAAGTGATAAGAAGATGAAGAAAAAGAAATCACTCTCTCAGGCAATCAACAAATAAATCAATTGATACTGTAGTTCAGCAGTTCTGACTGTGCAAACCAAAACTTAAGTACACACATTGTGATGCTGAAAACAACCTTGAGCTAATACAGATCCCATGTTTCTTCCCAGCTAAATTCCACTATAAACATCCGTTCATGTTATTGCAGGGTGTCCTCATAAGATGACAAGTCCCTCACAAGGGCTTCAGCCTTTGCCCTTAAACAGGGCAGTGTTAACAATAACCACTTCTCTGTCACATCATAGAGGGTCATCTCATTACTGCCACAATGGTGGGCAACGTAAAGCTAAATACTGTTGATTACCTTGAAAATACGTATGTCCACAGTCTGCAACTTTTGTTTATGCAATTTCTTCCCTAAAGCTTTTTTGCTTTCATTTCTGTTCCTACCACATGCCTGAAGGTGTTATTACTCATGACTTTTTTAACTAGAGAGCATGTTTTGTAAGTGTTTTTTTTGTTTATAATTAAATTGAAACATCTGGTAATGTTGATCAAATCCTGTTGAATACTTTCGTGATTACTTCTGTTGGTTTAAATAACTGTTATAACACGGTCACCTGTGAAACAATGACACTGGGTCTTGTCCAAAACATCGGTAGCATTTGTATGACTGGAGTGGTTTTACACCAGCATCATAGTAAAGGAGTGAGAGAAAGTCTGTGCTCGTTTGTTAATAGTCCAGTTATTCACGCTTTAAGACATCAACAGTTTAACAATGTCTGCTGCAACATGTAAACAACAACAAGAATGTTGCATCGTGACATCACCTAAAAAATGACCTATAATGCTGTTTACAAGTGGACTGAAGGACAATTCAAACACTCAGTTTTTAAAAATCAATGCGTAAGTGTGGACATAGTCTGAATCAAGGAAAGTGGGAAAGATTGAAGAACCTTTGCAAAGTGAGTTACAGGAGGCTACAGCGAGAGACACACAGACCTGGGGCTGTTTGTTGTGTAGGTAAACTACACAGTAAACTAAAAACATTTCAAGATTACATTACTTCAGAGACTGAAACTCACAAATGATGAAATTATTAACTTAACATTATAACCAGATTTATGTATTAAACTGATGGTAAGGGGTGACATCACATCATCATGGTAATCTGTACTTGGTTTGTAACATTTGTTCTCAGTGCACAGTCGTCACTGTCTCAGTGTGTTGGTGCAACAAATAAGTGTGTGAACTGGTCAATTTAAGCAATCTGTGTGAAAAATGAGTGTGCTCCTTAAAGTCCCTGGTATGAAGTTTTTTTCCATTATATTTAAAAAACACTGATCAGCAGTTCTTATTTAAAAGAACACAGCCTGGGAAACTGAGCAAAATCAACTACAGAATTAAGTGAGAGTCTGAAATTATATTAAACTTATTTCCAACCAAATTTCCTGACCTCTTAGTCCAGGAACATGGTGCAATTTCAACACCGTTTTGACACAAATTAAGAGCCACAAAATCTGAAATCTAGCCTGATGGTGCGTCGTTTTGTGAGCAGTGTAGAGAGAGACAAGACACATGATTACAGTTTGACCAACAGCTCCAGACCAGTGGGATGGATTTCTGGAATTTTTAATGTTCTGGTTGACTGCATTCACACACGCAGTTAAATCCTTTGCTTCATCAGCCTGAGCAGCATCAGCTGTTGAAGATGAGCTGCTCAGCTGATTGGGTGTCAAACACCCTTTTACATACCATAAAATTTAAAATGATGTGTTGTCTTTTTGTATCTTTTATTAATCAATGTAATGTTTATGTGGCACTTTTAGAGCTCATGCTGTGTTTGCAGCCTCTTGTCCTTCAAGTTTTTTGACATATGAGAAACTGAAAAAGTTGATCACAAAAAGTTTATATTTGTAAATTCATCATTGGAGAGCAGCTTAAATGAAAAAAATGTCTTGACTTACATGCTTCTCCTTTAGTAGACCTACAGTGGCACTCATACATCAGCTTGTCAAACTTGGTTAAGTAGTCAATGCTACAGTTGTCACTGTAGGGGATCCAGTCCAACTCAATGGAAGTGTTGGTGTACTTCATCACTCTGGGGTTTACTTTAATATCTGTAGAAACATGAGACAAATATTACTCTGTGTTCATTATCCAGTTATTATTTCTCTCTTTTAGTCAGGATAAAAAAATAAAGTAGAGTAGATGAAATAACAAACCACAGTCAATGGTGAACTTAGGAACAGTGATATTTTTTATAGTTTGATTGTTCTGGTTGATCTGCCCCGTACAGCTGTACTCTGTAAAGTGCTCCAGATCTTGCAGTTTCACGGCCTTGTTTGATGGACCAGTTTCTGAGGAAACACAAGAAAGACACATTTCATCAGCCACAGGTGTTAGTGCCCCTGTGATGGGAGACAGTTTGGTTTAGAGATATACAGGACTAACTGCCTTTAAGCAGTTCTCAACTTTTTTCAATGCCCCCCCCCCCCCCCCCCCCACACACACACACACAAACAAAAGAACAAGATGATATATTGTTGTTCAGTGTTTACATCAGTTCTTTTTGTAACTCTCTTTCAGTGATTTGACGATTTAAAGATACAATTGATGTCTGATTGAAAGTGGTGGTGGGGGTTACAGACCATGGAGCAGATTTGAAAACTGTCATAAAGTCTTAATGTTTTTTAATCTTTTTTTGTCTCAAAACCTCTCTGGTTTAAGAGCAGGTTACAGCGATGCACCTCATAGTGCATACAACCCAAAACAACATGTGGGCCAATCAGATGCCTCCCCGATGGTATTCCATGATGAATAAGTATCTGCTTTTATTTCTCAGCATTAAGGACAACATTAATCCTGACCATAAACACACCTCAATTTAAAGAAAATCAGCTCCAAACTTGTAAGGAACCTCCCCCACCATGCTTCACTGTTGTCTGCAGACACTCGTTATTGTTCTGCCCTCCAGCCCTTGGATGGAAAGAAAATATCTTCTGATACAGCAAAATATTTCAATTTTGGCTATAGTGGAAGAAATTTGAATGTTCATGGCCCAGTTTTAAGGCCCCCAGACAGCTGTTTCTGTGTCAGTTAATCACTGTGCAAATCACACAACTGACTACAACCCTTTAAACCCCCTGACCCTGTGCAACAAATGTGGCCTGAATGCAAATCATTTTTGTCGTAGACATTCTCCATTATTACATGATCTGCTGATCAAATGAATGGTTGTATTTGTCAATATGTTAACCTGTGGTTTAACTCCATGCTCACACTCAGGATGTCAAAAAAATCATCCATCACTCTTGTCCACTTATCTTTAACCTTTTACTGCTTTGCTATCTATCTATCTATCTATCTATCTATCTATCTATCTATCTATCTATCTATCTATCTATCTATCTATCTATCCATCTATCTATCTATCTATCTATCTATCCATCTATCCATCTATCTATCTATCTATCTATCTATCTATCTATCTATCTATCTATCTATCTATCTATCTATCTGTCCGTCCGTCCGTCTGTCTGTCTGTCTGTCTGTCTGTCTATCCATTCATCAGAAACACTCACACACAAATGTGTGTAGTTAATTTTTCATGTAGTTTAGTTTTACCAAAGCAGTTTGTTTAATAAATTGCCGATGATTGTAACTGATATATTAATAATAATGCTACAGAAATAATTGTATAGTTGGTCAACTGAATTCAACATAATCAATAGTTTTGCATTTAAATGTTATTATTTTAAACTAAAATTGTTTTGAAAGCGCTATTCAGTTGAAGTTATTGTCATTATTTGTGTTATATTAACTGATGGTTGTAAGAGTCAGTGCATAGAGTCACACCTTTGTCTTTAATTTACATACCAGTTTTATGAAACATTAGTAACATTGAGTGAAGATTTATTTAAACAGACTGATTTATTTAATATTGTCTGTTTCTAAGTTGGTGTCCTGAGCAGATCTGTTCAACAGAATTTTATTTAGATACTAATATTTAGATTTGTAAGAGACAATTTTCCCAAAGTAAGTAAAATATATACAATGAATATTTTAATGTGGCAGACTGTATATAACTATAAATCAACTTATGAGGTTGTTTGCAGATTTTATGTCTTTTACCTTGACAGGTGTATTCAATGGTGAGACCTTTACAGTTTGGAGGAAACGGTGTATGGTCTATGTCCTGGACTGGGAGTCTAGTCGGGGGCATATGTTCGATCTCAAAATAATCTGAAGAGAAATAGAATAACACAAATGTAAAATATGACGAAATAATATTAACACTTAACATTATATATGGAACTGCTTTATTGTACATACCAACAGAAATGTCTCTGATGAGACTGAAGGAGGAGCAGATTCCTGACCTGAAGGTTGTCGTCAGTTTTTTACAAAAGTCGTCATTTCCAGGTTTGATACAGAACACACTTTGATTCAAGTCAATTCGGTCTACGGGGCATCGCTCAGCATGAACATTATCAGACGCTGACACTGAGGAGCTAATGTCCCATTTACTCTTGTAACAAACATGCCATGGCAGGGAGGGACAGCTACCATCTACAACGTCGTCTTTCTCTGAAACAAAAAGTGATTCACAAAAGTCAGAGTTTACAGACAAAGACAGAAAAACACATTTAATCAAAGGTAGTAAGCTTTTACTCACTCATTTCACTGGTGCGTACAATGTAGCTGCCAACAGGTTTACACTTTGTGCCATTAAACACCAGGGAATGACTGTACTCAGTACAGGGCTTCAGGAGTGTGATGTCATGTGAGGAGGTTTGGTTTGAGTGCTGAAGGAACTCATTCAGTACAATCCCAGAAACACTCTCAGTTAAGGTTAAGACATATGATCCAAAAGAGGAGCTGTTTATGTCAATCTTGAGGCCAAATTTGATCGTTGAGATGTTGTAGGAGCCTGCACACAACAACACCAGTTAGAAATGTATCCATCCATCCATCCATCCGTCCATCCATCCATCAATATTCATGTGTAACCATCCATGATCCCATACATCCACCTACCAACTAACATCTTCTATCCATCCATCCATCAAAGTACATCCGACATGTTAGTGCCATATGAACCATCTCGGACTCTGAGGACCTCAGGGGCCGGCCTTCTGCTGGTGCCTCGAGTCCGGACTAAACATGGGGAATCAGGGTTCCAGTTTTATGCAGCTAAAATCTGGAACAGTCTTTCTGAAGATGTGAGACAGGCCTCTACTCTGACAATGTTCAAATCTAGGCTCAAAACAGCTCTGTTTAACTGTGCATATGACTGAAAGGATCTTATCTGCACTCTTCTCTTTAAATTTATTTTATAATGATTAATGTTGATTTTATTTTGTATTGTGATTTTAATGCATTTTTCTTGTTCTGTAAAGCACTTTGAATTACCTTGTGTATGAAATGTGCTCTACAAATAAACTTGCCTTGCCTTGCCTTGCCTAATGTAGGTACAAATCTTTATCCAAAAAGCTTTTTTGAGACTCCATAGATTTTTGAATGAGGGAATTGTGGGAACTGCAGGTGCTAAAATGCTGACTCAACTCTGCATTTTGGGACTCATTCCTGCACCACTCTGTTAACTTGATAAATTATGAGCAGCAATTTGTTGTAATATGATTATTTCAAAGTAAAAAAAGGGATGGACTTGACCACTGAAAAACATGGATGAGGATATTCACCTCTGTTTTCCCTGTAAGTTGATATAGCGTGTTGGTTTGTCTTCTTCAGCTTTTCTATGACACTACAGTATTTTTAAAACAATGCTTAGACATATTCTTAGGGACTGGCACTCACTTAGTTTAACTCTATAGGCCAATCACAGGGCATACTGTTTGTGTAGCTTTAGGCCAGTGCATACAGAAACCTAAGATGTAGTTTATAGGGCAGATTTGACACAGAAAAACAAATCCCACAAAATGTATATTTTTTGAAAAATGACATTCTACTCACCTTGCAGAGGTGGAGGCGCAGCTGATTCTGGTTGAGTTGGTTGGTAAGTATTTTCGGCTATAGAAGGACCAGCTGAGGCAAAAAGTGGCAACAGAAAAGTGTACCACAAAACACTGAAAAAGGCAACTCAGACATGAAATTGGCTTTTTCATTATTCTCAGTCATTAGAATTATACTCCAAGACAATTCTATAAAATTCTTTTACTAGCCCTGGCCCTGTAAGTGAGAGGCATCGCAGACATTACCTGCAGATAGGACCAAATGTGTACTGAATTTTTGAGGAGAACAAAATGGGGTGTTTGCACACTCTGCTGAATACAATCAGGTATAATGCTGAATTTTATATTAGCAATCCCCTTTGCATCAGAGTACTTTTGTACATATCATCATATATCATGGCCGTTTAAAAGAAGAGTAGGTTAATGTCATACTCTCCTGTTAAATCTTTTAATAATTAACTGAATATTGTATTTTTATTTCAAAAGACTTCTAAGTCAATAACTGTTGATAGCATTGGAGCTCACAGAAGCAAATAAATGAAAACAGACTGCGGTGCTGGGGACTACGCAAATGTGGCATAGTGTAAAACACTGGTGATTGTGTATTTAGAATAATTAAATGTTTAAATTAAGTGTTGAATGTATGTGCAGGTGTAGCCTGCTTACCAGGAGTAACTTGACCTGAAATTACAAAAAGAAAAACAGTGCCAGTCATTTGAGCTTCTTGTCCTAAAGGTACAAGAATAAATAAATCTTATATTTCACTCTCCTTTCACTGTGTCAAAGCCAACCAGCTTTGATACATTTTTTTTCAAGCCAAGTTATCTTGTACAAATAAAACTTGATATAAAAAAATGTTAAATGTCATTTTCATGCATGAGGGAGTTAATGATCAAAATAGGAAAAAGTTAGTTTTTTGTATGATTCATCTAATACTATTTCCATGTTCTTTTTTTTTTTTAAGTAGTCATGAAAGCAAAAATACATCAGCATTTTATAACAGCTTAAAATTATCAGAGGCTAATATATTAGGAGGGCTGGTGAGCTTTTATGATTAGCGGCATTGACTGAAACACTTAATATCTGTCTCATAAATTAAAATGTCAGAAAGACTAAAGGTCTTAGGAAGCACAGTGTTTAAAACAAAGAGAAGTATCAATATCATCAAAATGGTCATGGTGATGCCCTTGTTATTTATCTGTTGCAGTTATCTTCCAGCTTGTTTTGGATGATCACTGCATCAATGTTTCCAAATTGAATTAT